>OU745266.1:11250000-11875000 GCA_916618015.1 Xestia c-nigrum | reverse complement strand
TCAATTTGAAGTCTTAACTGTCTACAAATAAAACCTATTTTTTGGTTAACAGGAGCCAAGGTGCCGCCTCCCACGACTCACCGATGCTGCGTACAACTCAGTATGACCTGAACTGGCTGAACGAGCCCCAGTTTGTGGGCAGCTTCGAAGACGACCAGTTCGTCTACTTCGTGTTCAGGGAGGTTGCTGTGGAGTTCATGAATTGTGGGAAGGTAAGGAAAAGTTATAAGGATATCAGGAATTCTGGAACAGATATGCCCTTTAGAACTGTGTGGATAAGTACAGACTTGACTTACATACTTCTTTTTAGGGTTCCGTATCCGAAGGGTAACCAACGGGTCCCTACTACTAAGACTCCAATGTCCGTTCGTCTGTTTGTCACCAGGCTGTGTGTCTCATGAACCGTGATAGCTAGACTTGACATTTTCACAGATATGTATTTCTGTTGCCACTTTAATAACAAATACTAAACAGAATAACATTAATAAAGGGTGTAAAACACCTCTTCACGAAGCCGAAGGGCACTTGTTCTCCCCGTCATTGCGATCATTTTTTTGTTCTACACCATACCTGGGGACCTTCTAGTTACGGAGATATGGGGGGTCAAAGTAACAACTTTTTGACAAGTTTTATTTTAAATACAAGTTTTTTTTGTAAGATGTAACTTTTAACACCTCCACGACCACCGTACTATTCAATCCATCCATCAGCACAATGTTTTAAGTGCGTTACATTGAGTTCTACCACAAAACATGATTTATAACCTCAAAAAAAAAAGTTGTTTCCCAGCAATAATTTTTGCGTAAAGTTACTTACACTCGTACAATACAAACTTTCTCCACTTGTATCAAAATGTACTAAAACATGCGTACTGCGTAGTATGGTACAGAGCCCTTAAGTACACTCGTACCACAACTGCTAGTACAGACTCAGGTCAGAATAGCACTCGACAGCAGGGACTCAAACTGTAACCGTAATAATGTGTTTTTAACACTGTTTTTAAAACAGTTTCAACAGAAAAGCACTTTTAGATGTAACAGTTGCAATAATGTTACCGAATCAAACTGTAACCTTTTATATGTGTTACGAGTAATAAGTGTTAATATGTGTAACTGAAATAATCGGTTTTACAACAGACTGCGACTAGATTTCGGTTATCCAATGGCAACGCTGAGTTTACCTGTTAAACACTTATTAACACTGTTAAACCTTTTATATCTGTTACAGATATGTTACGGTTTTACTTTTGTAAGTGTTTTGGGTTTACACATTGAAAACACATTTAAAGTGTTACTATTTGATTCTGTTACCAATTCAACATCTAACACTTATAATTCTGTAACCTTTATGAAGGTGTTTTTAAGTCCCTGCTCGACAGGGCCCCGAGTAAGAACAAGATGTTTACATAACAATGCCTGTCTTTGTGACGTCATCGAGCGTCCGGTATGTATCTACTCGGAATTCGGAATTTTTAGTAATTTCAGCATTATTGTTTATATTAGAGGAAGTCTGAAAGTGGCGCCGGTGACTGAAAAGTTGTGTGGTAATCGGTTGTCGTGGTATGGGCATGTGTTGCGGAGGAATGAGGAAAATGTCATGAAAAAAGTTTTGAATATGAATGTGGATGGGTATTTGAGTAGAGGAAGACCAAAGAAACGATGGATGGACTGTGTTAAGACGGATATGGTAAGAAAATGTTATCTGTGTAATATCAATGGAATATTATGTCATGAATGTTGGTAATAAATACTCTTAGGTTGGTAGCATTTTTTGAAATCTGTTCTGTTCACGCCATCTTTTTCTCTGCACAAATGTACTAGTTATGTTTTAGTGAATCTATTAAAACTATAATTCATTATCAAGAGTTTTACTTAAAATAACAGAAAAGAAGTGTCTGATGAGATGACGAAAAATAGAGGAGTATGGAAGCAGAAGACATGCTGCGCCGACCCCAAATAAATTGGGGTAAGGGCAAGAGAATGATGATGTTGTAGAAAAATACATCTGTAAAAAAATCCACCCTCAAAAATGTGATAGAGAAAATCTTTGCTTTAAAGTTCCTTAATTAGGATCATTCTCAGAAGATCCATTGGCCAGATCCATGATTGATCTAGTGAGAATTGTTTTTCTCAAAAGACCCATGATGGATTTTTATTCGACCAACATGATAAGTCTTAATTGAATAATAAAACGTCAATCTTCTGATAGAGAAGATTCATTGCCCAGATCTATGATAGATCCAGTGACAATATCATTACAGGTTAACCAGAATTATCAAAAACGTAGTTCACTTTAGCGTCTCTTCAAGGGTTTCAACTGTTCCTCAACCTAACTAAGTGATTGAGCACCGACTTAAAGACCGTATCCTCTTTCGAAAGTACCAGTAATTTATTGACCAAGTACTGTTTCTATATTTATAACCCCTATAACGACATTACGACAGTTCAAAGTCCCTTGCCTAAGACAGTAGGTTAATGTGCTACTTACATCAGGGACCCTCGGGTGTTAACAAGAAAAGTGTCCCATCTAATGTTTGTGTCGTATATCTTGGTACGGAGAAGTTACGGCCCTCATTATGTCGACACTGCCAATTTGCCAATTGTCTCTGTAATTCTTTGATGTATTGCACTGTTAAGGATGACCCACGCTAAAGCATATCGGGTACGAACAGAGTGTCGGCCGTAGCACGGTCAACTAAAGATCACATACAGCGTGTATACCACCGCATCACGAAGCCGTCAACAAAGCATTCTGTACATCAAACTAAGTAATTTTACGCAAAAATGATAGCTGGGAAACGACTTTTTTCTTGGGGTGATAAAACATGTTTTGCGGTAGAACTCAATGTAAAGCACTTAAGACATTGTGCTGATGGATGGATTGAATAGTAAGAGGTCTTAGAGATGTTTAAAATTTAAATAAAAAAAAAAACAAACCTATAATTTAAAAAAAACCTTGTCAAAAAGTTTATCCCCAATATCTCCGTAACTAGAAGGTTCCCAGGTATGTTGTGGAACAAATAAATTATCGCAACGACGGGGAGAACAAGTGCCTTTCGGCTTCGTTAAGAGGTGTTTTACACCCTTTCATATTTTGTATAGACACACACGCTATACCGAGCGGTAACCGAATGACGGCCGAGCAACAGACAATACGATACAATACGGCCGACACTCGGAACCGACATGGTCTAGCGTGAGTCAAGCGTTATTCTTTTAAAGAAATGATAAAGGATTAGTGTCATAACAAGAGATTAATAAGAGGTTCGATTTACTAGGTTAAGCAACGTGTGCCGAGGTGGGTCCGTGGATGGGTGACCATTTTCATTTAAAATCAAGACACCTCCCTCCTTCGGAAATCACCTTAATAGGCTAGTTTCCACCATCAATAAATTGTATATCTATTTAGTCCGTCAGTTAGAGTACTTATTGGAAAATAATGGACACGTATTTTTTGTTTTTGTAAATCAACGAATATTGACAAAGATAAAACGAATCAAAACTCGGGAGTGGGGGCTCGTGACGTCAGTACTCACTAAAATGATACCAAACAGTGACGTATTGAAAATTTTAAAAGCGTCGTATCTTCGTCAATTTTGCTTTATATAACAAAAGAAAAAATACGGGTGAAATATTTTTTGATAATCTGTGACGGACTAATTCGATTTTTTCAGTTAACAAGCCTATTGTATTGGGATTGCTCAGTATAGTTCGGCGAAATAAATCAGTATAACATCACGCCTATAATCTTTGGAGGTTTGTCTATAGGCTGTGGTGTATCTATAGAACACCCACATTTAGCTAGTTACAATTCAAGTCCTATAAAAGGGAGGGCGAGCCTATTGGCATTAACCAGGCACAAAAACAGATTTAGGTCCTTGTTCACCAAAAAGATGAAAAGAGCTGTTTTGTATGGGAACATGTCACAGTGACAGCTGTTTTTAGTTAAACAGACCGCTATCTTTTCGGTGAACATGGACCTTGATCTAAGAAAACATAGATCAGGTGCTAATTAATTATACATTTTTAATCCAGATAATCTACTCCCGAATCGCACGCGTCTGCAAGAACGATCCTGGCGGTTACCTGGTGATGAAGGAGAGTTGGAGTACCTTCCTCAAGGCTAGGCTGAAGTGTTCAGTGCCAGGAGACGTGCCCTTCCACTACGATGAGGTCCAGAGCGTGGAGTACCTGCCTCAAGAAAAGATACTTGTAGCTACGTTCACTACACCCGCGTAAGTTATACTGTGTTCAGGTCATCATCACGGCTAAGTTCCTCAAGGGATTGAGCAGAGGTACACCACTGCCGATTATCACTTTAAAGTCCTACGCATAAGGGGATGAAACTGTTGTAATTATGCAGGGTGTAAAAGAACACATCACAAAGCCGTCAGCCACGCAATCTGTACATCAAAAAAAGTAACTCTACGCAAAAAATATTTCTGGTAAACGAAGTTTTTGGGATGAAAATGACGGTAAAAATCAATGTTATGCATTATATGTATGCAAAACATTGTGCTGATGGATTTGTCACTGCAAAATTGCCAAACACGTCAGATTGTAAAATAACTAGAGAGATTGTAAACCCTCGAAATATTGTCAAACGAGCATACTGCTTACAATAAAACGCATAATTTTTCGTGAAATCGATGCGATGGTAGTCAACTCACGCGGTGTGAAGGGTTCCCCCTTGCCCAATCGTACCAATCTCATGAAAAGGTAATGTACCATACCTGAGAAATACCGATTAATATAACCTAACCTTAAAACACTTTATATTCCCCTATAAAGCGTAGTCGTCGACTATTTCCGAGTGCAGGGTTTAAAGGAACCTAACCAACCTAACGTGGGGGTGCCCCAAGTCCCGATTATGAGGGCAGAGATATTTCCCGTATGTTCAGTTGACAATATTTCGATAGTTTACAACCTTGCTAGAGAGATTACAATATAACGTGTTTGAGAATTTTACTGTGGATACATTTAATAGTAAACTGGTTATTGGAGGTATTTAAAGTAAAGTTATAACCTAAAAACCACTGTCACTGACTGTCTCTTTGTTCTATGTTAGGGTTTACGTCTTAGTCCTTAAAGCGGACCAATGTACCTGTACGTGAGCCATGGCGGCCGTTATTCCAACCGGCCCACCTCCGTCCAAAACCAGATAATCTGCCCAGTCTTCTCAAGACATCTGCAAGGGATCTTGCTGTTTAAAACTGCTCTCGCTAAGAAAAAGCTGATGGAGAAACTCAATATCACTTTGGTCCATCCGAGAATCTCCAGCAAGATCTCATGCTTTGTAGTACACGAACGGTAGACCAATGAGGCGGTTGTTCGTTATCTATTTGAAAATAGGCTTTTTCCGTACAATGAGAATAATAATAATAACGTCTTTTTCTTCACAGGAACAGCATAGTAGGCAGTGCAGTATGTATCTACAGTATGTCGGATATCCACGCGGCGTTTGAAGGTCCCTACAAAGTGCAGGATAGGCCCACGTCTACGTGGGAGCCACGGTCGCCTTCCAAGCAGGCTAGGGACCATTTTAAATGTGTTCCGGACTCCAGGTTGGTAATAACTAAGGTTTTTGTTTTTGGAACATTTTGAAATTAGACTATCAGTGACTTCGATCAATATAGTACTATTATTGATCGAAGAGCAGTGACGAGTAAGGCTACTATAAGTTGTCTGCACAACTTCAGCAGTTTCTCCAACTGTGATTTTAAAGCAAAACCACATAAATGACGACCCGAATGGCGCAGCGGTAGTGAGGCTGTCTTACGTCCTTAGGGTCCCGGGTTCGAATCCCGGTAGGAGCAAATGTTTGTGTGATGAGCATGGACATTTGTTTCCGAGTCATGGATGTTTAGTTATTTATTCATTTATTTAAACTTTATGCACTTAATGTACAAAGGCGGACTTAATGCCTTGGGCATTTTCTACCAGTCTACCAGTTAGTAGAGTAGTGTAGTTTATATGTATAATAAGTATGTATTTACTAACTAAAAGTATACATGTAGTATATCAAGTGTCTGATGACCACGACACAAGCCTTGCTTAGTGTGGCACTAGATGGCGCTGTGTGTAATGTTAAGCGATAGTTTTTGTATAAATAACTTTTTTATTTTTGACCGCTCTTAAGCTCACTCGCCTTCCTTTCATAAGACTTAAACAGTTAAAAATAGAAGACAATCAGACGTCAGTCACAAAAAGTCACAATGAGCAGGATAGATAGATCGATCAGGCAGTTTGATAGCTTTCACAGAAGTCAGACGTTAGTAACAATTGGTAGGTTAGATAGGTCAGACATTCAGATAAAGCTATCTGAATGTCTGACCTATCTAACCTACCAACCTTCTGTGAAAGCTCACAGACCCTTCCGGTTAGTCAACGTCTGTGAAAGGACATTGCAGATATCCAAAACTCGTAGATTCTCAATTACAATATAAATTCTTGTCCACAGAATCCACGAAGCAATAGAATACCATCGCTACCACTTAATGTACGAATCAGTACAACCAGTCTCTGGAGAGCCAGTCTTCAAAGTGACGTCAGAACGATTCACCCACGTCACCGTCGATGTTACCAACGCTAAGAACGTTGAGAAGCAACTTGTTGCTTACGTGGCAACACAGGCCGGCAATGTGCTGAAGTTGGCAGTACTACCCAAGCTGGATGGCGCGTGTTTGGTGGAGAGGTGGAAACTTAACGGGAAGAATAACAGCTTTGAGGTTCTGACTATGCAGTTTGTTAAGGATACTGTGAGTATTTTTATATGATATTGTAAATTTCAAGTTCTAATGGGTTCCAAAGAGATTTTAGACCACAAGGCTTATAAGTATAGCCAAACAAAAGTGGAGAGCTACTTAATATCTCCATGTAAATATTCCATGTATCACCAACATTATCTCTGACGAAAGACCACTGCTAATAAGCCAAAGCTAATAAAAGAATAAAACTTTCATTTACATCACCCTATTTAATGTTCCCAATGCTGAAACTCCTCTCTCTAATAGTCTGTAGTCGATGCTATCCACAATACGATAATGTTTTGTTTCATGAATGTCAAACCAACACCTACCAAAGCTACTGAAATGCCACTCAAATATTTAAGAGTTTAAACTCCTATACTTTAATTTCGTATAGCCTAAATTTACTTTTGAGTATCTCTGCTTCTTAAATTTACGAATGGCGTTTCAGTATTCAGCCGTAAGGATGAATTTTGAAAAAAGAAGAAATTTAGTCAACTGATCCCACACAGGCGAGACCGATCCACTCGAGCTAATGAATTTTTGATCTCCTTCCAGATGTCAGTATACATAGGTGGTGAAGCTGGCGTGTTCCGTATCTCCGGGGCCCGTTGTTCCCGCTGGCGCAGTCGCTCGGGCTGTCTGCTGGCTGGAGACCCGCACTGCGGGTGGGACGACGCCAGGGAGCTGTGTGTGTCGGCGGCGGGGAGGCTGGGAGATCCCGCCTTTAAGCAGGATACAACTGCTTGTGCTGCTGTTGATGCTCCAGGTAAGATTGGGCTCAATTTCTCGCCAAGAATCTGACTTACAGGGTGCAAACGAAATCATCAACCAAGTATTCTGCACATAACATCAAACTTCTACGCAAAAATATTGCTGGAATACGACTTTTTTGGGGGTAAAAAATCGCATTTTACTGACTGCGTGTTCAAAACAAAAAAACATATCGCATTTAGGCTTTGTTAAGGATACTTTTACACTCATTATAACAACAGGTAAAAGAAAAAAAATAAGAGATCAGAATATTTTACATGTTTGGAACTTATTGACTGATCAACAGCAGGTTAAGATCAAAATTTTCAGTAAAGAAGGGGTGAATGAATTTAGTTAATTCAGTAATGACGAATCTAACAGCTACACTTTCGTTTTGCATTTCATGCGGACTTAAATTAAACATTACATTTTCCTTTGTTACAGTGGACGGCGGCTGGTCATCGTGGTCAGAATGGGAGCCGTGCATGCAGGACGGCACCTCGGTGTCCTTGTACGACGACAACAAGCCCGACATGTGCATGTGTCGTACGCGACGCTGTGACAACCCGCGCCCGGCTTACGGCGGACAAACTTGTGAAGGTACGCCCCACACGGTCTTACTTAATGGTTTACACTCGCAAGACGAAGAACAAGTCTTAAGCCGCGTTGACAGGCGAAAATGCGTGACAATTTAGACTTTGAAGACTAGAAAGCGCCCGCACCTCGCCATTCCGACACCATTAGCGCGCCTGTTCTGCGCTGCGCCGGCGCCACGCCATCACCTCGCCCGCGCCACGACACCGCCATACGTATTTGACCCGCGCCTAAGACTATAAGAGTGAGGGCAGAGAGAGTGTACCAGTGTCTGCGCACACGCTTGCGCAATTTAATATTTCTTACGGTTTGTGTCCGCTGAAATTGCGGTGACCGAAAGCGATCAGGTGGACTTTTAGTACGAAACCAGTGAAGGTCCTGTGTTCGATTCTCCGATAGGACAAAGTGTTATTGGGTTTTTCATGGAAATTTTCACGACTGGATTTGTGTCCGGATGACGGCAATAGGCGTGCCCCCTCCTGGCGATAGCCCTCTCTGCTTAGCCTTTTGGGGATCACAAGGTGTCATGTTTCGTTATGTGATTAATGCAGAACCCAGCTCAAAATTAATGTGCTGTGGGACTGTTCGAAAGAGATACCGCGGCCCCGGAACATAAAGGGCGAGGAAGAAACATGGATGGGTTTTAGTCAGTAAAAGTCTGACAGTCGGGATCCCGCTCCGCCCAGAGTGGGAGAAGTTTTTTGATGATTTCCCATCCAAAAAACAGCTTAAAATGAATGATAACATTTTCGTCCCCAGGCGCCAGTATATCAGTAACAAACTGCACAGTACACGGCGGCTGGTCGAGCTACTCGGGCTGGTCCAAGTGTTCAGCGTCGTGTGGCATCGCCATCAAGTCGCGACGCCGCACCTGCACCGCGCCCGAGCCCAAGTTCGGCGGGAGAGTCTGCGTGGGCCTGGATATTGATGATGTTTATTGTAATCTGCCGCCTTGTCCAGGTTCGTATGATTTCTTTGAATGGACTGTAAATAATTATATGGGAGGTATGGAAGAAGAAGACATGCTGCGCTGACCCTAAATGAATTGGAATAAGGACAAGAGAATGATGATATGCACATTGTGAAAGAAATAAACCCTTAATGGGGATGCACACTGTGGAACTAATGGCGCTAGCATAGCTGGTTCCAAGCATCGTCATTGGTTGAAAATCAAGGTATGGCATTTCATATTTTAAAATACCTTGACCTCATTGGTCGGATTGAGACCAGCTATGGTCGCGCCATCTACAATTAGCTTTTAACGGTCATCCCCATTTTAAAGACGTTGAATTGTACTGTAAACACAGATTTGGTATATATAATAGTCCGGTACGTTATGCCAACATGTTAATTTATTTTCTCTTTAATTTAGAGTAATGGAAAGGATCTCATTTGAACTGAGACAATGGATTCTACCTCTTCTAGGACAAAAAACAGTTTTTTTTAACGGCGTTAAAAACATCTTTATTTCAGTTGAATTCGGTACTAACATATTTATCAGTTGAAGTATCACAGTTTAAATTGTATCAAAATTAGTTTAAAGTATCAGTCCTTCAGATCATCAATTTGTAACTTATCAAATTAATTTCCCTTAGATCCGAACTTAGCAGCAGTAGACGGCGGTTGGTCAGACTGGGGCTCCTGGTCCTCTTGCTCCGCCACCGGAGGGTCTGGCTGCGGGCCCTCGGGAGGGTGGAAGGAGCGCCACCGGGAGTGCAACAACCCTCTGCCTAAGAACGGAGGGGTGGAGTGCGAGGGACTTAGTACTGAACGGCTACCTTGCGATATGGCGCCTTGTGAGGTTCGGAAGGCGACTGCTTGGACACCTTGGGTGCAGATACCTGGTACGTATTTAAAATACTGTCTTTGAATAAGAATCCTTTGAGCCGGATTCTAAATGTGCAGTGTGTGTGGTATTTTAAATCTTGTTCAATTAAACCGAGAAGACGATCCTGTAGATGGAAAAATATCCAAATGAATTTCGCGCCTAAAATACTAGTGTACTTCAAATTGTAAACAGCTTCTGTTGTAACTAAAACTTATGTAGATTTGATGATTTTTAACCGTTACTTTTATTGTTTACAGGAAACGGATCGGATGGAAGCTACACAGAAAAGAGATTTAAATTCCAATGCAGAGCTCCATCACCAGAACAGCTAAAAGTACGTTACTTTTTTATTTTTTACTAGCCTACCCGACAGCTGTTGTCTTGTCAATTATGAATATTTAATTCGAATTGACATACTACCTACCAACTACCTACCCATTACCTGTTCTGTTAACCCTGGTTAGTACATTCAAGACTACACAAAAGTCTTTTTTGTAGTTGAAATTGATTTTCTTCCCTACCTACCTACCCTACCACCTACCTTACGATCTTGAGGTCCCAGGTCCGAATCCCGGTAGGAGCATGTTTACATGTACAATAAGTAAGTATTTACAAAACACAATGAATCGATGTAGTATATCAACTATCGGTGTCCACGACACGAGTCTCGTTGCTTACTGTGGCACTAGATGGCGTTGTGTGTAATTTGGAGCGAAATTTAATTGTTATGTCTCGTTTTCCCAGATATCTCTAGTCCGTGAAGACGAGCGCTACTGCACGTCCCGGGGTCGCTGCAGCTCGGAGCGTGCGGCGGCGGACGGGGCGGGGTGGGAGGCGTGGGGGGTGTGGGGGCCGTGCTCGGCGCCGTGCGGGGGCGGCCAGCAGACGCGCGCGCGGCGCTGTGCGCGGCACCAGTGTCACGGGAGCGCCGACATGCTGCGCGCTTGTAACACGCACGCTTGTACCGGTAACTACACTTTGTTCTATTTCTATCATCATCATCATTTCAGCCGAAAGACGTCCACTGCTGAACATAGGCCTCCCCCAAGTGTCGCCACATTGACCGGTCTCGTGCGACTCGCATCCAACGGATTCCAGCAACCATCACCAGAGCATCGGTCCGCCTAATGGGAGGTCTTCCAACGCATCTTCTTCCGGTCCGCGGTCGCCACTTCTGACCCCATCGGCCATCCGTTCTGCGAGCAATGTGCCCTGCCCACTGTCACTTAAGTTTCGCAATTCTTCGGGCTACATTGGTGACCTTGGTTCTCTTCGAAGGATTGAATGGCTATGTAGCAGCTCACAACATATCCAGCAAAACGCCGCTGGCTGCTAACGACGACGGAGCCTAGCACTCGATCTTACCTAGATCTTCATTATCTGCCTAGCCTTTCTTCAACTATGTTGTGACTTCCAGTCTAACCGGATGCAGCTAAATACCAGTATTTTACATGGAGCGACTGCCTATCTGACCTCCATAACCCAGTCAGTACTGGGCAATACGATACCTCTTAGTAAGTCTGCTTGTCAGACTTTTTGGAAAACTGACTACCTGTATCGACTGTCAAAGATCCAAAAAAGATAGATCTGTATGCGTTACCTCCAGTTTATTACCTTTAATTTTGTTTCTCCAGGACAATGGTCATGTTGGAGCGAATGGAGCGAGTGCAGTGGGTCGTGTAATGACGTGACGGTGAGCGCGAGTGCGGCCGGGCACCGCACGCGCACACGACTGTGTGTGTCACCCGAGGGATGCGCAGACGCAGGCGCCGCGCTCGAGAGACGCGTCTGTGTCAACAACTGCGCAGGTACATTATCCACATCATTATCATTTTATTTCAATCCAACTATGATCATAACAAACATTTCATATACATAACACACACATAATGCACATTAAGTATATTTTATAACGAGGGACTAAACGAAGCCATTATATACCCGAGGTGGTTTGACTCCCGAGCTTGCGAGGGAGGCAATGAAAGCGAGGGTATATTATATTGGCGTTTAGTCTCGAGGTGCAAACTGTACTTTTCACTTCGAGTGCGCGAAAAATAGTCATTTAAAACTGAACAAATTTACACTCGACAAAAATTCTGAACTGAGCGGTCAGTTTTTTCATCATTAACCATTGAAAACACGACACAAACTCTCAACATTTTCGCAATGAAGATGATCCATACTCCACAGATAATTATTACCTACATTACTGCAGCGGCTAGCAACAGAGGCATTGCTTTTCAAAATCAACGATACACACAAACAACCATAAATTTGTCTCGCGTTGAAGAGTTCATTTGTTTTTTTTTTTTTCAATAAACCGCATCTATTTGCATGCCAATTCGAAATTTAAATAAAACCTTCGTCAAGTTACTCTTTTGTGACCATGTTTCAGAGTAAAAGATCGTTCCATTTTTAAATTACTTTTTACTCCCTAGGAAATAAACGGTCACTTTAATCCCGCTTCGTAGGGCTATAACGGCGTACTTTTAGAGCATGAGAAGTGAAAATGTTATTTACATTTGATTCAAAATTTAATAGAAATTTAACAAAATAAATTTTAATCACAAGTATCAAATATAATAATAATCAATTAAATAATATACGTTTAAAATAAAAATAAAAAAAAACAAAATTGTAATGTGTATTCATTTTTATTTTACTTGTACATCAGCCAGTCGGTCATCAGTAGCATAAAGCGTCAAAGAGGCCTGCGAAATTCTCTTGGGTTATTTGCTTTGACGTCATTTATCAAAATCTACCCTGTTTGCATCTATTTTTTTGGCCTTAATAAAGTAATTTTACTAATTGTATGTGCTTTATTCAAGCAAAAATTGTGATAACGATATTATAATAAAATCGTAGTGAAACTTTACCTACATTTCAAATAAAAGTTATTTTTTGACATATAAATTTTGATGTCACTTCCGCCGTTATCGAGGATGACGTGTTTTGAGAGTGCGTTCCGTTTCACCCAAAACATGCTACATAAAACAATAAATTGTAAAATAAGTGATGTATTAATAGTTTATTTTATAACGAGGGACTAAACGAAGCCATTATATACCCGTGGTGGTTTGACTCCCGAGCTTGCGAGGGAGGCAATGAAAGCGAGGGTATATTATATTGGCGTTTAGTCTCGAGGTGCAAACTGTACTTTTCACTTCGAGTTCGAGAAAAATAGTCATTTAAAATTGAACAAATTTACACTCGACAAAAATTCTGAACTGAGCGGTCAGTTTTTTCTTCTATGATGACTGACCTGCAGTCACAGATTAACCATTGGAAACACAACATAAACTCTCAAAATTTTCACAATGAAGATGATTCACACTCCACAGACAATTAGTACCTACATTACTGCAAAAGCAATGCCTCTGTTGCTAAACAGAGGCATTGCTTTTTAAAATCAACGATGAACACAAACAACCATAATTTTTTCTCGCGTTGAAGAGTTCATTTGTTTTTTTTTTCAATAAAACTGTTTTCTATTTGCATGGCAATTCGAAATTTAAATAAAACCTTTGTCAAGTTACTCTTTTGTGTATGTTTCAGAGTAAAAGATCATTCCATTTTTAAATAACTTTTTACTCCCTAGGGAATAAACGGTCACTTTAATCCCGCTTCGTAGGGCTATAACGGCGTACTTTTAGAGCATGAGAAGTGAAAAAACTTAAACAAGCGCACCATAATATTTATAAGCGCCAATACAAGGCATTTTTAATAAATAAAAAGAGTTATGTATTTCTTGCATATTCGATATTGTAGTCATCAGAATCATCGGTGCAGCCCCCTGTTCATGAAAGTCAACGAACGAATTTTTCACGGTCAAAGTCGTCCCTCGACTTTTATGAACTTTGAGGGTTGTGTTGATGATTTTGATGATTATAATTCAGCGACTGCATATATCTTGCAGCTTTTGAATACTTTCAGTCTTACCACAGTCACAATAAGGTATATTCTAACTCTGATTTCTTGTTTCAGACTCAGAAGCGGGTTGGGGAGACTGGGGAGAATGGAGTCCCTGTACAAGCGGGGAGCGGATGCGCAAGCGGTCGTGTCTGGCGGGAGCGTGTGTGGGAGCACAGCTTCAAGTTTCAAGATGTCCTGATGATGACCAGGATATGGATAATGGTATGTATTTGAGCCCCTCATGTCTAACAGAAAGAATATCAGAAAGCTGTAGTTGTAATCTCGACCTAAATGTATGGAACAGTTGACTATATTTTATATTTAATAAGTCCACCATCGAACTGAATAAGTTTGATGGTCTACTTTTCTGATACACGCTATGTACAGAGACAGACGTCGGCTCATCAAGCTACTTCACAACTTTATAGCTCACTAGCTTATTTTTGCGGCTTTGCACGCGTACAAATTACATGCTAAAACCTTCCTCGAGAACCACTCTATCTTTAGGTGAAAACGACATGAAAATCGGTACAGTAGTTTTTGAGTCCCTCGCGAACAGACAGACAGACGTGGCGGAGGACTTTGTTTTATTATAGACTTTGGTTGATTGGAAATACTTGACAGTTTTGTTGTGAAAAATGTGCAGGCGTCTGTACCTACACACTGCTATTCATACATTTTTAGTATAACATGGTCTCGCATTGTACAGACATCCCTTACAATGAGAGATCTGCCTAAACTGTTTTTTTATGACTTGATTGGTCATCGTGCTTACTGCCCAGCTCACTGACGGTCGACCATTATTCGACCTTATTCCTGAGGGCATAAGGATAAAGGTCGACATCCAGTGAACTTGGTAGTACTTGAACGGCAGAACGTGTGTAATTCAGTCAATAAAGAAACACTTTATTCCAATCAATCAACATGTTATCAGTGATATGTTTTCGTAGCTACCATGTTACCCACTGATAAAATATAAATAGTAGCACTTTATGTCATGTGATATTATGCTGATAAGACTAATTGGGGCTATTTTGAGTAACTAATCACAGAACAGTAGCTCATAGTGGATTTGCTATCTCCCCTTCATGTACCCTACCAACTATCTGTTAGGAGCGTTGGGCTTTAACTCCTTCGAGGTAAGAAGAGGTTCTGAGCAGCTCACAGTAGCCTGTAAAACCCTACGATGACTAATCGACTGCCCTGAGCTCCACAGCCTTTTTTGCAGGCTATTTGTTCCCGACAAATATATCGGACACGGTCAGTCTGTTTGCTCCACCGTCATCTAAAACTGTCGCCAGAGCTGAATCTCCGGTGTGTCGTACACTTAGGACGCTCAATGCCCTTCTGATTGCCAACCCTGAATGTGACGTGTTTGCGGATGAATGGAGTAAGGTTATGCGGATATGCCTGATGTTCTGTGAGAGAAAGTATGCAAGAGTGTCAACTGTTCCATGTTAGTTTTAGTAAGTCATTTAATTCAAACCATTGAATAGTATCAACTGATTTTTTTTACTTTTGTTTTGTATATAATTGCAATTAGTGCCTCTATGTTAATTATTGTACTTAATTGGTTTTTACCGATTAACTATAAAAATGAAATAAATGAAAATTAACTGATCTGAATCACAAAATCTATCAATATGTTAATGGTAGACTAGCGGACGTCACGTGGTTTCACTCGCATAGTTCCCGTTCCCTTGGAAGTACGGGGATAAAACATAGCCTATGTTACTCCCTGATAATGTAGCTATCCATTGCTGAAAGAAGTTTACAAATCGGTCCAGTAGTTTTTAAGTTTATTCGTTACATACAAACATAAAAATCTTTCCTCTTTCTAACATTAGTATTTATGATGTGGATTCCTTCAGAATTAGAATCAGAATGTTTATTTGTAGGGTATTGCAGAGTGTAAGATGCTATTCATAGATATGTGCTCTAAGTTTTTCCATTTGCCGCACAAATATAGAGAATAGAGATAACAAAAACCTTACCAAGGGGTATCGTAATGTGGACTTGTGGAGGTCATATAGGCAGTCGCTCCATGTAAAATATTGATATTCAGCTGCATCAGGTAAGACTGACAGCCGATCTCAAAATTGTTGGGAAAAGGCTAGGCATATGATAAAATGTAGTTAAAACCTTAAAAAAAAACAGAAATGTACTTAACATAATTTATTTATCTGTAAGTAATTTTTATAGCAAAATCTTATTTTTGACGTGATAACGTCTTATAAATTGATAATACCAGCAACACTCATGAAAAATAGTAACGTTCCATAGTAACGTTCCATAGTAACGTTCCACCTGTTTGTATTACATAAAATAATGATTATGACGTTATCACGTAAATCTATAGTCCGTAAACCGACTTTACAGACAACCAATTTTTTTTTTTTAACAGAACTATACGCGATGCCAGCTTACAGTCAGAACGTAGAGATGGCGTCTTTCGTCACAATGTCCGAGAACGGCACGCTCAGCTTAGGCAGTATCATCGGCTGTGTGGTCGCTGCCTTTGCCATGGGTGAGTTTTAAATTTACTAAGTAGTTCGTCGAGTTTTAACTAGATGGCGCTAGTTGTCGTGTTGTGAATGTCGAAGTAGTTTTTTGTTCTTTTTGTATTTATTTTTAGATTTATTCTAACTTTTACGTTATTGGTTACTTAGATTACATTATTTGCTATAAGTTTACATAATGTTAACAGTTTTTTTTTTAGTTTTCTGAGAGTTATAGCAAAAAGTTCTAGATCGCGCAAGTACAATTTTTGTCCAAGTTAGTACACAACTATAATTTCGAGCAGTTTCGTTGTGTCTATTGAAAGGAGAGACGGTTAGCACTCCCCTTGACAAGGATGGAACACAAAAATGGTTAAGGCACACTTGACCACATTTTTTTAAACATTTCTTTTTGTCCGTTTTCCAATATTTTTAGTCTTACCTATCTAAGTATTTGGATCCAAAATAATTAAATATTTATTAAATCATAGAACTTTGTGTCTTTTTCAAACAGTTACCATATTAGTTTTACAGACTTTTTAAAACAAGTTTTATTTATGTTTCTAAGCTTTTAATTTTAATCAACATTCCTACATCCTGAAACATTTTAAATTTTAACAAAATAGTTTGAAATAAAATATTTACAAAATTTTATTTTTTTATCAGGTTGCCTAGTCTGCCTGGCAGGTGTGATATTCTGCCAACGTCGCGGGACCCGCATGCCGTGGAACAAACAGAACCGGGTACCATCCAGCCCTCACTATATTACGGCGAAGCAGAACAGCTACGTGACTGTGCCCTTGAAGGAAGTTGTAAGTTTCCACAATTTATGGTTATTATAATACTATTATAAGATTGCTCTAAATGATGAACCTTATATTTTCACCAACAAGCTTTTGTTGGTCTATCATCTTCTGTCTAGCCTTTTCCCAACTATGTTGGGGTCAGCTTCCAGTCTCACCGGCTGCAGCTGAATACCAGTATTGGTTTATACAATACTAGCTGACCCACGCAACTTCGACTGCGTCACATTAGAGGGAAAAAGCTACCTACAACTACCTACCCACCTACTACTACCTACCTACTACTACCACCTACCTTCTACTACCTACCTACCTACTACTACCTACCTACCTACCTACTACTACTACCTACCTACCTACCTACTACTAAATTTTTTTTTCATAAGAACCTTCTCCTGACAATAACAAACACAACAAAAAAAGAATCAGCCAAATTGGTCAAGCCGTTTTCATGCTATGTCGTGACAACGAAAAACGGGTTTCATTTTTATATATATAGATGTAAAAACTTGAAAAACCCTGTCTAATCTGAAAGGGACATTGCCAAATAGAATAAGAAACATACAATATTCAGGAAAGTAAAAATACCTACTAATTTACATTTTGATCCCAAATCACCACCGTTTCCCTAAATTGAAAGTTACTTTGAAAACTTGAGTCTGGTAACGTTTTAAGAGTTCATTATTTTGTTCTCAACTGACATCACCTACTTTCCTACAGCCCCGAAAAGCGAAGCGCCAGCCCTCCTTCACAGGCATAGGCGGCCCCAGCGGGATCCTTCTCTCTAAGAGCAACAACATTGTCAACGCCAACAACCACAACACACAAGCGACGACCCCGAAGTTGTACCCGAAAGCCATCGCGAACGAATACGACTCGCTCGGCACACTACGAAGACATTCCAATCAGCCGAATAACAAGAATAACTTGGATATTGAAGAGGATAAGTTTTACTGAAAAGGGGAAAAAAGGTATGTTTTGGTACCTATTTGGGAGGCTGTTGCAGTTTATGCAAATTTCAACTTTAACTATGTAAGAGTAGAGTTGATTTTAGAATGACGTCAACTTTCAATTTTGGAAGGATCGAAATGGAAATGCATTTTTGTTTGCAACTTAAGCAAATGTCAACTTTATACAGTGTGGAGACAGTGTATTTTACATTGACGTCAACTGTCAGAGACAGTTGCAAAGAAGAAGGAACTTTCTCAAACGGAATAAGGTTGGAAATCCTTATTTATTAAATGGATAATGTGTTAGTGCGATTGTGTGTTTAAAGCCTGTGATAATAAAAGTTGGACGATATTTCTTAAAGATTGGACTACAATAACTTTTTCAAGACAAAACAGAGTAGTTTTTCTACTGTTTCTTATCACTACAATCTAAATGAATTTAACTGTGTGGTAGTATATAAATAATATAAGCGCAATTAATACTATTCCATATCGATGTAGGTGCTTGTATGGACAAAAATAAAAGCATATCACCTTTTACGCAGAAATACATATCTATAAAAAAATCGTTGTAGACTGTTTCGCCTTGCCTTAACCAGTAAATAGTATGTACATAGATTGTACCTAAAATAATAAATGTATAAAATTTTGCCTTGCGCTTTGTATGGATTCTCTTACAATCAGAGCTGATTCATTATACCTCCAAATTATTGTTATTAATTTTGAATTATTTTCTCTAGTTGAGATATTAAATTTTTCAGTTGAAAATACTGTTAATACTAAATAATTGTTGTGAATGTTATCAGAATTATTTTAATGAATTTCAATTCCATTTTTGTGTTTAAAATATTTTTATGTTAGCATTTTTTTATATATTTTATTGAAAGCAATGCTTTTATATGAATTCCTCAAACATATATTTTTTTGTGAACTATGAATGTGGGTATACATAAAACTTTATAGATAGGTTTAAATGTTCAGTGAAAGTTGTAAATTTTGTGACCAAGTAACTTTTATATCGCGGACGTTTGCCAAACTCGCCATTTTATGGAAAACAGCGTTTAGTTAAATCGGTTCTCGTGTTATAAAAATAAAAACGATATTGAATCTGATAAAGATCCAATGAAAATTATGTTTGTGTTTACGTGTTGAAAAATAATGGACATTTATCTAAAAAAGCTTCATCAATTTATCTTTTTTGGGCTTTTGTAATCCTGATTTAATCTGTGGTTAAATGTCATGTAAGCGGTTCTGATTGGTTAGCGTAAATATGATCAACCAATCAAATCACTTTATGCGAGATTGGGACACAGATTCAGTAGTTTTTAGAGCAAATTTCATCAAACTGAGTTCAGGGTATTCCACTAGTGAATTAGTCCAAAATATAAATAGGATGACCGATGACCTGGTGAAGGTTGCGGGAATCCGTTGGATGCGAGTCGCGCGGGTCCGGTCAATGTGGCGACACTTGGGGGAGGCCTATGTCCAGCTGTGGACGTCTTGTGGTTGAAATGATGATAAGTAGGATTTAAAAACTGTGGGTGAGTTTAAATATAAGCTTGTATAAGTATTGTGATTAATCTATAGGCTGTAGATAACGAATCCAGTGCCATTCTACTAAAACATGTAAAAATAACCTATTCCCAGTTTTTTTTTTAGTATTAAAGGAGTTTGTACGACAAAGCAAAGTATGTGCCATGTAAATAAGTAGCAAGTAGTATTTTTTATGAAATAAGCAATTGTAAATAAAATGTAGTTACTAAAATTTAAGAGATATATTTCTAGATTAAGCAGTACAAATAGAGGTGCCTTCACATACAATAAAAAAAATATATAATTATAAAAGAATACACATTACATATTTACAATAGATGGCTATTTACATATAATTATTATATTTTATGTAGAGAAAATGTACGTAAATATAACTTGTTGATGATAATTCGACATTTTGAACGACTCATGTTGAGTTAATATAGAAAAGTGTGGGTTATTCTTATTTGTATGTGATTTTTTATACTTTTGTATTGTTACGAGCTGGGTATGAGATAAATTAATTACTACCGATTAAACAACACAATAACTTTATTAATCACAAAACAATCAAAACTTAATCACAAATACACTACTGTTTACTATTCACTTAGATATCGCACTTGTAGTTCACTTGGATTCGCTTCGTTGTGTCGCTAAAACAAGACTGCCGGTCGCGGCCCTGAGCGCTCTATTTATACAACACACCAGACACACCAGAATAACGACGAACATTCGAGAGGGTCATAAAAAAACACTAACAAAAAATAGCAGATAGATACAAAAAATAGAGGTACCTACTTACAAGGTTGGCATTACCTACTTGTACAAAACAAACAAATATGAACCTTATGCCCTCGGCGTACGGTCGAAATTCTAATGTCTTTGTATAAATAGGTCGCGAGTTTGTACCTACCTAACTTTAAAACTAATAATAATAGAATTCTCTCGAACTTCTAACGTACACACATTGTAATCACTGGCTTTCTCGAATGTTCTAGTAGGTCCGATGTAACACTGCCCCCTCCTTAGACATGCTCGTCCCGAGCATCATTAGTCCCGTAGTATCGCGCCAACCGGTCTACATGCACAATCTTAGGTGCACCTCGTGGACCCTTCTGTATTCGGTAGGTGACATCGTTGATCCTAGTCACGACTCGGTATGGTCCATCCCATTTTGCTTGTAACTTCGGAGACTTCCCCTTGCTCCGCACTGGGTTATGCAACCACACCAGTGAACCCTCGTCGAAACCCCTACCGTTTGCTTTCCGGTCATAACGGGTCTTCATCTTCTCAGACATCTGTTGGCCAGACTGTCGGATATGCTCATAAACATCGTTCAACTTATTACGCAAGTCATTCGCGTAATCTGTTACGCTACATGGAGCATCAGGGGGAGTTCCAGTGATTAAATCAGCAGGTAACCGTAATTCCCTTCCAAAGTTCGCGAAGGCTGGTGTCACAGTCGTACTTTCGTGGACAGCACTTCGGTAAGACAGAAGAAACGGCTGTATGTGCTTGTCCCAATCCCTTTGCCGGCTTTCCACAACTTTCGCCAGATATCTCTCCAACGTTTGGTTGAATCGTTCTACCATTCCATCGGATTGTGGGTGGTAAGAGGTGGTTCTGGTTTTATGGGTACCCATCAATCGACAAGTCTCTTGAAATACTTGCGATTCAAAATTTCTTCCTTGATCGCTGTGTATTTCTAAGGGTACTCCAAAACGACAGAAGACTTCTTGAACTAATTTATCTGCGACAGTTGTTGCTTCTTGGTTAGGAATGGCGAAGACTTCCGGCCACTTTGTAAAGTAATCCATGACCACCAGGAAGTACCTGTTTCCGCTCTCGCTTACTGGAAATGGTCCCGCAACGTCTAGTGCTATCCGTTCCCAAGGGGCTCCAACGTTGTACACTTTTAATGCACCTCTGCTGCGTGTCTGGGGTCCTTTCACGGCCGCACAACTGGTACATTTGCGGCACCAGTCCTCCACATCATCACGACAATGGATCCAGTAAAAGCGTTCTCGAATTTTTAGTAGAGTTCTTTTTACTCCCATATGTCCTCCAGAACATCCATCATGGTAGAGCCGTAGAACATCCGGTACCTTAGCTTTCGGAACAACCATTTGTAGATGACAGCTGTCCCCTCTAGCGTTTTCCCATTTACGGCACAAGACTCCATCCTGGATCACAAAGCTGTTCCATTGCGCCCAATAACTCTTCGTGATGGAACTCATCGCAGCCACATCACTCCACTTGGGTTTAGGAACACCAGCTTTGATCCACTCGAAGATCGGTTTGATATCCGAGTCATTGTGCTGAGCCTGCTGTAGGGTCTCCTTCCATTCATCGCTGAGATCCGTTCTAAGCATCCTCACGGGCACTACTTCCTTAGTCTCTTGCCTGGCACAGTGCTTACAGTCTTCAGGACAAGGTCTTCTTGATAAGGCGTCTGCGTTACCGTGAGTTCTCCCACTGCGATGTTCAGTTACGAAATCAAACTCTTGGAGCAGTTCTATCCATCTCGCCACTTGCCCCTCTGGATTCTTGAACTGTAATAGCCACTTCAGTGCAGCATGGTCAGTTCGTAATTGGAATTTACGTCCCAGCAAATATTTACTGAAGTGCTGCACTGTCTTTACTACAGCGAGTAGCTCCCGTCTTGTAACGCAGTAATTTCTTTCTGGCTTAGATAAAGACTTGCTGAAGTAAGCTATTACAACCTCCCGGTCTCCTTTCCGTTGAGACAGCACGCCCCCAATTCCAGTATTACTGGCATCCGTGTCAACTATGAAGTCATTTTCAGTGTCAGGATATCCCAAAATAGGTGTGTTGCACAGATGTTTCTTTAATTCCTGAAATGCGACGTCGCAGTCCTCGTCCCAACAGAATTGCCTCTTTTCCTCAGTGAGTTTGTGCAGAGGTTTTGCAATGTCCGCAAAATTCTTGACAAACCTTCGATAGTAGGAGCACAAACCCAGGAATGCTCTGACCTGTGTCTTGTCTTTCGGAACTGGCCAATCTTTGACGGCCACTACTTTTTCTGGGTCTGTTTGAACACCTTCCCCCGAAACTATGTGTCCTAAGAAGTTCACTTGCTGTCTGAAAAACGAGCACTTTTTCGGACTTAACTTGAGATTTGCTGTTTGGATTTTCGACAGCACTCGGTTGAGGTTTTTAAGGTGATCTTCAAATGTACGGCCCACGATGATTATGTCGTCTAAATAGACAAGACATGCGTCTCCAATCAATCCGGCGAGCACTTGCTCCATCAGCCTTTCAAACGTCGCAGGAGCGTTGCACAAACCGAATGGCATAACTTTAAACTGCCATAGCCCTTTTCCTGTTGAGAATGCAGTTTTCTCCTTGTCCTTGGGGTCTATTTCTACTTGCCAGTAGCCACTCTTCAGATCAAGTGTGGTAAACCACTTCATACCAGTCAGCGTGTCCAGTGTGTCATCGATCCTAGGCAGCGGGTAGCTGTCCTTTTTCGTGACGTCGTTCAGTCGTCGATAGTCCACACAGAAGCGCATACTGCCGTCCTTTTTCTTTACCAGGACCACAGGAGAACACCATGGACTCGATGAAGGCTCTATAACACCGTCCTTCACCATTCCCTCAATCATGGTTTCTACCTCTTTTTCTCGTGCAACTGGCAGTCGTCTTGGTCGCTGACGGATAGGTAACTCGTTACCTGTATTAATCTGGTGCTGAACAAGTCCAGTTCTCCCTATGTCAGCATCATTCGAAGAGAAAATGTTGGCGTACTGAAGTAACATCTTCTTAGCCTTGTCCATTTCTCCTTTAGTTAAATCGCAGTTTTCCAAAAGCGTTGACACGTCAAATTTTGAACTGCGAATTTCATTTCCGGTAGGGACATCTTGCAATTGACGCATCCAAGCTACTTCCTCGCAAGTGCCGATCAAGGTGCCCTTCTTAATCACATGCTCCTGGTCACTTGGATTCAGTATGCGTACTGCTGAGATGTTGGTGGCCTTGACCAGAGTTCGTGCCATCTTCCATGGGAAGTCATTGTTCACCCTTTCTATCAGAACACTTCGATCTTTTTTTCCAGAATTCCGTGGCAAACAAATTGGCACAATCGTTTCTGATCTGCGAGGGAGAATAATTTTCTTCAAACAGTACACTTTCCCTGACGGTGCACCTTCCATGAAGACTTCCTCTGAACCACATTTCAGTACTCCTTGATCAACGTCGATCTCACAACGATATTTCCGCATGAAGTCCAAGCCCAAGATGCAATCGTCCACTATGTCAGCCACGATGACATACTGCTTGTAAAATCTGTCACCCAATTTTAACTCCACCTCCTTCTTGCCTCGGACGGTAATGTGCTGACCAGTAGCTGTTAGTAAATGTATACGGTCGTGCTTATTGAAGTAGTCCCCAAGAAACCGACTTGCTAGTTTAGAATTGACGACCGTGTGAGAAGCTCCAGTATCCAACGTCAGTTTGCATGGTGTTCCATTGACTTCGCCTTTGATGGTCAGGCTGTTCCCGTCATGTGCTTGCGAGATCAAGATTCTCGGGGCTCTTTCAATACCAGCCAGCACCCGCCCCCCAGTCCTGGCATTTACTCGTTTCCCTGCTGTGGCTGGGCAGTCACTTCAGCCACTCTTCCCTGCTGATCTTCTCTCGGGGTGCTGCGCTTAGGACAGCTGGACCGAAGATGACCCCTTTCTCCACAAGTGTAGCACCTAGGACTATACCCCTGTGGGCGGTCGCGTACAGGTGATGCAACAACCTCCCTGACACGGTGCGTTCGGTGGTCTTGCCTCACTGCCTCTACTTCTAAGGCATGGGCCAAGGCGTCCTTCAAGGTCTCATGATGCCCCAGTCTCACGGCAGCTCTAACTTCTAAGTCACGTATTCCATCAACGAACGCCTGTACCAGATTTCCATCAATCAGTGCAGGGGCAGACTGGTAGGCTTTCCGAACGAGTTTTTCAACTTCCAGAGCCCACTGCTGTAGGTTCTCGGCACTTCGTTGAAAACGGTCCTTCAACTTGGCACGGAATACGTGCTCCAGGTGCGCGTCGCCGTATCTGGACTCCAACGCCTCCAGTAGCTGCTCGTAGGTAACGTCCTTGCCGAGCGCCTCCAGAATAGTTAGGGCCTGGTCTCGGAGGCCCAAGGTGAGCGCGGTCATGGCTTGTGGTTTTGTCCATCCATTCGCCTTCATGACGGCCTCAAACTGTATTTTGTAAGCCGACCACGAAGATGTGCCGTCGAACGGAGGCACTTTAAAACCACGCGAAGAAGGTGCAGCAACCACCGAAGCTACAGTTCCACCTTCAGTCTTCAGTTCGCTCAAAGCCTTCTGCACCCCAGCAATCTTAACTTCGGCCTCCGAGATGCGATTCTCGTGCTGGTGGACCTGATCTTTCATCACTTTCAGGTCCTTGCCGAAAGTTGCATGAAGATCCTTTATGAGGATCATCTGCTCGTCTTGGCGGCGGACCTGCTCCTCCTGGCGGCGGGCTTGTTCTTCTTTGTCTTGCTGCAACTGCTCTTCCAACCGGCGTCCCTGTTCCTGCAGCAGCGCCATTAAAGTAGACAAGTCTGGCGCCACTGATGCTGAAGAAACTCCAGATGGGCCAGCGACTGGCTCTGACGTAGGCTGGACACCACCCGGTGTCTGTGTGGGAGAATCTCCAAACCGCCTTTGGTCCATATCCTGCTGTCGCTGGCTTCTGGTACGGATACCCTCCGTGTCGTCCTTTGGTAGAATTGGCATAATTTATCTCTCACTTCTGACACCAATTTGTTACGAGCTGGGTATGAGATAAATTAATTACTACCGATTAAACAACACAATAACTTTATTAATCACAAAACAATCAAAACTTAATCACAAATACACTACTGTTTACTATTCACTTAGATATCGCACTTGTAGTTCACTTGGATTCGCTTCGTTGTGTCGCTAAAACAAGACTGCCGGTCGCGGCCCTGAGCGCTCTATTTATACAACACACCAGACACACCAGAATAACGACGAACATTCGAGAGGGTCATAAAAAAACACTAACAAAAAATAGCAGATAGATACAAAAAATAGAGGTACCTACTTACAAGGTTGGCATTACCTACTTGTACAAAACAAACAAATATGAACCTTATGCCCTCGGCGTACGGTCGAAATTCTAATGTCTTTGTATAAATAGGTCGCGAGTTTGTACCTACCTAACTTTAAAACTAATAATAATAGAATTCTCTCGAACTTCTAACGTACACACATTGTAATCACTGGCTTTCTCGAATGTTCTAGTAGGTCCGATGTAACAGTATTTTTACTTTGTAAGATGCTCCACGTTGAGGCTCGTTCACACATAAGTGCTTGTAAAAGAATGGTGACTTTAATCAAGATGTGAACTATAGTTTAAGCCACGAAAAGCTGTAATTTTTGTAAACAAAGAATTTCTGCCAATATACGTAGCGGCAATTCTTCTCAAATCAACAAGAAATACTCCCAAATTCAATCTATCGTAACTTAAGACAAACAATTTCACTTGGTCGGGTTATATTTTGGCGAAATAAAGAGCTGTCGTGTAATGTTTTGTGGTACACGCATCTGACATCTTGGAACGTAAACATTTGGGCAGCCATTTTGAAGTAAAATCACGCTGACGCTGACATTTTTTAATTTGTTCCAAAGGTTGCGCAACCCGAATGTGTGTTTACAAAATTTATAGCTTTTCGTGGCGGGGACTATAGGCGTTAAAAATGTTTGCAATGTCTGTCTTAATTTACGTTTATTCAGCTGTCAGAAAAAGCACATTTTTTTTTTAGTTAATTATGACCACTCGTAGTTGCAACTCTATAAGGTTGCTTAACTACTTAACCGAACTATCCTGTGGGTGGGCAAAAATTACTTTAAGGCCCCCAGCCAGGGCTTACAAACTAAAAATATTTACATTTAAATGACGATCACTAAGGGCACCCCCTGTGGGGTTCGGGCAGTGCGTCATTATCGAGAGGGCACATGTTTGAAGTTTCAATAAACAATAGTGTAAGATCGCACTTATGACCTTTTAAAAGTGACAATATTTTGTCCATTATAACGTGAAATCGTTTTTATCCGGTTTAAACACCCTAAATTAAATAAAAACACCTCTTGAATAAACATTTCCCATTTCCCTAAGTAGTTCGGACTGTCAAAACGATTACTTGGAAACGTTTGACGTCTAAACGACGTACTTGAGACGCTTCACATAACATTACCTATTATATGAGTGTATCATGATTGATGGCTTCTGAAGGTCAAACAAGACTGATGGAACTGTAATATTTTATGACGTAGTGTCAGGGATGGCCAACGTGCAGGAAACTGAGGATTAATTTTTCATTTTCTGAGATAATTTAAAATTCAAACGTAACTCTCATTAACGTCCCTTAATTCCTGCGCTGACGTCGGTTGCGTGCCTGGGTCGCGCATACGAGTACACCGTGCGCGACCAACGTCGCGTGGCAGGAATTCAGGCCTTAAAAGATTGTATTAAAGATTCGGTTTGAACCCGTACCGTATATACGTACTGTACGTATAGATTGCGGACTAGTGATGCACGCCGGGTATAGCCAGACACTTATGTCCATTACACAAGAGTCAGGTGTCCGCAACCGCGTCCATAATTTATTTGAACTATTTTGACCGAATCTGAAGGTAGGAAAGTACCCTTTAATATAAGTAGCGGAAGTCCTATCCTACACTAATATTATAAATGCGAAAGTTTGTGACGATGGATGTATGTTTGTTACTCTTTCACGCAAAAACTACTGAACGGATTTGGATGAAATTTTGCACACAGATGGTTTATAACCTGGATTAACACATAGGATACTTTTTATCCCGGTAGCAAGATCCCATGAGACAATTTTGAAACTTCACGAGGGCGAAGCCGCTGGCAGAAGCTAGTATTATATACAAAGGCCACGGAGGAACTAACTATGTGTTCAGAACATCATTCTGAACCCTCTCACATAGAAAACTTAAATCGCTAATAAAAAAATTGCTTTTCCATACATTTTCCTTCGATGAAATCGTATTTTATAGGGAGTATGATTCCATATGCTTCGGTGCTCACGCATTTGAGTGACGTACCACCCATAGTATACATGCCTTAGGTTCGCCATCCCTGACATAGTGTATTGTCTGACGGTAGACATTAGACGACCTTGGTTATTGTCTTATATTGATTCATGAAACAAAACGGTCATTATGGGAAGTCAGGCTGTAGGTTAAAAGGCTAAGTGTTAACCTTTGTCTTTTGGATGTAGCTATAATTTTCTACACAACAATTTTCGGGTAATTCGGACGACTTTTTTTTTGTGGGCAAAAGTTTATACAGGCTGGAATTTTTCAATGTCACAAAAGTACTCTGAATACTGGAAGTAGCAAATTTACTCATAGAAAACATTCCTTTATTTTTAAAAAGAAACAAATATGCATTCACAGATTTTCGAAAATTCGCTTGCCACACACAAACAGCATACCTACGTATCAAAAAGGAGTGGACAAAATACATTTGGGTCGAGTAGGCATTGAAATTTTGTATGGGACAACTGATTACTTTTTGTGATTGCCATGTTGGCTCCATATCCATTGAAAAAGTGGTTCAATTGGATACCACCATTCCATACCACATTCTTAACGACCAAAACATTATGATACACGCTGTACCTATAGATTTAAGGGCAAATCTTTTTTATTAGAAAACCGATACAATCTTGATGCAAACGTAAGAATAATCACAGAAACAGCGAAGACTTCTAAAACAAACCTCATTCATTAAAACAAATGAAACCTTATAAACATCACACTAACGTCTCCAATAGCTCCAAATTGTGTTCTGAATGGGTACTAGTTCTCCATTAACGGCATAGAATGTGGGTAGATGCGAATACAATGAGTTTCACTTAGGACCTTCCAGTAAACGATGTAATTCTGGCCCGGACGGACCGTTCACACTTATGTTATAGCCACGATTATTGAAAGTGTTTTGAGATTTAGGAACGGCGCACATTGGAGAATAAGACTTTTAATGTTTGGGTACATACTTTCTTAGATTCCCATACTTATCTAGTAAACAATAGCTTGCATTTCCCAACATTGAACGTTAAATTATTAGATTATCAACTTTCGACGCTGATGCGAGTGTTGAAAATCCTTTTGCGTGTGCGTTTATATTCAGGGGACTACAGGAGCTAAAGTAGCAACTCTATTAGTGGTGGTTCAAACTTCGTTTGAAATACAGTTAGAATAAAATTCTAATCAGCTTGCACTACTAAATAGTTGTTACGTCCGTCACTGCGCGAAATGAGTGGTTTCGATCGATTTACAAAAAATCTATTGATTGGACTAAAAAATATAACATTATGATGCTAATATGTTGCTTGTAGAATTATTTGCCAAAAAATCAGAATGATCGCTTGTATTTTAATATGGTTATTACTCGTTAAAATACATTTTTAGAGATAAAATAAGTTTTTAAAACACTAAAGAATATCATATATAATATATCCTGAAGAATATCATATACAACATAATTTTTTGTTTACACTAAACCCCAAAAAATCAGCTGTTCCCTACATTTTAACGAGTAGGGAACAGCTGACTTTTTTTCGCGATTTCAAGGTTCGTACCATAGAAAAAGTTGTTCAAAATGATGAGTACAATGACCCCTTTTCGGGTTTAGTGTAAACAAAAAATAATGTTGTATTTTCCTGGTTTTGGTTATTGCAGTGAATCATATACTTTCAGGCATTATAAAACTCCGCGATTAGCTCCTGTAGTTGCCTTAAGCAAAAAGCGTTAGCAAAAACGGGCATTTAAATTTCGGTGTGCCCTCAGCGATGTCAATAGGTTCAGTAGTTTCTGAGACAATCGTGGATTTCGGGTCCGATTTTTCAATCATTATATAACTTTTATCTGAAGAGTAAATCTGTACGTTTTGGCAGAGTGTCCAACAAAAACTGTAAAAATGTCTAACTTTATTCGTCGGATCAAATTTAACCGGCCCTTAGTCATACAGGTCGTACCCGAACCTTATTTTTAAAGTTTGTTGATAATAAAAACTTCTACTAATACCTTCAAACTATGGAACCACATACAAATTCGAGACGTAGTTAATCACAAAGAAAATTCTTAAAACTTTCGTCTAAGAAATATTTCCATATTTGCACGAGACGTCTGAATACAAATATTCTTGAACAGCAGTACTTCATCTAGATATTCATTTCGGTTATTGATTTAGCTTGGAAGAAACATTGACTTTTCATCTCAAAGGTCAAAAATATCTTTGATTCGAGAGAACAAAGTAGAATCATTAGTATTTCAATCTTATTTTATCCAAGACTAATGAAGATTATACATTGAAATTGCAAGAGAAGGGCACGATCGTAGAATTTAAATGACTACGGTCTGAACAAATTCTCAAGCTGAGTCAATAATTGCCGCCTTTTCTAGATAAATACGACGTCTCGTTGCATTTATTCATTGTACACTAGCTTAAACTCACGTGTTTGCTCGTATGAAGTTAAATAATTGTCCCTCAAGATCATCCTACCGGGATAAAAAGTATCCTACGTGTTAATCCAAATTATAAGCTATCTGTGCGTATAAAAACACGTATTTAATAAACAGAATACTGTACAGAATGCTGCGAAAAGTGAAAAAAACTATTTTGTTTCTTTGAAGTCGCTATATTTTTTTTTAGAGGCTAGCTGTGATATATTAATGTATACGTCTACCTGCATTGGAAAATTACTATTTTCTAAATTGTTTTTTTTTTTTTACTTTTGGCAGCAACTTGTACAGTATTTTGTTTATTGAATACGTATTTCTGCAGGTACATAAGAGGTCCCAAATCTACTTATACAGTGCCCTTAACTACATCATCTGGTTAGCGGTACACCCGCGGTTCTGACATCAGGTTAGCGGGTGTGCCTAATTTTTTAAATATCATTGTACGGGTTTAGGTACACAGATTTTAAGGAGAGGTACGTAAAGGTACACAGAAGGTACCAAATAACTGCAATAAATTTAGGCTGATCTGAAAAATACACCCGCGAATCTACATGAAATGTGCGCCCGTCTTAACAATGCCTTTTTATTAGGTTAGTCGTTCCGTAATCTCTGAACAATTTCATAACATTTTGACCGGTAGTCGTGAAATTCAGTGCGCGTGGCGAAAATAAGGCCCGTTTTCCACCAAAGCGGACACGAGCGGATAGGAGACTTACGGAAATTGACCAATCACATTGGTCAACATCGCGTCACTCGTCTCTCCTGTGATTGGTCGAATCTTACACTTTTCTTCTCCGCTCCGCTCGTCTCCGCATCCGCATTGGTGGAAACCATAGATATAATAAAGAAGGTGGAAACTCTCTAATGACGCCATCTTGTTTTTTTTAATTATTTTTACAAAAAAATAATGTTAACATACCACAGTGCCTTCTGTCATCGTTATTCGAATGCCCTATGTCCAAGGAGGATTGTAAGGTTTCCAGCACATAAACCTACCCGAAACTGTATATTTAATTTTACCAATCAAACTTAAACCTTATCATGTAGCGATAAAGTTGAAAATCTATTAAATTAAAGGACAGCTTGTGGTAGCTTACTGTGCTTACGTCTGTACATGTACGGTCCTTTCAATATTATTTTAGCTCTGGTCAAGCTTCACTGTCAAAATTACAATAATCTTTATTCCCATTACAATAAAGTTACTGATAAGTTGCAGCTGTGAAAGGGACCATAGACAAGAACTGTATAACTTGTATGTCTGTTTTTCATTATATCATATCATATCATATTATTTAAGAGGCTTTTTTTATCTCAATAACTCACCGATTCATGTCTAAATCTTAGAGATTATTATATTCTTGTGATTTGTAACTTGATGCCTTAGTTATTTCTATTCCTAAATGTTTAATTATGTAAAATGTTTATATAAGACGCTGTACATTGTTATTAAGCTAATTACTTAAAATAACAATAAAGACTGTCGGATAATATTAACAAAAGTTTTTTTTTATAACATCCTTTCATTTTCATTATTCATCATCATAAATGTCTGGTTCTTCAAGGGTATTTATTTAAGGTTGGTGCAACATTTTCTTCTCCCATTCTTTTCTATGTATCGGTATAAAATGCCGATATATTGGATGAATAAATACAACAAAATCATTACTTTTTTAATAAAAATCTGACAAACTGATTTGTGACTGCAGTATACGGAGCATTCTGATACCCATCATTTTCACACAAACCAAGAAATTCTTCTTCAAGAAAAGAAACAACCTGTATTCTTTGTACCTGGTCCATTCTAAATATAGGGTACGAACGGTAGAATACGATCAATTTTAGAACTGAAATAAAAGGAGAATCTTGCGAGAAGTCATGTTATTTGTTCCATTTCACTTTTTCCACCCTATTAGTCGCATAGCGCATTAGCAAAGGAAAACAAACATCTCCTTTTAATAAAACATAAATAATTTATCGTTCCTTCGACATCAAATACAATTTTGAGTTGTTTATTCTGATAATCTCGTTGAGCCGTGATAACAAGCTTCATACATTTTAATGAGATACATAGAACCTATTTACGTGAACTTAGGCGGGGTAAACAAAAATATCTGGCCGGTTGAGCATTGATCCAGGTCTCGAGGAGGTCTAGGTAAACATTAGGACCAACTAAGAATATTTTAGTTAGTTTTCTTGAGCATGATTTACATTTTGGTGAGGTAGGTTTAGGCACTCAAGTTTATTTGCTGTTAACTCTGAAGTGGAAGGTCAATACGTAGATAGAATATTTTTCAGCGCCACCTGGAGGGAAAGTTCGCTAAATATTTCAGATAGCTTTTACTAAGAGGAAACATTCTTTTATTTTTAAAAAGAAATAAACCAGCCCACACAGGCTTTTGAAAAATTCGCTTGTCACGCTTGGGAAAGGAACCAACAAAAGTTCGAAAAAATAACAGCCTTACATTTTTGACATCAAATGATAAGGATAGAATATGGATCAAATCTCCGTTCATTCTCAGAAGATCCATTGGCCAGATCCATGAGGAGTCCAGTGACAGTTAAACCCTAACAAACATGATACTTACATTAAATTAAAGGAAAACCATGAAATTTAAAGTTATAAATTAAATGGGATAGGTTACTTTCACTTAAAGTGCACCCCACACGCACGACACTCACATTTCGCCAGATATGTTTAAGGGGCCGGCGGAGCATGCGTTTTTTCAACCGACTTTCATAAAGAGTTTGTTACCTCAGAACTATCGACTGGGTGAACTGATTTTGATGATTTTTTTTTTATTTGAAAGCTGGTGCTTCCCGTTTGGTCCCATTTTAATTTGCTGAAGATCTGATGCTGATCTTCCGAGATATACAATGGAACTCTTCAAAAATAGATGGCAAATGTGCAGTAATTGCTGCAATCGCTTGTAGGTTCATTGTTCATACTACATCATGACGTAACATCACGTCTGTATGCTCTGAGGGGGTACGCAGATGTGTATAATACTCCCAGATTTCGACAATGTTTGCTGCCTCTGAACTTTCGACTGGGTAAACCGATTTCAATGATTCTTTTTTTATTTGAAAGCTGGTTCTTTCCAGTGGTGGTGAGGGAGTACGCAGAAGTGTACAATACACCCAGATTTCGACAGATAGATGTGTTAAGTTCCATTTAATGGAACATTAAAAAATAAAAAATAAAAGAACAAAAAAAGAACAAAATTTTTTTTGGAAAATTTAAGGAATTCCCTCTAGGGAATTCCTTAAATTTTATTGGCACACCAGAAAGGAAGAGTACATTCTTAGAGTGATCCCATTTCAATTTGCTAAAGATCTGATGAAGAACTTCGGAAGATAGGCGACGGGAACTCCTCAATAAATGATAGCAAATGTACTGGGATCGCTGAAATCTCATGTCTCTCTATTGTTTACACCAGTTCATAACAAAAAATCACGCCGTTACGCTGTGAAAGGGTAAGCACATATGAACCACTAAAAAGTGAAAAATAAAACTTTTTTGCAAAAAATATAAAGGTCACCGAATTTTGAAGCTAAAGTTATATTTTTCACTTTTTTGTGTGAAGTCGGTTATATTTTTTGCAAAAAAGATTTTTGATACAAACGTAATAGGTACCAAAATAATTTGTAAATCAAACATATTCTTAAGGTAGTGTGTATTTATTTTTATTTCGATTGGATTACAGAATATCCATGTTCCCAAATATATATTTCGATAGGACAATGATGTAGAGACGAGATATGAGGTAATTAAACTTTCTATAGGAAACTTATTTTTCTCATAACTCTTGTTTAAATCAGTGTCCAATCAAAACATATATTTGGGAACCTATATATATACTGTAATCCAATGGAAATAAATACACACTACCTTAGGAATATCTTTGGTTTATAAATTATTTTGGTGGTATTACGTTTGTATGGACTACGCATGCTCCATCAACCGGACACAAAATAATATAGGCTGCTTTTGAGAAATTCCTGATGGAAAAACCTAATAGGTAACACTTTGCCAGACCCGGGAAACGAACAAAGATTCCCATGCCAGGAATCGAACCCAGGATCTCACGCTCAGCAGTAGTGCTTGCGATCACTCGAACAACGTGGCAGTCAAAGAACCTAGTAAGTACTTAGATACTTGTAAGAATAAATACTCCTTTGTTAAAACTGGTTTAATAAGACATGCTGCTTTTTGCCAACTTTTCCGTAATGACAATTAATCAACTTGTTACTTAAATAATTTCAGCGTCACTAACTCGGCATTCAAACTGCTGAAACACAAATTCCAAGCCATTTTCAAAAGCACACAGATTTCTGTCAAATAAGCACTCCAATCAATGAATATCTCGACTCATAACAATAGGAGTATCGTGGAACAAGATAATCGTATTTGTTCGTAATCTCTTTCCTCAGTCGTCTGAGTAAACTCGATATTATTGGTCCATAATCTAAATTGGGTCGAGAATGTCGAGACGTCTCCTATTGTTGGGAAAGGACACTGATATTACGATAACAAGAGTCTGATTATGCTGTTATTTTTGCCTACCAGGCAGTTCTTTAACAGAATAATGTGTATGAAGATCTGGTAGTTTTACAATGAAACTTTTGCGACCACAAAAGCACAGACAGCAGTCAGTCTCAAAAAATGTTTAACCTTTTGACCACCATCCTCACATATACGTGACAAGCAAACGCGTGCTCTATACGCCAAAAGACACCAATATATGACAAAATGGTAAGTGAAACGTGACTTGGCGTGGAGGGCACGCGCGTGAGTTTATTCAAGACTTCATATGATTGTCTATAATTAGCATTTAATTTTAATTTTCCGCTTTAGGTATCAATGTAGGTGTAGCTACAATTAACTACTATTTCTATATCTCCCCCGCATTAGGAATTTCTCCTGTATCGTGGGTGTCAAACTTTTGTTCAGCCAAAAATAAAATTAGACAGTCAAATGATTTCTTGAAGTAATAAATCCTGCTAATAATAAATCCTGCTCTCCAAAAAACCTCATGAAAAGGAAGTTTCATCATGAGTAGGTACAAGTACCTACCGACTGTAAGCAAATCTTTGCACCTCCAAAACAAGGATCGATAAATGTAATCTTAACAATTTGCGAACCCTTTTACCCACTCACCTACATTTACAGGCTGAAGCAAAACAAACAACATTGGGTACCTACCGAAGTAATTTGCATAGCCGTCACGACTCGCGCCTAATACCGTGTCACGTTGTATAAGTGACTGATGGGCGCACATGTCGGTACGAGTTCTATCACAAGACGTAGTTAATCTGCACTGTCAGAGGAATGTAGGCACACGGTATAAAAAGCATTGATATGGAGGCAAAACATGCCTTTTTTTTTGTTGGGATTGGAAATCATCAAATGACTTCTCCCACTCTGGGCGGAGTAGAAGGGAGTGTCAGACTCTTACTGACTAAAACCCATCCATGTTCCTTCCTCGCCCTTTATGTTCCGGGGCCACGGTATCTCTTTCGAACAGGCCCGCAACCCCGGCAGGCTTCGGCCCTTGCGGGCCCCTCCCCTTATGCTGACATTTCTTTGAGGCGCGCGTGGAACACGAACGCGCCGTCGACACGGCCTGTCGTCGTTAGAAGGACGGACGGCTAGCTAGCCCATAGCCAACCGTCCACAGGCCCGCATCTACGGTGCAGTGGCCGGTAGCCACCACGTGGCCCCCGACTCCCGGTGCGTCTCCCGCGGCGGCCGGGAAGAGAGGATCTCTCCCTCTCTCGTTCCGCCACCTCCTTCGCTAGCATTACTGCTTCGCAGAAGGAGGTGACGGCTTCCCATTCCGTCTCGCTCCGGACCATGGACCTCTCTAAGGACGTTGAAGGCCATTTCATAATAAACTTTTTCAAAGTGGTCCAATCATGTGCCTAGCCTTTTCTCAAATTCTCAACTATGTTGGGGTCGGCTTCCAGTATTACCAGATGCAGTTGAATACCACTATTTTACATGGAGCGACTGCCTATCTGACCTCCACAACCCAGTTAATACCGGATAATACATTACCCCTTGGTAAGACTGGTGGTCAGACTTTTGGGCCACTGACTACCTAACGACTGTCAAAGATCTACAACTTACAGCCGGGACCAACGGCCTAACGTGCTTTCCGTAAAGGGTGTTCGCCAATCCAGACCAATCTAGGCAAGCACGGCTTAATCTAAAGATCGACTTGAGCGGTTGTTATTACCTACTTAGCCACGAGCTCCTTGAGTGGCTCAAGCTGGAAACAAAAAACAGAAACAAAAAAGAGAAAAGACATTTTTTTTTCAGGTAAGTACATATTATTTTTCTGAGCAACCTTTAGCTCGCCGATTTGTAACGCGCTTTTCTCAACCGGCATCGGGGCATCCACCGCGTGTAAACTATTGTCCAGTGGTAGCTGTACATGCACCTGACGAGAAAGGTCACGTCAGGCGCATGAAATGAAATAGGGAAGGCCCTATTTCACTTTAATACGTTTAAATTAAACAAACAACGTGGGTCTATAATTCTGGTATATAAACATCCTAAAAAAACCCAAAAATCAAACTTGAAAATATGGAAACGAGGAATCTTAAAAGTGATGCTCTAAATAATGCCGTGTTCTCAGAGGCTTCCTCTTAAGGGGGATGGTCCAAGGTGGCCCGCGAAATTCAAATTTTCTTACGTTTTCGTTGTCGATGAACCAATTTTTCACGGTCAAAGTACTTCTGTAAATTGCAAAAAACCTAAGAAAAATTGAATAACGCGGGCCATCTTGACGCTTTCAACTTAACCCTGAATAGACTCTACCAGAGGTTATATTAGATACCTACTAGAGCTTACAATACGTCCTTATTTTTTAATTTAGTTCAAATTGTTTAGAGCTGATATGTTTTTGAACTGAAAACTTTATTAGGCGCGTTGAGCACTTTTTGAGTGAACAAAATCATGGAACTCACGTGACCGTCACCTAACGCTTCGTAGCATTAGCTACGCCGTAGCGGATCGGTTACGAGTTTTCGCTTCTACCGGCATGCAGTCGCCAATGACTGCCCCGCAATTTCCACGTCCAACGCATAACTATGGGTGTAAAAAACCTCTTCACGAAGACGAAAGGCACTTGTTCTCCCCATCATTATGATCCTTTTTTGTTCTACACCATACCTGGGAACCTTCTAGTTACGGAGATATGCCCCGGTCAAAGTTACAACTTTTTGACAAGATTTCATTTAAATGCAAGTTTTTTAACACCTCCACGGCCCCCGTACTATTCAATCCATCCATCAGCACAATGTTTTAAGTGCGTTACATTGAGTTCTACTACATGACACAAACATGATTTTAACTTCAAAAAAAAAAGTTGTTTCCCAGCAATATTTTTGCGTAAAGTTACTTAGTTTGATGTACAGAATACTTGATGAGGTGGTTTATCACCCCCGGTTTGGCACCCTGTATTAACTTACCATCAAAGATTGTACAGAGGGATTGAATGCAGACAAAGTCGTATAATACATAGTTAGTCATATAATAAGTATTGGAATGCGCGTCACGTAGTCCTTATGTACGCCGAGATAGCAGCCTCAAGTCTGGATTCCATTTAATAAGCTTATTGATGTGTAAATATGTGCTTTAAGGCAGAAATATTGTGGCAATAGAAATTACAGTGGCTGTGACGAATATTTCTGATATAAATTATTGAAATAATAACGTTTACTGCTTGTACAGTTCCAGGCACAACGTGTTTGTAATAATAACTATATTTGCATAGATTGTAGGTACAGTCAGCAAAACAGTTAGGTTTACAGGCTAGCAATCTACTTCCTACTATTGTCAATGGAAAAGGGTTATAACCAATCTGTTTGCAATTTCATCCAAATCCTTTTAGTAATTTCTGCGTGAAAGAATAACAAAAATCGATCTGTACAGACTTTTACATTTATTATAGTCGTAAGAATATTGCTAGCCTGCATACCTAACTCTTTTGCTGATGTAATAAGATATACTGCATTCAAAATAACTATATTTCTTCCTTTAGATATTCGTGTCTTCATTTATACCTGCATAGATTTTTAATTCATTGAATGTGTATGACAATCTGTAAGGAATCTAAAGATAGAAAAAAAAGATAGAAAGAAAGCTACAGTCAACTTTCTCGTCTAGAGGCTTTTTATGTTCTTTTAACTCGGGGTGGTGAGTGGGTATATCAAGACATTTTGAAATTAAAAATACTCCTTTCAGGTACAATATGGTTCACAATATTTTTAAAATTAGTATTAGTATTATTATTCAGTATTATAGTATACTTACATACGTTGGTGCCAACATAAACTCATTAGAGTTTTACCGTGCACTACTTACTTAGGTAATTTAGAATTAGATCCCCTTAAGCATGTACTTAGTTAGAAAAGAATCAACAACTTAAAGGAGATAATTTTTTTGGGCCCACTTGGTAGTTGCGTTTAATATTCATAATAACACCAAAAAAAGTAACCATTTTACTACTGTATTAAACGAAATATTACGTAGAAATGAAAACAGAATCTTAAAATCATAATAAATAAGCCATGTTATGATATTTTTTTGCGAGTCAAATCATTCCTGTTGTGGTCAATGTCATTTGACAGCAAAATAATACTTCGTCAATAGGGGCGTTTTTTTCGGTTCACTAAAAACGTACGGTAGCTACCTGCTGGTAATCATATCTGCTATAATTATTATAGAATCAGAAAAAATATAAAAATAAATATTATTAAACTGTGAGCATTTTTAATGCTATTTTTAAAGGTTTGCACTAAAATCGCATAGATAGATGGTTTAAACAATCAACGTGGCACGGAACGTTATAAACCCACTTTTTAGTGATTGACAGACAACTTCATTATTTTGACATTTACTTTATCTGTTTCATGGTACAATAATATACTTTTGACCATGATCTGTTTATTTTGGTTTTCGTAAGTGTTTTTGTCGAATCCTACTCGGTTGGGCAGCGATCGGGAAGCTGCGCGGTATCTTCTCGTCCAACTTACCGCAGTGTCTCAAGACGAAAGTCTACGACCAGTGTGTGTTGCCCGTGATTACATACGGGACCGAAACGTGGTCGCTCGCAATGGGCCTTATCAAAAGGCTTAAAGTCACCCAAAGGGCAATCGAGAGTGCTATGCTCGGGGTTTCCTTGCGTGATCGAATCAGAAATGAAGACATCCGCAAGAGAACCAAGGTCACCGACGTAGCCTGAAGAATTCCTAAATTTAAGTGGCAGTGGGCAGGGCACATTGCTGGCAGAACGGATGGCCGATGGGGCCGAAAAGTTCTGGAGTGGCGACTGCGAACCGGAAGACGATGCGTTGGAAGACCTCCCACTAGGTGGACCGATGACCTGGTGAAGGTTGTGGGAATCCGGTGGATGCGAGTCGCAAGAGACCGGTCAATGTGGCTACACTTGGGCGGAGGCCTATGTCCAGCAGTGGATGTCTTTCGGCTGAGATGATGATAGTGATGATGATGTTGAATGCTTAGCTCTAGAATCTAGAGGTTATAAGGAAGAAATCAATGTAAGTTTCATTATTAAATGCTACAATTTATGTGGGCGGCCTAATCCCCGAACAAAAAAAAATGTCTCCTTGACACTTAAAATTATGTGGAATTATTATATTTTCGTTTTAAAAATCGAATTATACGTGGAAAATAGCACCGACAATAAAGTTTGTGGCACGTACAATACGTCAAAATGAAATCATTACTTTTAAGATCCTTGATACCACCAAGGGGAAGATATTTAGTTTCACATAGATCCATACATAAGATGGTACTTACAAAAAGATTTCTAATATAAATGTAGATTAATCGCAAAGACCACAAACAGAAAAATAGCGAGTCGCCGGTTTGACTAGACAATGTTGAAAAGTTTGGAATATAAGACAATAAAACCAAGTTTTTGATTGTATTATGTTTAATATTATACAAAATTAATTAACTCTGATACAGCGGGCTTTATTAGAAGCTAGTTGTTTGAACAACAATTTAATTTTAAGTCGTTTGGCGGTCAATTATGTTTGTTTTGACGAAATTTTCCAATTATTGAAATAATTTGATTGAACAAGGATTAATAAATGTCTTAACCATAACAAAACAATCGTTTTGATTAGATACGAGTACTTGTACTGTAACAATGTTTTTGGATGTTAATTTACAAATTATTACCTACTGCAATTAATTAATAGGTATATCATTATGCAATTACCGATAGAGTGAATGCTTGGTGATCTGTTTGCACTATTGCTTAACATCAAAGACGTATCGGTAAACTAAACCTTACCTCCAGCGGACGGATTTGATGTTAAGCAATAGTGCAAACAGACCGCTGCAGACTATAAAGACCTGAATTCTTGTCGCGCTCACGGACGCTCACGAAATTGCGATGCTAACGTCAGCGGCGACCGATAGAAGGATTTGGTTCTCGCTGATGTCACGATCGACCGTAAACGACCGACCGTCCGACAAGAATTCAGGCCTAAGTTGCGATGCTTGTACCACTTATACCACACTATTGTTACAACAAATCTTTAAAATTTTCATAAATCACCCTTCTTTGCGTGAACCTTATCACCATCATCATAAACACAAAGTACAGAACTTTATAGAACACAAAAGCACTAATACACAAAAAAATGCTAACTATGATCAATAATTCTATCTCGTAATATTGGTACCAGTGGACATGAGTCGTGGGTGACACAAGATGGCTGCCGCTGTGCTGTAGCACATACTCTATGGCGTCTACGGCGCGGACCGGCGCAGGCGCATATGTGTCAAATATCACAGGGCGCAGATGATGCATGTTCTTGCGGTAGCTGAAAACAAGAAAAAGCCTAAATTTATCACTATTAGAGAGACAATGTTCCAGTGGAGACCCAGAATTAAATTGGTCATAGTAGCTTAGGCAGGTCACGAGCCAGGTGGAATAATGATCTGGTCAGAGTAGCAGGGAGTAATGCAATAGTAAGACTATATAGTAAGCAGGACTGGGTAAAGTGGCTTGCAACAGAAGATGAGAAGAAGAAGCATAAACACCTACATGACTTTTAATGATTTTAAATTGAGAATCACGTCTAATAGTAGATTACGCACCAAGAGGGGCTAAAGTTGTGTCTTATGCCACGGGCGTCACATTGAATCTCGAGCGCAATGAAGGATTCGGGATTTAACTCACAAGCGCAGCGAGGGAGTTAATACAAGAATCCGGAATGCAGCGAGGGATTCAAGCTAGCCCAAGGCAAAGACACCTTTAGCCCAGAGGAGGATACTCTTCTTTTTACACCTACTGTGAGAAAATAATAGCCATAGTACCAAAAACAAAGTACCTATTTATTAAATAAACAAACAGTAAGAATAACATATTTAGAACTAGTTATTTATATGCACTTACATATTAATTGAAGTTAATGGTAACATTTGAGACATTAGTCCAGTTGTGCAAAGATAAAGTAATGTATTTTGAATTTAGAACGAACTGATAAAATGTGATAAATCGACTGTAGTATGGATAGATTTTATTATTTATTTATTTATTCACATAATCCACAGCAATCTCAGTGCAGTTTACTATTAACAGTTATTCGTTTTTAATAAATTAATAATGTTACAGCCAATTACTATTACGGTATTACGGCGCGGTACGGTATTTGTTATTTTTAATGCCAGTTCTAATGTTATTCCATTCCTTTTAAAAAATGGTTCGTAGTTATCTAATTATTTTTACAATCTTCGAAAACATGCCAACGATATGAAGAAGCAGTCGTTATGATTTTGTAGGAAATCGAGAATATTATCATTCACGCGTAGTAGGTACTAAGGGTATCGAGAATAGCGTTCCTCTTTCTGTCACCAAATGGTGTTTGTTAGTACTATACTGCCAATTTAGCTGAGCATGTGAGATTCCAAATTCAAATCACATTATTGACCAGCGGGTCATAATGAAATCCAGTACAACATTATTGACCGGCTGTGCCCCCGGCCACTAATGACTCACTTTATGTTAAGGTTGCTTGACATATAATTTGAGATTTTCGAGCAGGTGGTGTTAAAAGTTCTTTTTAGTCTTATTTAGTTGAAAAAAAAGTTATACAAAACCATTTTCTTCATAATTTAATAGATGTTACACTATGTTTTTTATCATAGTGTAATAAATTTGTAAAGTAATGTCTAACGTTAACCACGCAAAAGCCAACGGGCGTATTTGCATGAAACTCGGATCATCCAATAACCTCCCCCCCACATGCTCAAGGTTAAAGTCCTATATTTGCACCTTAACGAGAAAGCTATCAAAGGCGTCGCCGTCTTCTCCTACTTCCTCATCAGCGATGAGTGAATGCCTTACTTTAGATTTATTCGTGGAAATCTATCAAAATAGAAGCATCTGTATATTTACGTTTCATTCCTCATGGTGCGTTCAATAATTTTCTTGAAGCCCTCATCGTCCATACCCTCCAAGTCGACCACAGCACCAACTTTGTGGCGCAAAAGCTGCTCCGCGTTGCGCCACTGTTCAGCCGCTGCTGGTAGACCGAGGACCGGTACCGCTGCAGCTATAGCTTCGTCTATAGACTGCTGTCCACAACTGCTTATGAACAGACGGACGTTTGGGTGTTCTGAAAGAGAAATAAGGCTTTGGATGAGTCAATTTAGAAGTATTGAAGCTAAATAAAATTTTTATGTCTTGTGACTTGGACTGTAGCTACATTTAATTTTCATCTTTGTTTCGACAAATCAAAAGTGCCTGTTATTTGCCTACTGGAAATAAATGCTTTGATTTTGATTTTGAAAAATGAGCAATATGGAGAGGGCATAAGATTAGAATACTATTGTTACATCGGACCTACTAGAACATTCGAGAAAGTCGGCGATTACAGTGTGCGTACGTTAAAAGTTCGAAAGAATTCTATTATTATTAGTTTTAAAGTTAGGTAGGTACAAACTCGCGACCTATTTATAAAAAGACATTAGAATTTCGACCGTACGCCTAGGGCATACGGTTCATATTTGTTTGTTTTGTACAAGTAGCTTATACCTACAACTTTTATAGGTAATACCTACCTTGTAGGTAGGTACTTACTATTTCTTTTGTTAGTGTTTTTTATGACCCTCTCGAATGTTCGTGGTTACTCTGGTGTGTCTGTTGGCGAGTATAAATAGAGCGCTCAGGGCCGCGACCGGCAGTCTTGTTTTAGCGACACAACGAAGCGAATCCAAGTGAACTACAAGTGCGATATCTAAGTGAATAGTAAACAGTAGTGTATTTGTGATTGAGTTTTGATTGTTTTGTGATTAATAAAGTTATTGTGTTGTTTAATCGGTAGTAATTAATTTATCTCATACCCAGCTCGTAACAAATTGGTGTCAGAAGTGAGAGATAAATTATGCCAATCCTACCTAAGGACGACACGGAGGGTATCCGTACCAGAAGTCAGCGACAGCAGGACATGGACCAAAGGCGGTTTGGAGATTCTTCGACACAGACACCGGGTGGTGTCCAGCCTACGTCACAGCCAGTCGCTGGCCCATCCGGAGTTTCTCCAGCATCAGGGGCGCCAGACTTGTCAGCTTTAATGGCGCTGCTGCAGGATCAAGCTCGCCGTCAAGAGGAGCAAGCTCGCCGTCAAGAGGAGCAGGCTCGCCGATTGGAAGAGCAACTGCAGCGAGACAAGGAGGAGCAGGCTCGCCGTCAAGAGGAGCAGGCTCGCCGTCAAGAGGAGCAGGCTCGCCGGTTGGAAGAGCAGTTGCAACAGGACAAAGAGGAGCAGGTCCGCCGCCAGGACGAGCAGATGCTCCTCATAAAGGATCTGCATGCAAATTTTGGCAAGGACATCAAGTTGATGAAAGAACAGGTCCACCAGCATGAGAATCGCATCTCGGAGGCCGAAGTTCAGATTGCGGGGGTAAAGAAGGCTTTGGGCGAACTGAAGACGGAAGGCGGGACTGTAGCTTCGGTGATTGCTGCACCATCTTCGCGTGGTTTTAAAGTGCCTCCATTCGACGGCACATCTTCGTGGTCGGCCTACAGAATCCAGTTTGAGGCCGTCATGAAGGCGAATGGATGGACCAAACCACAAGCCATGACCGCGCTCACCTTAGGCCTCCGAGACCAGGCCCTAACCATTCTCGAGGCACTCGGCAGGGATGTAACCTACGAGCAGCTGCTAGAGGCGTTGGAGTCCAGATACGGCGACGCGCACCTGGAGCACGTATTCCGTGCCAAGTTGAAGGACCGTTTTCAACGAAGTGCCGAGAACCTACAGCAGTGGGCTCTAGAAGTTGAAAAGCTCGTTCGGAAAGCCTACCAGTCTGCCCCTGCACTGATTGACGGAAATCTGGTACAGGCGTTCGTTGATGGAATACGTGACTTAGAAGTTAGAGCCGCCGTGAGACTTGGGCATCACGAGACCTTGAAGGACGCCTTGGCCCATGCCTTAGAAGTAGAGGCAGTGAGGCAAGACCACCGAACGCACCGTGTCAGGGAGGTTGTTGCATCACCTGTACGCGACCGCCCACAGGGGTATAGTCCTAGGTGCTACACATGTGGAGAAAGGGGTCATCTTCGGTCCAGCTGTCCTAAGCGCAGCACTCCGAGAGAAGATCAGCAGGGAAGAGTGGCTGAAGTGACTGCCCAGCCACAGCAGGGAAACGAGTAAATGCCAGGACTGGGGGGCGGGTGCTGGCTGGTATTGAAAGAGCCCCGAGAATCTTGATCTCGCAAGCACATGACGGGAACAGCCTGACCATCAAAGGCGAAGTCAATGGAACACCATGCAAACTGACGTTGGATACTGGAGCATCTCACACGGTCGTCAATTCCAAACTAGCTAGTCGCTTTCTTGGGGACTACTTCAATAAGCACGATCGTATACAGCTACTAACAGCTACCGGTCAGCACATAAACGTCCGAGGCAAGAAGGAGGTGGAGTTAAAATTGGGTGACAGATTTTACAAGCAGAATGTCATCGTGGCCGACATAGTGGACGATTGCATCTTGGGCTTGGACTTCATGCGGAAATATCGTTGTGAGATCGACGTTGATCAAGGAGTACTGAAATGTGGTTCAGAGGAAGTCTTCATGGAAGGTGCACCGTCAGGGAAAGTGTACTGCTTGAAGAAGATTGTTCTTCCTCGCAGATCAGAAACGGTTGTGCCAATTTGTTTGCCACAAAATTCTGGAAACAAAGGTCGAAGTGTTCTAATAGAAAGGGTGAACAATGACTTCCCATGGAAGATGGCACGAACTCTGGTCAAGGCCACCAACATCTCAGCAGTACGCATACTGAATCTAAGTGACCAGGAGCAAGTGATTAAGAAGGGCACCTTGATCGGCACTTGCGAGGAAGTAGCCTGGATGCGTCAATTGCAAGATGTCCCTACCGGAAATGAAATTCGCAGTTCAAAATTTGACGTGTCAACGCTTTTGGAAAACTGCGATTTAACTAAAGGAGAAATGGACAAGGCTAAGAAGATGTTACTTCAGTACGCCAACATTTTCTCTTCGAATGATGCTGACATAGGGAGAACTGGACTTGTTCAGCACCAGATTAATACAGGTAACGAGTTACCTATCCGTCAGCGACCAAGAAGACTGCCAGTTGCACGAGAAAAAGAGGTAGAAACCATGATTGAGGGAATGGTGAAGGACGGTGTTATAGAGCCTTCATCGAGTCCATGGTGTTCTCCTGTGGTCCTGGTAAAGAAAAAGGACGGCAGTATGCGCTTCTGTGTGGACTATCGACGACTGAACGACGTCACGAAAAAGGACAGCTACCCGCTGCCTAGGATCGATGACACACTGGACACGCTGACTGGTATGAAGTGGTTTACCACACTTGATCTGAAGAGTGGCTACTGGCAAGTAGAAATAGACCCCAAGGACAAGGAGAAAACTGCATTCTCAACAGGAAAAGGGCTATGGCAGTTTAAAGTTATGCCATTTGGTTTGTGCAACGCTCCTGCGACGTTTGAAAGACTGATGGAGCAAGTACTCGCCGGATTGATTGGAGACGCATGTCTTGTCTATTTAGACGACATAATCATAGTGGGCCGTACATTTGAAGATCACCTTAAAAACCTCAACCGAGTGCTGTCGAAAATCCAAACAGCAAATCTCAAGTTAAGTCCGAAAAAGTGCTCGTTTTTCAGACAGCAAGTGAACTTCTTAGGACACATAGTTTCGGGGGAAGGTGTTCAAACAGACCCAGAAAAAGTAGTCGCCGTCAAGGATTGGCCAGTTCCGAAAGACAAGACACAGGTCAGAGCATTCCTGGGTTTGTGCTCCTACTATCGAAGGTTTGTCAAGAATTTTGCCGACATTGCAAAACCTCTGCACAAACTCACTGAGGAAAAGAGGCAATTCTGTTGGGACGAGGACTGCGACGTCGCATTTCAGGAATTAAAGAAACGTCTGTGCAACACACCTATTTTGGGATATCCTGACACTGAAAATGACTTCATAGTTGACACGGATGCCAGTAATACTGGAATTGGGGGCGTGCTGTCTCAACGGAAAGGAGACCGGGAGGTTGTAATAGCCTACTTCAGCAAGTCTTTATCGAAACCTGAAAGAAATTATTGCGTTACAAGACGGGAGCTCCTCGCTGTAGTAAAGACAGTGCAGCACTTCAGTAAATATTTGCTGGGACGTAAATTTCAACTACGAACTGACCATGCTGCACTGAAGTGGCTATTACAGTTCAAGAATCCAGAGGGGCAAGTGGCGAGATGGATAGAACTGCTCTAAGAGTTGGATTTCGTAACTGAACATCGCAGTGGGAGAACTCACGGTAACGCAGACGCCTTGTCAAGAAGACCTTGTCCTGAAGACTGTAAGCACTGTGCCAGGCAAGAGACTAAGGAGGTAGTGCCCGTGAGGATGCTTAGAACGGATCTCAGCGATGAATGGAAAGAGACCCTACAGCAAGCTCAGCAAAATGACTCGGACATCAAACCAATCTTCGAGTGGATCAAAGCTGGTGCTCCTAAACCCAAGTGGAGTGATGTGGCTGCAATGAGTTCCATCACGAAGAGTTATTGGGCGCAATGGAACAGCTTGGTGATCCAGGATGGAGTCTTGTGCCGTAAATGGGAAAACGCTAGAGGGGACAGCTGTCATCTACAAATGGTTGTCCCTAAAGCTAAGGTACCGGATGTTCTACGGCTCTACCATGATGGATGTTCTGGAGGACATATGGGAGTAAAAAGGACTCTACTAAAAATTCGCGAACGCTTTTACTGGATCCATTGTCGTGATGATGTGGAGGACTGGTGCCGCAAATGTACCAGTTGTGCGGCCGTGAAAGGACCCCAGACACGCAGCAGAGGTGCATTAAAAGTGTACAACGTTGGAGCCCCTTGGGAACGGATAGCACTAGACGTTGCGGGACCGTTTCCAGTAAGCGAGAGCGGAAACAGGTACTTCCTGGTGGTCATGGATTACTTTACAAAGTGGCCGGAAGTCTTCGCCATTCCTAACCAAGAAGCAACAACTGTCGCAGATAAATTAGTTCAAGAAGTCTTCTGTCGTTTTGGAGTACCCTTAGAAATACACAGCGATCAAGGAAGAAATTTTGAATCGCAAGTATTTCAAGAGACTTGTCGATTGATGGGTACCCATAAAACCAGAACCACCTCTTACCACCCACAATCCGATGGAATGGTAGAACGATTCAACCAAACGTTGGAGAGATATCTGGCGAAAGTTCTGGAAAGCCGGCAAAGGGATTGGGACAAGCACATACAGCCGTTTCTTCTGTCTTACCGAAGTGCAGTCCACGAAAGTACGACTGTGACACCAGCCTTCGCGAACTTTGGAAGGGAATTACGGTTACCTGCTGATTTAATCACTGGAACTCCCCCTGATGCTCCATGTAGTGTAACAGATTACGCGAATGACTTGCGTAATAAGTTGAACGATGTTTATGAGCATATCCGACAATCCAGCCAACAGATGTCTGAGAAGATGAAGACCCGTTATGATCGGAAGGCAAACGGTAGGGGTTTCGACGTGGGTTCACTGGTGTGGTTGCATAACCCAGTGCGGAGCAAGGGGAAGTCTCCGAAGTTACAAGCAAAATGGGATGGGCCATACCGAGTCGTGACTAGGATCAACGATGTCACCTACCGAATACAGAAGGGCCCACGAGGTGCGCCTAAGATTGTGCATGTAGATCGGTTGGCGCGATACTACGGGACTAATGATGCTCGGGACGAGCATGTCTAAGGAGGGGGCAGTGTTACATCGGACCTACTAGAACATTCGAGAAAGTCGGCGATTACAGTGTGCGTACGTTAAAAGTTCGAGAGAATTCTATTATTATTAGTTTTAAAGTTAGGTAGGTACAAACTCGCGACCTATTTATAAAAAGACATTAGAATTTCGACCGTACGCCTAGGGCATACGGTTCATATTTGTTTGTTTTGTACAAGTAGCTTATACCTACAACTTTTATAGCTACTTACTTACTATTTCTTTTGTTAGTGTTTTTTATGACCCTCTCGAATGTTCGTGGTTACTCTGGTGTGTCTGTTGGCGAGTATAAATAGAGCGCTCAGGGCCGCGACCGGCAGTCTTGTTTTAGCGACACAACGAAGCGAATCCAAGTGAACTACAAGTGCGATATCTAAGTGAATAGTAAACAGTAGTGTATTTGTGATTGAGTTTTGATTGTTTTGTGATTAATAAAGTTATTGTGTTGTTTAATCGGTAGTAATTAATTTATCTCATACCCAGCTCGTAACACTATCATAATCAAAACGAACTTACAGAATTGTCATATTTCACCAAAAGGATGACTGTCTGATTATCTAAAAACAGCTGTTTGAAACACATTTTTGTATGGGAACATGTCACAGTGACAGCTGTTTTTAGATAATCAGACCGTTATTTTTTCGGTGAACATGGACCTCAGTCATCATCATCATAATAATATTAGTTAAAAAAGGCCACTGCTCGACATAGGACTCCCGAAGTATAGCCACATCACCAGGTTCTGTGGTTCTCGCATCTTCCCGAGGTCAGTAGGCCATCGTTCCACCCGAGGGAGGTCTTCCAACACTGCATCTACCGGTACGTGCCCTTGACGTTTGGTAGGATAATAGGTTTTTTATTACATAATACCAGAACCCTTTTTGGCCGAGTGGCAGGATGAATATGCGTGTAAATGAAGTGAAAGACACCTCATTTAATTGGTGGTAGTAAAGTAGCTACATATCTATGGAAGGATGACACACAAGTTCTGTCATCGCTGGTTAGACGTATAAATAAAACTTTTGAATAAAACTACAATATACAGGGTGGAAACGGTTAACGAAGCAGTAAGGGGGAGCTACCTTAACCGTTGCAGCTACATGAAAATGGTCTTAGGAAACTATCCATATTTTTTTCGTAAAATTTGGATCCCCATTTACAGATTTTAAAAAATGTACAATTAGCAGGAATTGACATTTTACACAAAACATTTTTTTTTATGTAATATAATAGATCCTGTTTCTAATACTGATCAAAAAGTTCTTCTAGACCAACCAATGTCACCAATGTCAAGCCAGACAGAAATTGCAAAAAATGTACTTTAGCATAAAGGGGTATACCTATACTACCTTAACCGTTGCAGCTACACGAAAATGGTCTTAGGAGACAATACGTAATTATATGCATACTGAAAAGTTGAAACGAGTCTCAATGTATGAAGATCCAAATAGTTACAAAACCGGATTTTAGTGACGGTATACGTTCAAACATAGTCCAAGATTGAAAAGAAGATAAATCCAATAAACTTACTGAGCACTTCAGCCTGAGGGAACCAGTTCCCGACCCTCACATTATCCGGCAAGGGGTTAACGTCATCATCGGTTTTCCAAAGCACGTTGCAAGACAGCTTGCCAAAGGCGCTGATGAGCTGGCGTTGTGTGGGCTCTGGTACCTTCCGTGGATGTAGGTTTGTATAGTTGCTGCCCAAGTTGACGAAGACAATACCGTAGGTGGAAGAATTTAAGTAAATTTGCAGATCCTGGAATCATCATCATCATCATCATCATTTATATCAGCCCGGAATCACCCACTGCTGGGTATAGGCCTCCCCTTTCTTCCGCTACACTTCACGGTTCTGTGCAGGGAACTGTTTTATTATGTTTTAAATTTGTTTATATTATTTATTTATTTATTTATCTCAATCAACATTCGATCATAGGTATAATTACACAGAATTAAAAATTACAAAATGAAATGCTCAATAGTATTAAAATCAACATCACAATTAAAATCATTATTGAAATTAAAGTACGTACGTACGTATTTATATCGGGTCTGACGTTGTCGAGAAATAAATGCACGTAAGATAGGATTTATTTATTCCTGAGTATAATTATGATTAAAATCTTAATGATGGACAGTTTTAGTGTGTGTATTCAGATGTAGCTATGTATTATGTAATTTATTAGATTTTAAGTTAACTTGTAAGTTTTATATTTGATTTTAAGTTTATAATAATTTATAAGTTGTGTATGATGAACGAGCGCTTCTCGCCATCAAACTGTAAAGTTTGGCGAGTGAAAAACTGTAAAAAATAACTTGTAATTTTATGAGATTAAATTAAAAAAGAAAAAATATGTAGTAAATGTAGTAATAAATAAAGTAAATTTGCATTCAATTTTTCCTGAACTTGGCCCATTGGTGCAGCCGTGAGGCACACAGTGTCACACTGTTTTTTTTTTACTTTTTTAAGTTTTTTTTGGTTTCCTTTTTTTATTTATTTTGTTTTTTTTTTTTTATATTGTGTGCACTTGTGGTGTGTGCAAAATTAATTTTCTTTCATTCTTCTCCTTTCTTTAAAATAAAGTTTTTTTAAATTTCAAATATGTGTTTTTGCTATAAAAACAGCAGCTTTAGCATCATTTCACTTTCTTTTTTCCAGCGGGTCAGCATACACCATGTGTTTTTGCTATGGATTTCTAAGTTTTGCTCGAGAAGACTTAAAGTTTCTCAATAATAAGAGACAGATATAAAAAGATAATAACTTACCTTAGGCATCTCCGTCTTGTACTCTCTATCTTGGAGATGAGTTGCTCCTAAATGCACCACATTCTTTGGCACAGGACGGGTTCCCTCCCAAACAGGATGAATATTCAGCAATAGCATATCAATCTTTTCCATCTGCTCTCTCAATGAAGGAACGTCACCAAACAGTTTCTTAGCCAAGGCGTTTTCTTCTTTCTCCAATAAATTGTACATAGAGTTCATTTTCCAATAGTCGTACATTGCTCCAATTTTCTGCCACATATTTAGATTACAGACCTTGTGTTGGAAACTTGTTGGATACAGCAATGGGTGGGAAAGACCTCCAAGATTTGTGTAATCATTGAAAATTGAGCCGAAGGAGCTGAAAGAAATTACGGGAGCATCGTAAATGTAGGTCCAGAACAGAGTCGGCCGAATCCAGGCTTCCAGCAAAAGAAGATCGAAGGTTTCATTGTTTTTAATGAAACTCTTTACTTGAGGAACTTCGATTTGTTTTCCAACAAGTTTAGCAGCGACTTGTAGTATATGTTCCAAGTCTGTATTGCTGTATTTATCCTTTTCTTCAATATGAATTTCTTGCCAAACTTCTTTTGTAACTTCAGAGACATCAATTTCTAATAGATTGTCTGGTGGTACATCTCTTGGGTACTCTGGTAGTGGCGTGATGAGTACCACTTCATGATCCCGGTAACTTAGTTCGTGTAATATTGATCTGAATGCACTCTGGTGGCTTATCAGAGGTGTCGGGAACACCGCTAGTATCCTCGCTGACTTGGTTTGAACGAACAATAAGAAAATTATAAATAGACACTGTAATATCATCATTGTTTTTAGCAAAGAAAAACTTGTTTTTATGTTTAGCTTCTTCAGGAACGTAGTTTGTGAGAGAATTAAAGTAAACAATGTTTTAAATTAAATAAAGAACTGTGGACACACTGTCGATCTTAGCAGCGACTGATCACATAAAAAGAAATTTAATGATACTGGAAATTACGAACTAATAAGTGTCATTATTTATACGATATTTGCACAAATGCGTCCTCTGTATCATTATGAGTGTTCATGCCGCTAAGACTAACTTGTCGGAGGGCGTCGGTATGTGCTATTGCTGCACCAAACGTGCGAGAACGCCAGATGCATATTTGACGACCCGATTGGTGCAGCGGTAGTGCCTTACGTTCTTAGGGTCCCGGGTTCGAATCCCGGTAGGCGCAAATGTTTGTGTGATGAGCATGGACATTTGTTTCCGAGTCATGGATGTTTATATGCATAATAAGTATGTATTTACAAACAAAAAGTATACATGTAGTATATCAACTGTCTGGTGACCACGACACAAGCCTTGCTTAGTGGCACTAGATGGCGTTGTGTGTAATGTCCAGCGATATTTTTTTTATTTTTTTTTTATTTCTGCCGGAAATGAATGCATGAAAATTAGGTTTTCGGTAAATCTTATACTCTTCATCATCAGCCTAGCATTTTCTAAACTATGTTGGGGTCGGCTTCCAGTCTTACCGAAAGCAGCATAATACCAGTAACTTACCAGACTTCTGTTTCCTATGCAAAGGAAGGCTCTCGACTCCTCATTAATTATTTTCCCGAAAATGTGTGCATTTGTCAGTTGTTTCACGGCGCTAACGAAATATAAAACTTTCGTGTGATGTTGACTTGGGGAGCGCTCTTGTAGAAATTATATATATATATAAGAACGTTCTTTCAAACACGGAAATGTTTACACTGTGTGTGAAGCTTCTGATTTTCGTTTCCCGAATGAACGAACGCACGAAAGAAAAACTTTCCTCCATGATCCATTCTCGTAACTTCTTTATTTTCATAGAAATATCACTGTTATTCGTTATCACAAAGTTTTTTAAATAGATTTACTAATGTCAACAGGGAACCTGCCTGGGTACTTTGTTAATTTCATAAGAAAATGATAAAAAAGCTGTCTAAGTACTACTTTTTTCCGATGAGAAACAGACAAAAAAAAAGAAATAACCTTTTCTCAAACTATGTTGGGGTCAACTTCCAGTCTAACCGGATGCAGCTTAATACCAGTATTCTACATGGAGCGACTGCCTATCTGACCTCCACCACCCAGTTAGTACTGGGTAAGACTAGTTGTTAGATTTTTAGACCCCTGACTGTAACGACTGCCAAAGATGGACAAATGACAGCCGGGACTAAAAGCTTAACGTGCTTTCTGTGGCACGGAAGAAACTCGGTATGTAGGAGCCGCACCCGTCCACCTACCAACCTAGGCAAGCAGGGCTTAACCTAAAGATTGGTCCGAGCGGCTATTATTATTTAGCTACGAGCTTCTCAACATTACATATTAAAGCAAAACTACTAAATTAAATTAAAGATACTGAACGTTATCAAATGTCCATTGCGCTGCTGTGCCTCCTGAATAACTAGAACAGGGGTGAATGACACAGTTCCTACAGTGGAAAATAACAAATACTGTCATTTTGGACACAAACAGTATCACCAAAAAAAAAAAAGATCGGACTAATGGTATCCATTTAGTCTTAATGTGAGCTCAAACATATACAAAAGAAAATTTCGTTTGTGACACAGCAAATACATATTCCGTGATTCTATTTTCTTTCCAAGTCAGTTGTTAACATAGAAATGTCCTAAAACCTATGCTCAGTGATTTATTGTAGTACGTCAACCTCTTTCGTTTTTATTTATGTATTCATGGAACGTTTGGGAACTCACCCCAGTTGAGCCTCCCTGACATTTAAATTATGTGATTGTGAAAATGTTGTGAACCTCTGCCTCGTGATCGGCAAGTTTCGCACAACAGCGGACTGTCATTTTATGTTCGTTCGAATTTGTCGGTCTGCCTCATATCAGTTTGGCTATATGCCAGTGTCGTTTGGCATATGACCCAATTGATTGTAAACCTGCCTATTTATCATCATCAGTCTGGGTTTTGGAGGTCAGATAGGCAGTGCTTTTTGTAAAAAAATGCTGATAGTCAGCTGCATCTGGTTATTTGGTTAGACTGGATGTCGAATCCGAGATAAAATATACCTTATTGGGTTTGCCCAACTATCTTTCTATGATGCTAACATCAGTCTTTAACAGTATTTTGATTTCCTTTATTCATCTTATTTGCACAGATTTTGTTAAATATTTCCTAGAATGAAACATATAAAAATGTAAACAATAGTGGTCCGCGGCGTGTCAGGAGCAGTGCCCAAGCTTCTCGTGACGGGACAGACTGGAACCTCCTCACAATGCGGGCCGGTTCGAAGAGTACTGCCTTCTGTATCGGGCCCGTAATTCAACTGCCAAGCGAGTGTCTCGACAGATGTTCGTCGAGACTTTTGGCCATCAGGCCATTGACCTTAACTACAATCGGAACAATGACAGCCGAGTTCACATTCCACATATCGAAAATCTCGTGTGCCAAGTCGATATATTCTATTTGTTTCTCTTTCTCAACTTTCACGAGGTCCTCGCCATGCGGGATGGGAACTTCAATTACGAGGCGCGCTGATCGGTATTTTGATGATTATTAGACTGGCCGTTGTTCCTCCATTGTCAAATTCGTCTTGAATAGTGATGTCCATGATGACGATAATACGATGGCTACCGTTCACAAAATGATAAACAAAAGAGAAACGATCTGTTCGGAAGCCTTTCTAAACCGAATCCATTCAAAAACAAATCCTAGTTGATTGGTCGTTTTTGAATGTTTTCGAATAAATGACAATGTTTATCAAAATATCTGTGAGATAAAACGCAGCAAACTTGATTATTAACCCCCGACGCAAAAACGACGGGGTATTATAAGTTTTACGTATCTGTGTGTCTGTCTGTGGCATCGTATCGATTTTGATTTTGTTTGTTTTGTTTGAAAAGTAAATTAGTCGGGAGTGTTCTTAGCTATGTTTGATAAAAATCAGTCCAAGATGGCCGCCACCACAAATTGGCAGATTACATATTTTTATTCAACAAACCCCCTTAATATGGGTAACAAATGAAAGTGCTTGACTAGCAGAATACTATCGCCATAATAAATTTCAAATGCAAGATGGCCGCCATAAAAAAATGGTGATATTCATTTTTTTCACAACTCCCTCAATGTGGGTATCATATTAAAAGGCCAACACGAAAAATCGGGAATACCTTTAAATTATAACCATATGTGTCGGGGGTTTTAATTTTTTTAATTTAATTTAACTTGTTTTGAAATGCGTACATACGTAATGATCTGTCGAGTCTAAATAAATATTTTCATCAGGAGCAGCAGTGCAATTGAATTATTATTTTAATACGTGTATATCTGTTTTCTGTTTGAATTTATTTAAGGCAATCTTTACCCATGTTACGTAAGCGTTTGTTGTTCGTAATATCTAGACATATTAGTGATTTACTTTAATCCAAAATATTCTTCATGTTTTGTTAAAGGAATAAGGCGTCGTCGTCGCCATATCCGAGACAGTTATCGCAATAATAAAATACATTTACACGTTACTAAATATAACAATAGAAAGGGGTCTTATTGCAATGTTAGGGCTGGTATACTTGAAGTGCGTGAAGAATTTTAATGTGTTATTTATTCTTCTTCAACCTTTGTCCCCTGCACTGCTGAGTGCAGGTCTCTTTCAAAGCTCTCCTTTGTTTTTTTGTCGGTTTGGGCTATTAAGGCGCTTAGACGAGCTAAATTAGCAACTCTATTTGTGGTGGTTCAAACTTCGTTTGAATTGCTATTAGAATAAAGTTCTAATCAGCTTGCACTACAAAGTGGTTGTTACGTCAGCCGCTGCGGGCCAAATAGCGCGAAATGAGTGGTTTCGATCGATTTACAAAAAAAACGATTGATTGGATTAAAGAACTGAAACAGTATCATGCTAATATATTGCTTGTAGAATTATTTGTCAAAAAATCAGAATGATCGCATGCATATTAGTATGTTTTTTATTGTTTGAAAGATATTTTTAGAGATAAGTTCGTGATTTCTTTTTATCGAGCCAAATTAATTGTATTATGTTTTTAAAACAGTATCATGCTAGCATATATCCTGAAGAATATCATATATTTTTCTGGTCTTGTTTATAGCAGTGAATCATATACTTTTAGTAATTATAAAACTCGCGTTTAGCTCATGTAATCGCCTTAATAATCGAAATAGATCTCCAGTTAATCATTTTATCCGAAAGACGATAAGCCTCCCCCAAGTGGCGTAACATTGATCGGTCCCGTGCGACTCATCCAACGGATTCCCGCATGGATCACCAGATCATCCAGGTCTGTAGTTAAGTTCATAATTAAATCAATGTGTACCACTCCTGAAAGTGAAGGTTGAAGGACCGGTCAATGTGGCGACTTTTGGTGAGGCCTATGTTCAGCAGTGGACGTGTTGCGGCTGAAATGCTGATGACGATGATGTACCACTTCTAAAAAAGTGAGTTAGCTAAATGGTTTATGGGGCTAGTAAATATGCCAACGAAGCCCAATAAAAGGCATTTATCTAATGTAAAAGTGTAGTGTATGTTATAAAAAGGCTATGTTGTACTTAGATGACTCTACGAATGATTTTACGTCTAGTAACATAAAATAAGAATTATTATAGCTAAATGACCTCATCTCGATTGTCTTATTACTTAGGTAAAAAGTTGCCAATACTAAAAACAGCATTTCTTTTAGATTTAAAAAGTTTAGTGACATCCCTACACGCGCTCCAGTCGTTCACTACGTCTAGACCGATTCGCAGCCTGCTGTTAATGTTACATTTTATTGTCATAATAACGTTCAAACTTTCAACTGTCTCACAATGTAGCTACGTCCTTGTTGCATGGCGATTAAGTCTCTTAAAATATGATTTTTACACTTTCAAATAAGTCACAGCATACAGGGTGTAAACGGACTAGCATTCTATACATCAAAGTAACTTTACGAAATAAATATTGCTGGGAAAAAATATATTTTTGGGGTCAACCATCACGTCTTATGGCAGGACTCAATGTAACGCACTCAAACAATTGTGCTGATGGATGTATTGTAGTACGGGGTCTTAGAGGTATTTAAGAAATAAATAAAAAAAACTTGTGTAAAGTTGGAATTTTGACCCCCAATATCTTCGTAACTAGAAGGTTCCCAGAAATAGTCAAAAACACAAAAATGATAGCAATGACGAGAAAAGAAAGTGCATTTCCGCTTTGATATGGGGATTTTTACACCCATTATACAGCGCTGGTTTAGATCTACACTAGAAACAATACATTTTGCACAGGACTCTCTGAATAGCGCAGGTAAGAAGAATAAAAAATAACCATTTTCTCTTAGGGGGTATTATTAGTAGGGAATGAAAATGTTAATGATAATTCGTATTTTGGTCCACGGAAAAGCCGTAAAACGATTATATTACTTTGATTTCTACCGATTTGCTTCAAAATCAGACCTGCTGCCGGTTTTATGGGAGTTTCTGTGAGCAGTGCTAGCCCCACATGGCATAGCATGGGATTACGGACCGCCAATCAGATGGATCTGAAGATATTACCAGCCTTTACATGCTTTCATAGCTGTAAAACTGTAGAAATGACCGGACTTTTAAGGAAATAGTTTCTAGAAAATTCCATTTCATTTCAAGAAAATAAGCTCATTACAGTAATAGAAAATCGAATAGGTGCTGAACGAAATGGCTTGCTGTTATTTGATCATTAAACTTTCGATTGCCAAGAAGAACAGAAAATTGCATTTTGCGGAGTGTTTCTAGAAATATTTTAAAGATAATAAAACTCTTCTGGCGTTTTATCATATGGCGTCATTAAAGACTATCCTACTAATATTTGAAATGCGAAAGTTTGTGTGAATGGATGGATATTTGATATCTATTCAAGTAAAAAACGGATGGATTTGAATGTTTATCTACACATAGAATAACCTGGATTAACACTTTCGATAGTTTTTATCAATTCCATGTAATACAATCCCGTGGAGCAACACAGAAGAAGTGGTCATAAGCTAGTATTGCCATAATGCTGAAATAAAATAAGAACTAGTGCATTTGCCCTTTGTGTAAGAATGTGTCCCTTAATAAAACGTTTATAGCTTTGCACCCGGTGTTTGCACCCTACGAAACCCCTCCTGAAAATTGCCCTTTTCGTAAATTAAAGTACATACTTGAACGTGAAAACTCAAGCCCCCATCTGGGTATTATCGCCTAAATTGGACTCATAAAAGTAATTCAATAACTGCAAGGTTTATTTCAAGTCTGCAAGTCGCTTGCACGATTTTATTTGAGATATTTAAGTAGAGGATAGTTTTTATTTTTATTAGAAAAAGCTATTTATTGTTAGAAGTTCAATTGATCCAAATAAACGTTAATGCGTTATGATAGTTTTTCTAATTTGTCATTTAATTTTGTAAGATAAGATGCGACATATTTGGGAAAATGAAGATCGGAACACTTGTGGTATTTATTGGTCATGAAGACGCTCTCATAATGTTAATGCCATCTAGCCAACGAGATGAGGTGATTCTAGATTTCGGCCACGGCGATTGCTCCGAGCGCTTGTCGAGAGCTTTGGTGTACTGCTCTTTCAAGTGTATAGGTAACATAAGCGGCATAGGTGGGGGTGTCTATATGTGTACCTATGTATTGTATGAGACAGCTGAAGACTTCGATGTTTATCTCACGGGGTCAGTTTGTTTATCTGTACCACAAAATACGTACGTACCCTTAAATATGGCGACACCTTTCTGATACACAGTGTACTAGCAATATTGGAATTTTCTATTCTTTTAATCCTGTGGTATTTCTTACAAGTACTAGATATAAAAACGGAAAGTTTAAAGTACTTTTTCCCAAACCTGCCGTTTTTTAAGTACATAATTATATAGACACCAAGTAACATAATATTATTGGTAACTATGTTTTCGTGGCGCTTGGGGTCCGAGACTCCGAGTGTTCACAGCTTGTTCAAGGATATCTCAAAACGCTTAGTTGACTCTACTCGTGACCCCATACAGCATGGTAACGCCACCAGTCTCTTGGGGACATTACCAGTTATCGTTGAGGAGGAGTTTTTTGACGCCATTTTTTAAGTTTTCTGTTTAATTTAGTTAGTTCAGTTTATTTCCATAATTTTATAAATTGTAACTAACGTACATAACATTAGATATTAATCCAAGTTTACCAATCCTTAAAACGTGATCCGATTAAAGATACAACTGACCCCAAATACCAGCAACACACCAGTTACCTGTATACCCACATTATCGACCAATTTACGGCAGATTGAAACCCTGCGACAATTAGTGGACGCCCCAACAGGCTTTGATATACACGCCGACAGGCTGCCACTCAAAGACAACTACGAAATTAATCCCAAATCTTCAAACCGTAAAGGCTTATTAACAGAGGGTCTAGTGCGTGTTTTAGTACCTATTCGGTCGTTAGAGGCATCAACTTAAAGGTTGATGTATGCAAAAGTATGGCGTCTGGTATCCACACCCGTTTTAACATTCTAAATAATAGTTCTTAAGACCCTCGCCTTGAAGCATGTACTGGAATTGAAATGTCGTCTGATAACAATACCTAATGGGAAAGACCGTTTATTATCTCCATGACCTGAATTCACCCACGGCGGGGTATAGGATCTTTTTCATTGTCAACCTGCAGGTTGAGGTTCCTGTTATTTCATACAAATTGAAGATTGCTTTCGAGTGGGTAGGTTTCGCCAGGGATAAAAACTCGCACTATGCTCACAAAATTCAAGTTGTTAGTGCTTTCCATTAAGTTTTATTTTTTACTGCAACAAAAAGCCAAATTCAGACGATTTATCGCAGCGCCCTACAGGACACCTTTTGTAGTCCTCACCTTACAATATCACATTTTAATCAGGCAATATCTCAGACATAACCTAACAGAACCGTTTTGCGGATGCGGTACTGTTTGTGTAACATATGAATCGTTAACTCGATTAAACAAAATAATCGATTATTTGAAGCGAGATTTTTCTGCAAATGAACCATTCATGGAATTGGCCACCTGGGATAAAAATATCGAATAAAGTTTCGCCGAGCCAAGCAATCCTGCAAATCTGCCGAGAAAAGACTTTCATACACTCCAGGGAAAGAAATTTAAAGTGTCTCGGAATCTGCAACAAACTTAATCTGGATGTGGGCGGGGAGGAAAAGATGCTGAATGCATTTGGGAATGAATATTTAGTCCGAGGAAGATATTTCCGAATATATCGAAGAAGCGGTTGGTTTTGGTTAGAAAATAAAGTTATCAAATCTCTGCGGAGAAAATATTGGAATTGAAGTAGAAGTATTGAAGTTTGTTATAACTTCTAATGTTGCAGTATTGTTTGAAAGTCGTCTTCTTCAGAATACAATAATGTTCATACGAGAAGAATGGATACAGGATACTTGTAGATACTGGTATTCTAGTTAGACTGGAAGCCGACCCCAACTTTATTGGGAAAGGGTGGTTAGGCAGATGATGGCAAAAAGTGAAGAATGATTTAAGAAAGGCCTAGGTATTCTGGTTGTGGAGACTGAACAGGTACAACACATCATTGTAGGTCAGCTAATTTCTGACTATCTTATTATGGACTGCAATGAAGATCTGAAATATACACCGTCAATTTTGAGTCGTTTTAATTACGTTAAGGGCGGATTGTACTCATGAAAATGGACAACCTTTACGGTCGAATCTGAAATCTCTAAACAAAAATAAGCTGCTTCATACATAATTGGTCGCGTTAGTCGACAAATGTAGGCAGCAGCTGATTTTTTTATCGACATTTCACAGTCTGTTCCAGAGTAAAAGTTGATAATTTTCATGAGTACTATCGGCACTCCACACGTTACTCTACACAAAGCGTCATTGATAAGGTTCCGTATACGAAAACCATGACGAACAGATCAGAGCCCAAAAGTTATTAAAGCGATTAAAAATGACTTTGTATAGTAAGACGGCAAAGTTGTAGATATCACGGCTGAAAATGAGTTCAAGAAGTTTTACAACATGGTTCACATTTACTTGATAGCAAGGGTCTAATCATCCGAAGCCGAGGCCGAAGCCTGCCGAGGCTGCGGGACTGTTCGAAAGAGATACCGCGGCCGGAATACAGGTCGAAGAAGACACATGGATGGGTTTTAGTCAGTAAAAGTCTGACACTCCCTCCCACTCAGCCCAGAGTGGGAGAAGTTGTTTGAAGATTTCCCATCCGTAAAAAAAAACAAAGGGTCTAGCAAGAATTATAATGAAAGTAATAAAAAGTCTGCCGTTTATGCGATGTTTATGTAACCAGACGATAACATTGTTTAAAAACAAAGTGACATAAACACTGTGCCCTCTAGCCATTACCTATGTGATGGCGAATTTAATCTACTTTTATGTACCTGGTTTTCATGGCGAATAAAACCAGCTGGGCTAAGTTTACGATCTCTGGCGCGGTCAAATTGATGGTCGTTGGTGTGGAACTGTTGCACTTGTGCACACATAGAATGTAGGTATTGCGTCATTATATAGGTAGTATTTACTGGAACATTATATTTTTAAATACACAGTGTCATGCTATATTTTCTTTGCCTACCCTGAAGAAACAGGCTTGTGTCACAGTCAAAACTCCTAGAATCGCTTTCAACTGACAGCTGTCAAATTATTAATAAAGAACTACATAATTCTACTATTGCATTTCTGTTGAACCATGGTCCAACTTTCTATAGAGTTACTCAATTACAGTGCAAAATGAAAAATGAAAAAAAAAACAAAATAGGCGGGAAAGTGGTATCTCAGATTTTGATTTGTTTTTTTGATTAATTCGTTTTTATTTTTATGTTCCTTGTATTCGTAACAAAAAGTCTTTACACTGTTTACCTCGGGCTTATTTAATAACTCGAACTATTGGCGCCCTCACTACGTTCGGGACTAAATAACTTACTTTCACCCCTAGGGTGAAAATGTACGATTAACAAAAACTAACATGTACCATGTACTATGTCCCATGTACTATGCACCATGTACCATGTACTATGTACTATGCACATGACCAACCGCAATCTTGAAAGAAAAATGGTCGAACGCCTGATTGTGCAACTATAATTTCTTTTGGCTTGAAACTTCTGCGGCCAGAAGGCGTGTGTACTTTCTTTAGGCTGTGTAGTGCGCGTGCGTAATTTATACACTTCTACAACATTCTAAAGCGATTTTTTCCTGCTGGATAGGTTAGCGGTTTACGTTTTCACGAACATAGTATTTTGTTAGTAAAACTATTATAAAATGGGTCTTATCTCAAAAAAGAAACCGTTATTTCTAAAGAAAATTGCGTTTAAATTTGGCTTATTGCTTATTTTATTGCTCACGCCTACACCCACACGTCAGAATCATAGACGGATACCGTACTGTTGAAACCGCTGGGTATACACAAAGGCATGAGACTTTGCACAAAGTTCCTAGCGGGAAAATTTTATGTTTATTAATAAAATAAATAAATAAAATAAATAAATATCGTTGTACATTAACACACAGCGCCATCTAGTGCCACACTAAGCAAGGTGTCGTGGACACTAGATAGTTGATATACTACATATATACGTTTTTGTTTGTAAATACATACTTATTATACATATAAACATCCATGACTCGGAAACAAATGTCCGTGCTCATCACCAGTGATCGGAATAGGTAGAGCTATTTAGGTTCTTTGACCGCAAACATTGATGTTAATATGGACATACTACGGGATTTTATTTTATTATATTATTTGTTGAAATAACTGAATTATTGTTGAAGCGTATTGATTAATTTGAAGATTTTATTGTAAATACAAATTGTTCTATTTGATAATGTTTTGATTTTCAGCGGAGCAAATAATTTGTATGGTAATATATTTTTGTACCTAAGTACAACTTAAGAATAAAAATGTTTAAATGATCGTTGATTCTTGAATTAGAAATTGTTACGTAAAAACATTTTTGTGGTTTAATGAATCAAGTTTATCCATTTATTATACTATCCTAAATCCCGTCCTTCTTATTTAAGCGTCAGAAAGGAAGTGTAATCTTTTATTAGTACCAGATTTTATTTTTTGTGTGTGCCATTCGGGTTACAAAGTTAGTCATTTATGTCGGGGGAAATACCACCGGACACACGGCTTCTCTTATCTTATCTTAATCTATACTAATATTATAAAGCTGAAGAGTTTGTTTGTTTGTTTGTTTGAACGCGCTAATCTCAGGAACTACTGGTGGTGGAATTGAAAATATCTTTTTGTGTTGGATAGGTTCCATTTATCGAGGAAGGTTATAGGCTATATATCATCACGCTATGACCAATAGGAGCGGAACATAAATGAAAAATGTTGCAAAAACGGGGAAAATTTATTCCTTTTGTGAGCTTTTTCTCTCATATATGTGACGCAGACGAAGTTGCGTGGGTCAGCTAGTATTACTATTAATGCAATTGAAATAAAAGCTTTGAGTTTGAGTTTTACTCTTTTTTTCCGGTAATACGATTCCTTGGGACAATTACTGAAATCCATGCGGAACAAGACGCGTGCCTAGTAATCATGTAAGTTATAACACCTATTAATGCAACAATGATCGAACTCACTATTATAGCGACCATTAAACACAAGAATGAGACGTCAAATTATAACAAAATGAATGCTAATTGTTTCTTACCGGCGAACCCTCAATCCTTCCCTAATCTCTCACTCTAGACAAGTCAGTTCGTGCAGATATAGAGAGATAAGAACAACGAATATAAATTCTAATAAAGCCGTTAGGACGCCATTTTTGTTCAAGGATTACCGGCTGACGATGGATCAAGGCAACGTGAGCCGGTTGCAAATGGCCACGTGTCCTTTATTCAAAAATTCAAACGTGGAACACACACGCTTCTATGAAAAAAGTAATGAGAAGGCAAAAGTCAAGGTTTTTCAATGAAAAATGTTTCAATTTTTATTGTACACGTGTTTCCATTTAAAAAGCTTAACTTTTTATAAATTACGTTGAGAGTTGTTTCATAGCGATATAAAGCCAGTGACTTTGTGGTTTATCCATTAGTGTAATTACAGTTAATTCCTGTTTTGAAAAGTTTGCTCCATGTTTTTAATTTAAGTAAGTTCATTTTGTGTCGACATCGTAAAATTTTGGTCGATGTTCGGTTTTGAACTTGCCAGTTTCACTCTAACTTCTTAACCGTTAATTTGGCATTATATGTACTAGTTTTTTTGAAATTAGTAAACACTGTACTCTTTGTATGGATGCGTCTCATTTTTCCATCTGATCACTAAAACTCCAACGTAGCCCGGTATATTAAATCAGTAGAAAGTAACTAATCGACGTTTTATATTAGCTTCTTAATAAAAAAATATCACGTGATTTGTAATTCAAGTTCGGTGCGACCTTACTAGTGAAAAACGATTTAAAATAATATTCCTCCAACCAGAATACAGCGCAAGCAATCTCCCCATAGCCGCAGTTAATATCTTATATATGTAACCAACAACCATTCTTACACCGCTTACACGTGCTAAGCAGAAGCTCTTAGAGCATCATCACACTAACATATTGCGTGTTTTCAGCGCGGCGACTAGTGAGCGTGTTCTCCGCGGCTGAAAAAAGAGCCAGCCGTAACGGATTCTTCGCAATTTGACAATGTTTACACTGCTGATGTAGTGATTACAGTATTGGGTTTAAAAAAAAAACATGATGGAATCCAGTAACACTTTCTCCGGCTAGAGAATCTTATCGTCGTGCTCGACTTTCAGTCACGAGCACCAACATGTACACATTTTCCTTAAGGAGATCGAAAACAGTGGGCCGAAGATTTTATATTTTTTTGAAAAAAGGAGATGGAAAACGGTGGTCCGAAATTAAATAAGTTTTTGGTTTTATTATGAAAAAATTAATCGTATTTTTCTATTTCAAAATATAAGAAGTCAGTTCAATTCTCAATATGGAACAGCAGAAAAATGAATATTTAATAATAAAAAAGTCAATTTTTGAATGAAAAACCTAAATGATTACTGATTTCGGATCGATTAAAATCAATCACATTTTTTATTATAATATCTGTGACAGCATTGACAGCGGACCGACATTGACACTTGCCAATGTTTTCTGCTTCACTCGTTTCGGGTTTTCTGTTATGTTTTGAGTACTTTCCCGATTATTTTATAGTTTCTTCGACCAGTGCTTTTTTATTACGGATTCCGACACTGCCTACCTTGTACGACACTTGCTTCCATACTTCAGGAAGGCTCACGGGAATTATTTTTTGGATTGCGCCATGGGCCTACATTGGATTTTGTTGAAAATGTGAATCGCTGCGTGAATCATTGTAGGCTTGTAACTAATCACTGCAATACTCTAGCCGATGACCCTCGAATGTGAAACAATTCCGTCAGTGAATCGGCAGTGACTTGCACCTAACTCTGAAAGTATAAATAAGTAAGAATATATAAGTATAAATATAATCTAGCTGGGCCAAGTGCTAAGATCAAATTTTTTCACCTGCACAATTTCTAGACGACTTTATATGAGATGAATAAACCATGTGGTACATAAAAATGTGTTTTTGAATTTCTTCTGGATGCCTTTTCGATAAATCCATTTCTGTTATCTATTTATAGCTTAAAGTCATTGATATTCAAGCATAATATGACTTTTCAAACATTATCCACTAAATATAACACACATTAGTGCTTAAAGAACTTATAAGTAATCAGTTCTTATAGAGAGAGTGTAACATAACCTCACTTTTACTAAAACTTAAATAACTCTCAAGTTCAAAATTCTCTAACTTTTGACTCTCAGATTGTCAAAACTTAGATAATTTTGCAACGAAGGACTAATAAGTCTGAATCTATTCATTCATACCATTTTCCTCTCGTTACATCTAGGCCCAAGAATGTATGTAAGTAATTGTTTCCGACTCCTTTAAAAACAATTTTCGCGAGAAATAACGAGAAATATGAGTTAGAGAATACTGTATTAGAAACAAAATGAATTTTTGAGCAGACCAGTAAAAAACGCATTTAAAAGTTGTTAACTGTTTACATATTGTTGCTTGTGATTGGACTAGTCATGCAGTCGCTCGAAAAACGCTTGGAAATCGTCAGTGTGCGAACACGCATGGTCATCGTCTGTCTGGCAATGCCCTTAGACACGTGTCTAATATCTTTTAACGAACCGCACGAGGACTGATTTGCTATTGACGCCACATGCTGGTTAATAACGTCATATTGTGTTGACTCTATTGAATGAAAGTGGAAAATTGAGTAATCACGCAGTGGTTTTTTTTTTACTGAAAATCATAATTTTTTATTAATAATAATAATAATATATTTATTCAAACTTAGAATTTGCACGAAAAATACAAGTTAAATCTTAAAAGTAATGTTGGTATAACACAGTTTGGTGCCTGTACTAGGGTAAACCTGTATCACAGGCGGCATGTTTCTAATAAATACTATTTGGACAATGAATTTCTTAACAATATAAAACATAATAGTGAAATAAGTTAGTATGGTTTAATATATTATGATATACCTAATCCTATTTAACGCTATTATAAGATACGAACAGTAAAAAATATTATAATTTAGGTCACACATGTATATAAATGGAAAACAGTTTGTAGCACTTATTTGCTAATACTAAAATGATTGTCAGCAGTATTAAACAAGTAAACATTGCAAAACACCGTAAAGTTATTATTGCAGATCACGAGCGGCACGTAAAGCTGATGGTCCCGGCTAGAGATCCGGCTATAGATCTGTCAGATCAGATAGTTGTTACATGTAGTCAGTGGCGAAAGCTGACAACCTGTTAAGCCTGATGCTGGTGGACTGGATATTCATTGGCAAACCAAGGTCAGACAGGCAGTCGCTCCATGTAAGATACAAGAATTCAGCTGCACTCGGTTAGACTGGTCGCACACCTCAACATAGTTGGGAAAAGGGTACGCAGATGATGTTGTATTGCAGATCAGGCCCCTTATTCACAACCATTCGACTCGCTTCCGATTCGTAAAGTCGTATATCTGTCTTCTTCTGGCATTACGAAAACGACCGAGATAGACATACGACTTTCCGATTCGGAAGCGAGTCGAATGGTTGTGAATAAGGGGCCAGGTCGTTTATTGGTTGATTTAATATTCTTGAAAACTGTATAAGTAGATTCACATAGGTAAATCATCTTTCCAGCAACTTTTGATTTGATGCAGTTATATAGATTTACCTATCGCATATAATTTATTTCCTTATTTGGAGACTGAAAAACCACTGGTCCCTAATAAGTTAAGAAGAAAAGAAAAAGAAGGCCTGACTTGTCTTTCACATAATATTCAGTCTAACCGAGCCAACCAGAATCTCTAAGATCACCGAGCAGATAACAGTCTGATTATCTAAAAACAGCTGTCACTGTGACATGTTCCCATACAACAATGTGTTTTAAACGGCTGTTTTTAGATACTTAATCGTCATGTTTTTGGTGGACAAGGACCTAAATCAAACTGCCTTGTCTGCCTGCCTTGTGACCGTTCCATATTGCCCACCTCTTTCAGTAAAGATGCCAATTTTTCCTACAATATATCAGCAATGAACTCTTTCGATCTGTTTACTAAGAATCATGAGTACACTGCCCTAGAATCATAGGAATGAACTTTAATTAGGATGGACCTAAGGGATTAGGGAACGAGTCCATTGTTTGTCACTGGGGACAGAGTTCATTAACATTGTAATGCCTTTTCTGATGTTGTTGTGGGAAGATTTTGATGCCCGGTTCACGGGAATAGGCTTGTCCTATATTATAATGGACTTAAACATATCCAATGAAATGTGGGTGTCCTGTTAGGTTCACTTCTACCAATTCCTTTGGCTATACAGGTTTTATGATAAGATTTGGTTTTATTTCACTTTCACTTCATGTTAGTCGTATTTTTCCGAAATCCAAAACTATGAGCAATAGGCTAGTTTCCACCATCAATAAATTGCAAATCTATTTAGTCCGTCAGTTAGAATATTGGAAAATAATGGACACGTATTTCTGGTTTTTGTAAATCAACGAATATTGACAAAGATAAACGCATCAAAACCCGAGAGAGATTCTTACGTCTCTCGTGACGTCAGAACTCACTATCACAATGATACCAAACAGTGACGTATTGGGAATTTTAAAAGCGTCGTATCATCGTCAATTTTGGTTTATGTGACAAAAGAAAAAATACGGGTCAAATTTTATTTGATAATCTAATTGACGGACTAATTAGATTTTCTGTTAACAAGCCTATTGCCAAAAGTTCTCAAAGGTGTTTCGAGCCCAATTTTGATAAAAACTTATATGACATCATTGGATTTTTGGTTATCCATATTCCTAGCCAGAAAGAGAGTATATATTGCCAGAACTCGAACCAGTCGAGCAGTCGATTAAAAAACATGTCTGTTTTTTTTTCTGTCCAGTGTAAATATTATTACATCATTCGATGGCGTAATTCCCAGAAGTAAAAAATACGAAACATAAATACGGAATATGTTTTATGTATGTATATACATATAAGTATTTAATCTTATATTTTATTTTAGTTTTAAATATTTTCTTACTTATTTGTTTTCTGTTATTGCACCTACTGTGTACTATCTCTGCATCACCCTAAGGTAGACTGGTAGAAAATACTCAAGGCATTAATTCCGCCTTTGTACAGTTTTTACTTGTGCATAAAGTTTTATGCATAAATAATAAAAAATCTTCAAATTTAATGATAGGTATATTAGAAAACTTTACATGGATACCGGAAGACGATGCGTTGGAAGACCTCCCACTAGGTGGACCGATGACCTGGTGAAGGTTGCGGGAATCCGTTGGGTGCGAGTAGCAAGGGACCGGTCAATGTGGCGACACTTGGGGGAGGCCTATGTCCAGCAGTGGACGTCTTTCGGCTGAGATGATGATGACATGGATAGAAAGTGTCCTATGAAAAATGAAAAAGCTTTACCAAAATCTGCCTGCGAGGACACAGGCCTCGTCTCCTTGAGCATGACGGTGGGTTGTAATCCACCACACGTGTCTATGTATACTGCGGGTAGGTAGATATTATAAAGGGTGTAAAAAGACTCATAATGAAGCTGAAAGGCACTAGTCCTCCCCATCATTGCGATATTTTTTTTGTCCTAGACCATACCTTCGAACCTTCTAGTTACGGAATATTGGAGGTCTAAGTGCCAAATTTTTCACAAGTACTTTTTAAATACATGTTTTTATTTTAAAACTTTTAGTTGAAACACCTCCACGACTCGAAACCTAGGCCGAAGTTGAACATAATATTTTTGTGGATGATAAACCTTAGTACAAGGAATATTTTTATGCTAGTCATAGGTTCTACTTTGTGCTAGAAAAATTATAAAAAAAATACTGATTTCAATAAAAAATAATCTTTTAGGTTTTGTCAACATTTTTGAATAAATGTAAACTGGATAATGTGCACCAAAAAATGCTTTATAAAACTTAAATACAAAAAACTGCAAATTCTGGTAGCATGCGTCTGAGCTTGAATATTAGACCCTTATACCAAACTTTATCTAAAGCTTGCGCGACATCTAAAATAATGAAAAATGATGTTTAAATTTTTTTTTACGAATTATTTTTTGTATTTTTAGTGTGAAGGTCAAGAAAACTAAAATATTTAAAAAAAAGTATGGGAAATTGACCCCTGGGTGTTCTATTCTTGCATTTGGAATGATTATTAATAAATACAAATAAATAAATAAATAAATCTTCAATAAAAAGCGAATGACACTTTTTTTGGGCAAAAAAAAAACACTGTGCAGGGGACTGTTTCGTCATATTTTTTAAATGATAATTATACGACCAACAATAGTGCAGGTGGACAGGCCATATGATAAGACACAGAAGAAAAGTGGAGCATTAATACATTATAAATCTTAAGGAAACGGGTCAACCGGGTATTTATCGCGAATTATATCTTTAATTTAAGCCCGACGTTTCGACCGGATTGCACCAGCCATGGGCGCAGGAAGACTGAAGTATTGGAGGTACCGCCAAAGCAAAGCGAAGGTGTTTATTCCATAGATCTATATGTTACTAGATTAGCAATTACCAGGCCAAGGCGTTGCCACGGGACATATGTACATACATACATACATATGCGTCGCAAACGTCAGTTCAGTATAGGAAGTGACACAGGACAAAAAATGGGTTTAATGCGTATTGAAAGAGTGCGATTTAAAATCACAAACACATAGTGAATTAACCTAAATTACTTTCCATACTTAATTTTATTGTTTCTGAGTTTTTATAATGGTTTATATCAACGTAAAAACGCAATTTATTAATTTACATTTTGAATTTTGACAATATTAGGTTCAATGTTACCAGTAAAACTTAGTTTTAGTTTCCAACATTTGTGGGAGAATTTTTAATTGATGAAATAAGTGTTTTGTATTTTTTGACGTGACAACGTCTTATAAATTGGTTTGCCGGGTGACACTTCAAGAAACTGCGTTACGCTCCGCTCACGTTATGCGCTCACAATGAGAGCGAGTGAGAGGCACGCGTCCTTTCCACTCGGGCATGGTTAGCCCGCCTAAGAGCGAGAGAGACAGACATAAAAAGTGAAAGGCACGCGTCCCTTCCACTCGAGCACAGTTAGCCCGCCTAAGAGCGAGAGAGACAGAGCGAGAGAGAGAGAGTGAGAGAGATAGGTATGTATGTGTAAAGGTAAAAATAAAATTTTGTTAATATGAAATTCAGTGCGAGATTCTTTGTATAAATTAATGTTTTAAATATAATTCTTTGTATAAATAAATGTTTTAAATTGTTACTATTATTTCATCCTTCTTCCTACTTTACGAATGAATATTCAAATTAAAATTATTTTACCACTCAAAGTCGTTGTCACGTAAAACTTTCGCCCGTATACCGACTTTACAGGCAACCAATTTTTTTTATAAGAACGCTGTAGGGTGCCTAAAGATGTAACACGCCGTGTTAAGTGGGTGGAAATACTCCAATAGCTGAAAACAGAGACTGACTAGCTACCTGCTAAATTTTCCTTTACCTTAATTTTCATTTACCTTTTTTTTTATTTTTTTTTTATTTACGTTCACAAGTACATACATATTATTGTTAATTAACAAATTACTCGCCAAACTGATCAGTTTGTTGGCGAGAAGCGCCTGTTTTTTTTTTACATACAGATTTAAACAATAATCCGTGAGCAGATAACCTAAAAACTACGAGTAGCTTACGAATAACTACTCGTATAATAACTGTAATAAATAACACGATTAGAATTTATTTCTCGGTGACGGCTGTATCCTCGTTACCGAGCAATAAATTCCTCAGTCTAGATTTTAACAAACCTTTACATAACTTTGGGCTGTGTCTCAGCATATCTATTTTATTAAATACTTTAGGCACTATGTATCTGGAAGTTCTTTCCCCACAGTAATTTGTTGCTTTAGGCTGGACTAGTCTTTTCTCCCTTACAGTTCTAGTATTATATTTATTTTCAATCAGCACTTTAAACTTATCACTAAAATAATGTTCGAGGCTTAATACATAATCAACTTTCTTATCTACTGGTAGGATTTTACAAATAGAGAATATCTTTTCATACTCTTTGTTACATTTTTTCTTAACCTTTTTACTAACTAGGAACTTAATTATTCGTGTCTGTATTTTTTTTATGTCTTGTAAATATGTTTTAAATGTTCGTCCATATACACTAAGTCCGTAACTAATTAGTGAGTCAGCAAGTGCGTAGTATACAATCAAAAGCGTCTGTTTATTCACCACATTATTCAACTGATAAAACTTCCCCAACACAGATCTCAATTTGTTACAAATGTCAGTTACGTGTGTTTTCCAATTAAAATTTGAATCAATGTTAAGGCCTAAATATTTAAATGTGTTAACATACTCCAACTTTCCACATACGCAGTTAAACTTATCCCTATGCAGGCACTCGTATGTATGTCCTATTATGTCAAGATCCCTTTTGCGTACAGTTTTAGCTCGCAGATTATGTGGCGAGTATACATGCATGCATTTTGTCTTCGACAAATTTAATATAATTCCATTGTCATGTGCCCATTTCGTGATCTGTTCGAAGTCCTCTTGAACGTACTGTTGTACCTCCGAGATATCCTTCGAAGCATGAACCACACACATGTCGTCTGCATACATAAACACTCGACACCCATTTACAACATTCGACACACTGTTCACGTGCATTATATAGCCCACGGGCCTAAACACTGATCCGGTCGGCACACCGAGACCCACACTCGTCTCTTCACCAGTCACACCAGCTATGAAAGTGCGTATTTTTCTATTGTACAGGTAGTTTTGGAACCAGTTCTTGGTGGGACCACGTATTCCGCATTCATCCATCGCCTGTAGTATTGTGTCGTGGTCCAGTGTGTCGAATGCTTTTTTATAATCAATAAAAAGTGCTATCAGCTGTTTACCAGAGTTCAGGCACTCATTAACATAATCACTAAACGCTGTTAGGGCCGAAACAGTACTGCGCCCTCTCCGGAATCCATACTGTGTGTCTGACAATATATTATGACTCTCTAGGAATTTATTGATTTGGCCAACAATGACCTTTTTTATGTAATCGCATAGCCCATATTGTGTGAGTACTATGTACTAGAAAGCTATCATTCACTGGAAATCTACGTCATTTCTTGAATTGAATGTGCCCTGGCGGTTCAGAGTATGTCATGCACGCCTGTGTACCATTTAGTTCCCTTCAAAATGGTTGAGTTGAATGGTGCTGATCCATGCGTCATGTTCGTGAACGAGCGCTGTCAGTTGTGACTGGTCATCTCTTAGTTGCTATGGCGAATTTGAAATAATTATTTTGTTTTTACTATAGACACTTTTAACGTACTCATCTTGCTACATTGTTCTCGCATAATATACCATCTCAACATGAATGATGTAACCAAGATTTTGTAACAATAATTTTGATTTCAAAGAGTGTCCATGGAGTTTCTTGCCCGTTCTTCTCCATAGAGATCTACCCTAGGGAATGGGCAACTACAGTACTTTCACAGTTTTTATGTCTTGTGACTGGGACTGTAGCTATATTTAATTTTCATCTTTGTTTCGAAAATTCAAAAGTGTCTGTAATTGGCCTACTTGAAATAAATGCTGTGATTTAGATTTTTGATTTTTCTCATTTTCGAAGCACTTCCGCGATCAAGACAAAATAGATCCAAAAAGCGTACTATAAATTAATAAACGAAATAATAATATTATAAAGAGAAAAGGTTTTTATTGTTTGTTTGTGTGTTTGTTACGATTTAACTCGAGAAATTCTCACCCGATTTTAAAAATTCTTTCACACACAGCTTCATCTTTAGCCAGTAACAAAGACTTTAATTATTTTCGCGGATGAAGTCACAGGTGAAGTGCTAGTTAGTTAAAAACTTCTAATATATCCAAAAAGAAATACGTTATTCGAATATTTTAAAGTTAATTTAATTCATAAATGTATTAAATATTTTAAGCCTTAAAAAAGTTGGGTAAAATTTCGCATTAGTAGGCCACCCCATCCCACCATTGCAAGTTTATATTGCCGTCTTTGTCTAATTAAGGCGACGGTATTGTTCTTGTGACTTGTGTAAGCGAGACAAATATACGTTCACTTTGAAATGTTAGTGGTTTCAAAGCTACGTCGTCGCGTTTAAATGGTGGTTACACTTTTTTTGACAATTTTGTTGAGGTTTGCATCTCTATATATAGCTCAATGGTTTATTCAAGTACCTTTTTTTTTTAGGATGGGAAATCATCAAATAACTTCTCTCACTCTGGGCGGAGCGGGAGCGGGCGTGTTAGACTTTTACTGACTGAAACCCATCCATGTTCCTTCCTCGCCCTTTATGTTCATAAGTGTTAATTAGGGCCGGTTCACACTAGTACACTGTTAGTGTAGTTTGATTAATTTACACGCAGAATACAATATACTATAAAAAATTGAAATCCAAGATGGCGGCCGCTACAAAATGGCGGATAACGTAGGTTTTATCAATCCCATCAATATGGGTATTAAATGAAAGTGCTCAACCAGTAGAATACAATTTACTATGCAAAATTGAAATCTAAGATGGCCGCCGCTACCAAATGGCTGATAACAATTTTTATCAATCCCACCAATATGGGTATCAAATAAAAGGGCTTGACAAGAAGAATACAGTGCAATATACAACCTCAATATTTAAGATGGGCGCAGCCACTAAATGGCGTATAATAATAAGATTTAAATTTAGAAATTGAATCTGTAATTTAGGTATCTGATTAATCCAGCCTGAATCCACCACCCAAGTCAAGATTTTGTATCATATTGAGGACTGTGTGGCGTTAGGGTGGCTAAAAATGATACGTCGTTAGCGGTACACCACCCAAGCAGAATGCGAAATAAAAACTAAAAACTAGAAAATAAAAATAGGTAAAAAAACTTTTTAAGTTAAACGGTTTTATGTTAAACATACATTGCAATGTTTAAGATAAATGTACTAAAAACCAAAAAATAATAAAATAGATACAGTCGCGGGAATTATAAACATATGCATAGACTAGACTAAAATAAAACCGTGGGGCACGTCAATTGTCTACAAATTATCGACTCAATGTGCGATAGAAGAATCGTTTAATTCGTCGTTAGGCAGTTGGCCCGCAGACGGTGAGGAAATTACTTACTATTTTCTTGCTCATGGAAATTCCAATAGTTATACACTCCATGTCAATTGTCTACAATCGTTGATTAAAAGGTTTGTTTTGTAATGTTACACTATAATTAGGCAGTTGTTCAACCGACAACGATGGACGTGTGATAAGAAGGGCTAGAATGTGGAAACAAGCTAGCAAGCTCGATTATAAGCGAGTTTTAGGGTTTCATAGTGGTGAGCGAGTAGTACTTTTATCATATGTTTTGTCGATTAAAGACAAACTACGAGCAGTGAAACGATTCCTCGCCAGCCAGCAGTGTGAATGTCCAACGATAAACTAGTTGAAACATCTCTTTTATTTACATGGAGTGTATAACTATTGGAATTTCCATGAGCAAGAAAATAGTAAGTAATTTCCTCACCGTCTGCGGGCCAACTGCCTAACGACGAATTAAACGATTCTTCTATCGCACATTGAGTCGATAATTTGTAGACAATTGACGTGCCCCACGGTTTTATTTTAGTCTAGTCTATGCATATGTTTATAATTCCCACGACTGTATCTATTTTATTATTTTTTGGTTTTTAGTACATTTATCTTAAACATTGCAATGTATGTTTAACATAAAACCGTTTAACTTAAAAAGTTTTTTTATTAACCAAATTTAAAACGGAGGAAGTTCTCAATTCGTCGGAACCTTTTATTTTTTATGTATGTTCCCCGATTACTCGAAGATGGCTGGACCGATTTTGGTTATTCTTTTTTTTGTTTGAAAGGGTATAGGTAGTTCCCAAGTGGTCCCATAATCATAAATTCGGGATTTGATGACGGGATCCTGAAGAAATTGAGAGAACTCTTCAAAGGACAATGAGCATGGATATATGGAATCCCGTACCAAGCTGCATCAAAACCAAACTTGGTTTTTTATAGTCTATAGTTATCCTATAGACGTATTTTTTTGTAAACAAAACTGTGGTTTCGGAGTATTTCATAAAATCGAAAATAACCTCAAAACCAGACAAGTAATATTTTATTGACACGTCATATACGAACAAACATTATTGCCCTTAAAATAGACTAATCCGCTTATATTAGTAAGAATTTTGAGTTATAGCGACGTATAGTCGCGATATGGTGTGGGACTGGATTCGGTGAGATTCCCGACATTTTAACCTACTGCTAATACTATGAGCGAATAACGTATCTATATGTAGGGGTATTTATTATTGGACGCTACCGTGATCACATTATTACCAATAAACATTACCGAAATTAATTATACGAAAATAATGATTAAACGATATGATTATCATTAATCTAAACACTAAAATACGGACACGAACGTATTCGCATGAGCAAGATCAAATCGATTTGGTGTACCGCTTTTACTTAATTTATTAATGTTATTCAACAAAAACAAAGCAAATTTAATAGTTATAATTCGTTAAATGTTTTTAAATCAAACGTTACATGTATAATTAAAAAATAAACGGTTGGAATGACAGGTTAGTCGATTTTTCAAAATAGTTTTTTTTTACGTTCTACCTCCTATGACCGGTTGTGTAAACGTCATGTAAAGGGAGTAAAATAGCTAATGGATTGGGATTGCTGAAATCTCATGTCTATCTATTGTTTACACCAGTTCATAACATAACATCACGCCGCTACGCTGTGTAGGGGTAAGCACAAGTGAACCACAAAAGAGTGAAAAATAAAAACTTAAAAAAAAAACGACTCCAAAAACACAAAAAAGTGAAAAATAACTTTAGCTTCAGAAGTCGGTGACCTTTGATTGATTGATTTACTTAGTTTTTGTCACCGACTGATGAAATCTTGAATGAAATCTTTTGGAATTATTTAGCCGTTGCCTTGGATTTCAATATATCTCAAGGTGCGTATTTGTTTTTAAGTTCTGAGACCGTAAAATTCAGTAGTCCACCTGGTTTCAGCAAGGAACAAACACACTTTTGTACTTAGCATGTACGTTTTGATTCAAAGAAACACGTATTTTTCAAGCCTGCTTGTATAAGCAAAAAAAGAGATTTCTTTGTAATTAAATTCTATTTGCATGGTTATTTTATACGTTGACAAAGCTGAGCTTAAAGGGACAAAGGCTGGGCCCTTAGGGAATGTACCCAAGGCGATATCTGGGCGCAAACAATGGAGCAGGTTACGACGATATAAAATGTAATACGGGAAAAAGTTTATTTTATCTTTTAGGGTTTTTTAAAAGGAAATGGGACCTACGTGCCCATTATTGTGTATAAGTACCTATTCGTACACATACAACACAAAGTAAAAAACTGTTTTATGTCAGCCTCATCACTATCTCAGTTCCAGTTGAAAACCAGCATCGGGCAGTTTACAAAACTGGCGGGCAGCTAGCAGTAGCCTATTTGGCGAAGCTGTAGTGAGACACACGGTACATTCCTTTTTTGTTTAGATTCAAGTTTTTCATTTGTTTTATTCTTAACTAGCTAGTGTCCGCGGCTTCGCCCGCGCACAAAATATATACTAAAACCTTCCTTGAGAATTCTATCCATTGGTGAAAACTGCATGAAAATCGGTGCAGTAGTTTTTGAATTTATTGCGTACAGCCAGACAGACAGACGCGATGGAGGACTTCGTTTTATAACATGTAGTGATTGTGTTTTTGTCACATGTGCCAAATAAACATGTTTCCTTTCTTTCATTAATGTTCTTTAAAATTCTTTCTGTCACTGTTTGCATGCAAGATTACCGTTGATCGACTAGTTGTAAGTGCGATTGCGAAGCGTCAAGAACTAGTTTTTGTAGTCATATCAAGCGTTATCGGATTTTTCAACAAGAGCCGAGCATAATGAAACTTGTATGAAACCTGGTGAATTATGGGTGTACCAACACTCCTACCAATCCCTTTGGGAGTAGCAAGCGTGATAATAAGCTATGCTACATTACTTATGAATCAGAACGGGTCCCCAGACGCTCTCTCCTAACGCCGGCTCTGCGGGGCACCGCACCGAGATAGGGTATAAAGTTATGCATATAATTGACCACATCTAAAGTAGGACGGAAGATCTGAGATACTAAGCTCTTGAGGTCTTTGAGGACACTTTGATGTGAATATAATGCTTATTAAGTTATATTATGCCTATGTAGCAGCGGTGGCCCAGTGGTGGCAGCCCCGACTTACGAACAGTAAGTCGTGGGTTCGAACCCAGACAGGCGCATTACTTTGTGTAATTTATTTCATCACCGCTTCTCTCAAAACGGTGAAGGAAAACATCGCGAGAAAACTGGCATGTCCTAGAACCAAACATTCGAAGACATGTGACATCTACCAATCCGCACTGGGCCCGCGTGGTAGATTATAGCCCATTCCCTCTCATTGAGAGGAGGTCGAGTCCCAGCAGTGGGAACATTATAGGCTGATGATGATGATGATGATGATGATGATGATGATGCCTATGTGCCTATGCGTTTTTCAAGAAGAGTTTCGTGTCCGTTCTCCTCCTTTAGAATATGAAGGGGAACTAATATTTTAAATAAGAGGATAAAAAATACTTTTAGTAAGATTATCAAAAGTATGTTTTTACAAACACAATCAAGTTTTTGTTTAAGTATATGTATCAGATCTCATCATCTGCCTAGCCTTTTCCCAACCATGTTGGGGTCGGCTTCAAGTCTTACTGGATGCAGCTGAATACCAGTATTTTACATGGAGCGACTGCCTGTCTGACCAAGAACCCAGTTAATACTGGGTAATACGATACCACTTGGTAAGACTGGTTGTCAGACTTTTTGGGCCACTGACTACCTGTAACGACTGTCAAAGATCTACAAATGACAGCCGGCACCAACTGCTAAACGTGCTCTCCGAGGCACGGAAGAAACTCGGTATCTAAGGGGTAGTGGTCACCTATCGACAGACCAACCTAAGCAAGCACGGCTTAACCTAAAGATCATCCCGAGTGGCTGTTAATATTTAGCCACGAGATCAGGTAAATAAACAAAAATTTGATCGCTAGTGTTTTTGGCTAAAATAGACAATAGCGTAGAATGCGACTAAATAACCAGTAAAACTCATTGCACCATTGCCCAGAATTTGGAAGAACAATATTACTAACCCTAATACCCAAGCAAGAAAAAAAAAAAAAGAAAACGCAACGAAAGTCTCCCTAAGAAAGAAACAAATATATTTGGTTCCTTTCATGCGGCTTACAGCAAAATAAAGTATACCCAATAGTCGTTTTTGTCCGGCAAACAATCCATTTTTTACCTCAGACGCAAATAAACAAAATTGGTTTGTTGGTTGGTCTATAGGTCTCGACTGTCTTTTGTAGATCTTTGACAACTGTTAAATGTAGTAATTGACCCGAAAGTGAGATAACCAATTATACACCAATGAGTCTTATTACCCAGTACTAATTGGGTCGTCGACTGGCACTCATCTGCATCCGGTTAAACTGCATGAAAGCCGGTCACCCCTGCATGGTTGGGAAAAACCAAATTTTGGGTCTATAAGTAGGTTTTTGCTTGTACATTGCTTATTAGACAAGCCTTTGTGAAACGATTTGGCTGCCAGCCAGTTCTCAATAGCGGTCAGGAAGCTAGGAAGCATGAAAAATAAATTATCTAGAAGTATTAATGAAGATTAAAGATTCGAAATACTCTCGGAAGTTTTTCGCACTTCGGATATTGGTTTTGTAACAAAAAAAATACATTACTGTTTCGCGGCTTCGCTCGTGTGAAGGTAGATAATTGTCTTACGAGATCGTACTACCGGAATAAAATATCCTACGTGTTAATTTAGGTAATAAACAATCTGTGTGCTAAATTTCATCCAAATCCGATCAGAAGTTTTTGCGTGAACGAATAACAAACATCCAAATACATCCTCACAAGTTTTGAATTTATAATATTGATTAATGTTGGAGAGAGGATAGAATTTTATTTTCATTAGTAAATTATTCAAATTAACATACTACATCTAAAACTACAAATAATTACAAAAATAAAACTAAACATAAAACTAGTACACAATATATAAGGTGTTAAAAAATTAACTGCACGAAACTTGAGGAGTTGTTTGGAATCACAAATAAAAAATAAACACGAAAAAATTTTATATAAGTAACGATCCGTTTCAAAGATATGCATATTTTCACTGCGCACAAAATGATTGAATATATGCGCATTTGACTGTACTGTGACTGCGCTGTGAAGGGTGCCGGGCGCGTAGTCGTTCACCCCTGCGACAGCGCAAACGTAGACAGCTGATTCTAACTTTCCCATCTCATTTTTCAGACTTTGGATTGGCAATGTTTTTTTTTTTATGTAAAAACTAAAAATGCTTGAAAAAAATATTTTTTTTTTTGGAATACGTTTGTTTATTGATACCGAGTACGTACACGAAATTCTTGCAGTTAATTTTTTAACACCTTATATATACAACAATGTCAATAGGACACTTAGGCGTCAAAATACTCCTCCGTATCGCTGCCATCGGGAAACGTGCCCAGAAGACTGGCAGCATTGCCACGTTGAATGGCAATGCTAATGATTTGTATTTGTATTTGTATTTGTAAAGAAGTAGCCAGCCCTCCGGTCGCGCGAAGTGTCGATCAGTCGGCGGGAGATTTCCTTAAAAAGGAGACGCGCACTCGGACCCCATGACCCGAGCGTTTCGACCCCAAACGGCTCAAAGCTGTAGTTACCAATAAGGTTACAGTATTTGCGCCGTTTGAGGATCTCAGCAGCTGCAGCAGCAGCGCCTGCACAGCCCGCCGTGCTTGCAACATGGCAAGGCGCAAGGGTGTCGACACAAGTTGCGTCCCACACCAAAGGCCTGCCAACGCTCCAAGGCACCAACGTCATGCCGTCCGGTCTCTTGCCATCGTCACGCACCAAGCCGTTTGGTTCTAAAACCGCTGGTACGCCGGCGCTGGCAAGAGCCCGACGGATAATGTCGTTGATGCTGGCGTGCCGTGCAATGCGACCTGCGCTCCTGTAGCAGGACAGGCCATGATGTCCGAGGCTGTCGACAGCTACACCGCAGTGACAACGATGCGAAGCAACACAAGGTGCGCCTAAGCGTAGACTCCTAGCGACTCATAGTGCCAATGGTGAATGACGGAAGTGCCTGAAGCCACAAGCCCGACTCCCATTCCCCCACAGCCAACAGACGGACACGCTCCACAGTATTGATTGACGTATGTAATAGGGTATTCCGTACAATACTGCAGAGCGGCACGTCCCACTGACTCTGGGAGGACAGGTTGTTGGGCAAATCCGTATTGGGACCAGCCATTTTCCAAGCGTTCAACGCATCAGTCAGATACGGCACCTGAACATCAACCAGTGAAAAAGATAAAATATCCCTGGTTAATTTCTCGGTACCGTAGACCGAGGAGAGGAAGGCTGGTAAACATATACTTGAAATTTTGCGGACGCCGAGACCACCCAAGCGAATGGGAAGTGTGGCTTGCTGCCACGCTCGGTCGTCCAGGTCCACATTAAGTACTGAAGTAAGTGTGTTCCTAATAATTTGGTCGACTTTTTCTAAAAGCTGTGGATGCTTCCAAAGATGACAAGAGCGAAGGCTATACGTGAATTTTGGTCCAAAACAACAGTATCGAATAAGAGTGAAGGCTGAATGAATGTTAATTTTGAAAAGTCTCTCCGAAACATCATCAAAATTTTGGATTTTTTCTTCAATGAAAGACGGAAAAGATTTGTCAAATATTGGTGACCTAGGAGGTGAAGAGATTTTTTTTCGGTAATTTTGATATTTGGTGCCAGTGGTTTCTGGAAGGTAAATTTCGCACTTCGAAAAGTTAAGGTCTAGGCCAATGGAACAAAATTTTTCTTTTAAGAAAGTTCAATCATTTAAGACTGTGTCCACATCACCTCCCAGGGTTCCATCATCTAGGTACCATACGTTGAATTTAGAATTTAGCTGTCGAATAATTGGATTAATTGCTAGACTAAAAATAACTGGCCCAAGAGGGTCACCCTGTTGGCATCCAACGGCTGATTCCAAAAGATTGTCCTTATAGAGTAATTTTGAGGGGTTCCTGTAGCATTGGTAAAGAAAATCTATCGAATGATGTACGCAATAAAATTGACCTTTTCTAAACTGTGCATTCTTAAAACACTATGACCATTGTTTAGTTGTGTTCAGAATTCAGATAGGCACTTTCAGTCTACGTAACACTACCGTCAGCATGTTAGTCTGTTACAGCAGAATTTACTTTACTTCTTTTACAAGAACTCCCGAGGAACTGTTGTATAGTTTATTGCCGTGTAGTGTACGACACGGAACTATGTATTTAATATTAGTCGCTTCGAGAGAACTTTGTTTCTGCTTATATTCATTTGGGACTTGTAGGTGATCACATTTAGTTTTGGAGTCCCAATTGATGGCTCGTGGCTAAATAAAAGCAGTCGCCTGGCCAGATTTTTAGGTTAAGCCGTGCTTGCCTAGGTCGGTCTGTGGATGGGTGACCACCCTTAAATACCGAGTTTCCTCCGTACCTCAGAAAGCACGTGAAGCTGTTGGCCCCGGCTGTCATTTGTCCATCTTTGGCAGTCGTTACAGGTAGTCAGTGGGCAAAAAAGTCTGACAACCAGTCTTCCGGTTAGATTCAGTCTAACCGGATGCACCGACCTCAACATAGTTGGGAAAAGGCTAGGCAGATGATGATGATGGTGCCGAAAGATGGCTGTTTTACATGTTCTTAAAAATATGGAAAAAACCATTTTTATGCATTATTAGTTTTACCATAAAAAGTTTTGATTTACGTTACAAAAAAAAAAATACGGTTCAAATATTTTTCAATAATCTATCTGACGGACAAATTAGTTATTTTTTGTCGTCTACCCTATTATATTTATTCTTACTAATGTTGCATAAGACCAAAATAAAGATCATTGCTGTCTAATCTTTTCCTGACCTCTTCGTGAGTTCAATGACCGGTCGACGAAATAATGAGTTTGCAAACAGGAAAGTTTGTAAATTACAATGGTTTTGCGTCAGCATTTTTCTTTTTTCAGAACTGTGGTTCAGTTTCTGTGTCTTTCCTTGGCATTTTTCCAGATTTTGACGAAGTTTAACTATACTATTATTGTAGAGAGGTATTTGTTTGTCATTTTGTACGTAGGGGTTAATCTTTGGAACTAGATCATTAGTTCCAAAGATTACCCTCTACGATTTTACATTTTTTCAATTATTTCACTAACAGGAAGCTACATTATACCCAAGTATTATAGGCTACATTTAAAATGTTCTCGTTAGTACATTCCGTACATATCGGGAGCGAAGCCGCGATCAAAAGCTAATCATTTATATTCTCAGTAAACGTCTACTTTTTAATCTTTCTTATAATCATTGTATCTTCAGCCCGCGCATTTCTTCATGTGTGGGTAATTTCAAAACATCTATACAAGAATTAAACCGCTCTTAACCTTCATTCAAAAGATAATTGTATGAAGGAGCAGCGGTGGCCCAGTGGTGGCGGCCTCGACTTACGTTCAGTAAGTCGTGAGTTTGAACCCAGGAGGGCGCATTACTTAGTGTAATTTATTCCACCACCGCTGCTCTCAAAACGGTGAAGGAAAACATCGTGAGGAAACCGGCATGTCCTAGAACCAAAAATTCGCAGACATCTACCAATCCGCACTGGGCCTGCGTGGTGGATTATATAGCCCATTCCCTCTCATAGAGAGGATGATGATGATGATGATGATGATGAAGGAAATACGCAAAAACTACACATTAAATACGTATGTACTGTATGTCTTATAGGGTATATCTTTCCTCCTCAAAGGAAACCTCTCCTCAAACGAGGAGGAGAGGAAACATCAATGTTATTGTTTTACTTTGGTAAAAATAAATGTAAAACGAAAATGTTCAACCCCTAAAAGATTGATGAGTAATCGGTTTATTATTGTTTTGCTATTACTATAATAACTACCACTTACCTCCATAACTAGTTAATCTTTAATATCCGAAAAGCCTTTTAACGTCTTATTACTTTGTCTGAACGAAAAACAATTTTATTATTCAGTTAACAGAAACAAGTCGGATCCGGAAATCCCTTAACTGTTCCTTTTCACGGTCAAATTAACGTCAAATAAAACTTGTTTGTTTTGTTTACTGAGACTTTCTTTGGTTTTAATAGGAGAAATGAAGCGTAATTCGTTAAGGGGGAAGGGGAAGGGGGGAGGGGGAAGTTTTTAAATGGATTTTATTGAGCTTCGTTTTTGATTATTTCATATCATTAAAGAAATCAAAGGGTAGTTGAAAGCAATTTAATTCTCTTCCAGTCAAAATCTTGTATCAGTTTACAATACCGTGAGATTTTACTGATGTTGATACCGCGAGGCTAGTCTATTTTAGTTATTTTCATAGTATTATGTCATACGGTATTTTACTATGGGGACGTGCGGCAGACATCGAGTCTATATTCATTCTGCAGAAAAGAGCAATCAGAGCCATATACGAATTACGTAGACGCGACTCTCTGAGAGAACTGTTTAAGGAAATTAACATCTTGACAGTACCTTGCCAATACATCTATGAAAACATCATGTACGTTAGGAAAAATCTGCATTTATTCAGTAAAAGAGGTGACAGACACCACTATAATACTAGAAATAGGGACCAACTCGTTCAGCCAGGTTTCAGGCTTGCTAAAGTAGATTCATCTTTCATGGGGTACTGTTTAAAATGTTACAATAAAATACCTCCTCGCATTCTACAACTGAATGAGACGAAATTTAAATCTTGTATAAAACGCACACTATGTAGGCAAGCATATTATAATTTGGGGGATTACATTAATGATAAAAGTGCTTGGCTCAATGCTGGTCCTGCTCCACAACCATAGGCAAACTAACTGATTCCCAGGTTACGTTATTGTGGAAGCTGCAGAAGATTGTAAAATATCCTTGCATTGTATAGAATCCATTTCGTAGTATTATATAATTGCATAGCACATTTGTGTGAGTTATATGTACTGTAAAGCCACTATTTACATTTAGTTGTCTTTTTTTTATTTTGATTTGAATATGCCTTGGCGGCTGAGAGATTGTCATGATCACTCAAATGTCTTGCTGATGGTGGCGGGTGTGTCGGGTCATTTAGCTCCCTTCAATATGGTCGAGTTGAATGGCGCCGATACATGCGTCATGTTCGTGAACGGGCGCTGTCAGTTGGGACTGGTCATCTCTTAGCTGCCATGGTTAATTTTAATTTCTTTTTTTTTCTTACATTGTTGATTTAATCTTTTCTCTGGACGTTCTTAATGTGCACGTCTTTCTACATCGTCCTCACTTAAATGTATAATCACACATGAATGATGTGACCAAGATTTTGTAACAATATATTGATTTAAAAAGAGTGTCCATGGAGTTTCTTGCCCGTTCTTCTCCATAGAGATCTACGCTAGGGAATGGGCAACTACAGTACTTTCTCAAGTTATTATGCCTTGTGACTGTGACTGTAGCTTTGATTTTATTTGTAATTTGACATTCAAAAGTGCCGTAATGGTCTAGTTGAAATAAATGCTTTGAGTTTGAGTTGAGTTTAAACATTTCCTTAAAAAACTATAAGTGTACGTGACGGTCACGCGGTGTCCGTAATTTTTGTTCACTCAAAAAGGTGCTCAACGCTCCTAAAGAAATTTTTATTTCAGAAATATACAGCGTCTTGATGGATAAATGATGTATTTATATACACATAAAACTTCTCTAAAGGACTATAAAAACCGCAACAACGTAAGTCGAATAAGGTCCATATTCACCGAAAAGATAACGGTCTGACTATCTAAAAACAGCTGTCACTGTGACATGTTCCCATACAAAAAAGTGTTTCAAACAGCTGTTTTTGGATAATCAGACCAAAATTTTTTCATAATAAAATAAAAACAGTGTGGCAGGTTACTCGTATTAACAAAGAAACTGGGAAGTCACAACAACGAGATCAGAACGAATTGTCCTTGACAATAGATAAGCAGACCATTTCTGACAAGCTAGAAGTGGCTGAGACACTAGAAAGTTTCTTCACTAAAATTTCGCATTTCTAATTAAACATAGTAAAGTAGTACCAATTTTCAAATCCGGTTGTAAGAGTGATCCCTCTAATTATAGACCTATATCTGTGCTTCCAGCATTGAGTAAAATATATGAAAAAATCATGCTGGACCAGATGTTATCTGACTTTAACTCAAATGGGATTCTGCACAGTCAGCAGTTTGGATTCACGAAGGGCAGGTCGACAACGGACGCGGGAGTAAAACTCATCACTCACATTTTGGAATCCTGGGAGAAGTCCCAGGATGTCATTGGCAGTTCTGATCTGTGATCTCTGTAAAGCGTTCGACTACGTGGACCACAACACACCGATGTGTAAATTACACCACTACGGAATGTAATGTTTGTGTTTTTATACTTACGTTTTGTCTATTGTAATTCAAAATTTTATCATACGTTCTTTCCGAATAACTGCATAGCCTTTATGCGGAGGCTTAGCATGCCTTTTCCGCCTTTTAATTAGTATTATTTATAGCATTTCTGTATATTTTAGTGGTTCCAAATCTTTGTTTACTTTTGTGATGTCATAATGACAATGACAAGCCTAGTTTTTCTTTTAATTTTATTGCTGTAACTTGGAGTTGTAGGTTTTATACATTTGATGTTTGATACCTTCTTTGTTAACCATTTTATTTTTCTATGTTCTAGAACCAACATTTTGAAATTCATAATTTCTTCATGACGGGAAGCCGAGTCGAAAAGAGGCAGTCTGCGTGTGGTCCTTGAGCCAGCAACAAGCTGGACATTACTCTGAAATATTTAACGTGGTCGCGCCTAAGTCTGCAAAATCTTGCCCTGGCGTCATAATGAAGTCCTGACGGCCTTGAAAACGGCTGCTGCTGCTGCTGCTGGTGCTACTGGAGAGGTGACCTACCGTTAATGAAGCAACATCTCGTTTGTTTACTCCGTAATTATTTCGCGATAAAAGTGGTAAAAAGTTACAATAACCTAGTGAGACTAACATAATCATGTGGCCGGAAACATTGAGTGTACAGTGACGTTTGGTTGACTAAATTCGATGGATTATTACCAAAGTTATCAGTGAAAAACATTCAAAACATTTTTAATAACGACTGCGTCCTGCGGCCCGCTTGCCTGTGCTTACCGCGCTTTCAGCGCTGCCTATCAAGTCCCTACACTAGACGCATGCGTTCGCTTTGCGCTGCGGTGGTCGCTGTGCTGCCAGTTGCTCACTGTGTAGCGCCGTTCGTCGCGCTTTCATCGCTGCCTTACGGATGTCTGGACTAAACGCTTATTGTGCATTGCGCTGAGAAGGTCGCTGTTTTGTTCAATTTACTTGATCGCTTCTACAAATATCAGGTACAAGTAAACAACATCGTACATCGAATCAAACATAATAAACAGCTAAATACTGTTGAAAGGGCATTTCCAAACAAGTTCAAATAGTATACTTTATTATTCAATCTGAATTAAAGATAATTTCAGCAAAGGAAAACAACTTATCAATAACGACTAACTCGGATATCACTCTCAAAAGGGAGTAGCCAATAGTTAACAATTATTATATCTTCTGCTGCGACAATGGTCCAGTGTGCCGGCTGCTGCCAGGAAACTCCAAATGAAAAAAATCTCAAATGCGCCCTTTGCAGTGCTTACTATGATTTAACATGTGCGAATATTCCAGAAAGCCATTTTTATGCCACAATGACAGCTTATCACAAATCTAATTGGAAATGTCAGGGCTGCGTATGCAAAATGCCTAAAGGAAATAATATAAACACCCCTTTAAAAGAACTGATTCAAAGTAGCACTCAAATTGATCCAATTGATGCAAACGTTACAATGCGCCAAAAACCAACTGTAAACCTGAGTTTGGGAGAATATGACATAAATAGTCCCGAGGATAATAGTCTATCTGTAGATGAAATTATTGGTGACACTATAACTAATACTATAAACGATTACATTAAGTCTGGAAACAGCAGTACAAATATTAAGGAAAACGAACAATTAACATTGAATAACATCAGTATGCTGCTGGATACTAAATTAGATAAGATTAAATCAACAATACTAGCAGATGTCAAACAAACAATCCAAACTGAAATTAAAAATGCCATCAAGAATATTCAAAACGAGGATAACGTTTTAAACAGCCATGCGTTTAAAACAGCCCAAAAAGCCTATCAAGAAGAAATAAACAAAGTTGATAAAAAAATTGAAAATATTCAAGAAAAACTGCAGAACCTAGAAAATATCAAAAAAATTGTAATTTACGGATTAACAGAAGAACATCGAGAGACTGAAACAAACCTGTATGAACGCACGTCTAGACTATTTTACGAAGTTATGGGTATAGATATAGATCCTTATATAGAAGACATTAAACGCATAGGGAAAAGAGGAAATAGAAGGCCCCTCGCTATTGAATTGATAAGCAAGAGAATGACCAACTACATACTGGAGAATGCAAACATATTTAAGAATACTGGAATAACTATCGAAAAATATATGGACAGGAAAACACTTGAGGAAAGAAATGAACTAAGACAAAACCTAATAAAGGCACGTAAAAATGGAGACTATGCTATTATCAGAAACAACAAATTGTTCATAAATGGAAAAGAATTTGTCAGTCCCGATGAAGCAAAAACGGAAGCGCCACAAAACCAAAACCAAAACTTTATGGAAAATAAAATCATAGAAGATATACCACCCGTCATAGAGAGAGGAAATACACCGACTCCGCATTCGTCGTACTCTCAACCAAACCCCAGCATCCCACCGCAAAAAACAAATAAGCCAAAAAGTGTTGCTTACGCAAGTTTCTGTAGTACAAGTTTTACTATAATATATACGAGCGTGGTACACCTCATTGTTTAAATATTTCCAAAACAAACATATTTTTTCATGTTGTCAACATTTATTTGATACACCTATCTCCTTCCTTCCTACTACGTCGCATGTGACAGAAAGAGAAAGGTGCTCGTCAACTTCCGCCGCGGTTTTTGACAAGAGAACGCCATGGTGGAATCTCTCTATTCCGTTTGAATCGTTCACCGCACCACACACATATTTCTACCGCTTGCTTCCTAACAGCTGCGCTAACAGCTGAACCACCGCAAAGACTCTAAACTTAAAAACGTGTTGGCCAACACAACGTGGGACAATTAATACCAGTGAAGTGCTGAAGAAATCTCCGGAACCCGTGCTGGATCTCAACCCGGCGCACTCCAGTCGCATCTGTCATCGGTCCAGGCGATCATCCTCACCTTCAAGTAAGTCCCTCTTTCCCGTTACTCTCTTATAAGTGTTGGCAACATACATTTCTCATAATCTGTTTTCCCGCGCAAAAATTATAAACCCGCATATTGGTCCTTCGAGAAACTCCCGCTATATCCCAACTTAACCATAAGTTTTTGGTCCTTCGAGCCGGATTCAAAGAATCAGCATTTTTAGGTCTCATACCTAGGATTTGGTCAAATACCAAAGTCCATAAAACCGCCATATTGAACGCGTACTAACGTTCGTACATCTCGCTAGGTACTTATTCATTGAGAACTACGTACCAACTTAATATTGCGCCTGCTGCATTAAAATAGCACAGGTCAATATAAAAACCGCTAATTATCGTAAGTTAGTTCGGCACATTTGCCTATAACTTATATTCAACCGCATTCTTTCAATATACCCCACTTACAATAAAATAATTATTGTAAGTCTACCCGCTATAACCAATATCATTATTCGCTGTATTTTCTAAGTAACGATTTCAACATGGAAGATCTTAAAATGAAAGTTAAATTACTTCAAGCTAAAAATCAAGCAATCTTTGAACGTTTATCGTCACTATATGAAACTTCAAAGAAAATAAATACGACTAGTATTGAACTTCGGTCGGTAGAAACGTTCATGGCAGACACCGAAATTCTCTCAATAAATCGTCAGGAATTTAGTACCAACCTAGATAAAATAAATACATATTTCTTACAAATAGATCCTGATCATAAAATCGACTATAACAGTCAAATATCCTTTGACGGCGTTTATACCCGTGTCGAGAGAATTCGTTCACTTATCGCTGCAAAGTCTTCAAGGTCATTAGATGACGCAATGTCACAGGACAACGCGAAACATTCTAGAAGTTCGATCAAACTACCTCCAATTCAGATTCCTTTCTTTGATGGTAGGATTGAAAACTGGCCTGTGTTCTACGAGTCATTTAAATCAAATATCCATAATAATATAAACCTTACTGACTCTCAACGTGTGCAGTATTTAATTGGTAACTTGAAAGGAGACGCATTGCAAATTACGGCCGGAATTATTCCGTCCGGGGAAAATTACGCTTCGATTTGGAACAGTTTGGTTCAAAAGTACCAAGATAAACGAGCACTAGGTTCACACTACATGTGTAACTTATTAAATATTAAACCCGCAACTAATAATTCCGCCTCTCTAAATAGTTTTATTGAAAGTTTTCACGCGTCTGTTTCTGCCTTAGAACAATTACAAATTAACGACTTAAAAGATTTCATTCTATTAAATTTAGCTTTGAAAAAATTAGACCCCGCTACCGTGCATTTATTCGAGATGCATATGAGAGATGAGGAGATACCCACTTATACGGATTTCGTTAACTTCATAAAATCGCAAGTTAAAATATTAGATAGAACTGTTTCTTCTCGGACCTCTTCCGTTAATCATAATAAAAATAATTCTTATCGTAATCAGTCACGTGATGTTCATACTTTTGTTTCTTGTGACAATAATCAAAATTGTTTATATTGTACTAAAAATGATCACTGGAAGCTTTACACCTGTCCAGCCTTTCAGGTACTATCAGCCAACGCGCGTTTGGATTTTATTAAAAACAAACGTGGATGTGTAAACTGTCTTAGTGCAACGCACACTGCTTCACAGTGTAAATCTACACATACTTGTAAGACTTGTCACAAAAAACATCATTCACTGTTACATCTCGACCAAAGTGCACAGCCTGCGAGATCGATATCGACTGACGCTGTACCTAGTTCCGAGCATTCGCCACAGGTGGCGCTGTGTGCATGTTCTCGCGTAGGCTCAAACATTCCGCGTACCACCGTGCTTTTGTCAACAGCACAAGTCTATGTTGATAACAAATATAACAAGTACGTTTCTGTTAGATGCTTAATAGACAACGCTTCGCAAAATAATATAATTACTTCAGCTTGTTGTAAAAAACTACGATTAGACATTATACCGCTTTCAAATTCATTTATAAAGGGCGTAGGAACGTCTTCGCGACCTATTACAGGATACGTTGAGATAACAGTAACTGCTAAAAATAAAACTAATTCTTTTAAAATAACCGCTCTTGTAGTCGATTGTATCACGGATAAATTACCATCTCACTTTGTTGACACTTCCACAGTGCAACATTTGCTTGAATTACCGCTAGCCGATCCACTGTGGCACATTCCCGGTGAGGTTGAACTATTACTAGGGGCTAAACTTTTCCCATATTTATTACTGCATGATAAAATTATCTCACCTACCGCGCCTTCCGCAATTGAAACCGTGTTTGGTTATATTCTTATGGGTGAGGTACCCGCTAGTTTATCTAACAATGATAAAAGTTCCGTTCATTTAAATACCGCTTCATATTTTTCTACCGCGTTAAATACAGATAATTCTCATTGTTTTCTTTCGTTAGACGAATCGTTACATAAATTTTGGAACATTGAAGAAATACCGTCAAAAGCTTTTATGAGCCCTGCTGAACTCGAGTGTGAACAGCTGTTCGCTTCTAGTGTGTCACGTGACTCTAGTGGTAGGTATTGTACTGCATTACCATTCTGTAAAAATCCAGACTCACTCGGAAATTCTTATGCTGTCGCTTATCGACGTTTAATTAATTTGGAAAAAACTAAGCTTCGCGACCCTACTTTGCGCGCGAGTTATAACGAAATAATCCAAGAATATCTTGATCAAAATTATTTAACTGAAACTACACCTAGTTCTGTTGACCAGACTATAGGTTATTATATACCGCATCACCCTGTTATTAGGAATGATAAGCAGACTACTAAAGTTCGTATTGTCCTTGACGCGAGCGCCAAATCTCATAATGGCGTGTCATTGAACGATTTGTTACACACAGGGCCGAATTTACAGGCTGACATATTTTTATTACTTCTAAATTTCCGTTTATTCCCTATTGCAGTTACAGCTGACATAAAACAGATGTATCTTCGAATTGCTGTTATTGATGAGCATCGAAAATACCAGAAAATATTGTTTCGATTTAATACGGTTGAACCTGTTCGCGAATTTCAATTCAACCGAGTTGCATTTGGTCTCAAGCCCAGTCCCTTCCTAGCCATGCGCACTGTGCGCCAGCTGTCAGAGGATGAAAAACATCGCTTCCCGCGCGCATCCGTTGTCGCTTCTCATGAGCTATACATGGATGACTTGGCTAACTCGACCGCTACTTTAGAGGAAGCCAAGATTCTCTCCGCAGAACTTATCGCCTTATTTAAGGCGGGGGGCTTTGATCTTAATAAGTGGGCAAGTAATTCCTCTGAACTACTAGAGACTATTCCACACTCCAACCGTTCTTCTATTAACTTCTCTGACGGGGATAATTTAAAAATTCTTGGACTCAAATGGATTCCTTCCGAGGATTGTTTCACCTTTACCACATCTATTTTGGATAAAAGTTGTACTAAACGCTCCATACTTTCCACTGTTGCCCGCTTGTGGGATATTCTCGGTCTAGTTGCTCCCGTAGTTTTATTCGCGAAATTACTCATAAAAGAATTATGGAAATTAAACACAGATTGGGATGAAACTCCGCCCGAGTCTATTGTAAATCTTTTTCAAAAATTTAAAGAGCAACTGCCTCTACTTTCTTCTTTAAAATTGCCTCGTCATGTAGCCGTTACTATGGGTTGCGTGACAAATATAGTAGGTTTTGCTGACGCCAGCTTGAATGCGTATGGCTGCGTCATATACTTACACGTCACTGACACATATGGTAACATACACGTAACTTTGGTGTGTGCTAAATCCAAAGTTGCACCTGTTAAGGTCGTATCTCTGGCTCGTCTAGAGCTTTGCGCCGCTGTTCTTTTGTCGAACTTAATTAAATTAGTTTATGACACTTACCGCTCTCGAACAGCTATTAATGAAATATTTGCCTTTTCCGATTCTACAATTACACTTTCATGGATTCATTCCTCACCGCACAGATGGAACATTTTTGTTAGTAACCGCGTCGCTAAATGTCAAGAAAATCTTGATCCTAAACACTTTTACCATATTAACGGAAAGGAAAATCCTAGTGACTGTCTATCTCGAGGTCTTCTACCTGAACAGTTGCTAAATCACGGTTTATGGTGGCATGGCCCTGAGTGGCTTCTGCGCCCAACTACTGAGTGGCCTATCACTCCGTTTGTTTCTTCATGCAGCGAGGAATTACCTGAATTTAATAATAAATCACTAACATTAGTATCTACCGTATCAGAGCTTAATTTAGTATATAGCCTTTCTCTAAAATTTTCATCTTTAAATAAAATATTGCGTATAATTGTATACATTCTAAGATTTTTACGTATTATTCCTTACGACAAGTCACTTAAGACAATTACTGTCCGTGAATTAGCTACCGCTGAAATTTATTTAATCCATTGTATTCAACAATTTCATTTCTTAGATATTTATGACGAAATTAAAAGTAAAAAGCTTCGCTCACAGTTTAAAAAACTCGATCTCTTTATAGACGAGCACAACATAATTAGAATCGGGGGCAGGTTGTCTAATGCAAACCTTCCTTATGAAGCTCAGCATCCCGCTCTCTTACCGAAACATGATAATTTTACACATGTTCTAATAGATTATTATCACCGCGTTTATTGTCATGCCGGTGTAAGCCTTCTAAGCTCTCTGTTACGCCAAAAATATTGGATCCTCTCTTCTAGAGGTGTCATCAGACAAAGAGTACACGCTTGTAACTTTTGCTTCAAAATTTCTCCTTCTCACCCTAGCCCAAAGATGGCTGATTTACCCGCTTGCCGCGTGCAGGAGACTAAGGCTTTTGTGCATACGGGTGTGGATTACGCTGGTCCCATTAAAGTAACTTTGTGTAGACGCAGAGGTCAAAGAAGTCAGAAGGCTTACATTTGTTTATTCATTTGTTTCGTTACCAAAGCAGTTCATATTGAATTAGTTACCGACGTGTCATCGGACACTTTTATTTCCGCTTTTAAAAGATTCATCTCCCGCAGAGGACCGGTTTCTTACCTATACTCCGATAACGGGACAAATTTTGTTGGAGCCAAAGCTCAATTGCAAGAACTACTTGCTAACCGCTACCGCATAGAGTGGAAAATGATTCCACCCCGCGCTCCCCACTTTGGAGGGCTGTGGGAATCTAATATTAAATCTATTAAATCGCATCTATACCGTGTTATCGGTTCTCAACTTCTCACATATGAGGAGCTTTCTACTGTTCTCACTGAAATTGAGGCAGTTCTAAATTCCAGACCGCTCTGTGTCCTGACTGAGGACCCGTACCCAGAGCCGCTTACTCCCGCGCATTTTATAATGGCTTCTCCGTTGACTTCGTTGCCTGTCGTGAACGTTCCCGAAACAACGAGGCCTCTAACTTGCCGCAAAAGGTTGCTTGACCAAATGGTTTGCAGCTTTTGGAGAAGATGGCGAATAGAATACCTACATAACTTACAAGTTAGGCAAAAATGGTTGAATGCCGCAGACAGCATTAAGATTGGTACGGTGGTTCTCATGCATCAGGACGATGTCCCTCCTTTACGTTGGCCAATGGGCATAATCACAGAAGTTTTCCCTGGTAAGGATGGGACAATCCGCGTTGCTATGGTGAAGACATGCAGCGGTTCTTTCAAGAGGCCCGTTGTCAAGCTATGTCCTTTACCTTCTCAGTAATATCACCACGCAATTAAATTTTAGCTGTAATAATTTATTAACATATTCATTTATTTTTCTCTCTCTTAGTCCGCTTTAACATATATTTTTCCTCTTTTTGAGAATACTACATATCCTCAAAGCCGGGCAGGATGCTTACGCAAGTTTCTGTAGTACAAGTTTTACTATAATATATACGAGCGTGGTACACCTCATTGTTTAAATATTTCCAAAACAAACATATTTTTTCATGTTGTCAACATTTATTTGATACACCTATCTCCTTCCTTCCTACTACGTCGCATGTGACAGAAAGAGAAAGGTGCTCGTCAACTTCCGCCGCGGTTTTTGACAAGAGAACGCCATGGTGGAATCTCTCTATTCCGTTTGAATCGTTCACCGCACCACACACATATTTCTACCGCTTGCTTCCTAACAGCTGCGCTAACAGCTGAACCACCGCAAAGACTCTAAACTTAAAAACGTGTTGGCCAACACAACGTGGGACAATTAATACCAGTGAAGTGCTGAAGAAATCTCCGGAACCCGTGCTGGATCTCAACCCGGCGCACTCCAGTCGCATCTGTCATCGGTCCAGGCGATCATCCTCACCTTCAAGTAAGTCCCTCTTTCCCGTTACTCTCTTATAAGTGTTGGCAACATACATTTCTCATAATCTGTTTTCCCGCGCAAAAATTATAAACCCGCATATTGGTCCTTCGAGAAACTCCCGCTATATCCCAACTTAACCAAGTGTAATAAATAAGACATTTCGCTAATGATATAACGATAACCTTTCAAAACATACAGAGTCTAGGAAATAAGGTAGATTTAATTGAACATTTGTTATTAGAAAAAAATATTGATATACTATCCTTATCAGAAGTATGGAGAAATGAGCATTTTTGTAACTCTGTATCGCTTCAAGAATATAAAATTGCATCCCAATTCTGTAGAAAAACTAGAGAAGGAGGAGGTGTTTGCCTAATTATAAGAAAAGATGTAAAATTTATAGAAAGAATAGATATAGTAAACTTTTCCAAAGAATTAATAGTAGAAATTTGTGCAATTGAAGTTCCTGAATTAAACTGTATATTCATAGGATTATATAGACCAGATCGCCATATAAATATATTTTACGAGCAAATGGAAAAGCTTTTAAATAGATTAAATACTAGAGATAGAAATAAATATATTATAATTGGCGGGGATTTCAATATTAATATACTCGAAAAAAACAAGCAAACACAGAACCTTCTTACCTTAATGCGCTCACATAATCTTAAACAAATAATTCGCGAACCCACACGAATAACAAAAACTACTTCCACTTGCATTGATTTACTTTTTACCAACTATAAACCCTTAATTAAGAAAGAATATGTCGAAGACTACGGACTCTCCGATCACAAATCTATTAATTTAAAATTAAATTCAAACTGCTTGTATACAAACAACAACAGAATATGGTATAAAGAAAAAAGATTATTTACAGATAAAAACATGATTAACTTCAAAAATGAATTAAAGGAAATTGATTGGGAAAACACTATAAATACAAATAAAAACGTAAACGAAAACTACTACACATTCATCACAACTATAACACAGCTCTTAGATAAAATAATACCAAAACAAAGAGTGAAAATAAAATCTAAAAAAGCTAAAGGATGGATGACAACAGGGCTAAAAAAATCATGCAAACACAAAAGAGTACTAAGAATTTTACTAAACGAATCTAAATCCAACATCATAAAAACATATCATAGCAAATTTAGCAAAATATTAAAACGTAGCATAACACTTTCAAGGAAGATAGAATATACCAGACAAATGAAAAAGTCAGATAATAAAACTAAAACTATGTGGAATATTATAAATAATAAAACTGGCAAAACTAGGACAAGACAGTATGAAAATATATCGCTAAATGTAAACAGTACAACTACTTCATGCCCTAAAAAGGTAACAAATATATTTAATGACTTTTTTGCTACAGTAGGTGAAACGACAACATACACAAATACAAATAATCCCTTAAAAACTGGACGTCCAGTAATGCACCCACCAACTACTTCAATGTACCTTCGCCCAGTAAACCAAAAAGAAATATTTAATATTATAAAACAAACAAAAAATAAGCATAGCTGCGGAATTGACGACATACCTCCTATTTTAGTCAAAATATGTGCAGAAGAATTGTCAGCACCACTCACATTCTTAATAAACCAGAGCTTTGAGTTTGGAGAATTTCCCGACTTACTTAAAATTTCCCTAGTAAAACCAATATATAAAAAAGATGATACCCACACCCCTAGTAATTACAGACCCATAGCGTTGTTGCCGACCTTTTCAAAGATTTTTGAAAAAGCTATGTGTAACAGACTAAACTTTTTTCTAGAAAAATACAATATTCTTGATGACTGTCAAAATGGCTTTAGGAAGACAAGATCCACAACATGTGCAGTTTACAAATATGTCCAAACAGCTCTCCAACAAATAAATGACAAAAAATATGCATTGGGCCTGCTACTCGATATGTCAAAAGCCTATGATAAAGTATCATATAGTATACTGCTGACAAAACTTTACGGTTCTGGTATACGTGGTCCGGCTTACAATTGGTTTAAATCATATTTAAATAACAGAAAACAAATAGTCCAGATTGAACACCACAATATTAAAGATAGGGAGACAGTAACAGTACGATCCCAGGTGAGAAATCTCACATGCTCCATCCCTCAAGGCAGCGTTCTAGGCTGCATACTATTCCTAATATATATTAATGACCTCCCAAAAATACTAAATAAACAAACTACATTACCAGTATTGTTCGCCGATGATATCTCCATACTTGTGAAATGTGACAAAGATTCTGACCCAAATATAATCTCACAAAATACTCTCCAGACGGTAACACTTTGGCTACAAGATCACAATTTGGAAATTAACTGTAAAAAAACCAAAATGATACAATTTAGATCGTACAAAGCCCCGCCCTTAAGTAATAATGTAATTTTTAATGATACCCCTATAGAATTAGTAACTACATTTAACCTACTCGGTATAAACATAGACACACATCTCAATTGGAAAAAGCACATAGAAACAGTTAAATCTAAATTATCTAAATTTACGTACGCCTTGTTTCAACTTAAGCACAGCACAAATACAGAAACGGCACTATCGGCATACTACGCCTATGCAAACTCGTGGCTAAGGTATGGAGTGATGTTATGGGGTAACAGCGTAAACGCAAGCGAAGTATTTATAATCCAAAAAAAATGTGTTAGAATACTAGCCCATATTGACAATACAGAAAGCTGTAAACCATATTTTGTTAAATTAAAACTCCTAACTTTACCTTCCATATACATACATGACCTTTGCATATTCGTATTTAAAAATAGCAACATTTTCCCAAAAACAAAAGACTTGCACAACGTAAACACACGCCATAAAAATAGATTATATCTTCCACAATCTCGGATCAAAATGCTTTACCATAGCCCATACTACATGGCAGTAAAGATTTTTAACAAATTACCGGAACAAATTAAAGAAGAACCAAAATTCAATATATTTAACAGAAAATTAAAACAATATCTAATACAAAAATGCTTTTACTCGGTCGCAGAATACTTAGAATAAAATAGATAGTGAATATGATAATAGATAATTACAAAAACACACACACGCACTCACACACTCACACAGAACATAACAAAACAAATTAATAAAAAGAAAATAAAATAGAGAATACAATAATAATTAATATAATAATTAATACTAATTAATAAAATATGAATAGGTATTATAGAGAATATAAATTAATGAAATATAATAATTCATACTAATTAATATAATATAAATATAATAGAGAATATAAATTAATAAAATATAATATATCATATAATATATTCATACAAATTAATGATATTATAAATTTATTTTTTAAGAACTGATACAAATTAATACAGTATAATAATGAATACACGTAAATAAAATAATTTTATGACGTCAAGATATTAATTATAATAACTACATAAACCTAATAGATACTAGGAATATTTCCGATGATAATTATATTAATTACATTATATTTGGATACTCACTGGATGCTTGTTTTGTCCAATCTATTATGTTGCCGTGCCCTAACCGGGTTTCATGTTGGAACTTCCTTATGTAGTATGTAACAACTAAATGTACACATGAATGCAATAAAGAGTTTGAGTTTGAGTTTGAGTTTACTACTATTGAGAGCCCCTGGACCGTCGACTACCTTGAAAACTTACTGTTGCTACTACTGCGACTGCGACAACTGCTGCTACTTCTACTATCCCTACTTCTGAGCACCTGGACAAGGACAGCGGGTGAGCCTCTACCCTCGAACCATCGAAGATTGACGACTGCGAGTGAGCCTATCACTGCGGCGAGCGGTTTCTGCCAACTGCGAACTTCGGACCTGGACCTGGACCGTTATCACCATGCTAACGGCTTCGTATCGGCTTCCCTAACTTAGTTTATTTCTATTTCCTTGTATTATTAAACCATCATATTTTCTCTTGCCATTTTTCTTTAAACTCTACACAATGCAACCTTACATTTTCCTCCCCAGGAAAACGTAACGTTACAGTTTGGCGCCCAACTTTTAAAACCCCGCCCTGTGCTCTTAAATACTTCATCCCTCCCAAAATTCAAAAACAAACTTACACAAGTAATCTTATTTGGTAACTTATTTTTCATCATTTTTCATCTATCACCTCTCAATCTTTACTATACATCACTCAATTATTCTTCACCCCCACAGACATTCCATTATCGAAAGATAATTGGCACCCTTTCGGCCTCTTGGTTGTGTTAACCCACTTGTGGGCACTGCCAAGGTTGGAGATTGGTTACTATACGACGGCTATAGGACAATATCCTGTAGTCGTTTACCACTTATACTTTACTCTCTACAGAAACATCACACTACACTACATCCCCACAGACTTGCACACCACAGCGATTACCCTCTGGTATTCGTACTCAATGGCCGCTTGATGTGCTAATCCATTCGTGGACACTCCCAAGTTGGTTGTTGAGACACTTCACGACCGATACAGGAGAGTATCCTGTAGAAGTTTTTACAAACCTTGAAACCTACGATACACTCATTCCAAATACTCCACCATAACACTTGAGCCATTATTTCATCTGGTTTAGATTTGTTACCACGGATAGTGCAACCTATGTACTCAACCTGTAATCATACCTCAGCTTAGTCTTCATATTAAAAAAAATTGTATAAATTTTCATTATTTTGTCATATTTTTGATTAACTTGTTACTATATTGTTGCTAGGTAACGGGTCATAGAGTAAGTACTAAGGTTGGTTTAGAATTTTACCTATTTTTTTTTGCGATTTTTTTTTTAACGGTTTTCAATGTTAATAATTTTTAATCCTAAACGTACTATGATTAAATTTAAACTCTCTTTAGGCACTCTGTCTCACCCAATCCTCTCATATTCTCTTGACTTGAGTGCCGAGTCCTCTCTCAACTTGAGAGCTCAGTCCTCTCTCGATTTTGTGCTGAGCGCTCCCTCGACTTGAATCTCTTTCACTCATCTCATTTGGAGTCCTCTCGTGTACTCTCACTCATTTGGAGTCCTCTCGTGTACTCTCTCACTCATTTCTCTCATAGTTACTGTTACTTAAGCCCTCTCTCATACTCTATATTTAACCCTCCGCAGACTTTTGTACTTTTTTTTTATCACTTTTTTGAATATTGTATTCTTTTGCTAATACTTAATTTTACTTGTTATTTTTTTATGGTTTTAAAAGAAAATGGCATAACATGGTTTTATGTATATAATTTTATTAATTCTTGTAAAAATCCGAGATCTATCATGACGGGAAGCCGAGTCGAAAAGAGGCAGTCTGCGTGTGGTCCTTGAGCCAGCAACAAGCTGGACATTACTCTGAAATATTTAACGTGGTCGCGCCTAAGTCTGCAAAATCTTGCCCTGGCGTCATAATGAAGTCCTGACGGCCTTGAAAACGGCTGCTGCTGCTGCTGCTGGTGCTACTACTATTGAGAGCCCCTGGACCGTCGACTACCTTGAAAACTTACTGCTGCTACTACTGCGACTGCGACAACTGCTGCTACTTCTACTATCCCTACTTCTGAGCACCTGGACAAGGACAGCGGGTGAGCCTCTACCCTCGAACCATCGAAGATTGACGACTGCGAGTGAGCCTATCACTGCGGCGAGCGGTTTCTGCCAACTGCGAACTTCGGACCTGGACCTGGACCGTTATCACCATGCTAACGGCTTCGTATCGGCTTCCCTAACTTAGTTTATTTCTATTTCCTTGTATTATTAAACCATCATATTTTCTCTTGCCATTTTTCTTTAAACTCTACACAATGCAACCTTACATTTTCCTCCCCAGGAAAACGTAACGTTACAGGAATTCGAGGTCAAGCTGCTGATCTGGTTCTTTCTTATTTATCAAACAGGCAGCAAAAAGTAAATGTAAATGGGGCGACGTCCTCCGGGTCTCTAGTCAAGATAGGCGTGCCCCAAGGTTCAATTCTTGGTCCTTTCCTATTTTTTGTTTACATTAATGATCTCCCTTATATGATGGTCAAAATATAATTTTATTTGCTGATGACACCTCGCTAATTTTTAAAATAAATAGAAAAGATACGCATGTCCAACATGTTAACGAAAGTCTAACCGTTCTCTCGAAATGGTTCGCTGCTAATAATATTTTATTGAATGCAAGCAAAACTAAGTGTTTAAAATTCTCCTTACCAAATGTACCACAACGTGATCTAAATTTAAATCTTTATAATTTTACTTGTTATTTTTTTATGGTTTTAAAAGAAAATGGCATAACATGGTTTTATGTATATAATTTTATTAATTCTTGTAAAAATCATTTAGATTTAAGTTTTATAAATGCTCCACAAGGTTTACCTTCAAAAACTTTTGGCTTATTAATCCCCTATTTTCTTGATTTTGTATTGTGTCGAGCGGACTCGCAACTCGTAAAATAAGCCTTTGTGAACCTTAGATAATAAGTTAGTTTTAATTTTTTTATCCTTGAACCTTGATACTTGAACTTGAAGCTTAAAGGCTTCTTTTAAGCATTTTATGCTCTTAAAGCTTGAAGGCTTCTCTTAAGCGCTATATGCTCCTAGACCTTGACTGTTTTTTCTTAAAGCAGGAAAATCTGTAAATATTAATTTTAATTTTTAATTTGGGTTTTCAAAAAGGTGCGGGTTACGACACCTAATTAAAAAAAACAAGCCTTCGTAAAGCCAAAAATAATTCCTTGAGGAGTATGCGTCATTGAATGTGAACCATATCCCCTAAGTATGCTGGTGATGTATGATTGAGGAAGGTTGCAAGGTAGGTTGATGAAAGGTGAATGAAAGAGCAAGGTCTTATTTACAACCACAAAATTTTTCTAGTTCATTTTCAGGGGTTAGGGGGAATCTTAGTCTTAATTTTTAAACTTGCTATAACACTGTAAATAATCATTTAAGTTTAATTTATGCTGTATAATGCTCTCTTAATACGCTCTTATTACTAAATAAGAAAATTTTTTCATTGTATTCAAAAATTTTCCGGGGTTTTCGGGGTAATGTAATGTTTGTGTTTTTATACTTACGTTTTGTCTATTGTAATTCAAAATTTTATCATACGTTCTTTCCGAATAACTGCATAGCCTTTATGCGGAGGCTTAGCATGCCTTTTCCGCCTTTTAATTAGTATTATTTATAGCATTTCTGTATATTTTAGTGGTTCCAAATCTTTGTTTACTTTTGTGATGTCATAATGACAATGACAAGCCTAGTTTTTCTTTTAATTTTATTGCTGTAACTTGGAGTTGTAGGTTTTATACATTTGATGTTTGATACCTTCTTTGTTAACCATTTTATTTTTCTATGTTCTAGAACCAACATTTTGAAATTCATAATTTCTTCATGACGGGAAGCCGAGTCGAAAAGAGGCAGTCTGCGTGTGGTCCTTGAGCCAGCAACAAGCTGGACATTACTCTGAAATATTTAACGTGGTCGCGCCTAAGTCTGCAAAATCTTGCCCTGGCGTCATAATGAAGTCCTGACGGCCTTGAAAACGGCTGCTGCTGCTGCTGCTGGTGCTACTACTATTGAGAGCCCCTGGACCGTCGACTACCTTGAAAACTTACTGCTGCTACTACTGCGACTGCGACAACTGCTGCTACTTCTACTATCCCTACTTCTGAGCACCTGGACAAGGACAGCGGGTGAGCCTCTACCCTCGAACCATCGAAGATTGACGACTGCGAGTGAGCCTATCACTGCGGCGAGCGGTTTCTGCCAACTGCGAACTTCGGACCTGGACCTGGACCGTTATCACCATGCTAACGGCTTCGTATCGGCTTCCCTAACTTAGTTTATTTCTATTTCCTTGTATTATTAAACCATCATATTTTCTCTTGCCATTTTTCTTTAAACTCTACACAATGCAACCTTACATTTTCCTCCCCAGGAAAACGTAACGTTACAGGAATTCGAGGTCAAGCTGCTGATCTGGTTCTTTCTTATTTATCAAACAGGCAGCAAAAAGTAAATGTAAATGGGGCGACGTCCTCCGGGTCTCTAGTCAAGATAGGCGTGCCCCAAGGTTCAATTCTTGGTCCTTTCCTATTTTTTGTTTACATTAATGATCTCCCTTATATGATGGTCAAAATATAATTTTATTTGCTGATGACACCTCGCTAATTTTTAAAATAAATAGAAAAGATACGCATGTCCAACATGTTAACGAAAGTCTAACCGTTCTCTCGAAATGGTTCGCTGCTAATAATATTTTATTGAATGCAAGCAAAACTAAGTGTTTAAAATTCTCCTTACCAAATGTACCACAACGTGATCTAAATTTAAATCTTGACGGCAATAAACTTGATGTCATAGCGGAAACTGTATTCTTAGGGATTCAAAATTGCAGTGGGGCGCACACATTACAACTCTTTCCGGTAGGTTAAGCTCAGCTCAGTTAGGAAAATAAGGCAGTTAACGTATGTAGCCACAGCTAGGTTAGTTTACTATGCTTATTTCCACAGTGTTATGTCTTACGGCTTCCTGCTGTGGGGATCAGCAGCAGACGTTGACTCAATTTTTATACTAGAAAAGAGGGCAGTCCGTGCGATCTATGAAATGGGTCCTCGCGAGTCACTTAGAGAAAAAATCAAAGAGATCGATGTACTAACTCTATATACTAGTATGTGAAATAAAATATTTTGATTTTGATTGGTGAACATGGACCGAAGTCATTTACAAAATCTAAGCGGTTACACGGACGAAACTACTACGTTTTATACCACGTATATTAGGTATAGGAACATACTGCCAAGTCAATCTTCATTATATCTGACCATGAACTTAAGTACAAGTAGCTCATTTAACAGAGTACCGCTAACATATTGATGGCGCACTTCAAGTTCTGCTCACGAACGAGCGCGAAACAGTATGAATATATAAAGATACACTGCTAAATAAATTGGGGGTAAGCTTCGAGTAGTTGGAGGTTTCGTAATACGATGTTCCTATGGATAAGGTAAGGGTTTAGATTACCTGTGTTACCTGTGAGGTTTGATATTACACAGTGCCATCGAGTGCCACACTAAGCAAGGCTTGTGTCGTCGGTCACCAGACAGTTGATATACTACATCGATACTTTTTGTTTGAAAGTACATTGTATTGTATTGTATTGTATAGCGGGCTGATGTCCGCAATTCCACGGCAAGGCGCGTATTTTGCGTACGGGTGGGAACTTCACTCGATCCATCCCAGCTCCCCAAAGAAGGCCAGCAGCGCCCCGATGTTGCCGACAATCTCGCGGAGAGTACCTGGACGACCGAAGTACTTTGCCCTGTATGTTGCAACCGCTGGGCAGTGTAGAAGCACGTGGGCTGCAGTCTCGTCTTCCTCCATGCATGCGCGGCACAGGGGGCTGTCTGTGACTCCTATGACAAAGAGGTGTTTGTTAAAAGAGCCGTGACCGGTGATGGCGGCTGTAATTATACGCACCTGTGGCTTGGTTAACCTAAGCGCGCGTTTGGTGAAGCGGCCGTCGATGGCAGGAAGTGCCTCCTTGGCTTGCCTACACTCGCCGTGGTCAAGCCACAGCTTGTGGTGTCTTGAAAGTACATACATATTATACATACTAGCTGCTGCCCGCGACGTCGTCTGCGTGACGGCTCTACAGCACCAAACATACCTAAGATGCCAGTGTCGCTATAGCATTATAAGTAAACAAAATTGCATTAAAATATAAGTTTTTTTGCAAACGAAGCAATTGAAGAGAGTTAAATGGGAATCCTGCTGAGTTCAGTCATGAGATGTGACTGAAGGAAATAGAGAAAATAATGCAGAAATACATTCCAGGACACAAAAGAGTAAAAATACGTACAATGGTATCATACCTTACAACACTAGACGCGAGAGCAAGCGACGTACAGTTGCCCGTGTGAGAAGCAACTCGTCCTGAGGTCACCGCTGCCCTCAGTGTCTGCCCCTGCGACTTTTTAAATCATGATACCTGGTATAAGAAAAGGTCGTCAAGTGTTCAAGTTCACGTTTCAGCTAATATATATGATTCTGTGGGACAGATTTTTTCAGTTCCATAGAAAAACTTGATGCATTTGAACCCGTCTTTCAAATGAGCTATGTAGTAATTCTGGGGGTAGATCTTGTCCTTTTTTTAAAAAAAATTGGTCCACTTTGGTCATTCTCCTTTTAATAATTAATTTTCAATAAAAACTTTTTTGCAAAAAAATATAGAAAGTTTTTTTTTCACTTTTTAGTGGTTCATATGTGCTTACGCTTTCACAGCGTAACGGCGTGATTTTTTGTTATGAACTGGTGTAAACAATAGAGAGACATGAGATTTCAGCGATCTCAGTACATTTGCTATCATTTATTGAGGAGTTCCCGTCGCCTATCTTCCGAAGTTCTTCATCAGATCTTCAAATTGAAATGGGATCACTCCAAGAACGTACTCTTTCTAAAACTACCCAAATTGCTTCTGGTGTGCCTATAAAATTTAAGGAATTCCCTCTATTTCACCAGGATCCCATTAAATGGAACTTAACACATCTAACTGTCGAAATCTGGGTATATTGTACACTTCTGCGTACTCCCTCAGAGCATACAGGCGTGATGTTCCGTCACTATGTTACATAAACAATAAACAACCAAGCGATTGCAGCAATTACTGCAGTTTTGCCGTTCAGAGGCAACAAACATTGTCGAAATCTGCGTACCCCCTCAGACCACACATGCGTGATGTTACGTCATGATGTAGTATGAACAATGAACCTACAAGCGATTGCAACAATTACTGCAGATTTGCCGTCTATTTTTGAAGAGTTCCATTGTATACCTCGGAAGATCAAAATCAGATCGTCGGCACATTAAAATGGGACCAAACGAGAAGCACCAGCTTTCAAATAAAAAAAAGAATCATCAAAATCGGTTCACCCAGTCGAATGTTCTGAGGTAACAAACACAAAAAAAAATACAGAAGAATTGAGAACCTCCTCTTTTTGGAAGTCGGTTGAAAAGTGTTAAAGTCGCGGGGAACACCTGGATCAGGGATGCACATGTGGTTGAAGAAAGGGGAGGCTAATGCCCAGCAGTGGGTGATTCCTGGCTGATAATTATGATTATAATATGACATTAAGTTATGTGACATTAAGTTACGTGACATTAAGTTACGTGATATTACGATATGTGACATTACGTTATGTGGCATTAAGTTACCTGACATTACGTTATGTGACATTACGTTATGTGACATTAAGTTACGTGACATTATGTTACGTGATATTAAGTTACGTGACATTAAGTTATGTGACATTAAGTTATGTGACATTACGTTATGTGACATTAAGTTATGTGACATTAAGTTACGTGACAATAAGTTATGTGACATTAAGTTACGTGACAATAAGTTCACAACCTCGCAAGCTACCGAATCTGCTAATCTTTCTCGGCTTTCACGAGTTTTATATGTCCTTACTTGTTCTTTCTAACATGTCCCTAAATCCCGCCTTTCATCTCAAGACAAAGTTATTTCCCTGCAATATTTTTTGCGTAAAGTTACTTAGTTTGATGCACAGAGTGCTTGGTTAACGGCTTCGTAATTTAGTTTACAAAATTATGCTCTGTTATTTTTTAATCGGAAATGACCATCATCTGCCTAGGCCTTTCATAACTTTTTGAGACACTGACTACATGGCACCGAGGAAACCCGATATGTAATGGGTGGTCACCTGTCCACAGACCAACCTAGGCAAACACGGCTTAACCTCAAGATCGACCCGAGCGACTGCTATTATTAAGCCACGAAAATGACCATCGTTTGGTTATTTGGGTCTTAACAGTCGAACGGACAACAAAGTAATTCTATAAGGGTTCAGTTTTTACGTTTTGAAGTAGGCAACTTTGAACCCTGATTATTCGGTAATTCAAAGAATGGAGTTCCGACTGCAAAATCTTGAACAAGAATTTGTGCAATATCTTAACAAATACAGCAATTATAAATCTTGACCAGAGGCAGAGAAAACCTTTTATTTTAATGTTATCCTATAATTGAAAAATAAAATAACTGAGAAAGAACCTCTAATCAAATTATTTTTAACAAATTTTAAAAGCGGAACAAAAAGCGACACAATAGCATTTGCATTAAAATCCAATTTCTAATGATTTGCATTTTATCTTAGTTCGTTCAGTGTTGTCAGTGTTGCTAGGCAGATGATGATACACGTTATGCTTATTCCAGCGTGTATGCACGAACCAATGGGTTTTATTATACCAATCGTGGCCAGGAGTATCGCTTTCTGAATCAAGTCGTTGATCCAGCTGCCTAAGGCCCGGCGCTCATCATCGGCATCGGCAAGAAAAGGGATCCTTCGGCATTCCTACATGCAAGCGCACACTGTCGGAAACTATGTCTTGGCATGCTGCAACGTTCCTAAGGATGACGAGGCGTCCATAAGCATGACGCACCGTGCCCGAGTGTTGCCACGGCACCGGCGGCGCAACGGGTGACGGCGTACCGAGGGATCTCGAAGTATCCCGAAGCAGCCTCAAAGCTGCCGATGTAGCCTCAAGCTTACCGAAGCGGTATTTTTGTTACAACGATCATATATAATGGAAATTTCTACTTTATTGCCATTAAGTTAATGTATAATGCGTTTTATCACCTAAATCCTCAGCCGTGACGATGCCGATAGTGGGCTCCGTGCCTAACGAGAACCTCCTCAGGTATTGGTCAAAACTCTTTGCAACTAAGCCATTGATTGCTGAGTTCTCAATTCCCATGTGCCAAGGGCGTCCTAGAGGCCGTTGGGTAGACGATATCGTCAGATTACAGATCTTCCATAAGTGCAATAGTATTTGAGATATAATTGTGGCTAAGCTGGGGAGACTCTGTCCAGATCGGCTACCAGTTTGAACCAGTCACCGACAAATATGCGACTTCTTTTTTTTTTGTTATCAAAATTAAAATCCATGATGATGGCCAAGCCGGTGTCAGTCACACCGTTAGGCTCAGCGCAGACAGAACGGAGATAATTTTATTAACGCACTTAATAATAAACTTTAAAGTTATTACAATAAAGTGCATAAATGCTTGAACCTGACAAAAAATGCTCGCGCGTCCTCGAAGTTACGCTCGAGCATACGCGATCATTCCTCTCTGTCTGCGCTGACCCTTAAAGTCGCGGGGAACACCTGGACCAGGGATGCACATGTAGTTGAAGAAAGCGGAGGCTTATGCCCAGCAGTGGGTGATTCCTGGCTGATAATTATGATTATAATATGACATTACGTTATGTGACATTTCGTTATGTGACATTCCGTTACGTGACATTACGTTATGTGACATTCCGTTATGTGACAATACGTTATGTGACATTAAGTAATGTGACATTCCGTTATGTGACATTCCGTTATGTGACATTAAGTTACGTGACATTAAGTTACGTGACATTACGTTATGTGACATTCCGTTATGTGACATTCCGTTATGTGACAATACGTTGTGTGACATTAAGTTATGTGACATTCCGTTATGTGACATTCCGTTATGTGACATTACGTTATGTGACATTTCGTTATGTGACATTCCGTTATGTGACATTAAGTTACGTGACATTACGTTATGTGACATTCCGTTATGTGACAATACGTTATGTGACATTACGTTATGTGACATTTCTTTATGTGACATTACGTTATGTGACATTAAGTTACGTGACATTAAGTTACGTGACATAAGTTACTTTATATTAAGTTACGTAACATTACGTTAGGTGACATTAAGTTACGTAATATTACGTTAAGTGACTTTCCGTTATGTTACATTCCTTTATGTGACATTAAGTTATGTGACATTCCGTTACGTGACATTACGTTATGTGACATTCCGTTATGTGACAATACGTTATTTGACATTAAGTTACGTGACAATAAGTTCACAACCTCGCAAGCTACCGAATCTGCTAATCTTTCTCGGCTTTCACGAGTTTCATATGTCCTTACTTGTTCTTTCTAACATGTCCCTAAATCCCGCCTTTCATCTCAAGACAAAAATATTTCCCTGCAATATTTTTTGCGTAAAGTTACTTAGTTTGATGCACAGAGTGCTTGGTTAACGGCTTCGTAATTTAGTTTACAAAATTATGCTCTGTTATTTTTTAATCGGAAATGACCATCATCTGCCCAGGCCTTTCATAACTTTTTGGGACACTGACTACATGGCACCGAGGAAACCCGATATGTAATGGGTGGTCACCTATCCACAGACCAACCTAGGCAAACACGGCTTAACCTCAAGATCGACCTGAGCGACTGCTATTATTAAGCCACGGAAATGACCATCGTTTGGTTATTTGGGTCTTAACAGTCGAACGGACAACAAAGTAATTCTATAAGGGTTCAGTTTTTACGTTTTGAAGTAGGCAACTTTGAACCCTGATTATTCGGTAATTCAAAGAATGGAGTTCCGACTGCAAAATCTTGAACAAGAATTTGTGCAATATCTTAACAAATACAGCAATTATAAATCTTGACCAGAGGCAGAGAAAACCTTTTATTTTAATGTTATCCTATAATTGAAAAATAAAATAACTGAGAAAGAACCTCTAATCAAATTATTTTTAACAAATTTTAAAAGCGGAACAAAAAGCGACACAATAGCATTTGCATTAAAATCCAATTTCTAATGATTTGCATTTTATCTTAGTTCGTTCAGTGTTGTCAGTGTTGCTAGGCAGATGATGATACACGTTATGCTTATTCCAGCGTGTATGCACGAACCAATGGGTTTTATTATACCAATCGTGGCCAGGAGTATCGCTTTCTGAATCAAGTCGTTGATCCAGCTGCCTAAGGCCCGGCGCTCATCATCGGCATCGGCAAGAAAAGGGATCCTTCGGCATTCCTACATGCAAGCGCACACTGTCGGAAACTATGTCTTGGCATGCTGCAACGTTCCTAAGGATGACGAGTTGTCCATAAGCATGACGCACCGTGCCCGAGTGTTGCCACGGCACCGGCGGCGCAACGAGTGACGGCGTACCGAGGGATCTCGAAGTTTCCCGAAGCAGCCTCAAAGCTGCCGATGTAGCCTCAAGCTTACCGAAGCGGTATTTTTGTTACAACGATCATATATAATGGAAATTTCTACTTTATTGCCATTAAGTTAATGTATAATGCGTTTTATCACCTAAATCCTCAGCCGTGACGATGCCGATAGTGGGCTCCGTGCCTAACGAGAACCTCCTCAGGTATTGGTCAAAACTCTTTGCAACTAAGCCATTGATTGCTGAGTTCTCAATTCCCATGTGCCAAGGGCGTCCTAGAGGCCGTTGGGTAGACGATATCGTCAGATTACAGATCTTCCATAAGTGCAATAGTATTTGAGATATAATTGTGGCTAAGCTGGGGAGACTCTGTCCAGATCGGCTACCAGTTTGAACCAGTCACCGACAAATATGCGACTTCTTTTTTTTTTGTTATCAAAATTAAAATCCATGATGATGGCCAAGCCGGTGTCAGTCACACCGTTAGGCTCAGCGCAGACAGAACGGAGATGATTTTATTAACGCACTTAATAATAAACTTTAAAATTATTACAATAAAGTGCATAAATGCTTGAACCTGACAAAAAATGCTCGCGCGTCCTCGAAGTTACAATCGAGCATACGCGATCATTCCTCTCTGTCTGCGCTGACCCTTAAAGTCGCGGTGAACACCTGGACCAGGGATGTACATGTAGTTGAAGAAAGCGGAGGCTTATGCCCAGCAGTGGGTGATTCCTGGCTGATAATTATGATTATAATATGACATTACGTTATGTGACATTTCGTTATGTGACATTCCGTTACGTGACATTACGTTATGTGACATTCCGTTATGTGACAATACGTTATGTGACATTAAGTTATGTGACATTCCGTTATGTGACATTCCGTTATGTGACATTCCGTTATGTGACATTAAGTTACGTGACATTACGTTATGTGACATTCCGTTATGTGACATTCCGTTATGTGACAATACGTTGTGTGACATTAAGTTATGTGACATTCCGTTATGTGACATTCCGTTATGTGACATTACGTTATGTGACATTTCGTTACGTGACATTACGTTATGTGACATTCCGTTATGTGACAATACGTTATTTGACATTAAGTTATGTGACATTCCGTTATGTGACATTCCGTTATGTGACAATATGTTATGTGACATTAAGTTATGTGACATTCCGTTATGTGACATTCCGTTATGTGACATAACGTTATGTGACATTCCGTCATGTGACATTCCGTTATGTGACATTCCGTTATGTGACATTCCGTTATGTGACATTCCGTTATGTGACGTTACGTTATGTGACATTTCGTTATGTGACAATATGTTATGTGACATTAAGTTATGTGACATTCCGTTATGTGACATTCCGTTATGTGACATAACGTTATGTGACATTCCGTCATGTGACATTCCGTTATGTGACATTCCGTTATGTGACATTCCGTTATGTGACATTCCGTTATGTGACGTTACGTTATGTGACATTCCGTCATGTGACATTCCGTGATGTGACATTCCGTTATGTGACATTCCGTTACGTGACATTTAGTTATGTGACACTCCGTTATGTGACATTCCGTTATGTGACATTCCGTTATGTGACATTCCGTTATGTGACATTCCGTTATGTGACATTCCGTTATGTGACAATACGTTATGTGACATTCCGTTATGTGACAATACGTTATGTGACATTAAGTTATGTGACATTCCGTTATATGACATTCCGTTATGTGACATTAAGTTATGTGACATTCCGTTATGTGACATTCCGTTATGTGACATTCCGTTATGTGACGTTACGTTATGTGACATTTCGTTATGTGACATTCCGTCATGTGACATTCCGTGATGTGACATTTCGTTATGTGACATTCCGTTACGTGACATTTAGTTATGTGACACTCCGTTATGTGACATTCCGTTATGTGACATTCCGTTATGTGACATTCCGTTATGTGACATTCCGTTATGTGACAATACGTTATGTGACATTCCGTTATGTGACAATACGTTATGTGACATTAAGTTATGTGACATTCCGTTATATGACATTCCGTTATGTGACATTAAGTTATGTGACATTCCGTTGTGTGACATTCCGTTACGTGACATTACGTTACGTGACATTACGTAATGTGACATTCCGTTACGTGACATTACGTTATGTGACATTCCGTTATGTGACATTCCGTTATGTGACATTAAGTTATGTGACATTCCGTTATGTGACAATACGTTGTGTGACATTAAGTTATGTGACATTCCGTTATGTGACATTCCGTTATGTGACATTACGTTATGTGACATTCCGTTACGTGACATTTAGTTATGTGACACTCCGTTATGTGACATTCCGTTATGTGACATTCCGTTATGTGACATTCCGTTATGTGACATTCCGTTATGTGACATTCCGTTATGTGACAATACGTTATGTGACATTCCGTTATGTGACAATACGTTATGTGACATTAAGTTATGTGACATTCCGTTATATGACATTCCGTTATGTGACATTAAGTTATGTGACATTCTCTTATGTGACAATACGTTATTTGACATTAAGTTATGTGACATTCCGGTATGTGAGATTCCGTTATGTGACATTAAGTTACGTGACATTAAGTTACGTGACATAAGTTACTTGATATTAAGTTACGTAACGTTACGTTAGGTGACATTAAGTTACGTGATATTACGTTAAGTGACTTTCCGTTATGTTACATTCCGTTATGTGACATTAAGTTATGCGACATTCCGTTACGTGACATTACGTTATGTGACATTCCGTTATGTGACAATACGTTATTTGACATTTAGTTATGTGACATTCCGTTATGTGACATTACGTTATGTGACATTAAGTTACGTGACATTAAGTTATGCGACATTCCGTTACGTGACATTACGTTATGTGACATTACGTTATGTGACAATACGTTATTTGACATTTAGTTATGTGACATTCCGTTATGTGACATTAAGTTATGTGACATTCCGTTATGTGACAATACGTTGTGTGACATTAAGTTATGTGACATTCCGTTATGTGACATTCCGTTATGTGACATTACGTTATGTGACATTCCGTTATGTGACATAACGTTATGTGACAATAAGTTACGTGACATAAGTTACGTGATATTAAGTTATTTGACATTACGTTATGTGACATTAAGTAATGTGGCATTAATCTATGTGACATATAGTTACGTGACATTCCGTTATGTGACATTCCGTTATGTGACATTAAGTTACGTGACATTACGTTATGTGACATTCCGTTATGTGACAATACGTTATGTGACATTACGTTATGTGACATTTCGTTATGTGACATTACGTTTTGTGACATTAAGTTACGTGACATTAAGTTACGTGACATAAGTTACTTTATATTAAGTTACGTAACATTACGTTAGGTGACATTAAGTTACGTAATATTACGTTTAGTGACTTTCCGTTATGTTACATTCCTTTATGTGACATTAAGTTATGCAACATTCCGTTACGTGACATGACGTTATGTGACATTCTCTTATGTGACAATACGTTATTTGACATTAAGTTATGTGACATTCCGTTATGTGAGATTCCGTTATGTGACATTAAGTTACGTGACATTAAGTTACGTGACATAAGTTACTTGATATTAAGTTACGTAACATTACGTTAGGTGACATTAAGTTACGTGATATTACGTTAAGTGACTTTCCGTTATGTTACATTCCGTTATGTGACATTAAGTTATGCGACATTCCGTTACGTGACATTACGTTATGTGACATTACGTTATGTGACAATACGTTATTTGACATTACGTTATGTGACATTCCGTTATGTGACATTCCGTTATGTGACAATACGTTGTGTGACATTAAGTTATGTGACATTCCGTTATGTGACATTCCGTTATGTGACATTAAGTTACGTGACATTACGTTATGTGACATTCCGTTATGTGACATTCCGTTATGTGACAATACGTTGTGTGACATTAAGTTATGTGACATTCCGTTATGTGACAATACGTTGTGTGACATTAAGTTATGTGACATTCCGTTATGTGACATTCCGTTATGTGACATTCCGTTATGTGACATTACGTTATGTGACATTTCGTTATGTGACATTCCGTTATGTGACATAACGTTATGTGACATTAAGTTACGTGACATTCCGTTATGTGACATTCCGTTATGTGACATTCCGTTACGTGACGTTACGTTATGTGACATTCCGTTATGTGACAATACGTTATGTGACATTAAGTTATGTGACATTCTCTTATGTGACAATACGTTATTTGACATTAAGTTATGTGACATTCCGGTATGTGAGATTCCGTTATGTGACATTAAGTTACGTGACATTAAGTTACGTGACATAAGTTACTTGATATTAAGTTACGTAACGTTACGTTAGGTGACATTAAGTTACGTGATATTACGTTAAGTGACTTTCCGTTATGTTACATTCCGTTATGTGACATTAAGTTATGCGACATTCCGTTACGTGACATTACGTTATGTGACATTCCGTTATGTGACAATACGTTATTTGACATTAAGTTATGTGACATTCCGTTATGTGACATTACGTTATGTGACATTAAGTTACGTGACATTCCGTTATGTGACAATACGTTATTTGACATTAAGTTATGTGACATTCCGTTATGTGACATTCCGTTATGTGACAATATGTTATGTGACATTAAGTTATGTGACATTCCGTTATGTGACATTCCGTTATGTGACATAACGTTATGTGACATTCCGTCATGTGACATTCCGTTATGTGACATTCCGTTATGTGACATTCCGTTATGTGACATTCCGTTATGTGACGTTACGTTATGTGACATTTCGTTATGTGACAATATGTTATGTGACATTAAGTTATGTGACATTCCGTTATGTGACATTCCGTTATGTGACAATACGTTATGTGACATTCCGTTATGTGACAATACGTTATGTGACATTAAGTTATGTGACATTCCGTTATATGACATTCCGTTATGTGACATTAAGTTATGTGACATTCCGTTATGTGACATTCCGTTATGTGACATTAAGTTACGTGACATTCCGTTATGTGACATTCCGTTACGTGACATTCCGTTACGTGACATTACGTTACGTGACATTACGTAATGTGACATTCCGTTACGTGACATTACGTTATGTGACATTCCGTTACGTGACATTCCGTTATGTGACAATACGTTATGTGACATTACGTTATGTGACATTTTGTTATGTGACATTACGTTATGTGACATTAAGTTACGTGACATAAGTTACTTTATATTAAGTTACGTAACATTACGTTAGGTGACATTAAGTTACGTAATATTACGTTTAGTGACTTTCCGTTATGTTACATTCCTTTATGTGACATTAAGTTATGCAACATTCCGTTACGTGACATGACGTTATGTGACATTCTCTTATGTGACAATACGTTATTTGACATTAAGTTATGTGACATTCCGTTATGTGAGATTCCGTTATGTGACATTAAGTTACGTGACATTAAGTTACGTGACATAAGTTACTTGATATTAAGTTACGTAACATTACGTTAGGTGACATTAAGTTACGTGATATTACGTTAAGTGACTTTCCGTTATGTTACATTCCGTTATGTGACATTAAGTTATGCGACATTCCGTTACGTGACATTACGTTATGTGACATTCCGTTATGTGACAATACGTTATTTGACATTTAGTTATGTGACATTCCGTTATGTGACATTACGTTATGTGACATTAAGTTACGTGACATTAAGTTATGCGACATTCCGTTACGTGACATTACGTTATGTGACATTACGTTATGTGACAATACGTTATTTGACATTTAGTTATGTGACATTCCGTTATGTGACATTCCGTTATGTGACATTCCGTTATGTGACATTCCGTTATGTGACATTTCGTTATGTGACATTTCGTCATGTGACATTCCGTTATGCGGCATTAATCTATGTGACATTAAGTTATGCGGCATTAATCTATGTGACATTAAGTTATGTGACATTCCGTTATGTGACATTCCGTTATGTGACAATACGTTGTGTGACATTAAGTTATGTGACATTCCGTTATGTGACATTCCGTTATGTGACATTACGTTATGTGACATTTCGTTATGTGACATTCTGTTATGTGACATAACGTTATGTGACAATAAGTTACGTGACATTAAGTTACGTGACATTACGTTATGTGACATTCCGTTATGTGACAATACGTTATGTGACATTACGTTATGTGACATTTCTTTATGTGACATTACGTTATGTGACATTAAGTTACGTGACATTAAGTTACGTGACATAAGTTACTTTATATTAAGTTACGTAACATTACGTTAGGTGACATTAAGTTACGTAATATTACGTTAAGTGACTTTCCGTTATGTTACATTCCTTTATGTGACATTAAGTTATGTGACATTCCGTTACGTGACATTACGTTATGTGACATTCCGTTATGTGACAATACGTTATTTGACATTAAGTTACGTGACAATAAGTTCACAACCTCGCAAGCTACCGAATCTGCTAATCTTTCTCGGCTTTCACGAGTTTCATATGTCCTTACTTGTTCTTTCTAACATGTCCCTAAATCCCGCCTTTCATCTCAAGACAAAAATATTTCCCTGCAATATTTTTTGCGTAAAGTTACTTAGTTTGATGCACAGAGTGCTTGGTTAACGGCTTCGTAATTTAGTTTACAAAATTATGCTCTGTTATTTTTTAATCGGAAATGACCATCATCTGCCCAGGCCTTTCATAACTTTTTGGGACACTGACTACATGGCACCGAGGAAACCCGATATGTAATGGGTGGTCACCTATCCACAGACCAACCTAGGCAAACACGGCTTAACCTCAAGATCGACCTGAGCGACTGCTATTATTAAGCCACGGAAATGACCATCGTTTGGTTATTTGGGTCTTAACAGTCGAACGGACAACAAAGTAATTCTATAAGGGTTCAGTTTTTACGTTTTGAAGTAGGCAACTTTGAACCCTGATTATTCGGTAATTCAAAGAATGGAGTTCCGACTGCAAAATCTTGAACAAGAATTTGTGCAATATCTTAACAAATACAGCAATTATAAATCTTGACCAGAGGCAGAGAAAACCTTTTATTTTAATGTTATCCTATAATTGAAAAATAAAATAACTGAGAAAGAACCTCTAATCAAATTATTTTTAACAAATTTTAAAAGCGGAACAAAAAGCGACACAATAGCATTTGCATTAAAATCCAATTTCTAATGATTTGCATTTTATCTTAGTTCGTTCAGTGTTGTCAGTGTTGCTAGGCAGATGATGATACACGTTATGCTTATTCCAGCGTGTATGCACGAACCAATGGGTTTTATTATACCAATCGTGGCCAGGAGTATCGCTTTCTGAATCAAGTCGTTGATCCAGCTGCCTAAGGCCCGGCGCTCATCATCGGCATCGGCAAGAAAAGGGATCCTTCGGCATTCCTACATGCAAGCGCACACTGTCGGAAACTATGTCTTGGCATGCTGCAACGTTCCTAAGGATGACGAGTTGTCCATAAGCATGACGCACCGTGCCCGAGTGTTGCCACGGCACCGGCGGCGCAACGAGTGACGGCGTACCGAGGGATCTCGAAGTTTCCCGAAGCAGCCTCAAAGCTGCCGATGTAGCCTCAAGCTTACCGAAGCGGTATTTTTGTTACAACGATCATATATAATGGAAATTTCTACTTTATTGCCATTAAGTTAATGTATAATGCGTTTTATCACCTAAATCCTCAGCCGTGACGATGCCGATAGTGGGCTCCGTGCCTAACGAGAACCTCCTCAGGTATTGGTCAAAACTCTTTGCAACTAAGCCATTGATTGCTGAGTTCTCAATTCCCATGTGCCAAGGGCGTCCTAGAGGCCGTTGGGTAGACGATATCGTCAGATTACAGATCTTCCATAAGTGCAATAGTATTTGAGATATAATTGTGGCTAAGCTGGGGAGACTCTGTCCAGATCGGCTACCAGTTTGAACCAGTCACCGACAAATATGCGACTTCTTTTTTTTTTGTTATCAAAATTAAAATCCATGATGATGGCCAAGCCGGTGTCAGTCACACCGTTAGGCTCAGCGCAGACAGAACGGAGATGATTTTATTAACGCACTTAATAATAAACTTTAAAATTATTACAATAAAGTGCATAAATGCTTGAACCTGACAAAAAATGCTCGCGCGTCCTCGAAGTTACAATCGAGCATACGCGATCATTCCTCTCTGTTTGCGCTGACCCTTAAAGTCGCGGTGAACACCTGGACCAGGGATGTACATGTAGTTGAAGAAAGCGGAGGCTTATGCCCAGCAGTGGGTGATTCCTGGCTGATAATTATGATTATAATATGACATTACGTTATGTGACATTTCGTTATGTGACATTCCGTTACGTGACATTACGTTATGTGACATTCCGTTATGTGACAATACGTTATGTGACATTAAGTTATGTGACATTCCGTTATGTGACATTCCGTTATGTGACATTAAGTTACGTGACATTACGTTATGTGACATTCCGTTATGTGACATTCCTTTATGTGACAATACGTTGTGTGACATTAAGTTATGTGACATTCCGTTATGTGGCATTCCGTTATGTGACATAACGTTATATGACATTTCGTTACGTGACATTACGTTATGTGACATTCCGTTATGTGACAATACGTTATTTGACATTAAGTTATGTGACATTCCGTTATGTGACATTCCGTTATGTGACAATATGTTATGTGACATTAAGTTATGTGACATTCCGTTATGTGACATTCCGTTATGTGACATAACGTTATGTGACATTCCGTCATGTGACATTCCGTTATGTGACATTCCGTTATGTGACATTCCGTTATGTGACATTCCGTTATGTGACGTTACGTTATGTGACATTTCGTTATGTGACAATATGTTATGTGACATTAAGTTATGTGACATTCCGTTATGTGACATAACGTTATGTGACATTCCGTCATGTGACATTCCGTTATGTGACATTCCGTTATGTGACATTCCGTTATGTGACATTCCGTTATGTGACGTTACGTTATGTGACATTTCGTTATGTGACATTCCGTCATGTGACATTCCGTGATGTGACATTCCGTTATGTGACATTCCGTTACGTGACATTTAGTTATGTGACACTCCGTTATGTGACATTCCGTTATGTGACATTCCGTTATGTGACATTCTGTTATGTGACATTCCGTTATGTGACAATACGTTATGTGACATTCCGTTATGTGACAATACGTTATGTGACATTAAGTTATGTGACATTCCGTTATATGACATTCCGTTATGTGACATTAAGTTATGTGACATTCCGTTGTGTGACATTCCGTTATGTGACATTAAGTTACGTGACATTCCGTTATGTGACATTCCGTTACGTGACATTCCGTTACGTGACATTACGTTACGTGACATTACGTAATGTGACATTCCGTTACGTGACATTACGTTATGTGACATTCCGTTATGTGACATTCCGTTATGTGACATTAAGTTATGTGACATTCCGTTATGTGACCATACGTTGTGTGACATTAAGTTATGTGACATTCCGTTATGTGACATTCCGTTATGTGACATTACGTTATGTGACATTTCGTTATGTGACATTCCGTTATGTGACATAACGTTATGTGACAATAAGTTACGTGACATAAGTTACGTGATATTAAGTTATTTGACATTACGTTATGTGACATTAAGTAATGTGGCATTAATCTATGTGACATATAGTTACGTGACATTCCGTTATGTGACATTCCGTTATGTGACATTAAGTTACGTGACATTACGTTATGTGACATTCCGTTATGTGACAATACGTTATGTGACATTACGTTATGTGACATTTCGTTATGTGACATTACGTTATGTGACATTAAGTTACGTGACATTAAGTTACGTGACATAAGTTACTTTATATTAAGTTACGTAACATTACGTTAGGTGACATTAAGTTACGTAATATTACGTTTAGTGACTTTCCGTTATGTTACATTCCTTTATGTGACATTAAGTTATGCAACATTCCGTTACGTGACATGACGTTATGTGACATTCTCTTATGTGACAATACGTTATTTGACATTAAGTTATGTGACATTCCGTTATGTGAGATTCCGTTATGTGACATTAAGTTACGTGACATTAAGTTACGTGACATAAGTTACTTGATATTAAGTTACGTAACATTACGTTAGGTGACATTAAGTTACGTGATATTACGTTAAGTGACTTTCCGTTATGTTACATTCCGTTATGTGACATTAAGTTATGCGACATTCCGTTACGTGACATTACGTTATGTGACATTACGTTATGTGACAATACGTTATTTGACATTACGTTATGTGACATTCCGTTATGTGACATTCCGTTATGTGACAATACGTTGTGTGACATTAAGTTATGTGACATTCCGTTATGTGACATTCCGTTATGTGACATTAAGTTACGTGACATTACGTTATGTGACATTCCGTTATGTGACATTCCGTTATGTGACAATACGTTGTGTGACATTAAGTTATGTGACATTCCGTTATGTGACAATACGTTGTGTGACATTAAGTTATGTGACATTCCGTTATGTGACATTCCGTTATGTGACATTCCGTTATGTGACATTACGTTATGTGACATTTCGTTATGTGACATTCCGTTATGTGACATAACGTTATGTGACATTAAGTTACGTGACATTCCGTTATGTGACATTCCGTTATGTGACATTCCGTTACGTGACGTTACGTTATGTGACATTCCGTTATGTGACAATACGTTATGTGACATTAAGTTATGTGACATTCCGTTATGTGACATTCCGTTATGTGACATTACGTTATGTGACATTTCGTTATGTGACATTCTGTTATGTGACATAACGTTATGTGACAATAAGTTACGTGACATTAAGTTACGTGACATTACGTTATGTGACATTCCGTTATGTGACAATACGTTATGTGACATTACGTTATGTGACATTTCTTTATGTGACATTACGTTATGTGACATTAAGTTACGTGACATTAAGTTACGTGACATAAGTTACTTTATATTAAGTTACGTAACATTACGTTAGGTGACATTAAGTTACGTAATATTACGTTAAGTGACTTTCCGTTATGTTACATTCCTTTATGTGACATTAAGTTATGTGACATTCCGTTACGTGACATTACGTTATGTGACATTCCGTTATGTGACAATACGTTATTTGACATTAAGTTACGTGACAATAAGTTCACAACCTCGCAAGCTACCGAATCTGCTAATCTTTCTCGGCTTTCACGAGTTTCATATGTCCTTACTTGTTCTTTCTAACATGTCCCTAAATCCCGCCTTTCATCTCAAGACAAAAATATTTCCCTGCAATATTTTTTGCGTAAAGTTACTTAGTTTGATGCACAGAGTGCTTGGTTAACGGCTTCGTAATTTAGTTTACAAAATTATGCTCTGTTATTTTTTAATCGGAAATGACCATCATCTGCCCAGGCCTTTCATAACTTTTTGGGACACTGACTACATGGCACCGAGGAAACCCGATATGTAATGGGTGGTCACCTATCCACAGACCAACCTAGGCAAACACGGCTTAACCTCAAGATCGACCTGAGCGACTGCTATTATTAAGCCACGGAAATGACCATCGTTTGGTTATTTGGGTCTTAACAGTCGAACGGACAACAAAGTAATTCTATAAGGGTTCAGTTTTTACGTTTTGAAGTAGGCAACTTTGAACCCTGATTATTCGGTAATTCAAAGAATGGAGTTCCGACTGCAAAATCTTGAACAAGAATTTGTGCAATATCTTAACAAATACAGCAATTATAAATCTTGACCAGAGGCAGAGAAAACCTTTTATTTTAATGTTATCCTATAATTGAAAAATAAAATAACTGAGAAAGAACCTCTAATCAAATTATTTTTAACAAATTTTAAAAGCGGAACAAAAAGCGACACAATAGCATTTGCATTAAAATCCAATTTCTAATGATTTGCATTTTATCTTAGTTCGTTCAGTGTTGTCAGTGTTGCTAGGCAGATGATGATACACGTTATGCTTATTCCAGCGTGTATGCACGAACCAATGGGTTTTATTATACCAATCGTGGCCAGGAGTATCGCTTTCTGAATCAAGTCGTTGATCCAGCTGCCTAAGGCCCGGCGCTCATCATCGGCATCGGCAAGAAAAGGGATCCTTCGGCATTCCTACATGCAAGCGCACACTGTCGGAAACTATGTCTTGGCATGCTGCAACGTTCCTAAGGATGACGAGTTGTCCATAAGCATGACGCACCGTGCCCGAGTGTTGCCACGGCACCGGCGGCGCAACGAGTGACGGCGTACCGAGGGATCTCGAAGTTTCCCGAAGCAGCCTCAAAGCTGCCGATGTAGCCTCAAGCTTACCGAAGCGGTATTTTTGTTACAACGATCATATATAATGGAAATTTCTACTTTATTGCCATTAAGTTAATGTATAATGCGTTTTATCACCTAAATCCTCAGCCGTGACGATGCCGATAGTGGGCTCCGTGCCTAACGAGAACCTCCTCAGGTATTGGTCAAAACTCTTTGCAACTAAGCCATTGATTGCTGAGTTCTCAATTCCCATGTGCCAAGGGCGTCCTAGAGGCCGTTGGGTAGACGATATCGTCAGATTACAGATCTTCCATAAGTGCAATAGTATTTGAGATATAATTGTGGCTAAGCTGGGGAGACTCTGTCCAGATCGGCTACCAGTTTGAACCAGTCACCGACAAATATGCGACTTCTTTTTTTTTTGTTATCAAAATTAAAATCCATGATGATGGCCAAGCCGGTGTCAGTCACACCGTTAGGCTCAGCGCAGACAGAACGGAGATGATTTTATTAACGCACTTAATAATAAACTTTAAAGTTATTACAATAAAGTGCATAAATGCTTGAACCTGACAAAAAATGCTCGCGCGTCCTCGAAGTTACAATCGAGCATACGCGATCATTCCTCTCTGTCTGCGCTGACCCTTAAAGTCGCGGTGAACACCTGGACCAGGGATGTACATGTAGTTGAAGAAAGCGGAGGCTTATGCCCAGCAGTGGGTGATTCCTGGCTGATAATTATGATTATAATATGACATTACGTTATGTGACATTTCGTTATGTGACATTCCGTTACGTGACATTACGTTATGTGACATTCCGTTATGTGACAATACGTTGTGTGACATTAAGTTATGTGACATTCCGTTATGTGACATTCCGTTATGTGACATTACGTTATGTGACATTTCGTTATGTGACATTCCGTTATGTGACATAACGTTATGTGACAATAAGTTACGTGACATAAGTTACGTGATATTAAGTTATTTGACATTACGTTATGTGACATTAAGTAATGTGGCATTAATCTATGTGACATATAGTTACGTGACATTCCGTTATGTGACATTCCGTTATGTGACATTAAGTTACGTGACATTACGTTATGTGACATTCCGTTATGTGACAATACGTTATGTGACATTACGTTATGTGACATTTTGTTATGTGACATTACGTTATGTGACATTAAGTTACGTGACATAAGTTACTTTATATTAAGTTACGTAACATTACGTTAGGTGACATTAAGTTACGTAATATTACGTTTAGTGACTTTCCGTTATGTTACATTCCTTTATGTGACATTAAGTTATGCAACATTCCGTTACGTGACATGACGTTATGTGACATTCTCTTATGTGACAATACGTTATTTGACATTAAGTTATGTGACATTCCGTTATGTGAGATTCCGTTATGTGACATTAAGTTACGTGACATTAAGTTACGTGACATAAGTTACTTGATATTAAGTTACGTAACATTACGTTAGGTGACATTAAGTTACGTGATATTACGTTAAGTGACTTTCCGTTATGTTACATTCCGTTATGTGACATTAAGTTATGCGACATTCCATTACGTGACATTACGTTATGTGACATTACGTTATGTGACAATACGTTATTTGACATTACGTTATGTGACATTCCGTTATGTGACATTAAGTTACGTGACATTACGTTATGTGACATTCCGTTATGTGACATTAAGTTACGTGACATTACGTTATGTGACATTCCGTTATGTGACATTCCGTTATGTGACAATACGTTGTGTGACATTAAGTTATGTGACATTCCGTTATGTGACAATACGTTGTGTGACATTAAGTTATGTGACATTCCGTTATGTGACATTCCGTTATGTGACATTCCGTTATGTGACATTACGTTATGTGACATTTCGTTATGTGACATTCCGTTATGTGACATAACGTTATGTGACATTAAGTTACGTGACATTCCGTTATGTGACATTCCGTTATGTGACATTCCGTTACGTGACGTTACGTTATGTGACATTCCGTTATGTGACAATACGTTATGTGACATTAAGTTATGTGACATTCTCTTATGTGACAATACGTTATTTGACATTAAGTTATGTGACATTCCGGTATGTGAGATTCCGTTATGTGACATTAAGTTACGTGACATTAAGTTACGTGACATAAGTTACTTGATATTAAGTTACGTAACGTTACGTTAGGTGACATTAAGTTACGTGATATTACGTTAAGTGACTTTCCGTTATGTTACATTCCGTTATGTGACATTAAGTTATGCGACATTCCGTTACGTGACATTACGTTATGTGACATTCCGTTATGTGACAATACGTTATTTGACATTTAGTTATGTGACATTCCGTTATGTGACATTACGTTATGTGACATTAAGTTACGTGACATTAAGTTATGCGACATTCCGTTACGTGACATTACGTTATGTGACATTACGTTATGTGACAATACGTTATTTGACATTTAGTTATGTGACATTCCGTTATGTGACATTCCGTTATGTGACATTCCGTTATGTGACATTCCGTTATGTGACATTTCGTTATGTGACATTTCGTCATGTGACATTCCGTTATGCGGCATTAATCTATGTGACATTAAGTTATGCGGCATTAATCTATGTGACATTAAGTTATGTGACATTCCGTTATGTGACATTCCGTTATGTGACAATACGTTGTGTGACATTAAGTTATGTGACATTCCGTTATGTGACATTCCGTTATGTGACATTACGTTATGTGACATTTCGTTATGTGACATTCTGTTATGTGACATAACGTTATGTGACAATAAGTTACGTGACATTAAGTTACGTGACATTACGTTATGTGACATTCCGTTATGTGACAATACGTTATGTGACATTACGTTATGTGACATTTCTTTATGTGACATTACGTTATGTGACATTAAGTTACGTGACATTAAGTTACGTGACATAAGTTACTTTATATTAAGTTACGTAACATTACGTTAGGTGACATTAAGTTACGTAATATTACGTTAAGTGACTTTCCGTTATGTTACATTCCTTTATGTGACATTAAGTTATGTGACATTCCGTTACGTGACATTACGTTATGTGACATTCCGTTATGTGACAATACGTTATTTGACATTAAGTTACGTGACAATAAGTTCACAACCTCGCAAGCTACCGAATCTGCTAATCTTTCTCGGCTTTCACGAGTTTCATATGTCCTTACTTGTTCTTTCTAACATGTCCCTAAATCCCGCCTTTCATCTCAAGACAAAAATATTTCCCTGCAATATTTTTTGCGTAAAGTTACTTAGTTTGATGCACAGAGTGCTTGGTTAACGGCTTCGTAATTTAGTTTACAAAATTATGCTCTGTTATTTTTTAATCGGAAATGACCATCATCTGCCCAGGCCTTTCATAACTTTTTGGGACACTGACTACATGGCACCGAGGAAACCCGATATGTAATGGGTGGTCACCTATCCACAGACCAACCTAGGCAAACACGGCTTAACCTCAAGATCGACCTGAGCGACTGCTATTATTAAGCCACGGAAATGACCATCGTTTGGTTATTTGGGTCTTAACAGTCGAACGGACAACAAAGTAATTCTATAAGGGTTCAGTTTTTACGTTTTGAAGTAGGCAACTTTGAACCCTGATTATTCGGTAATTCAAAGAATGGAGTTCCGACTGCAAAATCTTGAACAAGAATTTGTGCAATATCTTAACAAATACAGCAATTATAAATCTTGACCAGAGGCAGAGAAAACCTTTTATTTTAATGTTATCCTATAATTGAAAAATAAAATAACTGAGAAAGAACCTCTAATCAAATTATTTTTAACAAATTTTAAAAGCGGAACAAAAAGCGACACAATAGCATTTGCATTAAAATCCAATTTCTAATGATTTGCATTTTATCTTAGTTCGTTCAGTGTTGTCAGTGTTGCTAGGCAGATGATGATACACGTTATGCTTATTCCAGCGTGTATGCACGAACCAATGGGTTTTATTATACCAATCGTGGCCAGGAGTATCGCTTTCTGAATCAAGTCGTTGATCCAGCTGCCTAAGGCCCGGCGCTCATCATCGGCATCGGCAAGAAAAGGGATCCTTCGGCATTCCTACATGCAAGCGCACACTGTCGGAAACTATGTCTTGGCATGCTGCAACGTTCCTAAGGATGACGAGTTGTCCATAAGCATGACGCACCGTGCCCGAGTGTTGCCACGGCACCGGCGGCGCAACGAGTGACGGCGTACCGAGGGATCTCGAAGTTTCCCGAAGCAGCCTCAAAGCTGCCGATGTAGCCTCAAGCTTACCGAAGCGGTATTTTTGTTACAACGATCATATATAATGGAAATTTCTACTTTATTGCCATTAAGTTAATGTATAATGCGTTTTATCACCTAAATCCTCAGCCGTGACGATGCCGATAGTGGGCTCCGTGCCTAACGAGAACCTCCTCAGGTATTGGTCAAAACTCTTTGCAACTAAGCCATTGATTGCTGAGTTCTCAATTCCCATGTGCCAAGGGCGTCCTAGAGGCCGTTGGGTAGACGATATCGTCAGATTACAGATCTTCCATAAGTGCAATAGTATTTGAGATATAATTGTGGCTAAGCTGGGGAGACTCTGTCCAGATCGGCTACCAGTTTGAACCAGTCACCGACAAATATGCGACTTCTTTTTTTTTTGTTATCAAAATTAAAATCCATGATGATGGCCAAGCCGGTGTCAGTCACACCGTTAGGCTCAGCGCAGACAGAACGGAGATGATTTTATTAACGCACTTAATAATAAACTTTAAAATTATTACAATAAAGTGCATAAATGCTTGAACCTGACAAAAAATGCTCGCGCGTCCTCGAAGTTACAATCGAGCATACGCGATCATTCCTCTCTGTTTGCGCTGACCCTTAAAGTCGCGGTGAACACCTGGACCAGGGATGTACATGTAGTTGAAGAAAGCGGAGGCTTATGCCCAGCAGTGGGTGATTCCTGGCTGATAATTATGATTATAATATGACATTACGTTATGTGACATTTCGTTATGTGACATTCCGTTACGTGACATTACGTTATGTGACATTCCGTTATGTGACAATACGTTATGTGACATTAAGTTATGTGACATTCCGTTATGTGACATTCCGTTATGTGACATTAAGTTACGTGACATTACGTTATGTGACATTCCGTTATGTGACATTCCTTTATGTGACAATACGTTGTGTGACATTAAGTTATGTGACATTCCGTTATGTGGCATTCCGTTATGTGACATAACGTTATATGACATTTCGTTACGTGACATTACGTTATGTGACATTCCGTTATGTGACAATACGTTATTTGACATTAAGTTATGTGACATTCCGTTATGTGACATTCCGTTATGTGACAATATGTTATGTGACATTAAGTTATGTGACATTCCGTTATGTGACATTCCGTTATGTGACATAACGTTATGTGACATTCCGTCATGTGACATTCCGTTATGTGACATTCCGTTATGTGACATTCCGTTATGTGACATTCCGTTATGTGACGTTACGTTATGTGACATTTCGTTATGTGACAATATGTTATGTGACATTAAGTTATGTGACATTCCGTTATGTGACATAACGTTATGTGACATTCCGTCATGTGACATTCCGTTATGTGACATTCCGTTATGTGACATTCCGTTATGTGACATTCCGTTATGTGACGTTACGTTATGTGACATTTCGTTATGTGACATTCCGTCATGTGACATTCCGTGATGTGACATTCCGTTATGTGACATTCCGTTACGTGACATTTAGTTATGTGACACTCCGTTATGTGACATTCCGTTATGTGACATTCCGTTATGTGACATTCTGTTATGTGACATTCCGTTATGTGACAATACGTTATGTGACATTCCGTTATGTGACAATACGTTATGTGACATTAAGTTATGTGACATTCCGTTATATGACATTCCGTTATGTGACATTAAGTTATGTGACATTCCGTTGTGTGACATTCCGTTATGTGACATTAAGTTACGTGACATTCCGTTATGTGACATTCCGTTACGTGACATTCCGTTACGTGACATTACGTTACGTGACATTACGTAATGTGACATTCCGTTACGTGACATTACGTTATGTGACATTCCGTTATGTGACATTCCGTTATGTGACATTAAGTTATGTGACATTCCGTTATGTGACCATACGTTGTGTGACATTAAGTTATGTGACATTCCGTTATGTGACATTCCGTTATGTGACATTACGTTATGTGACATTTCGTTATGTGACATTCCGTTATGTGACATAACGTTATGTGACAATAAGTTACGTGACATAAGTTACGTGATATTAAGTTATTTGACATTACGTTATGTGACATTAAGTAATGTGGCATTAATCTATGTGACATATAGTTACGTGACATTCCGTTATGTGACATTCCGTTATGTGACATTAAGTTACGTGACATTACGTTATGTGACATTCCGTTATGTGACAATACGTTATGTGACATTACGTTATGTGACATTTCGTTATGTGACATTACGTTATGTGACATTAAGTTACGTGACATTAAGTTACGTGACATAAGTTACTTTATATTAAGTTACGTAACATTACGTTAGGTGACATTAAGTTACGTAATATTACGTTTAGTGACTTTCCGTTATGTTACATTCCTTTATGTGACATTAAGTTATGCAACATTCCGTTACGTGACATGACGTTATGTGACATTCTCTTATGTGACAATACGTTATTTGACATTAAGTTATGTGACATTCCGTTATGTGAGATTCCGTTATGTGACATTAAGTTACGTGACATTAAGTTACGTGACATAAGTTACTTGATATTAAGTTACGTAACATTACGTTAGGTGACATTAAGTTACGTGATATTACGTTAAGTGACTTTCCGTTATGTTACATTCCGTTATGTGACATTAAGTTATGCGACATTCCGTTACGTGACATTACGTTATGTGACATTACGTTATGTGACAATACGTTATTTGACATTACGTTATGTGACATTCCGTTATGTGACATTCCGTTATGTGACAATACGTTGTGTGACATTAAGTTATGTGACATTCCGTTATGTGACATTCCGTTATGTGACATTAAGTTACGTGACATTACGTTATGTGACATTCCGTTATGTGACATTCCGTTATGTGACAATACGTTGTGTGACATTAAGTTATGTGACATTCCGTTATGTGACAATACGTTGTGTGACATTAAGTTATGTGACATTCCGTTATGTGACATTCCGTTATGTGACATTCCGTTATGTGACATTACGTTATGTGACATTTCGTTATGTGACATTCCGTTATGTGACATAACGTTATGTGACATTAAGTTACGTGACATTCCGTTATGTGACATTCCGTTATGTGACATTCCGTTACGTGACGTTACGTTATGTGACATTCCGTTATGTGACAATACGTTATGTGACATTAAGTTATGTGACATTCTCTTATGTGACAATACGTTATTTGACATTAAGTTATGTGACATTCCGGTATGTGAGATTCCGTTATGTGACATTAAGTTACGTGACATTAAGTTACGTGACATAAGTTACTTGATATTAAGTTACGTAACGTTACGTTAGGTGACATTAAGTTACGTGATATTACGTTAAGTGACTTTCCGTTATGTTACATTCCGTTATGTGACATTAAGTTATGCGACATTCCGTTACGTGACATTACGTTATGTGACATTCCGTTATGTGACAATACGTTATTTGACATTAAGTTATGTGACATTCCGTTATGTGACATTACGTTATGTGACATTAAGTTACGTGACATTAAGTTATGCGACATTCCGTTACGTGACATTACGTTATGTGACATTACGTTATGTGACAATACGTTATTTGACATTTAGTTATGTGACATTCCGTTATGTGACATTCCGTTATGTGACATTCCGTTATGTGACATTTCGTTATGTGACATTTCGTCATGTGACATTCCGTTATGCGGCATTAATCTATGACATTAAGTTATGCGGCATTAATCTATGTGACATTAAGTTATGTGACATAAAGTTACGTAACATTACGTTATGTGACATTCCGTTACGTGACATTACGTTATGTGACATTCCGTTATGTGACATTCCGTTACGTGACATTACGTTATGTGACAATACGTTATGTGACATTAAGTTATGTGACATTCCGTTATGTGACATTCCGTTATGTGACATTAAGTTACGTGACATTACGTTATGTGACATTCCGTTAAGTGACATTCCGTTATGTGACAATACGTTGTGTGACATTAAGTTATGTGACATTCCGTTATGTGACAATACGTTGTGTGACATTAAGTTATGTGACATTCCGTTATGTGACATTCCGTTATGTGACATTCCGTTATGTGACATTACGTTATGTGACATTTCGTTATGTGACATTCCGTTATGTGACATAACGTTATGTGACATTAAGTTACGTGACATTCCGTTACGTGACATTCCGTTATGTGACATTCCGTTATGTGACATTCCGTTACGTGACATTACGTTATGTGACAATACGTTATGTGACATTAAGTTATGTGACATTCCGTTATGTGACATTCCGTTATGTGACATTAAGTTACGTGACATTACGTTATGTGACATTCCGTTAAGTGACATTCCGTTATGTGACAATACGTTGTGTGACATTAAGTTATGTGACATTCCGTTATGTGACAATACGTTGTGTGACATTAAGTTATGTGACATTCCGTTATGTGACATTCCGTTATGTGACATTCCGTTATGTGACATTACGTTGTGACATTTCGTTATGTGACATTCCGTTATGTGACATAACGTTATGTGACATTAAGTTACGTGACATTCCGTTATGTGACATTCCGTTATGTGACATTCCGTTACGTGACGTTACGTTATGTGACATTCCGTTATGTGACAATACGTTATGTGACATTAAGTTATGTGACATTCTCTTATGTGACAATACGTTATTTGACATTAAGTTATGTGACATTCCGGTATGTGAGATTCCGTTATGTGACATTAAGTTACGTGACATTAAGTTACGTGACATAAGTTACTTGATATTAAGTTACGTAACGTTACGTTAGGTGACATTAAGTTACGTGATATTACGTTAAGTGACTTTCCGTTATGTTACATTCCGTTATGTGACATTAAGTTATGCGACATTCCGTTACGTGACATTACGTTATGTGACATTCCGTTATGTGACAATACGTTATTTGACATTAAGTTATGTGACATTCCGTTATGTGACATTCCGTTATGTGACATTACGTTATGTGACATTTCGTTATGTGACATTTCGTCATGTGACATTCCGTTATGCGGCATTAATCTATGTGACATTAAGTTATGCGGCATTAATCTATGTGACATTAAGTTATGTGACATTAAGTTACGTGACATTACGTTATGTGACATTCCGTTACGTGACATTACGTTATGTGACATTCCGTTATGTGACATTCCGTTATGTGACATTCCGTTATGTGACATTCCGTTACGTGACATTACGTTATGTGACAATACGTTATGTGACATTAAGTTATGTGACATTCCGTTATGTGACATTCCGTTATGTGACATTAAGTTACGTGACATTACGTTATGTGACATTCCGTTACGTGACATTCCGTTATGTGACAATACGTTGTGTGACATTAAGTTATGTGACATTCCGTTATGTGACATTCCGTTATGTGACATTACGTTATGTGACATTTCGTTATGTGACATTCCGTTATGTGACATAACGTTATGTGACATAACGTTATGTGACATTAAGTTACGTGACATTCCGTTATGTGACATTCCGTTATGTGACATTCCGTTACGTGACGTTACGTTACGTGACATTCCGTTATGTGACATTCTGTTACGTGACGTTACGTTATGTGACATTCCGTTATGTGACAATACGTTATGTGACATTCCGTTATGTGAAATTTCGTTATGTGACATTTCGTCATGTGAGATTCCGTTATGTGACATTCCGTTATGTGACAATACGTTGTGTGACATTTAGTTATGTGACATTACGTTATGTGACATTACGTTATGTGACATTAAGTTACGTGACATTAAGTTACGTGACAAACTCAAAAACTCAAACTCAAATCATTTATTTCAATTAGACCATTACGGCACTTTTGAATGTCAAAAATACAAAACTAAATCAAAGCTACAGTCACAGTCACAAGGCATAATAACTTGAGAAAGTACTGTAGTTGCCCATTCCCTAGCGTAGATCTCTATGGAGAAGAACGGGCAAGAAACTCCATGGACACTCTTTTCAATCAAAATATTGTTACAAAATCTTGGTTACATCATTCATGTTGTGATTATACATATTGTATGTGAGAACGATGTAGAAAGACGTGCACATTAAGAGCGTCCAGAGAAAAGATTAAATCAACTTAAAAAAAATAATAAATTAAAATTAACCGTGGCAGCTGAGAGTTGACCAGTCTCAATTGACAGCGCCCGTTCACGAACATGACGCATGTATCAGCATCATTCAACTCGACCATATTGAAGGGAATTAAATGACCCGACACACCCGCCACCATCACCGAGACATTTGAGTGAGCATGACATTCTCTCAGCCGCCAGGGCATATTCAAGTCAAAAAAAAGATAACTAAATTTATGTAAAATGGTGGCTTTACAATACATAGAACTCACACATGTGGTATGCAATTATATAATATTAAGAGATGGAATCTATACAATGCAAGGATATTTTTACAATCTTCTGCAGCTTCCACAATAACTTGACTGGGAATCAATTGGTTTGCGCCTATGGTTGTGGAGCAGGACCGGCATTGAGCCAAGCATTTTTATCATCAATGTAATCCCCCAACTTATAATATGCTTGACTACATAGTGTGCGTTTTACACAAGATTTAAATTTCGTCTCATTCAGTTGTAGAATGTGGGGAGGTATTTTATTGTAACATTTTAAACAGTACCCCATGAAAGAGGAATCTACTTTAGCAAGCCTGAAACCTGGCTGAACTAGTTCGTCCCTATTTCTAGTATTATAGTGGTGTCTGTCACCTCTTTTACTGAATAAATGCAGATTTTTCCTAACGTACATGATGTTTTCATAGATGTATTGACAAGGTACTGTCATGATATTAATTTCTTTAAACAACTCTCTCAGAGAATCGCGTCTACGTAAATCATATATGGCTCTGATGGCTCTTTTCTGCAGAATAAATATAGACTCGATGTCTGCAGCCCGTCCCCATAGTAAAATACCGTATGACATAATACTATGAAAATAACTAAAATAAACTATCCTCGCGGTATCAACATCGGTAAATTGACGGATTTTTCTAACAGCATATGCTGCTGAGCTTAGGCGTCCTGCAAGAGATGTTAAATGAGGGCCCCATTGTAGCCTTGAATCGAGCGCAATTCCCAAGAAAATCGTTTTATCGACAAATTCTAGTTTCTCTTGATCTAATACTATGTCACAATCACTACTTTTGACATTTGGAAGAGCAAATCTGATGCATTTAGTTTTTTTCCCATTTAGAACTAAATTATTTACAGTAAACCAATTATGAACCTGCAGTAGGGCGTTATTTACGTCGTCAAAATTAGTGGCACGTCTGTTTATTCTAAATATTAAAGAAGTATCGTCTGCAAACAACACCATTTGCGGGCGATTGTTAAATAAATGGGGTAAGTCATTAATATAAACCAAAAAGAGGAAGGGACCCAATATCGAACCTTGTGGTACACCCATTTCTACTTTGAAACCCATTGAATTGACACCATTTATTTGTACCTGCTGCTGTCTATCACTCAAATACGATTTAACTAAACTGAGCGCAAGTTTACCTAAACCGTAATGCTCAAGTTTCAAGATTAAGGTTTCGTGATTTACGCAATCAAATGCCTTCGAAAGGTCACAGAATATTCCTATGGCATCATGTGCCTCTTCCCACGCAGTAAATATGTGTTTTAATAAAGTGACACCGGCGTCAGTTGTACAACGTCCTTTGGTGAAACCATACTGTTGATCGTGTAATATTTTATTGGTGTTAAAATGGTGAAGCATTTGATTGAGCATTATCTTTTCAAACACCTTGCTGAAAACTGGCAACACGGATACGGGCCTATAGTTATTCGTGTCTTTACTGTCCCCGGATTTAAAAAGCGGTATTACTTTACTAAACTTCATCAGATCCGGAAAGACCCCTTGATCCACGCACAAATTAAATATTAAGGCTAAATACGGAGCTACGGTCTCAATAATTGAGGTACAAGCTTTGATAGACAAACCCCATAGATCTTCAGTTAATTTGATCTTGATTTGCTTAAAAGCTTTTAAGACTGTTATGGGGTTTATATGCTGGAATTTAAATTCATTTGGACAGGCTGAAACGTTTGCTTTCAGTAAGTCAATAGAGACCAAGGGACAGGAGTTTAAGGTTTCTGTAGTTTTAATTGGGATACTAGTAAAGAAATTTACAAATTCATGAGCAACTTCACTGTTGGAGCTGACAAGGCCACGTGAGGTCTCTAGTGTGAAGTCATTACTTTGTTTTTTATTTCTATTTGTTTCGCTGTTGATTATTTTCCAAACCGACTTTATTTTATTTTCGGCTGATTTAATCTTTTTGCTAATGAATAAAGATTTGGCAACCTTGCAAGTGGTTTTAAAAATTTTCGAGTAAGTAGCAACATATTTATTAAAAGATTCTGTTTTGATGTAAGGCTTAAGGCCGTACAGCTCAAACAATCGTTCCCTACTTTTCCTAATACCCTGTGTTGCCCAGTCACTGAAAATAAACTTAGGGCCAATAGTTTTAGTTTTCATTTTTAAAGTTTTATTGAACTCAGTGTGCACTACCGAAAAGAATTCTTCATACAATTCATTTACATTGTTTCTAATATGGCCTGGTATATTAAGCTTGCTAATTAAATTATTATTGAACTTTTCTAAATTGCTGGGTGTTATTTGTCTGGTTTGAATCTGAATTCTTTGTAATTGTTTATTGTACGCGAAAGCAACTGTCTGCCCGCTGTGATCTGAAGGAAGATAATTTACGATAGATTTATCTAAGTAGTCGCAGCAACAAAAAACATTATCAATACATGTAGCAGTATTTGTAGTAATTCGGGTTGGTTCTGAAAACACGTTTGACAAATTAAATGATTTAAAAAGACTTAAAAATCGACTGCTATTGACATTATTCTCTAAGATATTAACATTGAAGTCACCACAGATAATTATTGATTTATTACCAGTTACAAGTTTTGCCAAAGCATCTTCCATTACTGACTCAAAGATAGAGTAGTTCAGATAATTTGGGGGTCTGTAAACGCACACTATTAAATGCTTATCAAGCTCAACACAAGACAATTCAATGCTATGTTCGACCGATAGATCGACTATATCATTTCGAGATTTAGATTTAATACAGTTCTTAACTAAGATCAATGAACCCCCTCGCATCTTAGATTTTCGGTTAAAGCAACTTCCCACGTTGTAGTTATTATAATTTATTTGCATTGATTCATAATCTTTCATCCAATGTTCGGTAAAACAAATAACATCAAACTTAGTTTTTTCTAAAAACAATTCTATCTCTAATTGTTTGGATGAAAATCCCTGAATATTCTGGTGAAATAATTTCAAAGTATTCTGCTCAGCCTCTTTTTTACAAATAGTTGATTGAGAGCTAGAAGATACCGGTTTATCTAAATTATCTCTATTACCTTCTATTGTCTTACTGACTAGTTTAAACCTAAGCTAAAATGTGTATAATTACAATTAGTATAATTACTAATTTCCGTGGGACTATTTACAGATGACTGCGACATATCACTTATGTCTGAGTTTATATTAAAAGCTAATAGCCTCGCTATTTGACGTCTAAAACTAATCGGTAGGTATGCATTATTCCTCGTTGACTTTAATTTCTGAACGAAACTATTTGTGTCGAAAAATATCAACTTGTCACAATAGTGACATAATAAATGCATGTGATTATTAAGGCTATGAATAAAATGATTTTGCCTGCTTGACAATTTCTCAAAGTAAGGAAAGGCACAGAGAATTATTTTCCTACAATTTAATTGCAACAGTTGAGTGACATTGTCAGTGATATCATTAATGTTTACGTTAAAACTATTCCCAACAAATACAGTTAATATAGCATTAGGATCTAATTCCTTCCGAGTTATGGATGTCATTATTTGGTTGTAAGAAGCCTGAGGTGTACAGTAATTTTGGGAAGAATGACTCAGATTGTTACTTATTAATTTTCCTAAGCCTATTCCGATACTGTCTGTAAACATAATGGAGCAACCACACTGTGAACTACTACAAAGGGGAGAACTACTTTCAGGTTGTCCTATAGGTGTAGAACCTTGAACATGAAGCGGTGAATTTTCAATGGGGATACAGCCCGGAACACTTATCAACCGGGCCGGGTCCTCCGTTACCTCAGGCAGGAGAGTGTCCGGGCTGGATTCCCCTTGTGATACACATTGAGTATTTTCGATGGTTATCATGTCTACATAGTCTGCATTACCATTTCCCCTATCGTTTGCAGCAAGTATGTGTTCCTTAATTTGTTTCTGAGAATTCACATACTTAGAATAACATGATTTTAGTTGACACTCTAAAACTTGAATTTCTGACTGTAAGTGTTGAGTGTCTGTCTCATAAAACTTCTTACTGTCCTCTAATTTAATTTGATAATTATTTAACTTTTTAATCAGAAAAACACGTTCTTTTCTTAGATTTATATTGTTGGAACTATGTTTTTGTTGTTTTTTAAATTTATTGCATTTCTTTATTATTCTATTCAGTTTTGCATATTTTTTTATTTTATTTTGGCTTACTTTATAGCTGCTGCAATTATATTTCAAATCAAATCAAATCAAATCAAAGCATTTATTTCAAGTAGGCCAGTTACAGGCACTTTTGAATTGTCGAAACAAAATGAACATTTAAAGTAGCTACAGTCCCAGTCACAAGACATAAAAACTGTGAAAGTACTGTAGTTGCCCATTCCCTAACGTAGATCTCTATGGAGAAGAACGGGCAAGAAACTCCATGGACACTCTTTTAAATCAAAATATTGTTACAAAATCTTGGTTACATCATTCATGTTGAGATGGTATATTATGTGAGAACAATGTAGCAAGATGTGCACGTTAAAAGTGTCCATAGCAAAACAAAATAAAATACAACTCAAAAACTAAATAATTAATTCAAATAACCCATGGCGACTAAGAGATGACCAGTCACAACTGACAGCGCCCGTTCACGAACATGACGCATGGATCAGCACCATTCAGCTCAACCATTTTGAAGGGAACTAAATGGTCCGACACACGCGCCACCATCAGCGAGACATTTGAGAGAGCATGACATACTCTCAATCGCCAGGGCACATTCTAGTCAAGAACTGCCGTAGGCTTCCAGTGAATGATAGCTTTCTAGTACATAGTACTCACACAATATGGGCTATGCGATTATATAATACTAACATTGAATCTATACAATGCAAAGATAGTTAAGTACAATCTTCGGCAGCTCCAACAATACCATTTAATGCTATCAATTTATGCGTCCCTGTCCTTATGGAGCAGGACCAGCATTGAGCCAAGCATCTCTATCAGCGATATAATCGCTCAACTTGTAATATGCTCGTTGACAAAGTGTGCGTTTAATGCATGTTTTAAATTTCGTCTCATTCAGTTCAAGAATACTTTGTGGAATTTTATTATAGCATCTCAAACAGTACCCCATGAAAGATGAGTCTACTTTTGCGAGTCTAAAGCCTGGCTGAACTAATTGGTCCCTATTTCTAGTACTGTAGTTATGTCTGTCACCTCTTTTACCAAAAAGATGCAAATTTTTTCTGACGTACATTATGTTTTCGTAGATGTATTGACAATGTACCGTCATAATGCCAATATCCTTAAACAGCTCTCTTAGAGAATCGCGCCTACGAAGATTATATATGGCTCGAATGGCTCTTTTCTGCAGAATAAATATAGACTCAATATCTGCAGCTCGTCCCCATAGCAAAATACCGTAAGACATTATACTATGGAAGTAACTAAAATAGACCAGTCTAGCGGTATCTACATCAGTAAATTGACGGATTTTTCTAATGGCATATGCTGCTGAGCTTAGCCGCCCCGCAAGAGATGTTAAATGAGAACCCCATTGTAGCCTTGAATCAAGCGTAATCCAGAATAGAATAGTATTTCAGAATAGAATCTTCAGTAAGATCTATTGTTGTTAAGGAATGTGGGTTGCACTTTGAATTTAATAATTGATTATATAGGTGATCTGTTTCCCTAACCTGAGTACATTCTCTTTGTTTTTGAAACTCAATAATTTTTTTATTGGCATGAAGCAGTTCATCTTCCAAGTCCCTAACCTTACATAAAGCCGTTTCATAATAGTTACTGCAGTCGTTGAAGCCATCTGTGACCACCCGCAGTTTGTCCCGTTCATCGACAACATCCATGTATTGTTGGTGCAAGTCCACTAGCTCACGTTTCAAGCTTGTGTTTTTGAGAACGACCTTCTCAATTTCGATCTCGTGTTCCTCTCTATCCAATAACAGCTGTTGACACTTGCTGTTTGATTCCTTAAGTTCATCAAGGGCCGTTCTCAACTTAGCCTGCAACTCCTGGGTAGTAGCCTTACGGGTCATCACAGGCATGGTTTCAGGCAAAAGAACTGAAAGTGGAAGTACAAAGAATGGTGAGAACTAATTGGATGGACAAAATTAGGAAAGCTAGAAGTGAATGGAGAAAGTGAGAATAGAGTGGAATGTGTGATTAATAGACTGGTAACTGAAGTAGGCTTATGAGTCTAACACAAAATACTTCAATAAGAAGATTAAATTAAGTTGAAATTTACATTGATTTATGTCATTTACTTTTTCATATAGTGGGTAGGACTAGTGGCAGTTTTCTCTATTGTTTTGTTTTTAGTTGGTGAAATAGATAGAAAGTTACTTTATTAACTTATTACAAACTACACAACTACTTATTATTTAACAAGTGTTAGCTGACACTGAATCATGACATAAGTTACTTGATATTAAGTTACGTAACATTACGTTAGGTGACATTAAGTTACGTGATATTACGTTAAGTGACTTTCCGTTATGTTACATTCCGTTATGTGACATTAAGTTATGCGACATTCCGTTACGTGACATTACGTTATGTGACATTCCTTTATGTGACAATACGTTATTTGACATTAAGTTATGTGACATTCCGTTATGTGACATTCCGTTATGTGACAATACGTTATGTGACATTAAGTTACTTGACATTCCGTTATGTGACATTCTGTTACGTGACGTTACGTTATGTGACATTTCGTTATGTGACATTCCGTTATGTGACATAACGTTATGTCACATTAAGTTACGTGACATAAGTTACTTGATATTAAGTTACGTAACATTACGTTAGGTGACATTAAGTTACGTGATATTACGTTATGTGACTTTCCGTTATGTGACAATACGTTATTTGACATTTAGTTATGTGACATTCCGTTATGTGACATTCCGTTATGTGACATTACGTTATGTGACATTTCGTTATGTGACATTTCGTCATGTGACATTCCGTTATGCGGCATTAATCTATGTGACATTAAGTTATGCGGCATTAATCTATGTGACATTAAGTTATGTGACATAAAGTTACGTGACATTACGTTATGTGACATTCCGTTACGTGACATTACGTTATGTGACATTTCGTTATGTGACATTCCGTTATGTGACATTCCGTTATGTGACATTCCGTTACGTGACATTACGTTATGTGACAATACGTTATGTGACATTAAGTTATGTGACATTCCGTTATGTGACATTCCGTTATGTGACATTAAGTTACGTGACATTACGTTATGTGACATTCCGTTATGTGACATTCCGTTATGTGACAATACGTTGTGTGACATTAAGTTATGTGACATTCCGTTATGTGACAATACGTTGTGTGACATTAAGTTATGTGACATTCCGTTATGTGACATTCCGTTATGTGACATTACGTTATGTGACATTTCGTTATGTGACATTCCGTTATGTGACATAACGTTATGTGACAATAAGTTACGTGACATTCCGTTATGTGACATTCCGTTATGTGACATTCCGTAGTGACATTCCTTAACGTGACATTACGTTATGTGACATTCCGTTATGTGACATTCCTTTACGTGACATTACGTTATGTGCCATTCCGTTATGTGACATTCCGTTATGTGACATTCCGTTATGTGACATTACGTTATGTGACATTTCGTTATGTGACATTCCGTTATGTGACATAACGTTATGTGACATTATGTTATGTGACATTAAGTTACGTGACATTAAGTTACGTGACATAAGTTACTTGATATTAAGTTACGTAACATTACGTTAGGTGACATTAAGTTACGTGATATTACGTTATGTGACATTCCGTTTTGTGACAATACGTTATGTGACATTAAGTTATGTGACACTCCGTTATGTGACATTCCGTTATGTGACATTCCGTTATGTGACATTCCGTTATGTGACATTTCGTTATGTGACATTCCGTCATGTGACATTCCGTTATGTGACATTCCGTTATGTGACAATATGTTATGTGACATTAAGTTATGTGACATTCCGTTATGTGACATTCCGTTAGGTTCATATGTCCTTACTTGTTCTTTCTAACATGTCCCTAAATCCCGCCTTTCATCTCAAGACAAAGTTATTTCCCTGCAATATTATTTGCGTAAAGTTACTTAGTTTGATGTACAGAGTGCTTGGTTAACGGCTTCGTAATTTAGTTTACAAAATTATGCTCTGTTATTTTTTAATCGGAAATGACCATCATTATTATTATTATTATTATTATTATTATTTAACAATTTATGTACACACTAAATACAGTAAAGAAGAAAGGAATAGAAAATAGGTACAAAGGTGATGCTTATTTCTAAAGAAATCTCTTCCAGCATACCTGCGAAAGGAAAGGAGATAAAAAGAGATGTAGACATAGTGTGTAAAATATGAGAAAATAGAATACATACAAACAAACGATAAACCTAAGAATATACTTACATACATACAAGACAAAAATATATAACACAACTATAAACTACAATATAATATATATTAAAAATAAAATACCTATGCAACTATGACGAATTGGACAGATAGTGTTCTTTTACTCTTCTTTTGAAGACTGCAATAGTATGGCAGTCTCTAATATCAGGCGGAAGAGAATTCCACAACCGCACAGCGTGAACAGTAAAGGAGTAGGAATAGAAATCGGTAGAGTGAGGAGGGGATTTAAGGAGGTTCCTAAGATGCGACCGGCAAGGTGCATCAGAGGGACGGGAGTAGGAAAAGCGTTCCCGCAAATAGGATGGTGTTTTAGGGTTATGGAGGATGTTAAAAAGCAGACACAATATCCGAGAGTTCCTGCGAAGTCGGATTGGGAGCCACTTGAGTATCTTGCGAAAGTTGGAGACATGGTCATACTTCCTAAGATTAAAAACAAAACGAATACAGATATTTTGCAAACGCTCAAGTTTATTTAAAAGCTCCTCGGTGGCATCCAAATAACAGGCATCGGCGTAGTCTATGATGGGCTGGATTAGAGTTTGCGCAAGGGAGATTTTGGTTTTCAAAGGCAAGAAGCTCTGGAGGCATTTCAACGAATGAAATGTGTAGTGCACTTTGCGACTAACTTCGGCAACCTGAGAAGTCCACGATAAGTAAGAGTCCATTATAACCCCCAGGTTTTTGGCCTTGTTCGCGTATTCTATCTGAACTCCATTCAGCCTGAGTGGAGACAGAGACGCAACATCAACCCTGTTCCGCATATACCTACCGCCAATGACCAAGGCCTGAGACTTCTTAGGGTTGATCTGCAGTCCGAAGGACCGCGACCACTCACCAATGAAGTCCAGATCCTTGTTCATGACAGATACGGCGGCTTCTGCATCTTCCCTCAAGAAATGACGGTAGAGCTGCAAGTCGTCTGCATACAGATGGAAGAAGGAAGAGATGACACTGGTGACAGAGTTAATGAAGATGGAAAAAATAAGAGGAGAAAGAACGCCACCCTGAGGCACACCCGTGCTAAGAGGGCACCAATCAGAAAAAGACTCATCAAGACGAACACGCTGCGAGCGGCCTTTAAGATAGGAATCGAACCAAGCAATAGCGGAAGAGGATAAATTAATAGATTTAAGGATTCCAAGAAGGATATCAAAATCAACGGAATTAAAGGCGCTGCTAAAGTCTAGTAGTACGAGTAAAGTAAGAGATTTATGGTCCATAGCCTAGCGGATATCATCAGTTACTTTTAAAAGAGCCGTTACAGTACTATGGCCAGGACGAAAACCGGATTGAAAATTACTCAGAAGATCATTTCTAGACAGGAAGGCAGTGAGTTGCTGATGTACAATATGTTCAAGAACTTTGGAGAGGTAAGGGAGGATGGAAATGGGTCTGAAATCGACCGGTGAGGTCGGGTTTGGAATTTTAGGTAAAGGGATGATATGGGCTTGTTTCCAGACCTCGGGAACCGTACATGAGAACAAGGAGTAATTAAAAATGTGAGTCAAAACGGGGAGGATAGAGGGAAGGATAGGAGAGATCATTCTTGAGCAGAGGAGGTCATTGCCAACTGCAGTGGAGGAGATGGCATACACTGATTTTTAACATCATCCTCACTCACTGGGCAAAGTTCAAAATAAGGACATTGCGGCAGAGGCAATCCGGAAAGTGTATTTAAAGTAGCTGACTTGACGTGCGGGTCCAAAGTAACAGGTGGTAGTGAGAAATGTTTATTAAGAGCACACACGTCAACGTCATTACTAGGAACAACCGGAGGCTTGCCAATACCGACTGTTTTTAGAAACTTCCAGACTTCAGCAGAGTTGCGGTTGTCGAGAGAATTGTGGAAGTAGCGTCTCTTAGCATCTCTACACAGGCGACTGCAGCGATTACGCAACAATTTGTATTCAGATAAATTGCGTTCGGAAGGACATCGTTTCAACCTTCTCTTGGCTTTATCCCTACTTGCCATCGCATCTTTAATAGCAGGAGTAAGCCAGGGAGCCGGAACATACTTAACTTTTACTCTACGGATAGGAGCATGACGATCGTATAAACCTAGCACATGACTGTTAAAACTACGAACCTTATCGTCGATAGACGTACTCTCGCAAACGTCCGTCCAGTCGATGCCACCAGCATCATGCAGCAATGCCTCCAGATCTATGCCCTTGTAGTTCCTAAGGAGAATATATTGAGGTTTGCGCTTGGGAGGGCGTATCTTATAGGACAAAAAGATGAGATCGTGATACGAAAAACAAGCAGTGAGCTGTCCATGGATGGATACATTGCTAGGTTTGGAGACGATCATCAGGTCTAGAAGAGAAGGGGTACAATTAGGGAAATGATGAGTGGAAGAAAGAGGCAGAATACTAAGATTATACGAAGAAATGAGGGATTGAAGTTTATGAGTTCGACTGTCATTCTTAAGTAGGCAAGTATTAAAATCACCCATCAAGACTACGTGATCATAAGAGGGACACATTTAAAAGTGAGTCAAAAGAGTCAAAGTAATCGATGCTAAGATTAGGACTGTACAACACACCCAGTAACATTTTAACGCGATGTAGGGAAATTTCAAGAAATAGATGCTCCGCTGACCCCGAGTACGGAGATGGCGACGTACTAACAACCTTGAAAGGAATATCCGCACGCAAGTAAATAGCTACCCCACCACCACCCTGCCCAGGCCTTTCATAACTTTTTGGGACACTGACTACATGGCACCGAGGAAACCCGATATGTAATGGGTGGTCACCTATCCACAGACCAACCTAGGCAAACACGGCTTAACCTCAAGATCGACCTGAGCGACTGCTATTATTAAGCCACGGAAATGACCATCGTTTGGTTATTTGGGTCTTAACAGTCGAACGGACAACAAAGTAATTCTATAAGGGTTCAGTTTTTACGTTTTGAAGTAGGCAACTTTGAACCCTGATTATTCGGTAATTCAAAGAATGGAGTTCCGACTGCAAAATCTTGAACAAGAATTTGTGCAATATCTTAACAAATACAGCAATTATAAATCTTGACCAGAGGCAGAGAAAACCTTTTATTTTAATGTTATCCTATAATTGAAAAATAAAATAACTGAGAAAGAACCTGTAATCAAATTATTTTTAACAAATTTTTAAAGCAGAACACAAAGCGACACATTACAGATCTTCCATAAGTGCAATAGTATTTGAGATATAATTGTGGCTAAGCTGGGGAGACTCTGTCCAGATCGGCTACCAGTTTGAACCAGTCACCGACAAATTAGCGACTTCTTTTTTTTTTGTTATCAAAATTAAAATCCATGATGATGGCCAAGCCGGTGTCAGTCACACCGTAAGGCTCAGCGCAGACAGAACGGAGATGATTTTATTAACGCACTTAATAATAAACTTTAAAGTTATTACAATAAAGTGCATAAATGCTTGAACCTGACAAAAAATGCTCGCGCGTCCTCGAAGTTACGCTCGAGCATACGCGATCATTCCTCTCTGTCTGCGCTGACCCTTAACATGTAACTTGATTTGATTTTTATGAAATCTCTTAGGTGGCGCTGCTTCAAAATTGTCTTTATACTACTAACATTCACTAAACTGTTTCTCGGCCCAAGTTACTTGAATGGCGTAGTTTTATAGTGTAAAGCTAGATAATAGCATGGCTTTCTCAAAAACAACATTTAAATATGCGTCGTTAGATTACACGCTGTCACAGAATGCGTAAGAAAAATAAAGATTCACAGCTCGTCTCCCGTAGGTGATAGCGTGATAATATGTAGCCTATAGGTTGACCCGACCTCTTAGTAATATTTATGCAAAATTGGAAATAAATCCATGCAGTGCTTTTTAAGTTTAGCCCGGACATACATACAGACAAACAGACAAAAATTATAAAAAAATGTTTGGCTTTAATATCGATTGTAGATCACGCCCCAAGTATTCTTTAAAAAAAAAACAATGTACAGTTTTGACTTTCCTACGATTTTATTATAAGTAGAGATAAAGATAGATAAACAGACTTACTTATTATTGGTAAGAGTATTTTAATTACACACAATTTAGATTGCCATTTTCACGCTAAGAAGAAGATTAGTAGGATTTTGCAGAGAGAAGAACATACACAACACATTTCCATTGACATAATTATAGAAAAGAGGTTTGACTCCACCGATCCCGGTATCAGATTAACTCAGTCTCGGATCACGGCGTTATTTTATTGTAGTATACTACATAATAGAGCTTGTAAAAAAAAAAATCGGGAAGGATATTGGAAGTTTTTGGAATACGAAACGGTTTGAAAGCTATTGCCACTACTGTAGCACTGTAGGTCTTCGGAATCTAGCTGTATCCTCTTCAAAAACACAATGTACAAATACTTCAAGAAGAAGAAATGTAGTGCCAAATAACTGTTATCTCAAAACTGTAAGTACGTTCGTTATAATAAAACTTTCCTGAGAAGTAAATCTCAGCTTTAGTTTTAAAATCAGCAAGTCTTAACCTAGTTTAAGCAAGAATGTATTGGGACACAACTGGTGCAGACATGGTTCCGTATACAACTGTGGCACAGATGGTAACGTACCGAACGTGCTAGTGCTAGAGAAATGTAGCAATTACCGTTCATTTAAAAATGCTGCGCTAACCTATTTCGCTTGAGTAAGTTACTTAATCATGTGTTGATACTCGTACTGTGGTCGCAAGTGTTACTGTTGACAATGTGATCCTGTGATAGAATCCCGGGTTGGGCAAAGTTTTTAATTAGGAATTTATCAGTACTAGAAAAGAGACAATTTTTTTTGTTCGAGGATTAGTTTCCCACATAAATTCTAGCATATAATAATGAAACTTACATTGATTTCTTCCTTATATCCTCTAGATTCCAGTGGTTTAATTAGCTTAGCATTGTCTAACCGGAATAAATGCGAAAAATCTGCAAAAACACTTACGAAAACCAAAATAAACAGAAAAAGTAAATGTCAAAATAATGAAGTTGTCTGTCTATCACAAAAAAAGTGGGTTTATAACGTTTCATGTCACGTTGATTGTTTAAACCACCTATGCGATTTTAGTGTAAACCTATAAAAATGGCATTAAAAATGCTCATAGTTTAATAATATTTATTTTTATATTCTTTCTGATTCTATAATAATTATATAGCACATATGATTTCCAACGGATAGGTACCGTACTTTTTTTAGTAAACAGAAACGCGCCCCTATTCACGTAAGTATTTGCTGTCAAATGACATTGACCACAACAGGAATGATTTGACTCGCAAAAAAATATCATAACATATAATAGCTTATTTATTATGATTTTAAGATTCCGTTTTCATTTCTACGTAATATTTCCTTTAAAACCATAGTAAAATGGTTACTTTTTTTTGGTGTTATTATGAATAATAAATACAACGACCAGGTGGGCCCAAAAAAAACTATCTCCTTTGTCTAAGTTAAACTTAATATAGGGCAACCTTGTTCAAATAGATAAGACTCCAGAGTATGGACTCTGGAGTCGCCTCTATTCAAGGTTGCCCTATATTAAGTGGAACTTAAACAAATGCCTAGTGCTTTGAAGATTACGGGTTAAATGATATGTCAACAAAAGCAAAGGTTGATATAGTAACGATTCTGATGATGTCTGGGCAGAGATAACGACAAAATCGCTAACTTTCGATCTCTGATTACTAACAAATAAATTCGGTTGCAAACATTGTGGCCCTGGACATAATGTGGAACTGTTACGTTTCCTACGTGACAGTTCGATAAAAGAAAGTTAACTTAAATAAATTCCATTGTTAACAAACTTTTGTTATTACTAGCTTATGCTTGTTGTCCCACGGGATCATATCATATTAAAAGTATTATATGTATTAAACTAACCAACTTTTGTGTACAAATTTCATCCAAATCCGTTTAGTAGTGTTTGCGTGAAAGAGTTACAAACATCCATCCATCCGTCATCATCATCATCATCATCAGCCTTTACTGTTTCCCACTGCTGGGACAGGCCTCCTCTCAAGAAGAGGGAATGGGCTATATAATCCACCACACGAGCCCAGTGCGAATTGGTAGATGTCACATGTCTTCGAATTCTTGGTTCTAGGACATGCCGGTTTCCTCACAATGTTTTCCTTCACCGTTTTGAGAGCAGTGGTGATGAAATAAATTACACAGAGTAATGTGCCTGTCTGGGTTCGAACCCACGACTATACTGTTCGTAAGTCACCACTGGACCACCGCTGCTCTCATTCATCCGTGCATCCTTGAATACATTCGCATTTATAAAATGACTACTTAGTAGGAGGTAAGTAGCCCCCCCCTCCGTGGTGTCACAGTGATCGGACGTGCTTTCTGTTCTCGTTGTATTCAAAATTATAAATCAGTGGAAAAAGTGATCACACTCTTAAGGAAACCACATCAATACAAACCCAAGTGAACAAGTGACAATCTGTGTGAAAATTATAGTGAAATAACAATTACATCTCCTCCAAAATACAAACAAAAACTTTAAACAGACAACAAAATTTTAAAAACTGTGCCAGGTTTGAACTTTGAACTCATTAGTGTGCACAAAGGATACGAGCCAGCACGCATCGTCTAAGTGACGAATTCCGTGCGTCAACTAAGGATTGTTATTTTCGATCGCGATTGTAAAGCTCTCGTAGCACTGCGGCGTAGGCTGCCGACTGTCGAAACATCGTAGCGAGTTCAAATCCAAGACCTCAAGAAAATATACCTTTTGCTTTTTGTTTCTTCAAACTTTTCTATAATAAATATACAACTACACAAGGAATTATATATAATCGAATACATCTTATTTTAGCATAAGATTGTTTGTCTGAATTATTATACATATTTTAAACGCAGCACAGTCTTACAGTAATATAAAATACATAGAAAATGATGCCGCTACGACGCACTCCGCCTGCATCACCGGCCACAATGAGTGGGCAGCCACCTGTTCTTCATCAATCTGAGCCTAACATTAGTGCTCTTTCGGAATTGAGTGAACCTTGCTTGGATACAAATATAACCAGTCGCAATAAAAGGAAACGACACGATCACGAAAGTTTTGTCAACATGTGCGAGTTCAAGGACGAAATATCGAACACACTTAAAGAGCTAAAGAAGGAGCAAACATTGTTTCGATCAGACATTGCAACGACGCTTACGGAAATTAAAAACCAATGCAGTAAGCTTCAGGATTACGTTGATTTTTCTGTAGCCAAATATGATGAGATGCTGGCAAAAATGCAGGAATATGAAGTGGAGAGAAAGGAAAATCGGGATTATATATGTAGACTTGAAGATAGAATCGACCACCTAGAAAGGCAATCAAAACTAACTAGTCTTGAAATTAAAAATGTCCCAAAAACTGCCGATGAATCGAAGCTTGGTCTGGCTAACGCAGTGAGAAATATCGGCAACGTCCTGGATACCACCATTGTTCAGTCCGATATTAAAGATGTTTATAGAATAAACTACAAAGGCTCCACGAATAACACCATTATAGTGGATTTTACTACCGTTATGCTGAAATCAAAATTACTTCATTCGGTCAGGACCTTCAACAAAAACAACCAGAACAACAAATTAAACACATCGCACCTACGAGTTGACGGCCCCAAGGTACCTATTTATATATCTGACCACCTACCATCAAAAACCCGAAAGTTATACTTTTTAGCAAGAGATTTCGCCGCTCAGAATAATTATAAACACTGCTGGACAGCATATGGTAAAGTCTACCTACGCAAAGAAGACGGAGCTCAGCGTGTCATAGTTAACTCTGAGGGAGACATTACCAAGTTAACTAAAATCTGACTATGTAGTCTTTATGTGATTATTACAAAGGCACGCATGCCCACTTTTAATCTTTGTTACTATTTACTTATAGGTACAAAACGATGCAGCATGCCTAATTTTAATTATTTCTTTAATTACTTCATTGTTTTTTATTATTTATTGTTGAAAGTTTTGGATTTTTATAAAACACTAATTCACGCAAACACTCTCAAACAATCACACTGGCACAAAAATACACACCATCCTACACCCTACACACACAAAACACTTACAGAATTTACAAATTCACGATCAAGACCTGTCTTTAGAGGTGGTTTTCGCATTTTTATGAAATACTGGTGTGACTCACACGTTACTGGAAAAATAATAACATTGAGAACTCTGTACTTTGTCTTCTTGACTTTAAACCGTACCATTCGATAATTCAAATAATGTAAATGATGTGATAAATAATTTGGATAACGCTACTTTTTCAAACGCAATAACATGTGACCCAGATGATTGTACCAAGCTGATGCCCTCTAACAAGTGTTTGACTATTTTATCCCAGAACATTCGCAGTGTAAACGCTAACTATGCGGGGCTTTTAACTCTATTACAAAGAATTGTGGTACCTAGTGACATTATTATTCTGTCAGAATGTTGGCTCTCCCGCAACCCCGTCATTCCGATTCTGGAGGGATATACTTCTTATAAGTCTTCAAAAACCTTCAATCAAAATGACGGAGTTATTGTATACGTCAATAGTTTGCTAGCTAACGTGAAAGTTAAAGAACCCGTCGTATCCGAAGCGAACTGTTTGACAGTTACGATTGGAGTGGATATAGCCATCATTGCCGTGTACAGGCCCTATGCATTTAAAAATCCCTCAAAATTTTTACAATCAATGGACAGTGTTTTATGTGAGCTTAAATCGTTTAGAAACATCGTAATTATGGGAGACATAAATATTGACATTACCCACAATAATAAAGATGCATACTCACTGGACTATTTGGATCTACTAGGTCACCATGGACTTTTCCCAGGACATACGTTAGAAACACATGGATCAACATGTCTTGATCACGCCAATATAAAGACTTCTTTCTCTAGCACAGTCATGGTGCTACAATCCACTGTCACAGATCACTTTGCAGTTTTACTCTCTTTGGTACCAAATAAAATCAAAGTTCTAAACTCAAGCCAAATTACAAAAATAAGTGAGGATGAGCTTGCTAATGACATTAATAATATAAGTTTCGATGCCGTCTATGCCACAAAAGATCCTAATTTGGCTACTAAATATTTAATGGAACCACTTCTCCTAGCTTTATCTAAAAACACTAAAACTATTCCAACTTCACGTAGACGCAGGCCGATTAAACCCTGGATTACTCAAGGACTACTAAAATGTATGCGACACAGAGACAATTTGTTTAAGAAGTTTAAAACAGATCCAACAAATGAAGTCGTCGCGGTCTCCTACAGAAGGTATCGTAATTTCTGTACAAACCTGCTACGAAAAGCAAAAAGAGATTATGAGAGACTAGAATTTGAAAAAGCAGGAAGAAATTCTAAGCAGGTATGGCGTGTTATTAAGAGTGTCACAAACATAGGACAAATAAAGTCATCAGCCTATGATCTCATAGCGAATCATCACGATAAGCAGGACTCTATAAATCAAATTAATGATTATTTCGCGAATGTAGGGAGACGTCTAGCTGACAAAATTCATAGAGACCCTCGATCTTTTTCGCTACCCGACCCTCAAAAGGAGTCTTTTGTAATGTTAGAGACAAATGAACAGGAGGTGGAACGATTAATTCTTTCACTTCGAAATGATTGTGCAGTTGGCTGGGACGGTATTTCTTCCAGTTTTCTAAAACGACATAGAAAAGCTATTGTGCCTCCATTGACACATGTTTGCAATCTGTGTCTGGACTCTGGTATCTTTCCAAACTGGTTTAAAAAGGCAATTCTTCACCCTATTTTTAAATCCGGAGATCGTGACCGTGTCGAAAACTATAGGCCCATATCAGTTCTACCTGCGATGTCCAAGGTACTGGAAAAGCTCATAAATACAAGACTGGTAGCATATTTAGAAGCTCGTAATATTTTTTCAATTAACCAGTTTGGCTTTCGAAAAAATCTATCCACTGCTGATGCTGTTCACAAACTGGTTAATCACATAGCTCAGAAACTTGACAATGGTAAGAAATGTGTTGCAATGTTCCTGGATCTCGCGAAGGCATTTGACACGGTCTCGATTCCCATTCTAATATCTAAGCTCGAATGCCTGGGTATACGAGGTACCCAGCTATCCTTATTTCAGAGCTATCTTACAAATAGAACACAGAGTGCCAAAATTGGAACTTACTCCAGCAGTGATCTGAATATAGCTTTTGGTGTGCCACAAGGCAGTATTCTTGGCCCTACTTTATTTTTAATCTACATGAATGACCTGTGCTGCCTCAGTCTGGAAAACGGTAAAATATTTTCCTATGCGGACGATACAGCACTCGTATTTGCGTCAGATAACTGGGAGGAGGCATATCGCCTTGCTCAGAAAGGTTTCGATACAGTCAGTGAATGGCTTAAGAACAATTTGCTTACCCTAAACATATCGAAAACAAAAATAATAAATTTTTCGATTCGAAATACCAATGTGTCCGTTACAAGCTCACTAAATGTTGCTGCCCAGGTGACACTATCTAATGGTAATAGCGACGGCATTGGCACCCATGATCACAGTAACATTGAACGAGTCACCTCAATAAAGTATCTTGGCATAGTGATTGACTGCAACCTTACTTTCAAAGAGTACATAATAATTCTATCAAATAGAGTGCGCAAACTAATGTACATTTTTAAACAACTACGCAATTCAGCAGATGCTGTTGTCATGAAAATGACATATCAGGCACTATGTCAGTCAATTCTGGTCTATTGTATCTCGTCCTGGGGCGGGGCAGCCAAGTCCCACTATATTCAGATTGAACGTGCGCAGAGAGCGGTTCTTAAGGTGTGCTGTTTCAAGCCAAGACTTTATCCTACTGTCAAGCTCTATGAATATTGTCAAGTCCTTACGGTTAGGCAATTGTTTGTATTGACCACTGCTATTAAGCAACATTCTATTTCCAACTTTTCACAGCAAACAAATCGCCGACACCGTCTAGTTGCCTTAACTACTCCTCTTAAAACTTCTTTTAGTCAAAGATTCTTTGTTTTCCTCGGACCCTATCTTTACAATAAATTAAACCAAATTCTTTCCCTACACTCATTGAATAAACATAATTGTAAAATAGCTTTACATTCCTGGCTACAAAGCCAAACATATACCGCCACAGAAGCTCTCTTTAACGTATTAGTCTAAATCAGACGCATCCACTAACATTCTCTCCAACACATAAACATACACACATACACTCACGCGCATACACACACACACACAACCTACATTCATCAACCCATACATACTTTTTAACTTTTTAATTTGTTTTACTTAGATTATTCTACTACTCTCTTTTGTTTATTTTTATTTTAATAAGCTCACAAATTGTTTGAAATTTTTGTTATTTGCTGTGATACCAGATGTATTAAGCTATCAAATGTGTAACTCTAAACAGGTGGGGACCTGGTGACCTGTATTACAGGTGTTACTACCTACCACAGGCACCAGCGATCCACAACCAAAATACGTTGGCTACTGCATATGTGTAAATATTGTTTGTATTTTTTGGCTTGTGGTGAGAAATAAACACTTTTTATTATTATTATTATTATTAGGATTTGCACACTAAAATACTTGGTCTTTATAAAACTAAATACAAAAACATTGAAGAACAGTGCCCTCATTCTATTTTTAAAAGTTTTCCCACCGACTGAAACGGCTCGTTGTATAAAAGTATAATGATGTGTGGAAGTGTGACCCACATATCGGTTATAGTACCCACGTAAGCCATTAGTAAGATTAATTGAAAATACGAGCACACACTTTTTAGGTTAGTGGTCAACCGCGACGGATATTGAAACCGGGAATCAATCAAGAGAAAATTAATTGTATTCAAAAATTCGTTGTGCTGTGGTCAGTGCTGATAGGCATGGCGAAGGTATAAAAAATATACTAATCTATTTAGTACGTCTGTAAGATTTTTGAAAAATAATTGTCACGTATTTTTTTACTTTGTCAATCAATGAATATTGACAAAGATAAAACGCATCAAAACTCGGGAGTGGTGGTTCGTGACGTCAGAACTAGCTAAAAATATACCTAGGCGTGACGTATTGGGAATTGTTAAGGCGTCATTACTTCGTCAATTTTGATTTACGTAACAAAAGAAAAATACAGGTCAAATGTTTTTTAATGATCTACTTGACGGACTAATTCGACTTTTTTGTCGTCTCCTACTATTTCAAAATAATTTTTACAGTATCTCTTCCCAAAACGCCAACAAAATGGCGACAGGTCACTGGAACAATTTGTGGCCCATGGATGCCTCTTAGGATAAAAGAGGAAATATACAAAGTCCTGTCAAGTATCTGTGGTATATGGATTAGAATATTGAACCGCGAAGAAGATGGATGAAAAACGATTGCATGTAGCAGAGATGAGAATGTTGAGGTGGATGTGTGGAGTGACAAGAATGGATAAATTAATGAGTGTGTATACAGGGTGTAAACCACCTCATCACGAAGCCGTCAACCAAGCATTTTGTACATGAAACTAAGTAACTTTACGCAAAAATGATTGCTGGGAAATAACTTTTTTTTGGGGTTAAAAATCATATTTAGTGAGAGAACTCAATGTAACGCACTTAAAACATTGTGCTGGTGGGTGGATTTAATAGTACGGAGGTCGTGGGGGCGTTTAAAGTAAAAATCTAAAAAAAAAAAGTATTATTTTTTTTTTTTACAAAATTTTGAACCGTGGCCACTAATATCTCTGTAACTAGAAGGTCCCCAGGCATACCTGAACGGGCGCTGTCAGTTGCAACTGGTCATCTCTTAGTTGCCATGGCTTATTTGATTGAATTATTATGTTTTTACTATGGACATTTTTTTTGTGCTCATCTTGCTACGTTGTTCTCACATAATTTACCATTTCAACATGAATGATGTAACCAAGATTTTTGTAACAATAATTTGATTTAAAAGAGTGTCCATGGAGTTTCTTGCCCGTTCTTCTCCATAGAGATCTACAATAGGGAATGAGCAACTACAGTACTTTCATAGTTTTTATGTCTTGTGACTGGGACTGTAGCTACATTTGAATGTCATTTTGTTTTGTTTCGACAATTCAAAAGTGCCTGTTATTGGCCTACTTGAAATAAATGCTTTGATTTTGATCATAGAGTAATTATGCAATGAAAAATTCATTTCCAACGTCTGAATCCCATTTATAGGGAGCTCATTTGTGACCTACGTCATTCCGCACTTTTATTTTGACTGTCATGACGGCAGTTCCCCACACGTGAATATTTTACCTGCTGTCACACCAACAATATGTGATGTGATTTATTACTCCATACTTTGTCATAATTCCGCTTGTTTACGTAAAAGAGATTATTAATGTAGCTATCTGTCACGGTACTTTGGTATCTGATAGGTTTTCAAATTATGAAGAGTATGACATTAGTGATGGATTGGTACACGTTGTCCCGTTTGGTAACGTACATATAACAAACTAGCGGACATCAAAATCAAATCAAATCAAATCATTTATTTCTTTGCAAACATGGGTAATTGGTACATAGTTGTTTTCTTATATAATATAGTCCTCCATATTCTACCGTCTTATAGGCATGCAAATAATATTCAATTTTAAAATCAATTAATTGTATTGATACCGAACAAATTTAGATGTAAAAACATTAGAATTACAAAAAATTAAATGTCGAGCAGTAAAAATTAATCAGTAATGTCAAACATAAAAACTTTTTAACAAAAAATAAAACCGACTTCAGAGAAAACAAAAAAGTGAAAAATAACTTCAGAAAAAACGCTTCAGAAGTCGGTGATCTTTGTTTGATTGAATTAGTTTTTTTGTCACCGACTTCTGAAGCGTTTTTTCTGAAGTTATTTTTCACTTTTTTGTTTTCTCTGAAGTCGGTTTTATTTTTTGTTAAAAAGTTTTTATTTTTCGCTTTTTAGTGGTTCACATGTGCTTACCCCTTCAAAGCGTACCGGCGTGATTTTAAGTTATGGACTGATGTAAACAATAGACAGATATGAGATTTCGGCAATCCCAGTACATTTGCTATCATTTGTTGAGGAGTTCCGTTGCATATCTCCGAAGTTCTTCATCAGATTTTCATCAAATTGAAATGGGATCACTTTGAGAAAGTACACTTCCTAAAACTACCCAAATCCCTTCTAGTGTGCCTATAAAATGGAAAGAGTTCTCTCTATTTCTCCAGAATCCCATCATCAGATACTGATTTGATGATTATGAGACCACACAAAAAGTACCAGCTTTCAAATAAAAAAAGAACCATCAAAATCGGTTCACCCAGTCGAAAGTTCTGAGGTAACAAACATTTTCGAAATCTGGGTGTATTTTGCACATGTGCGTACCCCCTCAGAGCATACAGGCGTGATGTTACGTCATGATGTAGTATGAACAATGAACCTAAAAGCGATTGCAGCAATTACTGCAGATTTGCCGTCTATTTTTGAAGAGTTCCATTGTGTATCTCGGAAGATCAGCATCAGATCTTCAGCAAATTAAAATGGGACCAAACGACAAGCACCAGCTTTCAAATAAAAAAAGAATCATCAAAATCGGTTCAACCAGTCGAAAGTTCTGAGGTAACAAACACAAAAAAAAAAAAAAAAAAATTGGAAGTCGGTTGAAAATGATGCGTATGTCAATAAGAAGGATAAATAAAATGTCAGAATAGTTAAATGTATGTCAATCATAATAATAGTTTGTGAATCAGTACCGCGTAGTGGTCGTTCTCGTGGAGTACGGGGATAAATTATAGCCTATGTTACTAGCTGATAATGTAGCTATCCATTGCTGAAAGATTTTTTTAAATCGGTACAGTAGTTTTTAACTTTATTCGTAACTAGCGCCCGCCACGCGGTTTCACCCGCGTAATTCCCGTTCCCGTGGGAGTACGGGGATAAAATATATCCTATGTTACTCGTGGATAATGTAGCTTTCGAATGGTGAAAGAATTTTTAAAAACGGTCCAGTAGTTTTTAAGCCTATTCATTACAAACAAACAAACAAAGTTTTCCTCTTTATAATATTAGTATAGATAGTATAGACATACAAAAGTACAAATCTTTCCACTTCAGTATAGACAATTAATACTTAAGGGTTATTTTTCCAAAGCCGAACGCAACCGCAGCGGGAAAGTCGCTAAATTGCTATTAAAGAAAAGAACACGAAGACATGACTAATTTTAGGGTTCATTACTCGAAGAGCAATCAACGGGACAAGAATAGTATAGTAAGACACGCTGAAACAAAAAAGAAACAAAAAAATAACACACCATGCGCCAGTCCGTTTCGTCCTTGGCCGCTCAATATGTAAGTCTATGAAAATGCTTCCATAGATCTCGGCATTATCGCATGTAGCCTTTTCAAAGAAACCAGCATAAAACCACAAAGCTTAACTATCTCTATAAATAGTTATGCTTTACTGTATTGGTGTATCATTCCAGTCTTAGTAAATGTATGACCAAGTACTAACTGGGCTATGGATTTCAGATAGGCAGTCGCTCCATGTAAAATACTGAGATTCAGCTGTATCTGGTTAGCCTGGAAGCCGACCCCGATATAGTTGGGAAAAGGCTAGGCAGATGTTAAAAACAAATGTTGTGTAAAACAGCTCTTCACGAAGTCGAAAGGCACTTATTTTCCCCATCATTGCGATCATATTTTTGTTCTACATCATACCTGGGAAGCTTCTAGTTACGGAGATATGGAGGATCAAAGTTACAACTTTTTGACAAGTTTTTTTTGTAAGATTTTGACTTTTAACATCTCCTCGACCCCCGTAATATTCAATCTATCCTTCAACACAATGTTTTAAGTGCGTTACATTGAGTTCCACCACAAAACATAACCTCAAAAAAAAAGTTGTTTCCCAGCAATAATTTTTGCTTAAAGTTAATTAGTTTGATGTACAGAATACTTGGTTAACGGCTTTGTGATGAGGTGGTTTACACCCTGTATATTATATTTCAGAAGTAGTAGTCATAGGCACAGTCAGCAAAAGAGTTAGGTAAGCAGGCTAGCAATGTTCTTACGACTATTATAAATGTAAAAGTCTGTAAAGATCGGTTTTTGTTATTCTATCACACAGAAACTATTGAAAGGATTTGAATGAAATTGCAAACAGTTTGATTATAACCGTTTTCCATTTATAATAGTAGTAAGAAGATTGCTGGCCTGTAAACCTAATTGTTTTGCTGACTGTACTTAACTGGTGAAATATGGGTGCCCTATTAGGACACCTCTGTAAACCCTTCGGGGTTAACATGTGTGGTGTTGTGTTATGTGTTATGTTAGTTTTAGGTTAACTTTAATCTACAAAAAGCTCAGTGAAAAACTACTACCACCTTAATATTATTTCCGTTTCCATAAAAAAATATGGGCCATAACCAACCGTCTAAGATATAATCCCAGACGAAACTCCCTCAATGAAGCATAAAAGAAGGTACAAAATTATATTTTATAACCTAACCCACGTAAAAGTCTAGTAGAGAATATATTTTTTATGAAAATATACGTAATACTTTTATACTTGCCCGAAAGTTTTCAATCTTCGACGAAATATTTCGACGAAGTTATATTGAATTTAGTTCTTAGTCGTTCCAATACAATTTATTCAAACATAATGTAAGACGTAGATTTAATTTTGTGGAGCTTTTTTGTTTTATTAGACCGTTATTATATACTGCTGATAAGCACGATTTAAGAAGCATTCAAATGAGAAAAAAATAAAGCTCAAAATGTTTCAATACCTCGCAGAAAAAAAAAAATCAGTAGGTATTCATAATTTTTCTACGAAATATTGCATAAACGGTTTTATAAGCGTGAAGTCTAAAGTTAGAGGAAGAAGGAAGAAAAAAAAGTGTTCCATCGACTCCAAGTAACCAGGACGGGAAAGCAAAACTTAAACAAAACTTCCTAACTTATTTTTGCATTTTCAAAGCCAACACTATTATCATAATTCTAACCCTCACAATAAAACACATCTTAGTACCAATATAAGTATAAATCATGAGAGGGACAAACACAGCACACCCTGGGGCTTAGGCGCGATGTCTCATCGATCACTCAGTGGAATACCGTCGAAGCCTCCGTAGGCCGTGCGGTGAGCGTAGCAAAGGACCACAGTCGCGCGTTGCTCGTAGACCGCTACGCTTGTCCGTAGCACCGTAGCACCGTAGCACTGCTACGCGATCGACGAACGTCCTATATAAAAGTGTGTTGTGAATGTGGAAGTGACTTTTGTGACTTTGAAACTACTTATTAACGTAAGTTTTAGTTTTATTGTACTTAGTGTTAAGTCTAAAGTTTGTTGTTTTATTTTTGTTTGGCGCCGTCGCGTCGTCGGCTAGTTTATTTTTAAAAAGGATTGCGTTGACGGTTCTTTTCGTATCTTTTTTGTGAAACAACGGGATAATATTCATATTTTTAATTCTAAGTAAATAATAGTCTATTATTTATAGAAAATATCACGTTACATTCACATACTGAAACAATATTATTATCTAAATTACTATTAAACAACAAAAATATATTTCTTTGGAAACCAAACTGAAAACAAGTTCAGTTTTCAGTATTTTTTTCATATTTCTCATCTTCAAAGGTAAAGATGTCATGGAGTGTGAACTTTTCCGGAGGCTGTAAGTGGGTCAATGATCTCACGTTAGGATGTACGTTACGTTTCTCTTAGAGACGTGATACAAATTTCAACAGGTTCTATATTTAATTAGGGCCGGGCTTCAAGGGACTTTGTGGCGACGTATTTCAAATTCAATTAGTTGTACCTTTTCAGATTTTTAGGGTAACTCTATAAAAAAGAGAAGAACGCGTGTCTTTTGCCAAACAATTGCAAAGTTTTGTTATGTGAGTGTAAAAATAGGAATTAATATTTCTAATTTATTTTTTAACAGAACTTAGAAATCAAATCAAGAGAATGTTGAATGTGATTCTTGATTTTCTAAAACATATTATCATATAAACATTAAGTTGAAAATTATAAAACCCCACTACTACATAAATTATTGTAGATCCAACTACACATTATTCTTCGGTTTTCGTAAAATCGGTGTCACAAGTCATTACTGAAATGTCATGTATTACTGATACGAAACAAAAAGGTTGTAAAAAACCTCTAAACGAAGCCGAAAGGCACTTATTCTCCCCGTCTTCGTCTTGCGATATATTTTTTAGTATACACCATACCTGGGAACCTTCTACGGTTTATTACGGAGATATTGGGGGTCAAAGTTCCAACTTTTTTAACAAGTTTTTAATGTAAGATTTTTCCTTTAAACTACAACTTTGTTTGTTTGTATTCAAACCGTCCATCAGCACAATGTTTTGTGTGCGTTGCATTGAGTTCTACCTCCAAACATGATTTTTCACTCCAAAAAAAGTCGTTTCCCAGTAGTAATAGAATAGAATAGAATAGAATTTTTATTTTGCAAATATGGGTATACAATCGTTGTTATGACATATCAAAGCTCAGCCATATTTTACCATGCAAACATTTAGCTACATTATTTTATGCAACATGAACTTACATTAATTTCAAATACCAGATAATAATTATTGCGTAAAGTTGATGTACAGAATGCTTTGTTGACGAATTCATGATGAGTCTGTTTATACCCTGTAGACTGCTCATATCAATAAAATCATACCCAACTAGTTGAGAAAGATGAGTAGAGGAGTTGAGTATTAATGTAAAAAAAAAGGAGTTTATTGTCTGTTTTCACGGATATAATCCCGTAACTACTTTAGTGTTACGAGTTAGTGTTTTATGTTTTAAATAGTAAAAACAGAAACCCAACCAGTTCTTTTTACAATCGCTAGTTGTCAGAGTATTTCGTACAATTCTGCGTGAAGGATGAAATGTTTTCTGTGAAAACGATAGGTATATATTTTTCACAGTAGTGGTCAAGAGGTTTTCGGTTTTTACGGAAATCAAATATTGCCGTCAGTTTTCAGAAAATCTGAATTAACACGATTGCAGAATAATTTTCGAAGTATATTTACATAACAATATATCACGCCTGTAATTACCAAAAGGTGAGGCAGAAGCGTACCTAATAGTACAACCCACATTTCGTCAGTTATGTTTAGGCTCCATGTAATAGGGGCGAGTCTATTGCCATCAACTGGGCATAAATTCATTAAGAGGGTTTAGTTTAATTAGGAATTTCTCAGTAGAGAAATTCCTAATGAAAATCACCGTAAGCTCCACGCTTTTTGGCGCCGAGACTCGCTTGTTCTTCCCGTTATTGTGTTTTCTGTACGAGATTTGGATCTTCTTAAGAATCAGAACTTTCTCTCTCTTTTTGGAATATCACATGTAGTCGTTTATGTATGGGGAGTGTCTTCCTAAACTATTGTTATCGTCATTTCAAAACGATGACGACCCGATTGGCGTAGTGGTAGTGACGCTGCCTTACGTTCTTAGGGTCCTGGGTTCGAATCCCGGTAGGAGCAAATGTTTGTGTGATGAGCACGGACATTTCTTTCCGAGTCATGGATGTTTATATGTATAATAAGTATGTATTTACAAACAAAAAAGTATAAATCTAGTATATCAACTATCTAGTGTCCACGACACAAGCTTTGCTTAGTGTGGCACTAGGTGGTGCTGTGTGTTAATGTCCAGCGATATTTATTTAAAACTTTTTCGATAGCTAATTATATAACTTGTTATTTTAATTATCCTTCTTACAAATATTTGTTAGTGATTAATTGACTTCTGTACTCTTTTTTTTAAATATCCTTTGTCTTTTTTGTCTACGTGTGGAGGCTTGTAATTAGCGATTTGATAATATTACACTTATATATAACATTTTCTTTATTAGTCTGTAAGCCTTCTTTAAAATAAAATAAATGAATAAATAATAAATAAACAATTTCAAAATCGTTTAGAGATTCATCAAAATAACAGCGTTTTACTGTAAAAAAAATAATGGAACGTTACTTATAACAAAAAAACTGTTCCGGCTACTCTACGATACGGTTTAACTGATTTTGGCGGAACTTTTACTGCTTTTTTTGAATACTTTTATTTTAGATGAATAAATAAAAAAAAATAAGCAAAACAAATCCTTGAAATTATTAATAGAATCGGGAGTCAAACAGAAGGTAGTATTTCTATAATAATTTCATGTAGTTGAAAGTTATAGGCAACAGCTATTAACAGCTATAATTGTTCTCTACAATTCGCTCTATTAACATTTAACTTAAAGTCGTTTAGTCCCACTGAAGCTCTACGTAGTTAATACTGCCGGTCCCCAGCTAATTGCAACTGCAGATGGACCTAATTGCCAATTACTGACCACAGCTAGACTGTCTTTGAGAGAACCTAACTTTGTGTAAAAGTTTTATTTTACTTTAGAGAGTTTCAGTGCGTTTGTGGGGCTAAAAATAGAGTTTAGGTACATGTTTGAAAGTTTTATAGACGTACTTTTAATAATGGTTTCTTCAACATTTATTTGTGAAAGGACAACAAAGATCAAAATAAGGAATGAGTACAGAAGTTTGAAAAGACTGAAAAGTTTTGTCGTAATGCGGAGGAATGACGAAAATGTAGTGAGGACATTTAGTGAGGAAAAAGTAGTGAGCAAAATGTAGTGAGGAAAATTAATTGAAGAAAATGTAGTGAGGAAAATATAGTGAGGAAAATATTGAGAGGAAATTCAGTGAGGAGAATGTTGTGAGGAAAATGTTGAGTACGAATGTAGATGACTATAAGATTTGAGGAAGACCAAAGATAAGATGGATCTTCTTTGTGAAAGATGATATGGCAGTGAGGTGACTACTAAGATGACCAGTAATAGAAAAGAATAGAAGATGATATTCAGAAGAATTTATTTCATCACCGCTGCTTTCAAAACGGTGAAGGAAAACATCTTGAGGACACCGGCATATCCTAAAACCAAAAATACGAAGACATTTGTCATCTACCAATCCGCACTGGGCCCGCGTGGTGGGTTATAGTCTCTCATAGAGAGGAGGCCTGTGTCCCAACAGTGGGAACATTAATAGGCTGATGGTGATGTTGATGGAAAAAGAAGATAATTATGCTGGACTGACCACAAATAATTTTGATAAGGGGAGGGGTATGATGGTTACTACAAAGGCCATCTGCCACGATTCAAATACAGATTAGGTCTCCATAACTGGTCATCACGAAACCCTTTGGTAAGTCAAAGTCTAAAACAAGATATGGGAAAATAAGTGCACTATTATGCGAAAGTTAGGATGGATGGATCCTGCCGGGGCTGTGGGACTGTCCGAAAGAGATACCGCGGCCCTAGTATACAAAGACATGGGTTTTAGTCAGTTAAAGTCTGACACTCCCTTCCGCTCCCCCCAGAGTGGGGGATGATGCCTATCATTTGATGATTTCCCCATCCAAAAAATGAAAAAGTGTGGATGGATGGATGTTTGTAACTCAATAATCAGGCTTGAACGGATAGGCCTGTCTGAAATAGCACATAGGCATTTCTTTTTCTCACACTTTAATGCCTAAATGACAAAAATCTGATTCACAAACGGGTAGCACATTATCACTATTAGAAATAGTCATTTTGAAGTCCAATTTCCCTATGGATTATAACAGGATGAAATGTAAAAATGTTTAAGACGGCCTGTTATAAAATGTACTTCCAAATGCTCACTTCGCTTTCTTTTCAACCTAACACAGAATAAATCTTTCTTAATAAAAGGATTTTCGAAAACAGCACTTCAGGGATTCTGTACTGAAGTTTACGATAGCAATTACCAAGGTTACAAAGATCTGGTTATTTGAATTTATTTTATCTTTATTTTACACTGGGGCATAAGTATGTAAGTGAAAAATGGTATTCTTTGGGAGTAACAGAAGCTGTTTTGTAGTGTACTACATACATGAAAACTAAATGGTAATTGTTTTTGGGGTAGGTTAGACGAGTCTATTGAAGTAGGAAAGTGGTACCTCGCATACTAACTAAAGCGATCGAGAACAGTCGTCGCGAATATTACTCATTTGTAGGTTTGCCGAACAAAATAAACTATGTCGCGTTTACACGACTATGGGTTTGGTAAGGATGCAGCCATAGGCTCCCAAAAACACTGATATTGTACAATGTAGTTTGACACAATAATACTATACATATGATCCAGAGCAGCGGCGGCCCACTGGTGGAGACCCCTACTTACGAACAGTAAGTCGTGGGTTCCAACCCAGACAGGCGCATAAATTTGTGTAACTTATTTCATCACCACTGCTCTCAAAACGGTGAAGGAAAACATCTTGAGGAAACCGACACGTCCTAGAGCCAAAAATTCGAAGAATTGTGACATCTACCAAACCGCCCTGGGCCCGCGTGGTGGAATATATCCATACGCAAAATACGCACTTTGACGTGGAGTTGCGGGCCAGCCCGTTGTACAATACTATAATGATACTAAGTTTGTAAGCTAAAAAATTGGTAGCCATATTACATCCCAGCAGAAGGAACGTTTATTTTTTAATTTGTATATTTGCGTAATGTGTCTGTTTCTAAAACAAGTTGTAATTTAGCCTTAACATTGACTGGTATAGAATGCCTTGTGGTATTAAGTTCGCCTGTATACCACTATTCGGTAATATTCGGTAAAATCGGTCGAGTACTTTTAGAGTTAAATCGTAACAAACGAACACATAAACAAACAAAAAAAAATCTTGTCTCTTTATAATATAAGTATAGATTATCAAAACGATTGCAAGAAGAACCTATTTATCACACACTATAACAAGAAATAACCATTCACAAGAGACCTTCATTTCCTAGTTACCTTGCATTCTATAGAGGCTTAAGGCGACGACATCACCTAAATAAGCAACTCTATTTGTGGTGGTTCAAACTTCGTTTGAAATACTGTAAGGATAAAGTTCTAATTAGCTTGCACTACAAAGTGGTTGTTACTTCAGTCACTGCGGGCCGAATAGTGCGAAATGAGTATTTTCGATCGATTTAAAATGAGAACTTAACTATTTAATAATAAATGATCCATCAGTAGATGTAGTTTAGCATTTGAAATTTTATGTTATATTTTTAAATATAATTATCATTGTCAATAAATGGCTCAGTTTAGCCATTTATTGACAATGATAATTTTCAAATCTTTGAAAGAAAATTAAGAGGTATGTTTGAAGATTTTTTGGTGCATTAAAGTTTGTCAAATTATGTTTTGAGTTCCATCAGTGTATGCAAAAAGGACTTCAAAATATAAAGTTTTTTTATTTGTCGAAATTATTTTCAGTTTTAGAGATACACTGCTTTTAAAAACCGCCTTTTGGACCGTTTTCAAGAAACCTCCGCCTTAATGATTATAACTACATTCAGTAAGCGTGTCACGCGCGATTAATAATAAAAGTCGGGGTTGCGTGATAGGCCCAACACATAATAATATATAGAAGGTAATACTTGGAGGCCCTGGCAAGGCCATCTTGATAACTTTTCTTTGGAAACTTGTGTATGCGTAAAAGTTTTGGAGTAGATGCGTATTACAAGGTAATTTTGGGGTCGTGTATCGAAATTCATTGTAAGTGAAAGTGGAATCATATTTTAGTTGTGTTTTCTGTGAATCGGTAGCGATTTATAACCTTGACATGGTTTGGTGGTGGAATTAAATTATAGCAACGAGAATTGTCCATGGTAGTATGTACATACTGAGTTTCCTCCGCACCTCGGAAAGCACGTTAAACCGTTTTTCTCGGTTGTCATTTGTAGATCTTTGGCAGCTGTTGCAGGTAGTCACTCACACAAAAGTCTAACAACCAGTATTACGCAGTGCTAACTGGGTTGTGGAGATCAGATTGGCAGTCGCTCCATGTAAAATACTGCCATGCTGTTCAGCTGTATCCGATTAAACTAAAATAAATAAATATCGCTGGACATTAACACACAGCGCCATCTAGTGCCACACTAAGCAAAGCTTGTGTCGTGGACACCAGATAGTTGATATGCTACATATATAATTTTTTGTTTGTACTCGTAAATACATACTTATTATACATATAAACATCCATGACTCGGAAACAAATGTCCATGCTCATCACACAAACATTTGCTCCTACCGGGATTCGAACCCAGGACCCTATGAACGTAAGGCAGACTCACTACCACTACGCCATTCGAGTCGTCAAAACTCGAAGCCAACCCCAACATAGTTTTGAATGAATTGATTTCTTCCAATCATAGCAGTTTCGGCCAGTTAAGCAGTTTAGCAGAAACTGGCCATTAAACTTACACTAATCTCAAAGTTATTCTGATAATAAGATTGCCTTGTCTAAGTTCAAACTTGAACAACTCTGACGTGAAGGAATTGGGATAGCTTCTGTGCGCGTGTGTGTGCTATGTTGTAATTTTATTTTAGGTTACAGTGTCAAATATTCACATTTTTAACCAGTACAACTAAAGAATGTTAACCGAACCACCACAAAGCGTCTGACAATCATTCTGTACATAAAATTACTAGCTGACCCACGCAACTTCGTCTGTGTCACATAAGTGAGAAAAACGAAAGGAAAAAAAAAACCGTTTTTAAAATGGACTATCCAACACAAAAATATTTTTTCAATTTGAACCAGTACTTCCTGAGATTAGCGCGTTCAACCAAGCAAACAAACAAACAAACAAACTCGTCTGCTTTATAATTGGTATATATATAGATTTAAAAAATAAAAAGTGAAATAAATAAATTAAATTAATAATTTGTATTGTTAATACTCGTAACTATTTATGTAAAATTTGCCGAAATTAATGGCAGAATAAGAGAAATATACTTTTATTTTTAAGACCTTCCTGTACCCCTGTTTTTCTGGGATGTTAAATAACGTCTTACAGCAAAAACTCCGTAGTGCACTGAAAAAATTGTGCTTGTTGCAAGTTAAATAACCTTAAAAACTCGTAGTAGCTATAGGTGTTTAAACAAAAACATGTGAACGAGTTGGAATCGGAAGTACTATACCCTTGTTTAAAATAAATATTACTTTTTAATCCTGTGAAATATGATGCCTGTAATGCCTGATGTGTTTGGCAGAGGTGTACAGTCAGGAGCACCAATATGTATACACTTTCCTTATTTTTAAAGCTATTTTCGCGAGAACTAACGATTGTAACTAGGAAACTAAATCTTTTCATAAAATATGAGTTCCAGAATACTATGTACGTAATAACATTAAATTTTAATCAGTACATTAGGAGAAACACAACTTAAAAAAATCTTAAGTGTTCACCTACATATTATTAGACGTGACTGAATGCTACACTCAAATTTTGTCAGTAACGTTTAAGTCCCATGTCATAGGACGCGAGCCTAATGCCATCAATTGGGCACAAATCTAGAATCCGTAGCTAGCCTTAAAAACTAGCGGCTAATTAGGATTACCGCGTGACCGCTCTCGTTTATTCATTGTTCGCACGAAACATTTTAATGAACACGTTCAAACAAAAGTTTTTCACTCATTCATTTGCTCAGTCATTGTTACCGTTCAGTTAAACTGGGCTCGTTATAAACTCGTTAGCACACGTTTAATTCGGTTCAGATTAATTGTTAGTTGTTGGTTTTTGTTGAACTGGTATTAAACTACCTGATGTTAATTAGTGAGGTTTGCAGTAACATTGAAATGAAGTTTAGAGGTCGAAAATGAAGCTCTTTTATTACTCAGAGGTGCTACTAACTTGCCTGTGGACGGTGAGCTATGGGCTAGCTCGCCATCCGTCCGTTTTATGACTGCAGGCCGTGGACGGCGCGTTCGTGTTTCACGCGCGCCTTTCGCTTCGGCAAGGCCCTGCCGGGGCTGCGGGACTGTTGAAAAGAGATACCGCGGCCTCGCATCACAACAGCTAAAAAGGAAACGTTCTAGGCAGTACAAGTCTGACACTCTCTACTGCTTTGCCCAAAGCGGCAGGTCCTTTGATGATATCCCGTCTGAAAAAAAAAGGTGCCACTAACTTATATTTGTTTCTATTTAATAACAATATTGGGGAGAGGGGTACAGTCACGTCTAATAATATGTAAACACTTAAGATTTTTTTTAATGTGTTTCTCCTAATGTACTGATTAAAATTTAATATTTTTACTTACATAGTATTCTGGAACTCATATTTTTATGAAAAAGATCCAATTTACTACTTACAATCGTTATTTCTCGCGAAAATAACTATAATATTAAGGAAAGTGTATACATATTATTAGACGTGACTGTACTTCCTTGTCGGTATATTGATCGCAACCGTGAGCATGAGGACCTGTCAAGCAGAGTGATAACGGATTTTTTAATTAGGAATTTCGCAATAGTCGCCGGTTGCTTGTAATAAATAGGGTCGCCCCTATTACATGGGATTTAAACATAACTGGCAAAGTGTTGGTGTATTAATTAGGGTACAACTCTGCTTAATCCTTTGGGATTCCAGGCGTGATGTTATTAGGCAACCCGGCTAAAACCCAGGCTACTGAGAAATACAACTATTGAAATATGATTGCTGAAACATTTCATTTACTTAAAGCTTTCACAATTATTCACACTCATTTATTTGCATTCCACAAGGTAAAACATGGTGTTAACAAAATAATTAGAGTTAAGAACCGTTGTAGACCCTGTCAGGGCACAGGAAAATCTAGTTTATGCATGCTAAAAATTACATGAAACCGAATAATTGGATTAACTAAACAAGACAAATAACAAAAAAATTAAGAAATATAAATGTCAAAATACTTACTTTGATTTAAAACATGAATAGTTTTCATCTATACTATCTTCTATACTATAATCTATACTAATATTATAAAGCTGAAGAGTTTGTTTGTTTGTTTGTTTGAACGCGTTAATCTCAGGAACTATTGGTTGGAATTGAAAAAATCTTTTTGTGTTGGATAGTCCATTTATCGAGGAAGGTTATAGGCTATATATCATCACGCTATGGCCAATAGGAGCGGAACATAAATGAAAAATGTTGCAAGAACGGGGAAAATTTATTCCTTTGTGAGCTTTTTCTCTCATATATGTGACGCAGACGAAGTTGCGTGGGTCAGCTAGTAATATTATAAATCACAAGAGTTTGTTTGTTTGTTTGTTTGGGTGAACGCGCTAATCTCAGGAACTACGAGCTCGAATTAAAAAAATATTTTTTGCGTTGGATAGTCCATTTATCGAGGAAGGCTATAGGCTATATAACATCACGCTATGACCAATAAGCAATAAGAAGTCTTGCAAGCGGGAAAAAAGTTTCTGTTAAGCAGGCGATGCGTTGCGATATCAAAACTTCACGCGAACGAAGTCGCGGGCAGAAGCTAGTAAAAGATATAGGGGTAAAACTACATAAATTATAATCAAAACGAAGTCATAATATCAACTTCGTTATAATAATAGTTTCCTAGAATTCATATCCTCCAACTTTTGCTAACATAAACGTAGAACACAAACACATACACACACACACTTGGCTTTAAAGCAACCATCCGTCTGCGTTCGATAAATGATTGATTTTATTTACAAACTAGTTCTAACTTTATATCTCCCGGGGAATTATCCCTACAGCTTTAAATTAAATGGCCATGTTTTGCCATTTTGTGGGAGCTGAATCCTCACCTTTTCGACTTATGTATTTAGGGATTTGATCGATAAATGGAAACAGGATTAATTTTAACTCTCTTGACCTTTTCAATTGTTTTCGTTGGTTATTTGGAGGTATTAAACTGATTCTCCATGTCAAAATCTGTGACTTATTTATAGCTATTAGAATTAGATAACGTGTCTCGATTATTTCTAGTCAATCACCGACAAGAAACAAAAATAAGGAAAATTATTTTATTATGATAGAGATACGTACCTTCAGATGTAAAAATAAAGATAGCATTACACAATAAAATATCTTAAACACATACCCAACAGGAGGCCAGCCTATTGACCAGCCTAGACCTGACTCCGTGGTTGCTACTAATTTCTAGAGATGAAACGGATATCCGGTAACTATCCAGTATCAGCGCAGAGCAGCGGTGGCCCAGTGGTGGCGGCCCCGACTTACGAACAGCAAGTCGTAGGTTCGAACCCAGGCAGGCGCATTACTTTGTGTAATTTATTTCATCACCGCTGCTCTTAAAACGGTGAAGGAAAACATCGTGAGGAAACCGGCATGTCCTAGAACCAAAAATTCGAAGGCATCTACCAATCCGCACTGGGCCCGCTTGGTAGATTATAGCCCATTCCCTCTCATTGAGAGGAGGTCGTGTCCCAGCAGTGGGAACATTATAGGCTGATGATGATGATGATGATGATCCAGTATCCGGCCTATCCGGCGGCCTTAATACTATCCGGCCGAATACCAGATAACTAACCACTATTCGGCCGGATAGGCAACCCGCCAAATTAAAAAAAAAATGGATAAAAAAGTGTGGTACAACTTCCGACACGCAGGATAATCCAGAACTTGTTATTTTAGTAATTTCTTCGAAAGACGTTAATGAATTGATACACTGCTCCATTAAACTCAACTGTTGAGCCATTGCCATTACTCGTTGCTAAATCTTTTAGAATTATGTATATACGAGTACTTCAAATAACAAGAGCACAAATAAAATAATAACCTAAAACGATCACGCACGTGTCTGCACTGCAATCAAAACAATAAGACAATGAATCAAAAAATTCCTAACTTCGCTCATCAACGAAAATACCCGAATCGAACCGAATCCACACAATCGTTCGCGCGCCGCCTACGCAAGTGTGTGTGTGTGCGATGCACCAAACGGCTAAGTTCCACCGGATATCCGGCGGCCGGATATTCGTCTACTCGGCCACATGGTTGGCCGAATATCCGGTATCCGGCCAAACTGCTATCCGTTTCATCTCTACAGTAATTTCTGACGAAAAACTCCAATAACACTGCCATAGCTGGAAATCAAAGATCGTGAACCTGCAACCTAAACCTTCACAAGTGAGTCTGTGCCAAGGCAACTTCAGACTCTCTTCCTCTTGGAATCCAGTGATCACTGCGTGTACTTATCAAGTGAAATCGTCTCAATATGCGGACACTGTTAGTGTAGTGTGCTGTCCTAGTGTGAACCGGCCCTAATTATTTTTTGAAGATCAAGTGAGGGTAGTTAAAAAAACGCCTTCGCTTTGCTGTGGCGGTTCCCACGACTTCCCGCGACTTCCCGCGACCATGGCTGGTGCAATCCAGTCGAGACGTCGGGCTTCTACATAAGTTTTGTAATGTACTCTGCTTAAATACTCTTTTAGTGAAAGAAACTAGGAACTGTGGTAAAACTTTCCCCAGCAACGAGACCGTAAAACTAATCCAACTGGTTTTAACTTTAACGCGATAAAACCAATCTAAAATACTATGTAGAATTCAAACAAGTTAAAAAACTGTTGGAGTCTGCAATCGTATTTGAGTTTTTAAAGCAGTTCTAAGCTAGTTTTATATTACCGTATGTTCTTGAAAAGCAAATAGTACAGGTAAACTTGTTTCAAAGTTGTTATTGCTTTTGCTGTGTGTCAGTGTAATGTAGTCAGTGCGGTGAGAGGGACTGTAAAGAACACGGTTATGCAAAGAGCGCAGGTGGCGCAGGCTCCTACTATGATTGGTACAAATGTATTGAAAGTGGGGAGCAAGGTAACTAGGGGAAGTGGGAGAGAAAAGAAAATAAAACAAGGTGGTTAGCGCTTTTTGTTCCCTACTCTGACGTATGTGCAACCACTTAAGAAAAGACCGGTGTTCGGAGACGTGATCATATTTACGCAGATTGAAAACGAATCTATTACATGCGAGATGTTATATTAATTAATCATTTAACAGTTTTGCTGCATAGGATAGACATTCTGCTATTAGAAGGAGGGGGCTGTAACCCAACACGCGTGTCCATTTTTGCTGACTCGGGGTAAATAATTTAACCTCTGTCAATCATGCGACAATTTCCCTGAGAGGTATTCCCAACGCGTCTCAAGGTTGATTGCTTAAATTACATTTACTCTTATAAGGGTCTGGTAGTCTATTGATTTTCGATCAAGCAATATTTTAATGGGATGGAAGTGTGGTACAATTACAACAATTTGAAAAGCATTCTTTCATTTCATACAATGTTTGTTGACTATGGCAATACTTACGTTGTTTTTAACCCCGACGAAAAACGACAACTTGTTATAAGTTTGACATTCATGTCTGTGTGTGTGTCTGTCTGTGGCATCGTAGCGCCCGAAGGGATAAACTGATTTTGATTCCACCTTCCTCAATATGGGTATCAAATGAAAGGGCTTCACTAGTAGAATACTATACACTATGATAAATTTAAAATCCAAGATGGCCGCCACCACAAAATGGCGTATTAACGAATGATTTTCTACTTAACTTTTAGTACATTGTGTCGGGGGTTTTATTAATCTTTAATTTAATTTTACTTGAGCAGTAAGTAAAGTAACCATTTAAATAATATCTTTTGCTTATAGTCTGAAAGATTGATCGCAATATTAAACAGGAAAAATAAATAATTAAGGACCATATTAACAGCATAGCTGTTCCACCGTGTAAGTTTTTGGTTTTACCGGCTTGGTTTTTATTCCCGCACGGAAAAGAAAAAAACGACGTCAGATCGACGCACGCTAGACTATGCTGGGTCCGAACCAAATGTCGACCGTAGCATAGTCCATTGTCCGTTACTCAGTAGCGGCTCCGCAGTGTGAGTGTGTCCATACAAAATTGCACGGTCGACACTCGACTCGGACCTCACACGGTCTAGCGTGAGTCAAGCTGTAGACACCTAGACACTAAGTAGAGTGCTTTGTTTCCAAAGGTAATCCTACAAGAATCAGCAACTAAGGTACCTTCGGGCCTGCTAAGAACAAGTAAGTTAGTGAAATACAAGATTTGCGAATAAGTTTGTGTCTCTGAATTAACAAGAACCATTCATCACCAACTCGGCGTCATACATCAATCCACAGGCTTATCTACCAGTTTAAGCAGTAAATGTACTCTAGCGAAACACGCTTGCTTTCAAACTAAACAACTTAGGGCGTTTGTGACAGCCCTAGTTCTGGGATAAGCGTGGCTGAGGATTAGCTCGCCGTCTCAAGCTCGGTGTTGTAGACGACGGAAAACTTGAGAGACGTTTCGTATACGGTTTAGGGACGTTTATCAAGATGCTTAACTTTAAGTACGAGCTAAGTAGGTATTCTGTTTCAACTTCAAACTTCAGAATAGTGACCGCTCACAAATCGATAAATTCGATTTTTTTTGGGGTAAAATATTATTATTTTTGGTAGAACTCCGCGTAAGGCACGTAAAACATTTGGTCTCATAGTACACGAGTCATGTAGGTATTTCAAGTAAAGTACATATACCTTGTTTTTAACGAAATTATTTATTTTACACCTGTTATATTATGAAGCATTTCAAGATGCACTGTTTGAGTTCTTCTTTTTTTTTTAGCATTATATAATGCATTTTGAGATGTCGCATGGATGAGATGTCGACGTATTCCATCCTTTCCGTTTTATATCCCCTCCTCTATTACCATAAGATATAAACAGATGTTTGCCACTTCCCATAAAACTTTTTATGTGTATGTAACCAACGTAGTTCCATTGTATTACCATATTTTATATGTGAAGTTGAAAATTTTCCCCGAACACAATATGAAATATACAAATAGACAGATCTAGTTAAACTTTAGATAACGTTATTTGCTTCACTACATAACACGCGTAGTAAATTAAAAACCACACAATATACAAAAACAATATGTTATTTTAGACTTTATTAACATACTTGAAACTCTATTTTCCTCTGTTGGATTTTGCACGAAAGTAAAAATGGGTTTTAAAAGACGAACACACAAAGCATCACGCCTGTAGTCCCCGAAAGGTTAGACAGTTTGTCTCATTTAATAGGGATGAGCCTATTGCCGTCAACTGGCGGTTTTTCCACCAGAAAAATCCCAATAATACTTGAATTGAACCCAGGTTTTCATGATCAGTAGTCGCGACCACTTGACCAATGGAATATTATCTGTCGAAGCCCTGTATGCGAAGTCCGGCCTGCTCGGTAGTGCCAACTCCTGTATCATCATTATCATTTCAGCCGAAAGACGTCCACTGCTGTGCATAGGCCTCCCTCAAGTGCCGCCACATTGTCCGGTCCCTTGCGACAGATTCCCGGAACCTTCACCAGGTTATCTGTTCACCTAGTGGGAGGTCTTCCAACGCATCGTGTTCCAATTCGCGGTCGCCACTCTAGAACTTTTCGGCCCCATCAGCCATCCGTTCTGCGAGCAACGTGACCTGCCCACTGCCATTTAAGTTTGTCAATTCTTCGGGCTACGTCGGACAATCCGGTCCGTCGAACTCCTCTGTAGTTTTTCAATCATTCGTCATTTGCACTTCAATAACGTTTAAATTAAAAAAAAGGTGGGGCAGTCTTTGTGGACTACCGATAGAAGTGAAATAATGTATCTGATACAGGTTGTGCTCCGCGCACGCCTTAGTAGTGCTACGCCGTAGCGAATTGGCTACGAGTGCTACGAAACGTTAGTCGATGGCCACGCGAGTGCCATGATTTCTGTTCACCCAAAAAGTGGTCAAAGCGCCTAAAAAAGTATTCACTTCCAAAACCAACTGTACTAAATATGTACAGGATGATATTTTTATCGATAAGCCGTGACCTCATCGATCTCAAGTAGGTATTTACAGTTCCTCTCAGGATTAATTTTTCCTTCGAAGATCCCGCCTACGCCTGAAAGCTGATAAATGGTTCAGCTTTCCGTTTCGCATTGTTTCTTAGAGCTGTTTCCTAAATATCCAGTGGAGCGTGAAAAGTGTCTTGAGTACCTACGCAAACAAGGATATCAAGGGTTATTTTTTATTTAAAGGTCAACTTCAGCTTTTTGGTTCTACACCAATAACCTTAATTTAACAAAGATTTACTGTACTTGTTGGATGGATGCTGATCTATAATTGTTTGTTTAAATGCGCTTATGGAGCTTTACTTTGGCTTTGGAGTTTCCAGTCGGATTTGAAAATTTATTTTCGCGGTGAAAGCTTAATTCTTGAGGAAGATTCAACCTTTAGAATCCTTACAGTTAGTAAGTTTTAGGTTGGGTGCATTTGTTACTGTTTTCGACTCCAAAACACATGCTCGCATGCGGCTCGAGTGTGAATTTTACCTCGGCTGCAATAACGACGACCCGACGTAGTGGTAGTGAGGCTGCCTTACGTTCTTGGGGTCCTGGATTCGAATCCCGGTAGGAGCAAATGTTTGTGTGATGAGCATGGACATTTGTTTCTGACTCATGGATGTTTACATGTATAATAAGTCTGTATTTAAAAACAAAAAAGGTATATATGTGGTATATCAACTATCTGGAGTCCACGATACAAGCCTTGCTTAGTGTGGCACTAGATGACGCTGTGTGTTAATGTCCAGCGATATTAATTTAATAAAAGTTTCCCCACTTATATCAAAATATACAATCGTTTTCCTTTTATTCAATCCATTATACCGATTCAAGTCAATAACATAAACCAGAAAGTCACTGAACCACCCCAAAAGACAAATAAACCGATAAATATTACGTAACGGCACTTTAGTTCGACCTACCCGCTTACAATACAGAATTGCTTCATAAGCAATCCATGTAATAGCAAATTGAATTTTCACACTTCACTTGAGATCAAACTTGGGCATATTCCAGGGTAATTGACCTCCGTACTACGACCATACGATGATCAGTCGTCTCGGGTTTTCCCTTGGCGGTTGGCCAAGACCCGATTGGACCCGAAGGCACCCGACTCTTACCGAACACTAATTCGCTATGACCTGAAGCATTCGTTCTTAGTTTCCCGGACAGAGTAACGCTTTTTTATCCGTTCGTTCACACTGTCTCGGAGAGGTTTTTTATTTGTTGGTTATGACCGGTTTTATTTGGCAACTGTTGTTAGCACTTCGTCGTTGCGAATATGAATTTCGATATAAGCACGTTTTGTCCTAAAACCTTTTTAATCGATTTCAAAAAAGGAGGAAGTTTTAAATTCGGTTGTATTTTTTAAAATGTTTTTTCCTCAAAACTCCGACATTCATGAACCGTTTTGAAAAAATACTTTTTTGGTTTCATCGAAATTGACTAATGTTGACATGATTATTCCTAATACTCCTAGTTACAATATTTAAAATTCTTTCGTGTCAAGAATTTTTGTACAACTAAAAAGGGTAAAATAATAAACTTGAATAAAGTATTTATTGCAGAAAAAAGGACGTCAGTCTAAATTAACTTTACTTTCGGAATCCGGTAGCATAATAGTCAATGAAACTAATGGAGGCACTGACTTCCGAATGTAACATTATTTTAGACTTTTTTAATGGTTTATCGGAAGTCGGTTTTTTTTAGTACTTTTATTTACTTGCATAAACAAAATTTCGATGAGTATTTGGTGAAGAGTAAAGGTATATTTTGTGTTAGTGTTTAGGTACGTTTTGGAAGATCTTTTTTATCTCAATTGTTAAGGTTTAAATTGTAACATGAGTATGAATTTTGAGTATATGTAGATTAGGTATCTATTTCTAATACACAAAAAACTACTTAAGCCGACCAATAGCCAAAGCTTTTATTATGAAAATGAGGATATTGACTGAGCAGACAGCCTTCATTTTATGTATTTGTTTTGAAGATTGAACCAATGTCAATAAAGCGTTTGTTTCTTGGACGAACTCTTCGAACTTATATTCTTGTATGGAATTTTATGTCTCTTTGATATTTGGCGAATAGTTTCAGCTACGAAAAAGGTCGTTACACTTTCGACAATGGTACTTAAACCCATAAAATAAAAGGGAAAGTTGTGAAACTTGTTTGTCATTCGATATACAATTCAATTCTTTTGCAATGCTTGTAAAAGGCCGCTAAGTCATAAGTACTACCATACCATAACACCACATTGTACACTTGGTTCGCAATAAATGTTTTGACTTTGACTTTGACTTTATAATGTTGAGGAAATTCGAGTCTATAAAAATGTTGATTGAAAACATGTTGAAATTGATGTCGTAGATGAGATAGATAGATAGATATCGTATCCCGTTGTGGTTTCAAGCTGAAATTAATTCATCATTATCATCTTTTCAGCCCAAAGACGTCCATTGCTGGACATAGGTCTCCCCCAAGTGTCGCCAGATTGACCGGTCCCATGCGACTCGCATCCAACGGATTCGCGCAACCTTCACCAGGTCATCGGTCCACCTAGTCGGAGGTCTTCCAACGCATCTTCTTCCGGTTCGCGTTCGCCGATCTAGAACTTTTCGGCCCCTTCGGCCATCCATTCTGCGAGCAATGTGCCCTGCCCACATCCACCTAATTATTAGTTTCAATTTAATATAGCTAATACTGAGGTCTACTAGCCCTTGGAGCAAAAAATTGAAATTGTAAGTCACCACGATCAAAAGATAAAGAATTCACAGGGGAATCAAAACTGGGCAAAGGGTACTTCCCGTCGACATAAAATCATGAACTTTAGCTAGAAGCAATGTCTTCAGCTTATGTAAGGGAAAAAATCTATATAAACTGTAAACATGTAGTTTGATACGGAACCCTCGGCAAGTACAACTCACACTTGGCCGATTTATATGTTAGTCCCAAAACCGTTTCTTTGTTCAGTCCTAAATTCAGGTGGTGGCTAAATAAATTATCCCGCAACAGAAAAAAAACACAAAGTAAAAAAACAAAATACGGTTTAAAAAAGGCATAAAAAGTACAATTTTAATTTCATTCCGTCATCATAGAATTCCCAAAATTTTCTAATAACAATGAATAAAGCAACAGGATACGACTATAAACCGTTGATTGTTTCAGTAACGTTCAGTAATCGTTCGTGTATTAATCAATTAGAGGCAGACTGTGACGGGTCGCTCGTAAAAGTTCGTATTTTATCGGTTTTGGTCTGTTCGCACTTCGGTGGTGTTTTTTTATTTATGTATTGCTCTTGTTTTTACGTTATTTTAGATGGTTTTTGTGTTATTTGTGTAGTCTAAGATCCCTTTAAAAACGACCTTCACCCATTTGACAACCAGGTGATGATTACATTTTATCAAATAAAATCATCATCATCATTCTCTTGCCCTTATCCCAATTTATTTGGGGTCGGCGCAGCATGTCTTCTTCTTCTAAACTCCTCTATTTTTCGTCATCTAATCAGACACTTCGTTTCTTACCATATCCTTCTTAACACAGTCCATCCATTGTTTCTTTGGTCTTCCTCTACTCAAATACTCATCCACATTCATACTCAAAACTTATCAAATAAAATATGTTTGTGAATGTGTACCAATAGAGTTGCCGCAAAAAAAAATGGTGGGACATATACATTGCTGATAGATTTTTCATTTTTTTTCAGTCGTTTTTAAGGTTATTCGTTATATAAAAAAATACAAATCCTTTGTTCATTTTAATATTAGTTTAGATATCGTCTTTCTTACAAAAGTTATCTTTTAAAAGTTTATCTTATGAAGAAAACATGTTTTAGCTCGTTTATGACACTTATAAATAAAATCGTGTATTTATAAAAAGGGGCGCACGTTTACAATTAAGTGTCTTAAAAAAATGCACTGTTGTTTATTTCCTGAACTACTTGGAACCTGTGTTTCAGGCTAGAAGATGCATAAATACCTACTTAAATATATAAGAAAAAAAAGAAAAAAAAAGTAAATTACTCAAATTACAACTTAAGTAGAAAATAATAAAAGAACGTGTCCGCAGTTTACTTGCAGACAACAAGTAAATCTTCCGTCTGTGCATAAGGTTATGGGTTGTAAAAACTAATAATAGACTTTTACATAGTGTTAGCCTTAATAGTACTCATTCGAGTTTTTATATCAATGTCACTGTAATCGATATTCAACTGACGTGTTGTTACTGGCCGTTACACTTATGATTTTTTTTGACAACCGTCATCGTTCTGTCATTTGGATTTTTGAATTATTCTGGTTTGATAAGCAGCCATTGAAATAGGAGGCATTCATTAAATTCTAATATTTCTTCGTAATCTCTGTTTCAATTGAGTAATCCAGTACTGATCCTTCAATAGGTTGTGAATGTTTAAATCTATATCTGACTGTTTGAAGATTTACTGCAAGAGACATGAATAATATTCGTAATCACGTTCTTAAAAACGGCTCAAATGATTTCGATGAAAGTTTCAATCAAGAAGTTTATGGGGGTGAAAAACCGATCTTTGAGGTTTTTGGGAAAATCATTGTTGTCTCTATTTTCCTCACTAAAGATTAAGCAAACTAAAAAAAAGATGACGGTCTGATTATCTAAAATCAGCTGTTTAAAACGCATTTTTTTATGGGAACATGTCACATTGACAGCTGTTTTTGGATAATCAGACTGTTATCTTTTCGGTGAACATGGACCTAAAAGGTGATGAACATGAATAAATCTGTTACATAACATCACGCCTGCAATCCCCAAAAGGGTTATACAGAGGTATCCCTAATAGTACATCCACATTTCACTTATGTTTAAGTGTCATGTGATATGGGGAGAGCCAATTGCCATCAACGGGGCATAAAAAAAAAGGTTTATTATTATATTATTATTATCCTTTATACAAATTTTTCACAAACTTCTTACATTTTTAAATATTAACATAAAAAATATATAAAAAACATTTAAAAATATAAAAAATTGTAGCCCACCGGTATCGGGAACAGGGTCAAAGCTACCGGCGCCGGTCAGGGCTCCAGCAAGAGGAACCTCCTAACAATACGAGTCGTGTCCAGGAGTACCGCTTTCTGAATCAAGCCCTTGATCCAGCTGCCTAACGAGAGCCTCCTCAGGTATTGGTCGAGGCTCTTGGCAATTAAGCCGTGGGACGACACGACTATCGGCACTATTATTATTTATTATAAATCCAGACTCCATAGCTGCTGTAGAGATTTCTTAGAAAAGCCCAATAATACAATGGGAATCGAAAAGAAGAGGAAAGGTTTTTCCACCAAAAATGTTTCCTCTCCTCGCTCCGAAACTATTGGACCGATTTTAACAATTTTTTCACCAATTGCAATGGATAGTTAAATTATCAGGAAGTAATATGGGTTACAAATTGTATTTAAATCATGCAAATTATTAAAAACTCTTTATGTTACTAAAAACATGTTTTTAAGTATTATCTATGTAACTCATCATCATCAGCTGCCTAGCCGTTTTCGCAACTATGTTGGGGTCAGCTTCCAGTCTAACCGGATGCAGGTGAATACCAGTATTTTACATGGAGCGACTGCCTATCTGACCTCCACAACCCAGATAATACTAGGAAATACGATACCCTTTGGTAAGACTGCTGTCAGACTTTTGGGGCCACTGACTACCTATAACGACTGTCAAAGATGGACAAATGACAGCCGGGACCAACGGCTTAACGTGCTTTCCGAGGCACGGAGGAAACTCGGTGTGTAAGGGTGGTCACCCATCCACAGAGCAACCTAGGCAAGCATGACTTAACCTAAAGATCGACCCGAGCGGCTGATATTATTTAGCCACGAGCTCCTCTATAATCTATGTAACTGGGGGGAGCAAAGTACATTTTCCTGTAACCCTTGCGCTAGAGGGAACATAATGAGTTATTCCGGAGGAAATATGACACGGCGCGGGTAGGGTTAGAGTGATTTGTTCAACATGTTGCGGGTTATTCTTTGCCGTGATAAATCACCGGTCGTGAGCTATCTCGTCTCATGTGTTTCTTTATAATGGTCCTTATTTTAGTTTTTTTTGTAACATAACATAAAGGGTGTAAACAACCTCTTTACGAAGCTGGAAGGCACTTGTTTTCCCCGTCGTTGCGATTATTTTTTTGTTCTACACTATACCTGGGAACTTTCTAGTTACGGAGATATTTGGGGTCAGAGTACCAACTTTTTGGCAAGTTTTTTTTAAACACTAGTTTGATCAATTTAAGCACCTCTACGATCCCCGTACTATTCAATCCATCAGCATAATGTTTTGAGTGCTTTACATTGAGTTCTACAACAAAACATGATTTTCCACCCAAAAGAAAAATCGTTTCCCAGCAATAATTTTTGCGTAGGGTTACTTAGTTTGATGTACAGAATGCTTGGTTGACGGCTTCGTGATGAGGTTGTTTACACCCTGTATATGCTAGTAATACCTGAAAGTTCAGGCGAAGGTTTCTATCTATACTCCGTTTGTTTTCTCGGACCACGAAACTGAACAACTTTTTGTTTACGAGATTTGGAATACGTAAAAAATGGGACTTTCTATCAACATGTACAAAATTCGTTGAAAAAGTTTCAAAATCCGGTTAATTTTTTTTTACGAAAATTTCATGCAATTGAAGATCGCGGGCAACAGATAGTTCGTAGTAAAGTTTTGCATTTTAACTAAGAAAAGTGATAGCATAAAAGTTTCCACACGGTTAGGTTTTAAAAGCAAGCTATAAAAGATTGTGATATTGCTACGGCGTAGCTCGTAGCAGAGGCGATGATGTCATTGCTACGCGGCTACGGTTTCGTAGCCGCAGTCGCGGTGATACATAAATTCTTAGAAACCTTGTTGAATGTCGTACGTGTTCTTTCTTTGTAGAGAAAACAGTCAATTTAAATCGTTGTCTTCTCTTAACCCTTTAATAAAAGAAAGAAGAAAGTAAAAAAAAAGTATTTATTAGTCAGCAAAATAAAATGGTCCTGTTCGAGATCAAAAAGTAGGGCGTCTTAGCATGTGTTGTAAAATTAAACAGTAAATCAGTTCATTCGGTTGAAAGTATCTGCTTAAAAATGGATTTGTAAGATTCTACCCGAACAAACATACATTAATTGCAAGTTAAATAAAAGCTTGTAAAAAAGTCAATCGTTAGCTTTTTATTCATCTGGCGACATCCCGTTTCGTAAGTTTTCCCATTTCATATTATTTTGATTTTCATTGTCGATGATTTCGAGATTGGCCACTGCAGTTCGCAAAGCACTTTAATCATAAACTTGGAGTCTAATTATGTCAAAATTAAACCTCAAAAATGTATTGTAAAATAAATTCTTTTACATTTCTACTCCTTGAAATCATTTCACGCGTTTCCTTGCATTTTATTAAACATACTATTTTTTTAATATTGCGTTTGACTTTTCATAATAACCCATCCCTTCTCTCCTCTTACTTCACTTATCCCTTTTCAGGGTTCCGTACCCGAAGGCACCAATGGGACCCTAAGTCTTGGATTACTAAGTCTTCGCTATCAGTCTGTCCGTCCGTCCGTCTGTCTTTCTGTCAACGGGCTGTATCTTATGATCCGTAATAGATGGACAATTTAAATTTTCATAGAATGTGAAGAAGACAAAAAGAAAATACATTTATTTGGCACACGCAACATGTGCTTATAAAAAAATATTTTTTTGCCACTACAACAAATAATAAAAAATAAAAAAAAATATCGGAGCCCCCCTACTACTATGAGACAGAACCCTTCAAGCACTGGTCCGACTTGCACTTGGCTAGTTTTTATTATTTTTACACAACCTTGCAATGACAAGACAAAAGCTCTCTTAAAATTATAACCCTATAACGGCTGTACCCGATCGGTTCGCAATCAGGCGGGGTCATTACGACCCCACAACGGTAAAGTGTTTATGAGCCATCAGTCTTTACGGCGGTCATACTTTATTGAGACAAACTTATGACTAGAGCCACTAACGCTATGGATTTTATTGTTCTTATGATGGAATACAGAGTTAATTAAACTGGTATATTATTTTATGAGTGAATACTTTATTGCCTGAAGAAAGCGGTTTTCTTATTAGGTTGATAAATAAAAGTCCGTGGTTAAATATTAACATCCGCTCGGGTCTATCTTTAGGTTAAGCCGTGGTTGCCTAGTTTGGTCTGTGGATGGGGGACCACCCATTATGTATGGAGTCTTCTCCGTGCCACGGAAAGCACATTGAGCCGATGTATCCGGCTGTCATTTGCAGATCTTTGATAATCGTTACAGGTAGTTAGTGGCCCAAAAAAGCTACTGCTTTTCTAAAAGCTACTGCTGAAAATATTTGTACTCCCTTACTGATTATATTTAATAAATCATTGCCTCAAGGAATTTTCCCCGAGGTGTGGAAGAGCGCTAATATAACACCAGTTTACAAATCGGGTTCTAAGCAAGATGTTGAGAACTATCGCCCAATATCAATTATGTCAGCACTGCCGAAGCTTTTCGAGAGGTTAGCCCACAATAGAGTATATCCTGTTTTACATCATAGCATTCTCCAACAACAACATGGATTCGTCAAAAAACGGTCAACCACAACTAATTTGGTGACCTTTACGGATTATTTATTCAATAATATGGACTCTCGTGTTCAAGTGGACGCCATTTATACTGATTTTCGGAAGGCGTTCGACAAGGTTGATCATGAGTTGCTCCTGAACAAAATTTCATTTAACGGCATACGTGGTGATTTACTTCGATGGTTCACTTCATACGTCACGAATAGAACTCAAAAAGTAGTAATTAATGGTTTCTGCTCTGCCACTGCTATTGGCGTGACTTCCGGTGTGCCTCAGGGCTCGATTTTGGGACCTCTGCTATTTATACTGTTTATAAACGACATCACGTGTTGTTTTAAAAACTCTAAAGTCTTGCTTTATGCTGACGACCTCAAGATTTACAGGCCCATCAAAACTTTGCAGGACTGCGCATTGCTACAGGAGGATTTGGATCGATTCAGTGAGTATTGCAAGATTAATAAACTACAGCTGAGTATATCTAAGTGCTGTTGTATCAGCTTTACGAAAAATAAGAATGTTCTCAAATACCCTTATTCTTTAGATGCTACAACATTATCAAGGGTATCTCTTGTACGTGATCTTGGGATTCTTCTCGACGATAAACTGCACCTTGATGCCCACATTGATAAAGTAGTCAATAATGCCTATCAAATGTACGGTTTTGTGATGAGGTCCGCAAAGGACTTTAAACGCCTATCTACTTATTTATATCTGTATAAGTCTCTTATTAGATCACAGCTTGAATATGCGGTGCCAGTGTGGAATCCCTTTTACAACAAATACTCAAATCGTATTGAAAAGATCCAAAGAAAATTTCTAAAAGCCATGCATTACCGTTGCTTTTTTACATCTGTGTCCTATAATGATTGAAAATGTTGTTGGTAACACATTTACTCATACTTGTTATTGTTGTTTTTTTATATTAATGTAATGTGTCACTGTTTGTTTTCCCCAATAAATAAAATAAAAATAAAATAAAAAGTTTGATATCCAGTACTAGCTGACCCACGCAACTTCGTCTACGTCACATAAGAGAGAAAAAGTAAAGGAAAAAACAACCCCGTTTTTGCAACATTTGTCATTCCTGCTCCGCTCCTAATAATCGTAGCGTGATGTTATATAGCCTAAAGCCTTCCTCGATAAATGGACTATCCAACACAAAAATAATTTTTAAATTCGAGCCGGCAGTTCCTGAGATTAGCATGTTCAACCAACCAAGCCTTTTGGCCTCGTACAGGACGAGTTTCATTCTTTTAATTTTTAAATAAATATTTGTTTTTTTTTCTGTGTAATTTTTATAAGTACTTTTAATTTTGATGTGTTTGTCCTGTGTGGGCTAATAAATGCTTTTTCTTTCTTTCTTTCTTTCAAACAAGCAAACTCTTCTGCTTTATAATATTAGTATAGATTTACTGGGTTGTGGCGATCAGATAGGTACACGTTCCATGTAAAATACAGGTAATCAGGGAAGATGCATAAAAAAAACAGATTCCGAGGAATTGAGAACCTCCACCTTTTAGAAGTCCGTTAAATAAAAACGAAAACTCCGACACGTGGGGTCATAATTTCAAGGTATTTTTTTGGAACGAAGTTCACGTGGCTTACGGGTATTGTGATTTAGTAGAAATCGTCACGAAACGAAATACCGTATGCTATATGTGTGTTGTATGATTATATGTATAATATTCATCATCATCATCTGCCTAGCTTTTACCAGATACCACTTGGTAAGACTGGTTATAAAACTCAAGAAGACGGGTATCTATCGCGAACTAGCTGACACACGCAACTTCGTCTGCGTCACATAGGTATATGAGAGAAAAAGCTCACAAAAGGAATAAATCTTCCCCGTTTTTGTAAGATTTTTCATTTATGCTCCGCTCCTATTGGTCGTAGCGTGATGTTATATAGCCTATAACCTTCCTCGATAAATGGGCTGTCCAACACTAATAGCATGCATGCTTCAATAGCGTACTTTCCCATTGAAAGTCATCTTCTAATGGGCCTCGTCGTTGTTATGAAATTATTTTGTTACGCGAGTTATATTAATTCAGTTATATTTCACAAGATATTCATCTAAATGAAATGGTGTAAATGGCTATTTTGGTCACAATTAAACGCTTAAGATGACTAACGTATTTATTTTGATAAAGATTAATACTATGTCTGTAAAAACACCTTCGCAAATGAAGCATTATTTATGACGAAATTTTAAAATCATAAAAATGGTTATTGTGAGTCAATCTTCAAAGATAGACATATGCTGTTGCGGCTTTTTTTTAACTTTTTAAGAGCAAACATTACTTAGTACATAATTTTCATGTAACTTGTACTGTTTAAGCAGCGCACGCAACGGAAACTCTCAAAAAGGAATCATTTTTCCCGTTTTTGCAACATTTTTCATTTATGTTCCGCTCCTATTGGTCATAGCTTGATGGTATATAGCCTATAACCTTCCTGGATAAATGGACTATCCAACACAAAAAGATTTTTTCAATTCCAACCAGTAGTTCCTGAGATCAGCGCGTTCAAACAAACAAACAAACTCTTCAGCTTTATAATATTAGTATAGATTTACCTTTAATTTAATAAAAAAAAGAAATAAAAGGTAAAAAAAAGGAAAGGAATAAAAAAGGAAAGGAATAAAAAAGGAAAGGAATTAAAGGTAAATTCGCGATAAATACCCGTCTTCTTAAGTTTTATAATGTGTTCTGATCGTGCAAGTTTAAAAAAGACAATTGGTAAGACTGGTGTCAGACTTTTTGGGCCACTGACTACCTGTAACGACTATCAAAGATGGACAAATGACAGTAGGGACAAACATCTTAACGTGCTTTCCGAGGCACGGAGGAAACTCGGTATGTAACCACAGACAGACACACACATACACACACAAACGCACTCAGACACGTCAAACTTATAACACCCCGTCGTTTTTGCGTCGCGGGTTAAACACAGAGATTATGATCAATTTCAAGACAATAACCGACTATACCTTATTTGAATTAAAATTAAACTTCTTATGAAAGGAATTCAGTAATCCGTCTTCGACTAATTCATTCAGATATAATTTTGAGTTATTAAGAGAAGAAGATTCTAAATTTTGATTTTAATTACGGCCTTTACTCTTAATTACTGTTTCTGTTTCCTTTAAAATTTGATGTTAAAATTAAAGTTTAAATTCCGAAACATAACATGTAATTAAACACCACCAAGATTCAACCCTACCTGGCTTATGTTTTCATAATTAAGTTAATTCAAAGGGATTTTGTATTAATTATAATTTGTTGTTTCTAATGACGTACGTCGTTAAAAACCCACGGTGTCGCATGTCGCTCACAATACAATATTTTGCTTTTCTCTTATTAGCTAATTTCTAATTTTCCCTATTCAAGTCCAAATGAACATTTTTTCTTTGTTTCGGTAAAAGAAAATGTATTTGTTTCTTATTTCCCGGGTTTATAATCAAAAGGTCTGTAATTTCAACTTTTAGCCTCGGGCAAAAAATAATGTGCTTCAACGTATTTTTTTTTGGTTTGTTCACATTTTCATTCAAATAACATTAGGAACCTACTTATCTGAAGATAAAGATAAAAAGACTAATATTTTCTAACATGATCTGAATACGAGTCATCATCTGCCTAGCCTTTTCCCAACTATGTTGGGGTCGGCTTCCAGTCTAACCGGATGCAGCTGAATACCAGTAGTTTTCATGGAGTGACTGCCTATCTGACCTCCACAACCCCGTTAATATACCGATACCCCGTGATAAGACTGGTTGTCAGACTATTTGGGCCACTGACTACCTGTAACGACTATCAAAGATGAACAAATGACAGCCGGGACAAACATCTTAACGTGCTTTTCGAGGCACGGAGGAAACTCGGTATGTAAGAGTGGTCACCCACCCACAGACCAACCTAGGCAAGCACGGCTTAACCTATAGATCGACCCGAGCGGGTGAGCTTGTACAAAGTAGTGCAAGGGCAGAAGGACTGGCTCAACCCATACAGTGCTGATATAAAATATCTGTAACTTACATTGATATATTATATTATATCAATGGTAACTTGGTATATTTTCTCAACAAAAATCAACCCCATAGGCCTAGTGTTCGCAAACTTGACAGCTGAGTACGAGGTCCTGGGTTCAATTCCCAGGTCGGGCAATATTGAGTATTTTATCAAGAACTAGCTGTTGCCCGCGACTTCGTTCGCGTAAACCACCCTTGTCACCTAGGGGTATAAAAGTAGCCTTCCACTGACCTACCAAATATACACAAAAAAAAAAAAAATCGGTGAAGTCGTTTCGGAGGACTTCGATAACAAACAATGTGACGTATTTTTAAGTATTAGATAGCTTTGTCTGCAGCTTTGTTCGCGTCGAATTCGGGGTAATTTTAATTAAAAAAATGAGGAAATTTCATTGCGCAAAACAATGAGTATGTAAAATTCAAGATCCAGCAGTATTTTAAAGATATATATCTGGGTTGCTCATAAATTAGTTGGTTTCAAAGCAGAACAGAGGAACTTTGCAGAAGTATTGTGTAAAATCTTAAATTATTGTCTAGGATGGACTTACTATGGCCGGTAATTGACATAACGATACGTAGCTACGAAGACAAACAAAAATTAAAGAAAAATTTGATTTGTGTTCAGTGAAACCCAAACCAACCAACTCAAACCCATGAAAACGACTCCCATGAAGGAAAAACGAAAAAAAATCCTAGGTGCCTTCTTGGATTTTCATTTCGATCTCATTTTTGTAATCAGCGACCTCGAAAAACATGTAAACGACACCCGAGATGGAAAAACAAATACTTTTCCTCTGCGCTATCTTGGATTTATCAATAGGAGTACTCTTGTGAAGTTTCGAATGAAATAGTCTTACTAATCTTGTTCCCCCCCACAAACTTTGGAGGCTTCACCCCTTTAGAGAGTGAATTTTGAAAAATCCTTTCTTACTGCTCTCCTAGATCTCATAAGGAACCTACTTGCCGAATTTGAAATCTGTAGACCCAACGGTTTTGTCTGTGCGTTGATTTTTAGACTTTGTCACCCCATTTACCCCTCCTAGGGGTTGAATTTTGAAAAACCTAATACCCGTTTCTATTCACTTATCAATAGAATAGATTGCATATTTGCCGATCGTAGTGAACAGACGTATCGAACAATTATTGCAATAAACAAATAATCACTTGCGAAATTGTGACCTAGTTACAAATAGCCAGTACTAACGCATACTTGTACAGTAGATTTGTGAAAAGTATATTACTAGAAGAAATGACCGGTGATTAACAGGAACAATATATCCTGGTTCATAATGGAAAGATGCCCCTGAAGTTGTCTCGACACCAGAAATCCAGTCCTGGATGGCTAATATTGAACAGAACCTGAACGAGGTGTGCGCTATTGCAAGTGAGGGAAAGCTTAATGTGGAGCAGAAAACAAATATCATCAAGTTAACCCGGAAGATTAGTTACGGAACCTCGCAGATGGCTGTCATGTACCAGTCCGCCAAAGCCAAAGTCCTCCAATCGAGCTACGTCATTCGAACTCTGGAAAACCAACTCGATCTTTCGCAACAGCTCAAGAGCCTTAAGATGAGTATAGAAGATTCGACGAAACCTGCCGAGGGACCTTCTTTTGCTGACTGAATAATATATAATATATATATAGAAGATATAAGATTTGTCAGTAGCAGATACAGTCTCAAAATTTGTGCTCGGTTCATTGTAATAGGTTCGCTTCATGGGGCTAAAACATAACTGGCAGAATGTGGGACTGCCACTAGGTATACTGTTGCCTAAACTTTCTGGGCTAACAGACATGATGTAATGTTATGTAAAACCGGGTACCTACTCGGTAACCACAAGTTATTTATTTTGTTACTTTACTAAAACCCTGGGTAAGCGAGTTGATACTCCACAATTTGTTTATTCAGCCACAAAAAACCACAGCATATGAATACAAATTGCCATATTTCAAAGTCAAAGCTCGCCAATTTCAGCAAAGCTATGCACTTCAGCAGAATTGGCTTACTGCATGTTAATCACGATGAATTACCATGGAAAGCCATTGTTAGTGGCTTTTGTGGCGACCGACGCTAAAATGGCGACAGGGCTGCATAAATTTGTGTAAAATACGCGCCTAGCTGTGGCGAGTCTCGCAACAAAGTCGGTTTACGCGAACGAGCTGTTGATAGCACCTTTTCGCAAAAATTGATAGTTGGTACTCGCAGATAAAATACGAGTAGGCACATTGACTGGAATAGTTTATTACTTGCTCAGGCATTCGACACTTCGGATGACTAATATCTTACGAAACGACACAAAATTTAATTTACTTAAAAAGCTATACGTGTAGAAAAAGTAGTAAAAGTCTCAGCCAATGTGCAAAATACAGAGCTACAAGCTTAATTTGTTAAACAACGGTAACACAAAGTAGGTACAAAACTGTTTTATGTCTGTAACATCATCATGACAGGTCTAGTTGAAAACCAGCGTCTGGCACTAGCTGCTCGGCAGTTTGCTGAACTGGGCCTATTTGGCGCAGCCGTGAGACACACAATATTTTCTTATTTTAGTTTTACAGAATAGATTTAAGTTTTTTTTTTTAAATTTAGTTTTTACTTAGTTTACTTTTTTTTTGTGTGCGTTTATGGAATGTGCTGAATTAATATTTTTTCTTTCTTTAGTTTACCTATTCGTAAAATGTTATGAGCTGATTGGCATGTAATAAAAATGATGCACCACCGACAGATTATATGAAAAATTCAGGGTTGAATCTCAAATACCAAAAGCTCAAAAACTAAAAATGTGTTGTATGCCCCTAACTTCATCGGCACGCATGCCTTTCAAAACGGAACAAAACTACACGAAGCTAGTTTTTCCTGAACAACAACTTTTACAAGAACCTCGAACAAGTTAGCCTTTTTCTTAAAACTTACACGAACAACTTAAAACTCTGACAGCGTAGCAAGAAAACTTCATTCAAAGTGTAAAGTCCGCTTAAAAGTTCGACATAAAAAAGACGCTAAAATGTTGCCGTGCATAGCAAATGCTCGTTTTTATCAACACTGCGTGAAACCTGAAAGTGCAGTATTGTATTTACAACGTTGTTTTCACAGCTGAAAGGCGAAATTGCAAAAGTACAGTCATATTTAAGCATTATTTGAAGGCTTAATCGACGTGGGACGTCTTTTGAAACCTTTGTCTGCAGCACTTTGTGCTTTTTATAGCAGCTACGATGCAAGAATTTGTGATTCTAAACATGTTATTTACATTTTCGGCTTGCAGGGAGTAGCTTCAAAAATCGTGATGAAGGGGACGTTAGGATACTTTTTATTTCTAGCAATAAAGGCTACCTTTCTTTGACAATAGAGTGGATGAAAAGTAAATCATTGGGTAATATTTTACACCATAATTGTGATCATCAATGTGTGGAAACGCGGCTTAAGCCTTTTGTAATTGAAATAAACATTTTTATTTTTATTTATTTTTTTATCAATTTATAGGCGACCTATTTTCTAAACCCTGTGCCCCGAAAATGCCATCAAACTGACCTCTGCTCCCATGTCATGGGAATGCATTAGAATGACATCACGTCATCAAAACTAAACACGTTCGTAATTTTTTTTTTGCATATCCGTCTCGGGGCACCCCAAGTCGGTATAGTTTAGTTTAGGAAAAACTAGTTTGTCCTGAAATCGGGTTTGGCCGGTAACACATACATTTGTGTTTGCAGATCCATCAAATTTAACTTCTTAGTTGTTTAAATTGTAACAGGGATTCTAGAAAAGCGTTCAGCCTGACTGATAGAAATTTACTTCCTGTAAATATCCGTAACATTGAAATTACAAGCTGAATTGTGTCACAGGAGGGTTTAAATCGGCGTATTTACGCTTCGAGCGAGGTACGGTCCCCATTTCCATGCTAATTTGCCAATCGAACCTGGGATTATGTATCAATTGGTCGCTTTGGGGGTTGTAAAATTACGCGTGAAGTACGTAGAGGTATGTTGACAACATGAGACTTATGAAATCAAAAACAGGGGCTGAAAATACATTATAATCATTGTTCAAAACGACGGGTCTTTGAAAAAGGCGCAGGGTTTTATAAACTCAAGAATTTATGTAATATTATGCTCATCTAAAAAACTGAAATATCAAAACCGTTATATTATAAAAGCCTGTTGGAACTACTAACATCAAAGAACTGTAAAACAAACTCAAATAAAGATTTACACATCATAAAGTCGACAAAAACTTTCTGTACTCCAATAATAGATACAAATAAATGTCAGAAACTTTTATAGAACACATTGGGCAATGCCAATAATATCCTTTATCCTTCTATACAATAAAGTGCTAAAGTAAGCCTAACAAAGACTTATTTTTTATTCGTGGTCCATATAACTCGGGACTTACTACTTCCGTGCTAAAGAACTTTTATGAAAGATTTGGTCAAGCGCAAGTCGGATTCGCGCAAGAAGGTAGTATCGTAGCAGTATCGTAGCGCAGCCACCTTTCAAATTTTAATTTAATTGATCATATTTTGTTGTTATAGCGGCAACACATAATTATACATTGTGCAAAAATTGTAATTGTTTACCTCTGACGGATTATCTGACGGCGGAGCTCGAGGCCAAATAATAACAGCCGCTCGGGCCAATCTTTAGGGTAAGCCGTGCTTGCCTAGGTTGGTCTGTGGATGGGTGACCACTGTTACATACCGAGTTTCCTCCGGGCCTCGGAAAGCACGTCAAGCCGCTGGTCCCGGCTGTCATTTGTAGATCTTTGTGGCCCAAAAAGTCTGACAAACAATCTTACCAAGGGGTATCGTATTACCCAGTTACTGACTGGATTGTGGAGGTCAGATAGGCAGTCACTCCGTTTAAAATATTAGTATTCAGCTGCATCCGGTTAGACTGAAAGCCGATCCCAACATAGTTGGGAAAAGGCTAGAACGCGGGAACTCGGTAAAAGTGACAGATACAAAAGTTTCACAGACGAGAATCATAGACGAGGTTTCGTTCACAAACTCCAACACTCTGACGGTTTATGAGTTACAGACCGCTGACGGACAGACAGACAGATGAATGAACGGATGGACAGTGGAGGCTTAGTAATAAGGTGCTGTTCGGATACAGAACCCTAAAATAATGACGCTCAAGATATATAGGGTGATGTGTTATCGGTTACGAGTTTGAAAATAAAAGGTGTTCAAGACATTTATTATTTCTTTTGTGTGGTGTGATGTGTCTTTGTGAAAAAAGTCTGTGGATTAAGTCGCGTGGAAGATTTCGGTGATAAGTTTTGTTCGTTACATAAGATACCATAGATATATGAAAAGGTAGGAAAACTGAAAACCACGCAACTGTAAACTGATATAATATGACGCCGTATAAATCTTAGAAGTTCGGTTTCCGATTAAGCTGAAATTTTGCACACATGTTAATACTAAGTGGCGTCATTCTAAATCCAATATGGCGGATTCCCAAAGATGGCGGTTCCATGATATGGGTATTAAATGAGAGTGTTTGCTGCGAAAAATACGAGAAATAAATGACGTGAGCGAAGTCGTTTTAGTTTTAAAGCGTGTTTTTATTACACGTTTAGTTGTAACGTGTGAAATAAGCCCGCCCTATTTATGCATTCTAAAAGTTTACCACGACGAACAGTGCTGTTAAAAAAAAATCAATACACTTCCTCGAAAACTGGTTGTTTTCGCACTATGATTAGGTTCAAAATCCAGTGTATTTCAAACGCGTGCATTTTTCATGTTTTTTTTACACATGTGTAGAAAAAACACGAAATATGCACTATACTTAGTCCAAATTGGTTCATTGCATAATTTGACGACCCGATTGGCGTAGTGGTAGTGACGCTGCCTTACGTTCTTAGGGTCCTGGGTTCGAATCCCGGTAGGAGCAAAGGTTTGTGTGGTGAGCACGGACATTTGTTTCCGAGTCATGGAGGTTTATATGTATATAATAAGTATGTATTTACAAACAAAAAAGTATAAGAATGTAGTATATCAACTATCTAGTGTCCACGACATAAGCTTTGCTTAGAGTGGCACTAGGTGACGCTGTGTGTTACGTGTTGCTCATCACACAAACATTTGCTCCTACCGGGATTCGAACCCAAGACCTTAAGAACGTAAGGCAGCCTCACTACCACTACGCCATTTTTTTTTTTTTTTTGCTATGGGCATCTCGCTGTTCAGTCTGAGAAGACTGGCTTCTGCTTAACCGGGCAAGTCCTGTGGATACCTTGAATTTAAGGCCTCCAGCCAGGGCAAAAATGACTATAAACTAAGCGACAGCGCTCTAAGGGCACCCCCTGTGGGGTACGAACCTCGGCTTAGGGCGTCGCTGGGGGCAGCAAAGGGACAGGCTGGATCTGGTTGTCGTTATTTAGGGACTGTTTTATTACTACAGGCTCAGCATCGCGGGCTGGCTCGAGCAAGGGTCGGGGAGGGAACCACTACGCCATTCGGCTCGTCTTTATAAATATAAAGATTCTCCCAATCTCACAAGACACTAGCCTCTAAATCAAAGCTAGCACAATAAAAGATACCGCTTGAAGCCTTCTATCAACTGCGGATGAGACGGAGGGTAGTTTGACACCAGACAAGGGTTCAATAGACACGGATTAGGTACACACTATACAGTTTAGTCGGACTAGACAGATTGGAATGACGTCACCAAATGTTATAGAAAAAGGTTGCTCGTAGAATTGATTTGTATCAATATTTTGCTAAACATAACATGGTTTTTGCAACATGGTTTACAGCGTGGAAACTTTCAGCGTTAGCAGTAAGGGGAACTTATCTTACCCGTTGCTGCTACGCAAAAATGGTCTTAGGTCCATTTTCACCAAAAAGATGACGGTCTGGTTATTTAAAACAGCTGTTTAAAACGCATTTTTGTATGGGAACATGTCACAGTGACAGCTAACTAGACCGTTATCTTTTCGGTGAACATGGACTTTAGAAGACTACCCGTAATTATTCGAGAAATTTTGATTAGACTACACTTTTTCAACAAATTACACAGTTTGCATGAAAATGGACATTTTACACAATACATTTTAGTGACGCCAATCTATTTTGTTTCAAAACTGATCAAAAACTTCTTTGGGAGCACGGTTAAAATGGGGCAGCATGTTTTTTAAATTACCGATGTAAAATTTCTATGGGTTCAGAATGATGTCATCATCTTCATCATCTGCTTGGCCTTATCTTCCACTCTAACTGGATGCAGCTGAATACCAGTATTTAACATGGAGCGACTGCCTATCTGACCTCCACAACCCAGTCTATACTGGGTAATACGATACTCCTTTCTAATACAGGTTGTTAGACTTTTTGGGCCACTGACTGTCTGTAACGACTGTCGAATATCTACAAATCATAGCCAGGACCAACGGCTTCACGTACGTTTTACCCTTCCACTTTGCATTTTTTTTGCTAGCCTGCTCTGTCCCACTTCTGGGCAAAGGCCTCCCTTCACTTTTTCTACCTCTCGCGAAGCCGTACGTCCTCCTTCCAGTTTGGACGGGACTTGTCCAGTTCGTCTCGCCATCTCCTTCATGCCCTGTCACGACCTCGCCTCACTGTGTCAGGCTATTACTTAGTGATCAAATATTTTAATTAACCGTAAGATCTTAATATATATAAATCTCGTGTCACAATGTTTGTCCTCAATGGACTCCTAAACCACTTAACCGATTATATAAAAATTCGCACACCATGTGCAGTTCGATCCAACTTGAGAGATAGGATAGTTTATATCTCAATTTACGCAGACGAAGTTGCGCGAGTCAGCTAGTAAAACCATATTTATTTGAATGCGTACATTTATTTGCGGTTGTGTATGAATTGATAACATATGATTCACCAGATTTGCAATTAGCAATTAGTTTTGCAAATAGCGCTTTGAATGGCAACTCGTTGGCTGATTGTATAGTCAGAGAGATTAGCGGTTGCGGTACAAATCAGCCTCAAAGTGGAAATTTGAATGTCGGTAATGGTAGTAACCCAAATGGTGTCATTGTAATTTAATATTATTATTCGTTTTTAGATTTTTTTAGAGATAGAAGGGCGCCACAGTGCCACAGTTTACATCGGCTCCGCAAACAAAGTCTTATTAAAATTCGAAACAGTGTTCCTGTTCAGTGAAAAAACGCTAATCTGAGTGAGCTCCAGCGAAAGTTTATATAAAAACGTGAAGCAGTGAATCCGTGCAGTGTAAAACCTTCACCAAAGTGCAAAACTATAGTCAACAGTTTTCGGTAAAAACTCCTTCTCCTTTACTAAAACCGAAGAATAAACAATACAAAAGGCTATTGTACAACGGAAGAATAGCGCACCAGCCTGTAGCGAGTGTATAACGTTCAAAAACATAAGTGCCAAAGACAGCAAATTTTTCATAACCTCAATAATTTGTATTGAAATCATAGTGACTCAGCAAAGCACGAACCTTGCTCGACAACCAGCGCCATCTAGCAAACTTTGTCGATACCACCACCGGCACAACATCACTGCGCATTACTGACTACACAGTACAGATCCCGTCCGACAACCAGCGACATCTAGCGGATTTAGTCAAAACCACCACCGGCACAACTTTGCGCATAGCGGTAGCACACAGCGTAACTGAGATCGACAAATCCGATCGAACATAAAGTTTCTTCAGATATTCAAAAGAGGGCGCTGTTTGCACTGTTTACAATCACAACCACATCATAGAAGAATTTGCAAAAATGGAAGATATAATGAAGTTGCTATTAGAAATGCAGCAAGAAATAAAACAACAAAAATCTGAAATGATGGAAATGCAAGAAGACATAAAGAACACCATAAACAACAATATAAACGAAAAATTTAAAAACTTGGAAATAAAAAATGAAATACTTGAGGAAAAGATTGAAACACAAAAAATGGCTATCAATAATCTGGAGAGACACATAAGACGCAAAAACTTAATCATATTTGGAGTCGAAGAAGGGGAAAAATCCTATCACGAACTTGAAAAAAATATAGTTAACATAATTAATACTCACTTCAATCTCCAATACGACAAAACCTACATCGAATCTGTTAGAAGACTCGGAAAAAAGAGCGTAAAAGTCAGGCCAGTAATTATCACGTTCACCACACTAGGATTTAAACTAAATATACAAAAGAACAGTAAATGCCTTGAAAAGACACCGTATTATGTCAAGCAGGACTACCCTTTGGAAATACTTAATAAACGCAAGGCATTACAAATCGAATTAAAAAAAGAACAGGACCTGGGGAAAACGGCTTTTATTAAGTATGATAAACTTATTGTATTGGATAACAAAGAGAAACACATACCTACCAGCCAAACAAATAAAAGAAACTTATCAGAGTCCCCAGAGTCAACAGCAAACGGCAGGCAGAATACTGAATGGACTACTAAAAAACAACAACCGTCAAAGAAAAATAAAACAGCCGATTTGAAGAACTTTGTAATACAAAAACCAAAACTAGTATACAACCGAGAAAACAACCCTCAAGAAAAATCTAATAATAAACAAGCAGATACCGAATAGCAATTACCATCGCGCCCTCCTCGCCTTCACTCTCCAATACAGCTGGTCACTGCGGAGAGTTACGACCAAAACCCTCCAGAGACACTGATTCACATAATAACATATAACGTGAGGACTCTTTCTTCTCACTCACGACTTCTTGAACTAATGGATTCTATGAAAGATATAAGATTCGACATAATGGGTTTGTCAGAAGTAAGGAGAGTTGGAGATTCAATTTGTGAATATGAAGATTTTATATTTCAATTCGTTGGCGAAACAGCAGGACTCTATGGAGTTGGATTCATTATAAAAAAACACCTAAAAAAATACATAGAGTCAATAACAGGAATATCAGAACGGGTTACCTTGTTAAGGTTAAATATAAACAACTTTAAACTTGCTATCGTCCAGGTCTATGCCCCAACAGCTGGCGCAGATGATAACAAAATAGAAGAATTCTACAATACCATAGATAACGCTTTAACACTGGCTGGCAATAGGAAAACAATAGTGATGGGAGACTTTAATGCCAAAATTGGTTACCCTAAATCGGGGGAACACTTAATAATGAGAGAATATGGCTATGGAGTCAGAAACACTGCAGGAGAAAGAATGGTAGAATTTGCAAATGAAAATAAGTTGTCAATTATTAATACTTTCTTTGATAAGAAACCCAAAAATAGGTGGACTTGGAGGTCTCCCGACGGAAAAACAAAGAACGAATTGGATTATATTCTGTCAAATTTTCCTCAGAACATGCAAAATATTGAGGTTCTAAATGTAGAATACCCATCAGACCATAGACCTATAAGAACAAAAATTAAGATTAAACAACCAATAAAAAAAAGGACAAGTTATAATAAAAATAATAAAAACCAACTTAAAACCGAGGAACAAATTTCGAAGTATTCTGAATCTCTTCAACGTAATGTGGAAAACCTATTAGATGATCAAACTAATTATACATCACAGGAATATTATAACAAACTGATAAATATTATTGAAACTAGCCTATCAAGTGCCCATAATCCGAACATAAAGACTAAAAAAGAACTAGTGATTACAGAACACACAAGGCAGTTAATACGTCGCAGACATGAGATACAACACATTAAACCTAAATCTCGTAGCACAAAAAATGAGCTGAAAGCCCTTTACAAACTAACCAGCAAGTACATACAGCGAGATTATAATACATACAGGTCACGCACAATAGAAAGACACCTAAACACAACTGGAAGCTTGAAACGAGCATTTAAAGAATTAAGAACTCATAAAAATTGGATAGAAGGACTACAAGGGCAAAATAAGATACACAATAGCAGAGAAGAAGTTTTAAATATTGCGACAGTCTATTATAAAAACTTATACAGCTGCCCTACTCAGACGTTACTACTGCACCGGGAGCCACCCCAAATGGATCAAACTGAAGAGGTAGAGCCGATAGAACCCATAGACATAACTGAAGTAATCGAACAAATAAAGAAGATGAAAGTTGAAAAGAGTCCGGGCCCAGATAAAATAACTAATGAAGTCATTAAAATAGGTCACTTAATACTAGCAAAACCATTAACAAATCTTTTTAATAGGATCATTGAAAGTGCTTGCATTCCACAGGAATGGTGCGAATCAAACATAATTCTGTTATACAAGAAAGGAAATCCAAAAGATATTTCTAATTACCGACCTATAAGCTTGCTACCGATCCTATACAAACTATTCTCTTCAATTATAGAGAAAAGAATTAGTGAAGTACTTGACAGTAAACAACCCATTGAACAGGCAGGTTTCAGGAAAGGTTATAGTACTACGGACCATATACACACATTGGAGCAAGTTATGGAAAAATATCATGAATTCCAAAGACCGTTATACATAGCCTTTATCGATTACCAAAAAGCATTCGATACGATTTTACACTCGGCTATTTGGCAAACTCTACTTACACAAAACGTCAACCAAAGATACATAAACATACTGAAGCACCTATATGAGAACAGTTATAGTAGAGTAAAATTGGAAGTCACAGGACCACCTATAAAAATAGAGAGAGGTGTTAGGCAAGGCGACCCCCTTTCACCTCGACTTTTCATAGCAGTGCTAGAGGCGGTTATAAGCAGTCTGAACTGGAGAAACCTGGGAATCAATATCAAAGGAAAAAACCTCTCCCATCTGAGGTTCGCCGACGATATTGTCCTTTTAGCTGATAATCATAAAGACTTACAATATATGATATCCACTCTGCATAAGGCAAGCAAGGAAGTAGGCTTAGAAATAAACTTAAATAAAACAAAAGTAATGACAAGCAGCAGCCACGAACCTATCAAACTTGAAGATTTCCAACTGGAATATTTTATTTTATTTTATTTTATTTATTCAGGGACAATAAACAGCTACAATATGTGTTGGAACAGAGTAAAGATAGTACAAAACATTAACAATATTGCAGCCCACTACATTATCCGCATATTGACACGAACGAATAAAATAATGAGTGCCACTAGATAGGTAAAAAATAAAATATTATAAAAACTTACATCAAAATTAATAAACAATAAATAATGATAGAAATACCAAATAATTCAAGAAAGATCAGCTAAATTAGTAATCATTAAACATTAAATAACTTGGTAGATAATTAATAAACAATAAATAACTTAGTGCTTAATAACAGTAAACAATAAACTTAACTAAATATGAATTACATCATGCAGAATTAGATTTTCAATTAGATTTAATTTAATTGCTTGCAGGGTAACAATACTTAAAGACTAAAAACAAATAAACAATAAAACACAAACTAGCTTACATTCCTAATTACATTATCGGTTCATAATAATTTTCATGACATTGGATTTAAATTTGGATTTTGAACATATGAAAATATCAATATCAACAAAATTACAATTATAAGATTCAACCATTCGCCGGACAGGGCAGCGCAAACCAGAATTAATTCGACAGGAATTGACAGCAAATAAGGTAAGTGCACGGGTACTACGTACATTGACAGTGCGTGGGACTACGTAACATAGTTTGCTCGTAAGGTCAATACAGTCGAAATCACCATGAACAATACCATGCAGCACCGAGGCCTCTAGATACTTTCGTCTAGATTCTAGGTTGACCTGCCCATATTTATCCAGTAATTGTGAGTACGACAAATACGTTTTATGGCATCTGTAATGCATGGCTCGAAGAAACTTGCGCTGGACTTTCTCAATTTCGTCTATGTATTTCTGGTAAAACGGGTTCCAGATAGGGACGGCATATTCTAATTGCGATCGCACAAGGGTTTTATATAGGTAAAGGTATGTGGAGACCCGCTTGAACTCAGTGGACGACCTCATGACGAAACCATACATCCTAAACGCTTTATTTATAATTTTTTCCACATGCTGGTTTAGGGACAACCTATCATCAATCAACACACCAAGATCTTTGACAGTAGGTACATTACTGAGTACTGTGTTCTGCAATGCATATTTAAAGTGGATAACAGTTTATTCTTTGTGAAATTGATGCAATTGCACTTGGAGAGACTAAGGTGCAGTTTGTTGACTAGACAGTAGTCAGTAAGTCTGTCCAGATCCTGTTGGAACAGTCGACAATCCTCTACAGTTTGTATAGACCTATAAGCTTTTAGGTCATCAGCGTATACAAGAAACTTGGTATTTTTAAAACATTTGTCTATGTCATTGATATAAAGAATAAACAATAGTGGTCCCAAAATTGAACCTTGTGGAACTCCTGAGGTTATATGCACTTCGTCAGACTGATGGCCATTAATGACAACTCTCTGAGTTCTGTTTTTAATATAGGATGAGAACCAGCGAAGCAGATTTCCACGTATACCATTAAATGAAATTTTGTTCAGTAGGATAACATGGTCGACCTTGTCAAAAGCTTTTTTGAAATCTGTATATACCGCATCAACTTGTAATCGCCTGTCCATGTTTTCAAAAAGATAATTGGAAAAAGTTAACAAATTGGAAACAGTCGAACGTCGCTGAACAAACCCATGCTGCTCTGGGATAATGACGCTGTGTAAGATTGGATAGATTTCATTGTGCACGAGTCTCTCAAAAAGTTTTGACAAGATCGACAGAATCGAGATAGGCCTGTATTGCTCCACTTCATGTATTGAGCCGTTCTTGTGCACAGGTGTGATGTTAGCTCGTTTCCATTCATCCGGGAAAACACCCTCGCTTAAACATTTATTGTAAATGATAGAGAGTGGCTTACAGATACTGCCGGCAACGGCCTTAAAGAACAGGGCTGGGTACCCATCGGGACCAGCTCCTTTGGAAGGATCAAGTAATTTTAACTCTTCAAGTATTTTGTCTTCCTCAATTTGCAAATTATCGATCAACCTGGCATTGGCATGACAGTGTGGAGGCGGGGTCCAGGCGGACAGTGATGGTGAACAAGGCTCAAATGCAGATTGGAAAAAATCAGAAAACATGTCACAGATTTCTTCGGGGGCACTTGACTTTGAGTTTTGATAGTGTATAGTGGATGGAATACCAGATTTATTTTTGCGATTATTAATAAATGTCCAGAAGTATTTAATGTTAGTGGTAAGATTGTCTTCAACTGATTTAATATAGTTTGAATAGCAGGCATCACAGGCCACTTTAAAAGTTGCTCTGTATTCCGAGAACTCATTGTAGTCTTTGATGTTATTAAATTTCTTCCATTTAATCCAGAGACGTTGTTTTCTTTTGAACATTTTTATCAATGGTGCAGAGAACCAAACTGGAAAATCAAGCGTCCGAGACTTGACACGCGGTACATTGCGTTCAGTAATGCCATCGAGAACACCATAAAAGCGTTGCACGGCCTCCCGCGCCGGAAGGTTCTCCAACAGGTTCACCCAATCAACCTCACTGATCTGTCTATTAATCTCTTCATAGTTGGCTTTGCGAAAGTCATATTTAGTCAGCGGTTTTCTTTTCAGAGCCTGTGTGGATACACCCGTTGGGGCTGCAGCTATAAACGGAGGATGGTGTGTGTCTATAGGTAGCAGTGAGTCTAATGGATGGCTTATAGAACAAGTGACGTTAGAAATAAACAAATCCAAGATTTTCCCGTTTGCATTAGGTATGTTATTGAGTTGGTATGCATTCAGGGTTGACATGAGCTGTGCCAATTGTGAACACACAGGTGACGTTCCACCAGCAAGCTGATGTACTCCGACAGACTTTCCGTCCTTCCATGTAATATTAGGAAGATTATAATCGCCTATAATAAATATATTTTTGACATAAGGTTCAATTAATATGTCCTGCAGTGTATCAAAGTGAGTAGCATATACATCGGCTGTAGCCCAGGGTGGTATGTATACAGCACTAAAGACATGCATTTTAGCTCTGTTGTCCTTACTCGGAATACCAACTGCAAGATGTTCAATGCACGTCGGTCGACCAGGAACGTCAAGTAAACATGACTGGAGTCTACGTGACACCGCGACCAGAACCCCACCACCATCACGTCTATCAGTTGTGTCGCGATCGCGATCACAGCGATACACAACATATCGAGGATCCACAAACTCACCACTAGCAATATCGGGTATAAGCCACGTCTCAGTCAATATGATTATATCGTAGGAAAACGACAGAATACTCAAATACAAAGCTTGCAATTTGGTTCTCAACCCTCTGCAATTTTGATAGTAAATAGTTAATATGTCGTTATTATCCATTACACAAAATAATTAACATAAATATGTATAAGGCAGCAGGTATTGTGTACAATGGATTCAGTCGTTGTAATAAATTATAGCAAGCTACCATGACGTACTCACAATGTAAGATAATAATGATGTCAGAAAAGTAAAATATAAAGGAATGTAAATAATAATAAATTTTGGAATAACATTGAATAGCAATTAATTTCATTAATAAATAGTTGAAAAATGATAGGATTAAAACAATTATAGGACAATCACACAACACAATACAATTATAAAGATAATTGAGCTCAAGTAATGATGAGCACACTAACTCATGCTGGAAATATTTCACGGTGATAGCGTTGAAGACGATAAAGAGAAAGCAGTTAGCCAGTTGACTTCTTTTTAATTTTGACAAGGTCACCTTCTCCACGAATCGCAAAGGCAGTTTCACCATCACGCTCACGTACCAGTATGGTACCATTTCGAATCCATACGTATTTATGATTGTGGTTATTTGCAACTTCTCGGGTTCTACGAAACAACTGCTTTCTCTTTAGGGTCAAGTGCTCATTAATATAAATAGATGTGGAAGTTCCGGACATACCAATTTGTTCAGTTTTTAGCGAGCTAACTTTACGATACGCGCCAAGTAAGTTGTCTCTCTGCAGACGAGAGGTGAACTTTAAAATAATATTCTTAGGTCTTGTGCTTTGTTGATGAGCATGAGGCACTCTGTGCACAGCGACAATATCATTAAGTGAGATTGGTGATTTAAGGACGCTTCCTATGGCTTCAATGATGGAAGGTAAGTTTTCATTACGCCTTTCAGGCAGGTTACAAATCTCAACATTACATTGTCGAGCCTGCTGCTCAAGAACGTCAATTTTAGTTTCCAGGCTACAAATTGTGGACTCAAACTCAGCTGGCGATGTGTTACTACTCAAAACATCAACACGCTTTTTGAGGGTGTCATGCTCAGTTAACTGGAACTGAGAACTGGTTTGCAGGCCCATAAAGTCATCACGAAGGGTGGACACTTGTTGTTTTAGAACGGTTTGCTCCGTACGCAGCACTTGCATATCCTTCCGGATGCCAGTCAAGGTGGACCTGATGTCGTCACGTATTTGAAGGATGTCCTTGTTCATATCACTACGCCATTGGCTAAGAGTTGCTTGAAGGTTTATAGTGAATGCCTCAAAGTCTGCAGAGATAGAAGGCTGCGACGACTTCTCTGTGATCAGCGTCCTATTAACGGTACTAAAGGATGAACTAATATGGCTGTGGTCTAAATTATCACAGGACATATCCATGGAGCGGTCATCAGCTGGAATTTCTGCGTAACTGCGTACGGGAGTGTTTATATTCGACCTGGCCCGCCTAGTTACATTACAACATGAGGGACACTTCCAGGTAGCCTTGTATTCGTCTCTTAAAGCTACAAACTGGTTCGAGGTAAGATTCAAGCACTCGAAGTGATAATTCCCACCACACACAGAGCATTGAAGTATATTGGTTGACGAAGTTGAGGTGTTCTTACAGCATTCCATCTTGAAAGAAGTCGTTTCAAGAGCTAACTCCATAGTCCTGTCGTGTACAGCAAGGTGCAACCAACGCCCTCTATACTTATAAGCTGCAACGAAGTTCCCTATCGATCACTTGATAAAAGTCGATGCGACTTTGAATTCGTAGTTGACTCCGTGGTTTCTCAATAATTAGATAGGTGGCGCTGATCTCAATCACGGCAAATCTACTGACTTGTCAGTGACTTTGCAGATTTGAGTGTGTCATTCGATATCTTAACACGGATAATCACTTCACTTCAACACTGTTTAGACACTGAGGATGCTTGGTAAGGAAGCACTTAGTCCAACACTAGTCATTTACCGACCAAATTGTACTTGTTTTCTAGATATGCCCCTGCAGACAGTTTTACACTTCACACAGCCAAAATCTTGTTTGAGGTGAATTATAACACGGATAACAAAATATAGCACTAAGCAAGGTCTAAGCTTTGAGTAATAATCAAGAACTTCTGGTATTTTGCACTTGTACTATTTTAATTAAATATTCAAAACGGAGCGATGCAAAAAGTAAACAAGAAGTAGCGCCCTCTAGCGACGATATGAAATATGTGAATAACTACATATATTTAGGAAAACAAATATCATTTAGCACACAGAACAATCAGCAAGAAGTAGACAGGAGAGTTCAAAAAACATGGAGTAAGTTTTGGAGCTTCAAGGAAGTACTGAAGGGCAATTTTCCTATAAAACTGAAGAGAAAGGTTATGAATTCATGCCTTTTACCCTCCCTGACATATGCTTGTCAAACATGGAAATTCACTCAGATGATAAAAAACAAAATAAAAACAAGCCAAAGAAGTATGGAAAGAAGCATGATGAAAATAAGCAAACTTCAGAAAATTCCTCACACAATAATCCGCGAGAAGACAGACGTTATTGATGCACTGAGTTACGCACTAAAATTAAAATGGAGATGGGCGGGCCATGTAGCCAGGCTGACCGATGACAGGTGGACTATACGAGCCACAGTATGGCCAGGACCAGCCGGCTACAGAAAGAGAGGCAGACCGCAAAGACGATGGGTAGACGACGTCACACACATAGCTGGTCGAGACTGGGTTTCGGTAGCAAGTAATAGGGACATTTGGCATTCTCTGGAGGAGGCCTTCACCTGAAAGGGGTTCTTGCTCATAATTATTTGATTTTGTATTTAATTTGATTTATAAAAAAAAAAAAAAAAAAAAACTCATTCAATATAAAATGTTACCTAATTTAATAATCTTGTGTTATAATCAAATCTAATAATATAATGTAAGTATAAAAATAATCTAAAAACAATGCATGAAATAATAAAATCTAACAATGTAATTTATAATTTAAGTTAATGTAATTAATCTAACTGGCAAGAAATAAAAGGCTTTTTTATTTTTATTTTTATTTTATTTTTTATTATTTTATTTATTTAGATTTTTAGTGACTTTTATCATCAGCTTAGCTAGTCTTTTCCTAACTGTGTCGGGGTCGGTTTCTAGTCTAACCGAAAGCAGCTGAATACCAGTATTTTACATGGAGCGACTGCCTATCTGACCTCCACAACCCAGTTAGTACTGGGTAATACGATATTCTTTGGTAAGACTGGTTGTCAGACTTTTTGGGCCACTGACTGCACGACGACGACTGTCAAAGATCTACATATGACAGCCGGGACCAACAGCTTAACGTACTAGCTGAGACATGGAAGAAACTCGGTATGTAATGGGTGGACACCCATCCACAGACAAAACTAGTAACGCGTGGTTTAACCTCTGAAGATTGAACATTGAATTTTACCACAGTTGCAGTTGCAAGACGCATGTAACTTAAGACTCGTGCCCAAGATCCTTCGATAAACACCGAGACAAAACAATGATGTCATAACAAACACATCGTACTTTTCAAAACTGAATTTTCTGTACCGGACACTTTCGTAACAAAGTGTTTCGAACAGGAAATTCGAGTCCCATCCACTCCACAAGCATTTTCCTCAAATAGTTCTACTAACATAGGGAAGTGTAGAGGATTGTTCGCGACGATCTCAATTTGCCATCCTTCTCCAATTTCCTTAACTGTTACTGAAGAGTTTTCGTTCAGTGTGGTTGTATTGGCACATGTGGGGCTTTGAGTGGTCGCTTATGAAATTGGATGAAAAGAAATGGTCTGGAAAAGATTTTTTTCGTATGGTTACCCAACCTGATGGCACAATTTTATGCCACCATGAGTCTCTGACTTAGCTTAATATGACGTCTAGAAATATCTCTCAGGCATCCTGATTTGGTTTCCTCACGACGTTTTCCTTCCCCGAAATAAATCATAATTACACTGTGCGCATGAATTCGAAAAATCAGATGTGCGTGCCATGGGAATAGTTATGTTTATGTTATGTAGATCTCTGTATCGCTTTCATGCGATTGTATGCCAACGGCAGAGGCGGCCGGCACGTCTGATCTAATCCTAGTTAAGCTTGGTGGCCTAGGGTCGACAGCGTCGTGGTTATATTAGTTTTGGAGCGCTGTTGCTCCGGATGGGCTGTTTGTGTTTGAATACCCATTTTAGGATATAGTACACCTAACTAGTGCTTTTACACCGTGTTATATATCAAGAAAGCTCTAAGCTTATACCAAAGCTTTTCATGTTGATTGCGCATTTTCTCGTTAGGAGCCGGGCCTCTAGTCTGTTTCGGTGCTCGGTTGATGCATAGGATCGCCTCTTATAACAAAAGATGTAAACATCCGACGAAATGTTATAAGTGTATACGTACATAATAAGTACATTTCCATCTCATACTTTGGATATCACGGTGTGTTTTAAGCGGTTAAGATTTCTTTTTCAACCAATCAACCTACACATTTTTAGTATGAGAGATCCACCTCAACTGGTTTTGTATATAAGTCGTCATGCGTACTATACGCCGTCGCCGTTTAAGTGTAAAATAAACTTTTCCTTTACCAAAGGCTGTTGAAATTAGCACCTACTAGAATGCTCAGTCACTCCGGGTGGGTCCGACTGCCCGAGGCGCGTGATTTCCAACAACTTGAGCTTCATAGCGTGAGATGTTTGCACTTTGTGGAGTGAAGTGTAAGATGTTTGCAGGCGTTTATTTGTTCTCACTTGAGGCTTCATTGAATCAAAATAAAATATAATATCTTTTTCGTTATCGTTAAGAAAGACAGAGGTGGACAAAGAGAGACCCATAACTGCAGACGGTATATTAAGTAAAGTAGAGACAGAAATAGTACTCCTCTGCCTTACCCTTTGGGTATTGGAGGCGTAATGCAGAAATGCAGCACGAAACAAAAATACAGTAAATATTGTTACATCGGACCTACTAGAACATTCGAGAAAGCACGTGATTACAGTATGTGTACGTTGGAATTTCGAGTGCTTTCCATTATTATTAGTTTTAAAGTTAGGTAGGTACAAATTCGCGACCTATTTATAAAAATAAATTATAATTTCGACCGTACGCCTAGGGCATACGGTTCATATTTGTTTGTTTTGTACAAGTAGCTTATTGTTACCTATTTATTCTTTTGTTAGTGTTTTTTATGTAGCAGTTCTATAACCATCCAGAATATTCGTGGTTATTTTTTGTGTGTCTATTGGCGAGTATAAATACACCGCTCAGGCCCGCGACGGTCAGACTGATTTTGGCAACACATCGAAGCGATTCGAAGAGAACTAGAAGTGCGATATCTAAGCGAATAGTGTATTTGTGATTAAGTTTAAATAATTGTTTTGTGATTAATAAAGTTATTTTGTTGTTTAATTGGTAGTAATTAATTTATCTCATACCCAGCTCGTAACAATATGTATGTCACCGTAAAATTGTCAAACACGTTATCTAAATATATATAATTCAAAGGTGACTGACTGACTGACTGACTGACGTAGTGATCTATCAACGCACAGCCTGAACCACTGGACGGATCGGGCTGAAATTTGGCATGCAGGTAGATGTTATGACGTAGGCATCCGCTAAGAAAGGATTTTGATCAATTCTACCCCCAAGGGGATAAAATAGGGGATGGAAGCTTATATGAAAGTCCGTCAGTTTTAAAGTTAGGATCTTCTAATTTTGTGATGAGGCTGACGATTGAAAATTAATTTATGCGTGTTTCTGCGTTTTTGATAACTCCACCCCAAAGGCTATAAAGGGGATGAAATTGTATGTGAAAAATCCTTAATTTTCGACGTAAAAAGTACAAAATTTGTTATCTGGGCTTATGATTGGAAGCTGACGCAACGGCTTTATTAGAATTTCAACCCTTGAGGGGTGAAGAAAGAGCAACATTTTGTTTTTAATTCAAGTTTTTATTTTTTGAGTCACCAAAAAGTATCAAAGTTAGTAAGTCGTTAGTTTTTTTTATTTCAACCCACAAAGGGGTAAAAGGGGGGATGAAGTTTTGCATTGTAGTTGTTCATTCGTTCACGAATAACAGCAGCAGGAGAGACCTTTTGCAGCAGTGCAAGTTAATAGTATAGGCCGTACACAAGTTAATAGCACACGTGACTTCGCGGCTGGTCGTTTTGTAGGGACCTAGGTAAGCCGAAGATTATGGACTTACGGCAGGAGCAGAAAAAGAAAGTATGGCAGCCGCCGCTCCTGTGGGTGCCGCCCGCTCGCACCAACTTGCTGCAGCGCGTGCACTCAATATGGTGTCACAACAGATTGATTGCTTCAATTGTACACTGAGCGAATTCACACGGGCCGCATTTTGCGCAATTACTTTAGTTTGTCAAATTAATTTATTGATTCAAAACATAAATAAATTATGTATAGTAGAACGAGATAGAATGAGTAATTGTCGATATCGTATTTGATACCAACTAGATTTTTTTATTTTGTTGATTTCTGTTTTTTTTTCTCTTCTGCATTTCTGATCTTACTTTTGATGAATGAAGATAAAGTCAACATAAAAATCAAAAGTGGTTCGTGGTTTTTGGTGTCGCTGATAGTGAAAATGAGGTCAAAATTAACACGGGGAAAAAAGTTAACAGGAGCAAAAAAACAGTTTTCCTTTTTTTCTACGGCTACCCCTGACACTATTTTCACCCTGCGCCACTGTTAGGTAGAGGTGTATCTAATCCTACACCCACATTTCGCACATTTAGCTTAATCCCATCAAACGAGCACAAATAATACAATAACACTTTGCCCGTCCCTCAAATCGAACCCAGGACCTCATCCTCAGTAGCGCTTGCGAAAACTCGAACAACGATGCAGTCTCACACATGACCCATCGATATTTTCACGCGAACGAAGTCGCGGGCAACAGCTAGTATTACAATATAACGTGTTTCTCTCTAGCGATATTGTAATCTCTCGAATTATTGTCAACTGAACATACGGAAGTATCTCTGTCCCCATAATCAGGACTTGGGGCACCCCCCCGTTAGGTTAGTTGGGTTCCTTTAAACCTCGGAAATATGGGCCCCGTGGGGCTCCGTCGACTATGCTTTTTAGGGGAATATAAAGTGTTTTAAGGTTAGGTTATATTAATCGGTATTTCTCAGAAATGGTACAGTATCATTTCATGAGAGTGGTACCACTGGGCAAGGGGGACCCCTCCTTCCCTCCACACCGCGTGAGTTGACTACCATCGCATCCATTTCAAGAAAAACACTGCGTTTTATTGTAAGCAGTATATGTTCGTTTGACAATAATTCGAGAATTTACAATATCGCTAGAGATATTACAATATAACGTATTTGACAATTTTACGGTGACATGTACCAATACAAATACAAAATAGTTTATTGCTTTATAGGTTTACATAAAAGTTGTGTTGGGAAGCACCGCTCTTTCGTGGCAATTTAGCAAACAGGCTGGTAAATTTTAACTGGTTTATGAAGAATTCTTATTAAAAAAAAAAATAGTTAGTTAAATGTAGGTAATGAGCAACACAATTTATGTATTTTTAAGGCATATTATCATCAATTATCATCAACTGAGGCACTCGTATGAAAGCGCGCTATCTACGTAACGAAAATACGAGCGATTTTACTTAAATTCTTGTGTCACTTTTAATATTTTCTTAATGTAACGAAATTATTCAAAAGTATCTATGGCTTGATAAATCGTAAAAAAAAAGCGACAACTGTTCGGCCTAGAAAGACGTGGCGTGAGGATCTAGACGCGCACCACAATGGCTGGTTCGAGGTGGCGATGGGTACCTTTAAAAATATAAGACCTTTGCCCAGCAGTGGGACATACAAGGCTTTTAAAAAAAAAACTATTTTTGATTGAAATACATAACGTTTACACCGCGCACTCGTGCTGGGGCTTTCATTCGTAATGAGACACCTCCAACCAGTAGGTATCTAATTACAATTTAATTAGCGTTTCATTCGGATACTGCCACAGGTATTACGATATTAGCATAGGCTTTAAATACTCTGGTTGAAGTTAAATTCAAAATTAAAAGGTTAAAGGAATAAACCTCGAGCTGTAATGAAATGATATCGTTTGAATAGGACTTGATTTACAGACAAGTTTAACATATAATAATATAATATTATGGTTGTAATTCTGAAAGTGTTAGGCAGAGGTTTATTTAATAATACACTCACATTTCGCCAACTTTGTTTAAGTGCTATGTAATAAGGGGTTACCCTATTGCCATAAACCGGGAAAAACCCAATAACACTTTGCACGAATTGTCTCGGACGATATGTCTCGGAGCCGACAAGTTCTAGTGTAGGTTATCCTTAATAATCGCACAGGATTATAGTACCGGGTTTCAAATCCAGGTTATAAACTATCTCATCACCTGCCTAGCTTTTTCCCAACTATGTTGGGGTCGGCTTCCAGTCTAACCGGATGCAGCTGAATACCAGTATTTTACTTTGAGCGACTGCCTCAGACTGGATCTGACCTCCACAACCCAGTTAATACTGGGTAATACGATACCACTTGGTAAGACTGGTTGTCAGACTTTTTCTGCCACTGACTATTTGTAACGACTGTCAAAGATAGACAAATGATAGCCGGGACCAACAGCTTAACGTGCTTTCGTGGTCACCCATCCACAGACCAAAATAGGCAAGCACGGCTTAACCTATCGATCGACCCGAGCGTCTTTTATTATTTAGACCACGAGATCCCCAGGTTATAAACTGTCTCTGCGCCAAATTTCACTCAAATTCTTTCAGTAGCTGTTGCGTGAAAGGGTTCCAAACATACATCCATCCTCACAAACTGTCGCATTTATAATAAAAAGTAGGATTTATCAATCGTTTGAAACTTTAACCCGAAGAAAAAATGATAGAAGTTAAAAGAAAACCTTGTTATCACAAAATGGCGTCAAATATATTCTGTTACATAAACGTAGTCAAGCTTTTAAGCAAACGAGAGCGACACAAACTACGTCCTAGCTAAAATGTCTGTCTAATATAGGCAGTAGGTAAATATGAGCCTTCAAACTGTGAATATTTGTGTGAGAGCTTTTGAAAGATATGAACACAAAATAGGGCTGTGTCATATGCAGCATAATTTATTGAGCACTAGTAGTACCCCCTTTTTAACCGACTTCTAAAAAAGGAGGCGGTCACTATAAATCACTTTACATTATTATTTTAGTTCAAGGATAGCATAGCTCTCACCAAACCCTTGAGTTTTCCCGAGAATCTAATTATTCTTTCAGTCGAGATAAAAAACATAATAAGTCAAGCGTCTGTCTATCTGTGCGCTATTCTAATCCATTAAAATTTCACGCCGATTGACTCAGTAGTTGAGGCGTGAAAGTGGCATAAACAAACAGATTACTCTTATTTGTTTTAAATAATTCACGATTTTATTTTATGGCTTTGATGTAAATTTTGTAGATTAGTTAGGGATTTGCGTAGGTATTAAGGGCTCTTTGGTTCAAAATGATAATAATGTTAGGTATTTTGCTGTTAAGCGTATGATGTAAAAGGGTAAATTCAATTAGTACAATTAAAGTCGGTTGAATGATTTATTCTGAAGTGTAATCGAAATTGGCACATGGCTTTTGGTGAAGTGTTTTTTTTAAGTGAAAAAATCTTTAAGCGCGTTGAACACTTTTTGATTGAACAAAAAACTTGGAAGTCACGTGACCGTCACGTACGCTTTTCATAGCACTAGTAGCCGTAGCGGATCGCTACTAGTTATCACTTATATCGGCAGTCCCAAAGACTGCCTCGCATTTATATTTTTTGTTATCTATCTAAAGGAAAGGGGGGAGTTTAGACATTTCGGGGGAGTTTAGACATTTCGGGGGAGTTTAGACATTTCGGGGGAGTTTAGACATTTTAGGGGAGTTTAGACATTTCGGGGGAGTTTAGACATTTTGGGGAAGTTTAGACATTACGAGTAGTAGACTACCTGACTGGGTCCATGGGCGCCGCCGTTGACATGCTAGATATATGTTCCTCCGCTGCCGCTCTAAGTCAACATCCTGGTCTGATATCGACTGTTTTATGAAGGCCGACAGGAAATAAATTTCCGGGAAGGAAGGGAAGCGTTTGCCTTGCAGTGGGTCACACCAGACTCATAATAAAATAAACCGGCCAAGCGCGAGTTGAACTCGCGTGGAGATGGTTCCGTACAATGCCAAAGTCTAATTTTCCGTACGTGAACGTTTTATAATGAGTTTACCACTGACTTTATTTTAAACTAACGGACGTCACGCGGTTTTACCCGCCTAGTTCCCGCTCCCGTGAGAGTACGGGGCTAAAATATAGCCTATGTTTCTTAGGGTGATTGTAGCTAACCAATGGTGAAAGAATTTTTTCAAAATCAAAATCAAAATCAAAGCATTTATTTCAAGTAGGCCAGTTACAGGCACTTTTGAATTGTCGAAACAAAAATGAACAATTAAAGTAGCTACAGTCCCAGTCACAAGACATAAAAACTGTGAAAGTACTGTAGTTGCCCATTCCCTAACGTAGATCTCTATGGAGAAGAACGGGCAAGAAACTCCATGGACACTCTTTTAAATCAAAATATTGTTACAAAATCTTGGTTACATCTTTCTTGTTGAGATGGTATATTATGTGAGAACAATGTAGCAAGATGTGCACGTTAAAAGTGTCCATAGCAAAACAAAAATAAAATACAACTCAAAAACAAAATAATTAATTCAAATAAACCATGGCGACTAAGAGATGACCAGTCACAACTGACAGCGCCCGTTCACGAACATGACGCATGGATCAGCACCATTCAGCTCAACCATTTTGAAGGGAACTAAATGGTCCGACACGCGCGCCACCATCAGCGAGATATTTGAGAGAGCATGACATACTCTCAACCGCCAGGGCACATTCAAGTCAAAAATAAAACATAAAAACGTAGGTTTCCAGTGAATGATAGCATTCTAGTACATGGCACTCACACAATATGGGATATGAGGTTATATAATACTAAAGATATTGAATTTATACAATGCAAAGATAGTTGTACAATCTTCAGCAGCTCCAACAATACCATTTAATGCTATCAATTTTTGCGCCCCTGTCCATGTGGAGCAGGACCAGCATTAAGCCAAACATTTTTATCAGCGATATAATCGCTCAACTTGTAATATGCTTGTTTACATAGTGTGCGTTTAATGCATGTTTTAAATTTTTTCTCATTCAGTTCAAGAATACTTTGTGGAATTTTATTATAGCATCTCAAACAGTACCCCATGAAAGATGAGTCTACTTTAGCGAGTCTAAAGCCTGGCTGAACTAGTTGGTTCCTATTTCTAGTACTGTAATTGTGTCTGTCACCTCTTTTACCAAAAAGATGCAGATTTTTTCTGACGTACATTATGTTTTCGTAGATGTATTGGCAATGAACCGTCATGATGCCAATATCCTTAAATAGTTCCCTGAGAGAATCGCGCCTACGAAGATTATATATGGCTCTGATGGCTCTTTTCTGCAGAATAAATATAGACTCAATATCAGCAGCCCGTCCCCATAGCAAAATACCGTAAGACATTATACTATGGAAGTAACTAAAATAGACCAGTCTAGCGGTATCTACATCAGTGAATTGACGGATTTTTCTGATGGCATATGCTGCTGAACTTAAGCGCCCCGCAAGCGATGTTAAATGAGACCCCCATTGTAGCCTTGAATCAAGCGTAAGCCCCAGGAAAACCGTTTTATCTACGAATTCGAGTTTCTCTTTATTCAATATTATCTCACAATCACTACTTTTAACATTCGGTAATGAAAATCTTATGCATTTAGTTTTCTTTTCATTCAATACCAAATTGTTTGCTGTGAACCAATTTTGGACCTGAAGAAGGGCGTTATTCACTTCATCTAGATTTTGGGCCCGTCTATTTATCTTAAAAATTAGGGAAGTGTCATCAGCAAATAACACCATATTATGTGGTTGGTTTTTCAATAAATAGGGTAGATCATTTATATAGACTAGAAAAAGGAAAGGACCCAATATTGAGCCTTGCGGAACCCCCATTTTTACTTTCAAACCCTGTGAATTGACACCATTTATTTGAACGTGTTGTTTTCTATCACTCAAATATGATTTTACCAGGCTAAGTGCAAGTTTACTCAGTCCGTAATGCTCCAGTTTCAAAAGTAATGTGTCGTGATTTTTGAAATTGTCGCAGTAGTTTTTGAGCTTATTCAATACAAACATACATACACAAAAATGTTTTTTCCTTTTTTATAATATTAGTGTTGATGTAGATTGATAGAATTCTTATAGGTTTAACTGTAATCTACAATCAATTAAATATAAAGTGTATTTTTTCAAAATGTTAGGTTGTTCTCTCGTCCAGGATATGCTGCCAATAGATACTACATTATACAGGGTGTAAACCACCACATTACAAAGCCGTTAATGAAGCATTCTGTACATCAAACTAAGTAACTTTACGCAAAAAATGTTTGCTGGGAACCAACGTTTTTTTTTGAGGTTATAAATCATGTTTTGTGGTGATGGATACATTGAATAGTACGAGAGTCGTGGAGGTGTTAAAGTTAAAATTTTACAAAAAACTTGTATTTAAAAAAAAGGTTGTCAAAAAGTTGTAACTTTGACCCCCCCCCCTCTCTCTCTAACTAGAAGGTTCCTAGGTAAAGAAAGAAAGAAAGAAAAAGCATTTATTAGCCCGCACAGGACAAATAACATCAAAAAAATAAACAAGGAAAGAGGAAGAGGATGGAGTAGAACAAAAAAATGATCACAATGACGGCGAGTACAAGTGCCTTTCGGCTTCGTAAAGAGGTGTTTTACACCCTTCATGTTTAAACAACTGTTCGAAATAGCGTGCGTTGAAATAACTTCATCCGAAACTCTTGGGAAAAAGGTATGAAGTCAAATAGTAAGAAATTAAATAGTGTGTCGGCTAATTTTAAAACGAAACTAAATGTCTTGTCTTGTAATGATTCTATATGTTCCATGACGTAATTGCATCGTCCAAGAGAATGAGAGGAATACTAATGTAGCACTTGCGAAGACTCATCGAAATAATTGCACGATGTGTAGAACGATTGGAAGTTAGTTGGGTTCTTTTGAAACAGCTTGTGTCAATAGTGGTTCTTTATTTCGAAAGTATAAATGTTGCCGCACTACACCAAATTACTAAACGGACAACACTAGTCGACTGCTGCAATTGGCTGCGCTGCGATGACGTGACGGCCGGTGAGCTAATCAAGGGACAGCAGCGCTAACAGCGTGAGAACCCCGTGCCACAGATGACAGATAACTCACTCCATACAAAATGTTCAATACCTACCGCTATAATAGCCTACACTTTTAAGTCAATAGACGCTGCGAACGAAAATGTACCTCACCTTACAAACGTAAAGTGGGTTTTGCTTTGTAGATCGCGCAGTCGCGTGGATATTGCGAATTGCTACTCGTAGGGCTGCCTCTGTCGACGAAGATGTTAGTAGGGATTTTTAGTAAATAGGTACCGTTATAAAATAAAATATGTTTAAAATGTATCAGAATTTATAATTATTTTAACGGAATATATAAACAAGAATTGTTAAAAAAAATTGCATAGAGGTGTTTCATTTTGATGTAATGATTAATATTTTTTTCCCTTCTTTAAATTCCCGATTGTTAACGTAGAGAATATTCGGAATCGGTCAAATAGTTTTAATAAGTTATCTTTGGGGAAATGAATATGCGTAGGTAGTTGCGCGCCGCGCGGCTGTTGACAACCCACTGCGCTATGGGCTACCGGTTGCCCGGCGCTCGGTAGGTGATTAGCGCGTGTAAGTACATGGAGTGTAGTATCTGTAATCTGTGCCCGTGCGCCATTACAACTACATATCGATTGAAATCGCCATATTGTCCATTGCACACAATCTTTGTAAAAGTTTTTTAATTAACATACTGAGTAATACTCTGTCGTCAGTCTTCGCCTTGTTTACTGACCTCAGTCACCCCAAGTAGAAGACACGTGCAGCTACAGTAAACTAGACTGCTCATTCTACATTTTCGGTATTTTTGGAACTATCGTGGATTATTTTTTATGGCATTGCCTATTTCGTAACAGTATATGGCTGAATTTTCATGAAGCATAAAAAGGTCAGGCAAAAAAAGGCTTGTGAGTTGTTTTCTTGGCTTTATGAAATTCTTAACAGTTACCTTAAAAGCAATTTAAATTAGGAGCCGCTCCTTTTGTAACAGTCTTATGTTCAACACAAACCCACTCACAAAAACCGATCACTAAATACACAATCTTTATCTCCGTTAAAAATAAACAAAGCATTAAACAATACACCCATCCCGCTATTAAACCTAGGTAGCCTGTCATTCGCCGGGGTCTGAGAGACCCCACCCCCCGGACCCCGAGCTCGTCCGTCCACTATTGTGACGTCATAGCTCCATAATAAATTGCTTTCAACCTTTTGCATTATCATTTCCTTTTAGCGAACCTTGGATTTTAGTTTGAATTTTATTAAAAGTTGAAAATATGGCGAAGTTTTAGTGAGACTTTATTTAAAAGGTTGAGAAATAACATGCTAAGTGGCACTCCCCGACCCTTGCTCGACGAGCCAGCCCGCGACGCTGAGCATGTAACGATGTTAAACTCCCCAATTAATAATCCGACCCAGCCTGTCCCTGTGCCCTCCGATAATGACGCACTAAGTCGAGGCCCCGAACCCCACAGGGGGTGCCCTTAGTGATCGTCATTTAAATGTAAATTTTTTTAGTTTGTAAGCCCTGGCTGGGGGCCTTAAAGTAACTTTTGGCCACCCACAGGATAGTTCGGTTAAGTAGTTAAGCAACTTTATGGAGATGCAACTACGAGTGGTCATTCCTATAAAAAAAAACACGCTAAGTGACTTCAAACGTGAAATTGTAAAACTAAATTTGACGATGTATTTTTCGTCATCCACCAACTCACAACCCAATACCTCTCATAGTAAAGAGAAGAGGAAATAAAAAAGTGGCCTGTTTCCCAGCTGTGGGAACATTGTGGGCTGGTTTTGGTGTGTCGCGGTAGTTAAAATGAGGGTGTTTGCTAAGGAGAAGGGTCTATACGCGATTACAAATGAACTAGAAATTTAAAAAAAAAACAAACACGCCTCAATATTTCCAAACCGCTGTAACTCGCTGAAGCTCGACGAAGTCCCAGTACTTATTTAACTGTCTTGGATACCGCAACGAAATTAATCAGAAAGTAAAGTGGAGGAGCGGGAAAAAACCGTAATTTCCACTTCCCTTCATATCAGCAGGAAACAGAAAGAAACAAGGCCAATAGGTACAACGGGACGTTTACAGGTCAGGTTTTGGTATATGCCCAGTTGTCTAGCATCACGGATACATATAACGAGAATGTTTATTCCGAACTAATTAATTGTAAAAGAGCTAATGGCAACATTTTATTGGAAATGCACTGACTCGTGCATTAATCCCTTTCCGATAAATCCCAGCAATAACAATAAAACAGGAGGACACATGCCATTGATTTTAAACCAATAAAAGTTAATTGGTTTTAATAGTTATGAATATAGACTTGTGCGAGTATGATATTGTTTGTTTCGGGGAATTTAGGCATCGATACATCAAGCTATACATTTCTAGTATAAAATGACCTTGCTTTATATATAATATTATGTCAGCGTCACATAGTAAAAACCGTTAGATTGTAATATAACTAGCGAGATTGTGAACTCTCGAAAGATTATCAAACGAACATACTGCTTACAATATGACATAGAAGTTGAGCGATTATATCGCTGATAAAAATGCTTGGCTTAATGCTGGTCCTGCTCCACAAGGACAGGGCGCATAAATTGATAGCACTAAATGGTATTTATTGTTGGAGCTGCTGAAGATTGTACAACTATCTTTGCATTGTATAGATTCAATCTCTTTAGTATTATATACTCGCATAGCCCTTATTGTGTGAGTACTATGTACTAGAAAACTATCATTCAATATATCATTGATTATGTCATGCTCTCTCAAATGTCTCGCTGATGGTGGCGCGTGATGAATGATGTAACCAAGATTTTGAAACAATATTTTGATTTAAAAGAGTGTCCGTGGAGTTTCTTGCCCGTTCTTTTCCATAGAGATCTACGCTAGGGAATGGGCAACTACAGTACTTTCACAGTTTTGTGTCTTGTGACTGGGACTGTAGCTACATTAAATGTTCATTTTTGTTTCGACAATTCAAAAGTGCCTGTAAATGGCACAGTAGAAATCAAAGCTTTGATTTTGGTTTTTGCCCTGCCTACTCCCACTTAAGTTAAAACTCCCTCCAGGCCTTCCTAATTAACACAAAGGACAACTGAAACACGGAATAATCTTTCATTACCAAATTATAATTAATTCAAAAGGTACCATTGTTTAAATATGGACAGCCGTTACAAAGGTGTTCTAACCGTTAATGTTTAAGCGAAAGGGCAAGTCCTATTGAAGTTGTCATCACAAAGGAACGAGGATAATATTGGACTTGTCATAAGTAAAGTCCCTGGGGCTATACTACATTATTCTGGCAGCCATCTTGGATTAAATCTGTACCTATTTCATCGGCGGATGTAACTTTGAAAGGTATTTTAGGTGGGTAATTGGAATTCCCGGTAAGTAACATTCAAAGTGTTTTGGTATGATGTGTGAACATACCTAACAATTCAAGGAGGCTACATCATAACATCACGCCTGAAGCCCCTGTAGCTTAGGCAGAAGTGTAGGTACTTAATAGTACACCCAAATTTCGCCAGTTATGTTTAAGTCTCATGTAAATAGTAGACGAGCTTATTGCCGGGTAATTCCAAACCTGACCCGAAATCCTAACCCGGTCGCAGGTTAGGTTAGGATTTTGGAAAAAGAAAGAAAATTGTTAAGAACGTAACCCCGTATGAAAGAGGAGAGGGGAAAACTTATCTAGAGGGTATAAAAAACACCTCTTCAAAAGCCGAAAGGCACTTGTTCTCCCCATCATTGCGATCATTTTTTAGCTATACACCGTACCTGGGAACCTTCTAGTTGCGGAGATATGGGGGTCAAAGTTACAACTTTTTGACAAGTTTTTTTTTTAAATAAGTTTTTTTATGTAAGGCTTTAATTATCGTTTAACACCTCCACGACCCCCGTACTAATCAATACATCCATCAGCACAATGTTTTAAGTGCATTACATTGAGTTCTACCACAAAACATGATTTATAACCTCAAAAAAAATTGTTTCACACTAAATTTTTTTTCGTAAAGTTACTTAGTTTGATGTACAGAATGCTTGGTCAACGGCTTTGTGATGAGGTGGTTTACACCCTGTATATCGCAATTCGGATTTAGGATAGGAACGAAACGTCGGATCAGGTTATAGAAGAGTTACGTTCGGAACGATTTTGTTTTTTTTCAAGTTCCTAAACTGGGTTGGTTTAGGAACTTGTGCGACCGGGTTAGGATTTCGTTCTGATTCGGAATAAACCTTATTGCGATTAAGCGTGCGCAATCCCAATGACATTTTCCAGACCCGAGAATCGAACTCAGTCAAAGCTGTGTATACTGTTTTTTAAGTGGAGATCAGTAGAGGTTTCGCGCAAAAATTCATGTGTTTTGTAAACCAACTGAATTAATTTTCACTAGCTTATCATAAAAGCACCGGTTACTTAACTTTCAATTCAAAACATGTTGAACAATAATTTATTTTGTCTATAGAATAGCTGGTTTTCCTCGTAGTAACAATTGAATGTAGAAAATAATTCGTACAGACGAAATTTTGGAAGTCACAGTTTCTGTGAATCGGAAGTCGGGACTAAAGTTTTAATTAGACTGGAATCAAATGTTGAAATAAAAAGTGGTGCCTGCATTCCTTTAGACTGGATGTCGCTTTGTTTTTGCTTACAATAGACTCTGGTACGATATGGCTTTTGTGCTTTTCTATTAGTTGCCCAGAGCGAGCTGTTTAAGAACTGAAATCTAAATACACGCTGAAATTTTAGTGGTTGTTCGAAATGAGATTGTTTCGGTAATACAATCGATTAATATATAAAAAAATATTAGACTCAATAAATGGCAGATTAACAATGTGATAAACAAAACTCGAAAGCGACTTGAACCAACAGTAATACCTACGCGGAACGCGGGCCGGGCGCGGGGGTGTCCAGAACAGCCGCGCGGTCGTTGCACTTCGCGTATAAATCAGCTGATCACTACTCCTGACTTAATAAAACACAAAACTCAATAAGTTATAATAATAATTAGAAAAAAAAAACCTTTTTTTTTAAAGTTTAGCTTTGCTTTTCGATAGTGCTACTGATGGGTAATCGTCCTGCCGCGGGAAAACGACCATTAAAATTTCACGCTGTATACTATGGGATATATTGTTACGTAACTTTAGAATCTGATATTGAAAACATGACCTGATAGTTAGTAGGTATGCATACGATCACAGTACATACTAAGGTCCATTTATGTTCACTGAAATAATTTACGGTCTGATTATCTAAAACAGCTGTTTTTAGATAATCAGACCGTTATCTTTTCGATGAACATGGACTTTAAACAAGTCGAAGCACACACATTTTGTTAGTGCGAAAATGAGTAATGTCACTGTCATTTCACGGTTTTTTTTCGTGATTTCTTAAGTGGAAGCTTCTTTAGGCGCTTTTTGAGTGAACACAAATCATGGAACTCGCGTGACGGTCACTCTTGACGCTTCATAGTTTTCACTTCTATTGGTAGTCCCCAAAGACTGCCCCGCAGGTTTTTCTTTATTCATATTTAAAAAATATATATGCATATATTGTTATTATTTTTTTTTTAATAGTCCCAATCGTTTCGATTTTGATCGGGATTATGGCTTTCGGTTCCAGAACGTACTAAAAATAATCGTACATAACGGTGGTATACTGCACTACCAGGACACAGGCCTCTGTCTCGCAAACCCAGTTGATGGCGTTGGTGGATGTCACAAATTTTCGAAATTCTTATTCAAGGACTGCGGGACTGTTCGAAAGAGATACCGTGACCCCGGAACATAAAAGGCGAGGAAGGAACATGGATGGGTTGACTACAGTCAGTAAAAGTCTGACACTGGGATCCCGCTCCGCCCAGAGTGGGAGAATTCATTTGATGATTTTCCATCCGAAAAAAAAAGAAAAAAGAAGGACTTGCAACCGGCAAGTAGTCCTCAATACGTTTTCTTGTTATTTATCTGTTTCAAAAAGCAATAAATATTAAGTCTCGAAGAAAAAAAAAATTAATCGCAGGGGAAATTGCTTCACTAATTGTTTTTCAGTAATATAGGTCAGCGCACCGAAGTTTTAATTTAAACCGACAAATGATTAAAACGAATTATGTTCTGACACAGAATTAAAACGACAAAATAAACAGTACATTTCTGGTAATACAATAAAGCTATGAGATGAAATATTTGGGATTTAATTTGTTCCCAGGGACTCTTTGTGGTGACTACGTTATTATTTGTTGTTCTCTTTTGATAATAAGTTTATTTTGTTTTTGTACCAGTCCAGAGTTAAATCTGTTTGTGAATCTGATAGGCAATTTAATAAACAGATGTTTGTTTTTTATTAAAGATTTATGGTTTAATGTTTTAAATATAATCGTGCGATACTAACTTTTGCCAATAGCTTTGCTCGCGTTAATTTTGCATTTTCCAATCAAATACTCTGCTTGTAATTATATAATTCATGGTTTTTTTAGATAAGATATATTTTATGTTTTGAGCAAATAAAATATATCTTATCTTATCTTTGAAAGACACGTGGCGCAATCTTTTAATACCATAGGAACGTTATTGCTGTTTTCCTCGGGAACAATTTTTTTTTTGGGATGAAAAGTACCCTTTGTATAAACTTATATTGTCACTCAACATTAAAAATAATCACGGAAGATATTATCCCGTAAGTGACAATATAAGTTTAGTTTTAAACCGTGAAAGCCTAAAACAGTGTTTACCCTTTGTCTATTTCTGTTAATTTTAGGATGATCAGTTCAGTGGTTTAGACTTGAAAACGTAATAGACCAACTTACTTTCGCATTTTTAATAAATAATAATAATAAAAAAAATTGTGTCAAATAATTGGTCTTCATTGTTTTGTTCGGAATCTTCTTTTAGACAAATAATGCCTGTAGTAGAAGACTCCGCCCCTTCCTATTTTGTATAGCGTGATAATTAACACAATATTTTTAAAATGTAAAAGTTTAGTTTAGAATATTAAGTCTAGGCTAACAAAAATAAGAAATAAAAAAAATACAAAAAGAGTATACTTAAAGATTGTGAGTGTGCGTGTGTGTGGGTGTGTGTGTCTGTGTGTATGTCAATAATTACGTGTTATAACAATGCTTAATAATATTTGTTAGAATAGGATTTATGTGGCCTAGTTTTCAAGACGTGGGCGAGAATCTGTTAGTACTAAATAAATACTTGAAAAAAAGTTCAAGTTATTTTATTGAAACAATCTCTAATTTTTATATGAGTTCAGCAGACCAACTTTATCTAAACATTTCCAAAGAGCTCTTGAAAAGATACCACAATTATTTCAGCCTCAAGAAATTCGACATCGTCACATTCCCGGCGATAATGAAATAAAAAGGGAAGCAAAAAAAAAACAACTAAACTGAGCGAAAACAGAAAAAAACCCTCAAAGCAAAAGTGTTTCAACCTTTCGTAAATTATTTTCTTTTAGAGGAAAGTGTGTGCGTATGAATAATTTATATTCCACCGACGTATCTCCGTGGCAGGGTCATTAAGATCTATAAGTAGAACAGGTAGGGTTATTTTCTGTGGACGTGGGTAATCCTGTGGCTCGATCTTTTATGACAGCTTAATTGTTTTGGTAGTTTAATAAAGGAGTTTTTGAAGCAGTTAGCACTTATTATTTGGGCAGCTAATTTAAGGTATTAAGTGTTCAGAGGATCTGGAAAAGGAGGCATTAACTATGCCTCCTATGGACAATAACGGTGTTGGAAACATAAGCTATAATCGAGCTACACGATAACTGACAAAAGCTTGCACTGTCTGAACAGATCCACCCTAATCCGAGTGGTTCTTTTTTCAAAAGACCGTCTTAGACAGTAAATTGACCATGATTATATAATATAGATGGAGTAAAGTACTTTAAAGGAGACCTCTGAGTTTGTTTTGGCTTTCTTCTTGTTTCTTCTTAGACTAGTCAGGTCAACACCGGATCCATCGAGTTTAAAAAAAAATACGTGTAAAAAAAAGGGTTTGTACTAACCTATTTGCATTATAAAACTCATTTTAAAAACTGGATAGAGTTAAATCTGTGTATTGTAAAGTCCGTAGATAAATTGGCTCCGTGGCTTAGGCCCCCAGTGGTCGAGGCACCTGTGGCCTAACCCCCCATTTTGTTTATTAAATATATTTTTACTAGTTGACGCGCAAATAGTCTAGGTCTTCAGGAACCTAATAAGCAGTATTGCTTTTAGACTCACTCCCTATTGCATAAAGACAACAAGAGACATAAAGGGTGTAAAACACCTCTCCACAAAGCCGAAAGGCACTTGTTCTCCCCGTATATTTGTTTTTGTTTACACCATACCTGGGAACCTTCCAGTTACGGAGATATGGGGGGTCAAAGTTACAACTTTTTGATTGAGAGATTGAGATTGAGATTTTTAATTTTTAACACCTCCACGACTATTCAATACTATTCAATCCGTCCATCAGCACAATGTTTTAAGTGCGCAACATTGAATTCTACCACAAAACATGTTTTTCCACGTTTACTTGGAATACCTCCACAAACCCCATACTAGGCAATCCATCCATCAGCACAATGTTTTGTGTGCGTTACATTGAATTATACCACAAAACGTGATTTTTCACCCCAAAAAAAAAGTTCTTTCCCAGCAATTATTTTTGCGTAAAGTTGATTAGTTTGATGTGCAGAATGCCTGGTTAACGGCTTCGTGATTAGGTTTACACCCTGTATATGACCCGCGCGGGTATACTAAGGTCCATGTTCATCGAAAAGATAACGGTCTGATTACCTAAAAACAGCTGTCACTGTGACATATTCCCATACAACAATGTGTTTTAAACAGCCGTTTTTAGAAAGTCGGACCGTCATCTTTTTGGTGAACATAGACCTAAAAGGGTATCTGCCTAACCCATTGGGGATTGACTACCACCGTGCCGTGTTACTTTCGTTCATCTATTTCAATCTTCCCTCACTAGATCTTACCAACAGTGTGTTGAAAAATAGTAAGTAAGGAAGTTCCAAGTAGCAGGTATAAGTTTCTGAAAATAAATGTCAGGAATGTCACATCTTAGGATTCCACGTGTCTTAGGTAATCTTTCTATTTCTGTTCCCGTTTCCCGTAAGATCGTATTTCAGAATAAAAATGTAAATCGAACTTTTCTTGTCTCTTTTACCTTTGTACAAAAAACTTAATTACTCCTCAGAGATCAGATAGGATTGTAGGATTGCTTAGGGCGTATTTAGAAGTTGGCAACTATTGTGTTTGTTGGTTTGATGAATTAAAGACACCGTTGGGAAGACTTGGTTTATAATACAGGTTACATAGTAGACGACATCATAGACGGGGTTCACAGTAAGACAGCTATTAGGCAAGTGAAGACAATCATAGACAAGACATAGATAATGATAGTGATGTGTAGACTAATTACATACTAAATAGTGATGTTACAACAGCAACCTCGCAAAGATCTGTCAAAAATTTACCTGTGTTAATTAATTTCGAAATATAACTGTCTGGAAATAAGAAATGTGGCTAACAAACTACTGTAAGAATGTAATCATTAGTAACACCGAATAATAAGTGTTAGATGTATAACATCTATTTGGGAACTTTCCAAATGCCTTTTTTAGATAAGAAACCGATTACTCGGTGTCACGAAATTAATTAATTCTAGATAGCATGTTAGCCATATTTCTCATTTCCATACAGTAACATTGCAAAATTAGTCAAAACAGCAAAATATTTGACAGCTATTTGCGACATTGCCCACTTTCTGTATAAGCGCTCTTAAGAGGCCTGCGGAGCATGCGAATTTCATACAAACGTAATACGAAAATAATTTATAAATCAAACATATTCTTAAGGTAGTGTGTATTTATTTTGATTGGATTACAGAATATAAAGGTACCCCAACATATATTTTGAATGTACACCGATTTAAACAAGAGTTATGAGAAAAATAAATTTTCTATAGAAATTTTGAATTCCTCATATCTCGTCTTTATAATTATTATTATCATTGTCCTTTCAAAATATTTATTTGGGAACATAGATATTCTGTAACACAATCGAAATAAATACACACTACCCTAAGAATATGTTTGATTTTCATATTATTTTGGTATTACGTTTGTTGTATGAAAAATGCATGCTCCGCAGGCCCCTTAATAGTGGTCGAAATGGTAGCACTTCTTATTGTATAACATGACGCCTGTTATCCCATAAAAGTTTAGCCAGTGGTACACCAATAGTACTCTCACATTTCGTCAGTTATTTTTATGTCCCATGTAAAAGGGTACGAGCTTATTGCAATCAACTGGACACAAATCCAGGGTCCGTTCTGCTACTGAGAAATTCCTGATGGAAAGACCAGGAAATAAAACCCAGAACTTCATGCTCATCAGCCGCGCTTGCGACTACTCGACCATCGAGGTAGTCTCTGTATGTCCACGGTTGTATTATACAGAGTGTAAACCACCTCATCACGAAGCCGTCAACCAAGCATTCTGTACATCAAACTAAGTAACTTTACGCAAAAAATATTGCTGGGAAATAACTTTTTTTTTGGGGTGAAAAATCACGTTTTGTGGTATAATTCAATGTAACGCACACAAAACATTGTGCTGATGGATGGATTGACTAGTACGGGGTTTGTGGAGGTATTCCAAGTAAAAATATTACAAAAAAAACTTCTATTTAAAAAAAATCTTGTGAAAAAGTTGTATCTTTGGCCCCCAATATCACCGTAACTAGAAGGTTCCCAGGTATGGTGTAGAACATAAAATGATCGCAATGACGGGGAGAACAAGTACCTTTCGGCTTCCTCAAGAGGTGTTTTACACCCTTTATACCTAACAATGTCATATCCACGGTTGTATTAGGTACCTATATAAATCGGAGCCGCAAAATGTTCGACTCCTAAGATACAAGTCTGCGTACCTAGTTTAGGAGCCCAGAACAACAGCTGACAATAATTTTAAAATTAGTAGTTTAACCCACTGTTTTCATATAAATAATTATTATTTTTATTTTAGTGTTTATGTACTAATAAACTAAAGCTAGTAATAATAACTTGAAAATATGCGGACGTTCAAATTAAGTTTCTTATTTCGTCGCCTGCCAAGAAATACAAGGCACTATGGAAGTCTCAAACTTTTCAGTAAAATTAGCATCGGAAGAGTTAGTTCAGGAAGTGGGAAGCATAAGGATTGTTGTGACTTTACTTTACTTGACGTCACGCCAAGAATGCAAATGAGGTGGCTTTTGACTTTGATATTTTGTGGCGTTTGTCACAATAAACAAGGGGGGTGGAAGATTTCTGGGGACCTCCCCAGAAATCTTCCAAATGTATTTTTAGTGGGTTTAATGTTGTTTTTTGCAACCATTTCACCTTCAAAATAGGTATTTTGATGGTGAAATGGGAGGTTTGGTTGCAAAAAACAACATTAAACCCACTAAAAATATATTTCCGGGAAAATATTGAAAGTTTATTTTAATAAGTTGCTCTTTTTTTAATCAGAACCTCAAGTTCGTAATACACTTTTTCATCACAAACCGATAATAAATAACGCAATCGGGACTGATAGTACTCGTATTTGGTAAACTTTAGTGTTCATAATTATATTTATTACATACCGACCAGGTGTAGTACCCAGGACCATCGCTTACTTTCGATTGCTAATAACGACCGAAATAATTTGGTGTCAATAATTTTATTGTGCTTGCGGGAAAGCGTCTAGGATGTAAAGACTTTACAAGCAAGCATCATTATTGCAACCGAATTTATTCGTGAGTAATCAGCGATCGAAAGTTAGCGATTTTGTCGATATCTCTGTCGAGACAGGTGTATTCGCTATCAATTACAACTGGCTTTTTGATCCAATATTTGATGATTCCAGAGAATACAATTAATTAGCTTAATGTTTATTCCAAAATGTAATTGTATTTAACAATTTATAATTGAAAACAATTTCCGTTTTCCTGGAATATTAAATTATTATTACCTTTTATTCTCTCATTTTGACCATAAATATAGATACGTCGAATCAGGTGCTTTAAAGTAGGTACCCGGGATTATTGATGCTAGCAAGTAAATCAATTTACATAATGGAACTCACAAACAAAATATCTCACAAGCAAGCGGTTGCATTACATTTATACTTACATTACGTACCTACGTACTTACATTACATTTTAATTACATTTGCACCGAGGCTACTGCCGGTCTACATTAATTATGATATGTACTTTTGGCAAGCACCAAAATTAATTAGCTAATTGTATGAAGCCGCCACTGCAGTTAGGGTAGCCAAAATTGGTTGCAAGCACGTTAGGCCTGAATCCTTGTCGCGCTGATGGTCGGTTGCGCACGGTCGGTCGCGTACGAGTAGGTATATATTGTGTTCTATAGCACCAAACTGCGACGCGTGAACGGCGACTGACAGCTGTATTTTGTTCTCGCTGGCGTCACGACTGACCTTACGCGACCGACAGCGCGACAAGAATTCAAGCTTTAGGTTTCATTTAAATTTGTTGCCACTCACATTTTCGGACTCATGTTATCATTTATTTATCAGCGTATCAGACACTATAACGACTATAGGTGTGTATAATTGTATACCATACCAGCGCTACACTTCGATGGTTTAATTAAATTTATAGCCCATAGCACCCTCGAATAATGTAGTTTTCTGGCAGTGAAAGATTTTTTAGGATTGGATTATTAGTTCCAGAGATTACCCATACAAACTTACAAACCCTCTTCATAATTATGTAGTGTATATCAATCCCTCGAGGATCTTCAGGGATCGCCACTTGAAAGTTAATATGTTAAGGGGCCGGCGGAGCGTGCGTTTTTCATACAAACGTAATGTGAAACTCCAACATATTCTTAAGGTAGTGTACTTTTTTTTGGGGTAAAAAATCACGTTAGTAGGACTTATTAGAAACCCTTAAAACATTGTGCTGATGGATGGATTTAATAGTACAGGGGTCGTGAAGGTGTTTTAAGTAAAAATATCACATTAAAAACATACATTTAAAAAAAACCTTGTGAAAAAGTTGGAACTATGACATCCCAATATCTCCGTAACCAGAAGGTTCCCAGGTGAGGTTTAGACCAAAAAAATATCACAGTGACGGGGAGACCCAGTGTCTTTCAGTATCGTTAAGTGTTTTTTTACACCTTGTATAAAAAAGTACTCCACTATATTTTCCTTTTTATTTTTCGGATGAGCAATCCTCAAATGGCTTCTCCCACTCTGGGCGGAGCGAGAGGGAATGTCAAGCTTTTACTGACTAAAACCCATCCATGTTTCTTCCTCGCCACGGGGAGGTGTTCCGGGGCCACGGTATCTCTTTCGAACAGTAATGCAATATATACCCGATTTGTGGTTTCAGGCAGATGTCACATTTCACAACATTCTGCGAGATGTATTGTATTGTATTGTATTGTATAACGGGCTGGTGTCTGCAACTCCACGTCAAAGCGCGTGTTTTGCGTATCCACCACGCGGGCCCAGTGCGGGTTGGTAGATGTCACATGTCTTCGAATTTTTGGTTCTAGGACATGCCGGTTTCCTCATGATGTTTTCCTTCACCGTTTTTGAGAGCAGTGGTGATGAAGTAAATTTCACAAAGAAATGCGCCTGCCTGGGTTTGAACCCACGACTTACTGTTCGTAAGTCGGGGCCGCCACCACTGGACCACCGCAGCGAGATGTAATAGGCTCTTTAATGTATACCTATTCTGCGAGGGTCTAAACGTCGAGTTGGGTCAGCTGAAATTAAATTATGAAAATGACGTAACCCAGAGGAAAAGTTGAGGCTAATTGAAAATAATTGGTAGGGGAGCACGAAAAACTTGTTATACTCATTTTTAAGGAGTTTATGAAATAACTGCCTCGTTGGTCTAGTGGTTGCAAGCGCGACAGCTGAGTACGAGGTCCTAGGTTCGATTCCCAGGTCGGGCAAAGTGTTATTGGGTTTTTCACAAATTTCTCGGTAGCAACCATGAAGTCTGAATTTGCGCCGGTTGCTGATGGCAATAGGCTCGCCCCCTATTACGTGGAACTTAACCATAACTGGTGCAATGTGGGTGCACTGTTAGGTACACCTCTGCCTAATTCTTCGGGGATTACAACCGTGATGTTATGATGTTTATCCTGAACTTACAGACTACTGCAATGATTGCGATAGTTCAGTCTTAATCTGGAGTTCTATTGAGAAAGTTTTACAGGAAACTTCATAACATGAACCCCGCCCTTTTCAACCGACTTCCAAAAAGAGGAGGTTCTCAATTCGTCTGTATTTTTTTTTTTTGTGTTTGTTACCTCAGAACTTTCGACTGGGTGAACCGATTTTGATGGTTCTTTTTTTGTTTGAAAGCTGGTGCTTCCCGTTTGGTCCCATTTTAATTTGCTGAAGACCTGATGCTGATCTTCGGAGATATACAACGGAACTCTTCAAAAATACACAGCAAATTTGCAGTAATTGCTACAATCGCTTGTAGGCTCATTGTTTATACTATATCATGACGTAACATCACGCCTGTATGCTCTGAGGGGGTACGCACATGTGTAAATACACCCAGATTTCGAAAATTTTTGTTACCTCAGAACTTTCGACTGGGTGAACCGATTTTGATGGTTCTTCTTTTATTTGAAAGCTGGTGCTTCCTGTGTGGTCTCATAATCAGTATCTGATGATGGGATTCTGGAGAAATTGAGAGAATTCTTCACATTTTATAGGCACACTAGAAGCGATTTGGGTAGTTTTAGGAAGTGTACTTTCTCGAAGTGCTCCTATTTCAATTTGATGAAGATCTGATGAAGAACTTCGGAGATATGCAACGGAACTCTTCAATAAATGATAGCAAATGTACTGGGATTGCTGAAATCTCATATCTGTCTATTGTTTACACCAGTTCATAACCTAAAATCACGCCGCCGGTACGCTGTGAAGGGGTAAGCACATGTGAACAACTAAAAAGCGAAAAATAAAAACTTTTTTACAAGAAATAAAACCGACTTCAGAGAAAACAAAAAAGTGAAAAATAACTTCAGAAAAAACGCTTCAGAAGTCGGTGACAAAAAAACTAAATCAATCAAACAAAGGTCACCGACTTCTGAAGCGTTTTTTCTGAAGTTATTTTTCACTTTTTTGTTTTCTCTGAAGTCGGTTTTATTTTTTGTAAAAAAGTTTTAATAAAATATGTTTTTATGGTATTTGGTGGTATGCATGCTGAATAATTCACAAATATTGGAATCGTTGGGATTGTTCGTTCCAAACAGGAGGCTTTTTAAAGTTAAACTTATTTAAGTTCGCACCAGTGATTCGTGTAATTAGAACACTCAATGATGTCTCTCGGCATTTGGATATTTTTTCTTGCTCTTTGGCGGAATTCCAGAGGGTGACACTTAGCATGTTATTCTGCATCTACCCAGACCCGTTAGTTGGGACAGCACAATTAATTAGCTACAATGGCTTTTGTTAGCTTGGGTTTTACCTGTTAAACCAAATGTATGTGTCACTGAATAAAATAAATAAATAAATAAACATTTTCGCCTAAGAATGGAACCCGGTATGACTCACTCTGTAGCCGTAATCACAATCCCTCTCCAATGAGCCAGTCACATTCGGAAATACCAACTGATTTCACTATCAAGAAAAATCAGAAGATTAAAGATATGATTCAAGAATCGAGATTTCTTTAGCGCCACGCGAACACATATAGGCGACATACATTTTACGCGAAGATAAATAAAATACACAATCTTCAAAGGAATTTCCGTTACATTTTTTTCCCAATGGATTTATTGAAGTGAGAATGAAATATTGGTTTTTCCAGATTTACTCTGTAGGGGCGGTCGTCCTAAGTACATAAACTAAGTACATAGACTGTTTACTTTATATCATAGTTCGTGTTATATGTAACATTCTTAGGTGACACGTTCCTGTGACATTTTTGCAGTGACAAGGTTTTTCTTGGATCACAAAATAGAACGGCTTAAAAGGAAAATGTTTAAGGATTTGAAAAGAACGTAACGTGTACCTGTGTGTTACAGAAGAAGGACGTGAAAATATAAGGTTGCTATCATCACCCTTATTTCCAGTGCTTCTTTTAACATTATTTATTTACCACCTACTACCCTCATCCGTGTGTCACTGTGGGGGGCCTACTGAAAACCAGCGCTGAGTGTTTTACAGCCAGCATAATGCTGAGTTGGCTACCCTTTCGTTATGGGCATGCTCAGCGCAGTTGAGCTGTTTTAATTAATTGTTAAGCTGTTTGTTGTTATAATCTATATATGTATGTGCTGCTCTTTTGTGTTGTGCTGTCCATTAACGAATAAATGATTATTCTATTCTTCTATTCTATTCTTCGTAGGTACGATATAGAAAAGTCTCGTTTGGAATTTCGGACATAGTTGTGCTGTAAAGAACATAAGGGGTATGGAAACTACTTACGTGCTAAGAGTTTTAAAACACTCACACTTTTTTACTCGGCACGTATTATTTAATGTCCCAGTAGCAGATGTAGATGTCACCGTAAAATTGTCAAACACGTTATATTACAATATAACGTGCTTTTTCTCGCGATATTGTAATGTCTCGAATAATTGTCAACTGAACATACGGAAGTATCTCTGCCCCCATAATCGGGACTTGGGGCACCCCCCCGTTAGGTTAGTTAGGTTCCTTTAAACCCTGCACTCGGAAATAGTGGCCCCGCGAAGCGGGGCTCCGTCGACTACGCTTTTTAGGGGGAATATAAAGTGTTTTAAGGTTATGTTATATTAATCGGTATTTCTCAGGAATGGTGCATTATCTTTTCATGAGAGTTGTGCCACTGGGCAAGGGGGACCCCTACTTCCCTCCACACCGCGTAAGTTGACTACCATCGCATGCATTTCACGAAAAATAATGCGTTTTGTTGTAAGCAGAATGTTCATTTGACAATAATTCGAGACTTTACAATATCGCTAGAGATATTACAATATAACGTATTTGACAATAATACGGTGACATAGATAATTATAATAAGACTGAACACCATAACTGGGGAAATACCCACATTTCACACACGCAGCTCTGATTTTTTGGATTCATGTGCGATTTGTATAATAGGGTAGACCACAAAAAAAATCAAATTAGTCGTTAGTTAGATTATCGACAAATAGTAAACTCGTTTTTTTGTTACTTTAACCAAAAAGATACGACGCTTTTTAAATACTCAATACCGGTACCGGTACCTCAATTTCGTTTCGGTATAATTTTTAGTGTTTTCTGACGTCACGAGCGGGGACTCCCCAGTTTTGATGCGTTTTATCCTAGTCAATATTCAATGATTTACAAAAACAAAAATACGTGTCCATTATTATCCAATAACTGACGGACTAAATAGATTTGTAGTGTTTTGAAACTGTCATAATGCCTATTATCACTTGCTTCGGTGAAAGAAAACATCGGGAAGGAACCAGCATGCCTGAGAGATATTTCTCGGCAACATGCAAAGCCAAGTCATAGACACTAGGGTGGCAAACAAAAAACTTTGGCACGACGTGAGGTACTAACCACACGATAAAGAAGAAAGGCATATTCACCGAAACGGTAACGGTCTGATTATCTAAAAACAGCTGTCACTGTGACATGTGTCAGAGTGACAATGTTTAAACAGTTAAACACAATAAAAAAAAACTCATTTTAATTGTATGGGAACATTCCATACAAAAATGTGTTTTAAACACCTGCTTTTAGATAATCAGACCGTCATCTTTTTGGTGAACATGGACCTAACCTTCCCCAAAAAAACAAAATTACATAAAGTCACACCATAATTATTCACATAACCATAACATTCCACTTAGAAGTTAATTCAAGCCCGTTAACCTTGAACCGATAAACCAGCCGAACCTTAATTCAACTATATTTACCCATTAAGGCCTTATTTATGAAGAACTTCAGTAAACAGTGTAGTAAAACTTATTTTGTTTAGTCTAATCTTTATTAGGCACCGTTGTTTGTTTTTCGTTTAAAGGTAAGGACACATCATTATTCTTCGACCCTTATCCTAATTTATTTGGGGTTGGCGCAGCATCTCCTGTCTTCTTTTTCTATATTTCTCTATTACTCGTAATCTCAGTAGTCACCTCCTTTCTAGACATCATCATCATCTTCATCATCAGCCTATAATGTTCCCACTGCTGGGACACGGCCTCCTCTCAATGAGAGGGAAAGGGCTATAATCTACCACGCGGGCCCAGTGCGGATTGGTAGATGTCACATGTCTTCGAATTTTTGGTTCTAGGACATGCCGGTTTCCTCGCGATGTTTTCCTTCACCGTTTTTGAGAGCACAGACTAGGAGCTTTCTAGAAATATAAATAAATAAAATAAGTGTCGCTGGACATTACACACAGAGCCATCTAGTGCGACATTAAGCAACGAGGCTTGTGTTGTGGACACCAGATAGTTGATATACTTCATAGATACTTTTTTTTGTATTTGCATACTTATTATGCATACAAACATCCATGACTCGGAAACAAATGTCCATGCTCATCACACAAACATTTGGTCTTGCCGAGATTCGAACCTGGGACCTTAAGGTGCCGGCGGAGCATGCATCGTTCATACAAACGTAATAATTAGTAAATCAAACATATTCTTAAGGTAGTGTTTTTTTATTTCGTTTTTTTTTACAGAATATCTGTGTCCAAATAGATATTATGAGTGGAAAATCTCAGTAGCAGGCATGGAGTTTGTATTTGCGCCTAGTTGATGGTTGTAGGGTCGCCCCAAATTACATGGGACTTAAACATAATTGGCGAAATGTGGGTGTTATGTTAGATACACCTCTGCTTAACCGCTCGCGGATTTCAGGCGTGACGTTATCATATGTTTAATTTAAATAAAATAAAAAAATAAAATAAAAATCGCTGACATTACACACAGCGCCATCTAGTGCCACACTAACTAAGGCTTGTGTCGTGGTCACCACACAGTTTGTTTGTAAATACATACTTATCTATACTAATATTATAAAGCAGAAGAGTTTGTTTGTTTGGTTGAACGCACTAATCTCAGGAACTACCGGGCCGAATTGAAAAATTCTTTTTGCGTTGGACAGTCCATTTATCGAGACAGGCTATAGGCTATATAACATCACGCTATGACCATTAGAAGCGGAGCAGGAATGAAAAATGTTGCTTTTTTTTCTTTCGTTTTTCTCTCTTATGCGTCACATAGACGAGTTGCGCGGGTCAGCTAGTCATACATATGTATAAACACATGGAAATGCTCTAGTGGGATCCTTACCTTCAAGTGTTCCAACAAAATGGGTTGTCTATTGTTTGCCCGAAGATTATATGCCATAATCATCATTTTCCCGAATTTAATTTACCCGAATTTCATTTGCCCGAATGTTTCATTTGCCCTAAAAGACATATGACATACTTTTAATTGCCCGAATTTTAGATACCATAAGATACGAATGCCATAAGTATTGTTTGCCTTGTTTTTATGTGCCATAATAATTATTAGACATAATATTTAAATGGCATAACAAGTATAAGACAAACTTATTTATTCTGTGCATGGTTGATGGTGGGCTAGGTCGACGGAGCCCCGCTTCGCGGAGCTCCTACTTCTGTGTGGTTTATAAAAAAATAACTAACCTAACCTAACCTAACCTGTCCGAGTCGGGGTGCCCTAAAGTCCCAATTGCATCCAAATTCTCTTGATATAAACCACCGTAGTACACACCCGATGTCGATGGCAAATTATGTTATGGCATATCATAATTATGGCATGTGATAATTAGGGCTTACAATGATTATGACAAATGATGTTATGGTAAGTGACTTTATGGGAAACAATGATTCTGGCACGTGACTAATATGGCAAATGAGAGTAGGGCAAATGAGTATTATGTCGTATGATATTATGGCTGTTGACTATTATGGCAAATGATATTAGGGCAAATAAAATTCGGGTAAACGGCGGTATACCAACAAAATGAATTAGCAGTTAATAAGTTTTATCACTGTTTGGTGTTTCTTGTGTCAAGGTCAAAATAATGGTTTGTTTTGTTTCGTGACCTTGGGTTTCGAATTTAGGTGGAACTTTTGTAAACGAAATTACAAGGAAATGACTCGTTTGATTTATCGAGTTTTCAACTTTCTTTGTTTTATTGACCTTGGTTTTGTAGGGTTATAAAAAAAATAATGCTTCTTTCCCTAATGGACAATTTGAGCTGCCCTGCTTCGCAGGGGTAGTGTTAATATACGTAGCATATTTTGTCTACCTACATGTTTTGACTGTCGAGGCAGGGTTTTCGATTAAGACTTTTTTGACACTTCCAACAATTATCGTCATATTTCACCCCACTTTCACAAAACCTTGAAAAAAATATTTGCATAAGCTTTTCTCATCGATCACTTTTGGTGAAATCCATTCAGTAGTTTTGTGGGTTTATCGCGAACATACAGACAGATAGACAGGCAGACGCGGTGGAGGACTTTGTTTTATATTAAGTAGTGAAAATAATGGGTCCATGGCTTAGGCCTCCAGTGGTCGTGGCACCTGTGGCCAACGCCCCCAATTAGAGACGATTGAAAAGAAATAAAAGAAAACTGTTTATTCTAGATTCAGTAAACCGCACTGTGCGTGGTGGACAATGGCCCACTTATCTTACAGAACTGTTTTCGATCAGTAGAAACGATATAAACGTATAAAACCTATTAACGAGGCCGAAAGACCCTTGTTTTCCTCGTCTTTGCGATCATTTTTTTGTTCTACACCATACCTGGGAACCTTCTAGTTACGGAGATATTGGGTTCATAGTTACAACCATTCCTCAAGTTTTTTTAATATATGTTTTTATTGTACCTAAGATTTTTACTTTAAACACCTCTGGGACCGCATTATTCCATATCCATTCACCAGCACAATTTTTTGAGTGCAGTACAGCAGCAGCAATGTTTTGAGTGCACTGCAGTTTTACAGTAAAATGTTATTTTTCACCCAAAAAAAGTCGTTTCCCAGCAATATTTGCGTAAAGTTAGTTAAGATGATGTACAGAATGCTGCGTTGATGGCTTCGAAATGAGTCTGCTTACATTCTGTAATGTATGTTTCTAGCACAGGAATAAAACTTGTACAAGATGTTACGGTAATATAAATTACTCTCAAAGGTATAATGAGAGCTATGTATTACAAAGACCGCTTTCAGTGACTTTAAGTTTTAATTAATCCTTAGAGAATCTTGTGTTTCTTGTCTAAGTTATACGCTAGTTAAGCTCACCTTCTTTTATAGATACTTAAATACGATCTAGGGTTTCCAGATTCATGAGTTTGTTCCTACTAATTGTAACATTGGTGGTGGTTAGAAAACTGCTGCTATATATAAGGTCCGCTTACACCATCACAAATCACTAAATATGTTTAGGTCTAAACTGCTTCGTTGGTTGAGTGATCGTAAGTACGAGTGCTGTGGAAGAGGCGCTGGGTTCGATTCCTGGGTTGTGAAAAGTGTTATTGTGTTTTTCACAGAAAATTTCTCAGTAGCAGTCATGGACTCCGGATGTGTTCTCAGTAGACAGCAATAGGCTAGCCCCTATCACATAAGACACTATAACTTGCAAACCTCACGTTACCCCTACAGAGATAACAGGCGCAAAGTATTAATGTGTTTATTAATTAAACAGTTTATGTACACACTACATACAGAAAAGAACAAAAGAACAGAAAATAGTACAAAGATGATGCTTATTTCTAAAGAAATCTCTTCCAGCATACCTGCGAAAGGAGAGTAGATTAAAAGAGATGTAGACAGTGTGTAAAATATAAGAAAATGGAATACATAAAAACTTAAAGAAAATAAAGAATTCAAATGTAACATACGAAAAACCTAAGAATATTCTTACATACATACAAGACAAAATATATAATACAAATATAAACTACAATATAAAATTAGAGAATTTGAAATAGCGTTCTGGTTGTGTCTATTGTTTGAAGATGAAAGAGACAGATACGATGTTTTAAATTCGTTTTGTAATTGGTAGTGTGTTCTTATTTTTCTTCATTTAATTCTTCGTATACGTCATAAGTTCTGGAGTGGCGACCGCTAACTGAAAGACGTTGTGATGAAGGCCTCCCAGGCCTCTAGGTAGACAGATGATCGGATGAGGGCTGCGGGAATCCGTTGGATGCGAATCGCACGGGATCGGTTAATGTGGCGACACTTGGGGGAGACCTATGTCCAGCAATGGACGTCTTTCGGCTGAAATGATGATGATGATGAAACATCATATTCGTTACACAGTTTTAGTGTGAAAAAAACTCTGATAGGCACTAGATATCGCATCGTTTATGTCAGTAACAATTTTGAAGCTATGAAACATAATTTGCCAAATATTACATTTATATAACAAATTAACAAACACTTTACCAATCACGGCGAGTGACGTCGTATTAAATCAAAAGCAAATTTGAATTCTAATATGAGTGCCACCGGAAGTGACTGGAGATTGGCTGAGTTTGTAGGGATGTCGGTAAGGCTGCGGTCACGAAGTCAAAAAATATATGATTCTGTTTGATCCGACATTTAGATCATCAAAAAATATGGAAGCGTGTTTTTAGGGTTCCGTATCCAAATGAAAAAAAACGGAACCCTTATAGATTCGTCATGTCTGTCTGTCAGGATGAGGGTAGATAGCAATTTTCCTATTACTTAATATTCCGCTCGTTACTCATATTTTCTCGTTTATACGACACATTATGGGCGCAGAATGATTAATAACCTTCATAATATTACACCCATATTGGACTATTATAGAAGACAATTCCTATTGTTTTTGCAAGGTCAACTTTTCTTGTGTCCCACGGTGGGCGCCAACAACAAAATTTGATTGTAATTTCATCTTTACTTGATTCATTTTCTTAAACAAATATACATATATTTTGACATTCAGGCAACCCCAAAAATCTAATCACAAAACATTTCAGCGCAAATATAGAATTTCCTTTACAATCTTCAAATACCCTCAATATACACAATTCAAATGGGGCGTTGGAAATAGAGTTCAAGTCATAATATGAAAGTCTTTTGAAAAGCGACAGTATGATTGTAGTGGTCGTTCAAATAGCCAATAGTTGGGATTGCATCGCATTGAGCGTGCCCTGAGCTGTTTTACCAACGAGCTTTCAATAGCCTGCAGTGAATTTGAAATTGTATTTGATTTTAGTATTGTGTGCAGGAAAACTACTGAACGTCTATATATAGGATGATTGGCAATTTGCATTATCAGTACATTTATGTATATGTCACCGTAAAATTGTCAAACCCGTTACATTGTAATCTCTCTAGCGATATTGTAAACTCTCGAAATATTGTCAATAATGCAATTGACAGTTTTCAAAAATGGGTGTTACCCCCCATTTTTGAACTAAACTGTCAATTAGGTTCTATAGTGCTAATGGTTCTATTTTTTGAATAAATCGATAAGTACCATAAAAATGCATTTAATTTAAATTTCGCCAGTAATTTGTCGAAAAGGCTGGATGCAGTGGCCACCATATTGCTCTGTGGTCATGACGCCAGCTGTGTACAAATACACTGATCATAGAGCATCACAATAGTTGACACTTCTAAAGTTTATAGGTATGTAATAACATGGCGAATACTTTTTCGCCATGTTATTACTATACTATTAATACTATTTATTGGTGTTTTGAAACAGATAAAAAAATCAAAACCTTTGGCATTGAATTTTAAAATTTAATTTGCTATTTTATGAACTAAAACTGACGTTTTCCGACTGCTTTTTTGTCTAAAGAATCTCAATAATATATTTTGAGATGTTTTCTAGAGTAAAATACCCTATTTTCCCTCGGGGTCGTACTACGGGAATAAAAAGTATTCCATGTGTTAATCCAGAATGTAAAATATATCTGTGTTCCAAATTTCACCCAAATCCGTTCAACAGTTTGTGCGTGATAGAAAAATAAACATCCATACATTCTCACAAATTTTCGCATTTATAATATGTAGTAGTCACATTTTTACGTTTCAAATTCAGATCCAATTCCAAGGTCTGAATTTTACAATTTCTTCAGAATATTCAGCGTTCAGTGAAGCAAAACGGAATACTTCAGACTTCCCGGCGTAGTACCGGTGTTAGATCCTACAATAACGATGCCGATGTAGGTGGGTTTGTGCTGAATATTTATATCCGCATATGCACAGATACGGCTAGATTCTTTTGTTGAATAAATTACCTTAGCTACTTATTCCTAAGTAGATAAAATGAGTGACGCAATTCTGTTCTGGTGTGTTTACTTGAAAATGTTGGTAACAGGTACGTAAATTGTGTTGTATTTATAATTGTAATTAAACAGATAGATAGATATAACAGTGATAGAATAGTGGTACCACTGTATGGAGGAGCTCGTGGTTGAATAATAACAAGTGCTCGGGTCGATCCTAAAGTTAAGCCGTGCTTACCTAGTTACGTCTGTGGATGGGTGACCACCCATTACATACTGAGGTTCCTCCGTGCCTCGGAAAGCACGTTAAGCAGTTGGTCCCGGTTGTCATTTGTAGATCTATGATAGTTATTGGAAGCCGACCTAAATATAATTAAGAAAAGTGGAGGCAGATGATGATGAGGTACATTATAGTATATTTTATATCGAGGAACTAAACGAAGTCATAATATACCAGAGATGATTTTGACTCCCGAGCATGCGAGGGAGTCAATGAAACCAAGGGCCAGAGTGGGAGAAGTCATTGGATGATGTTCCATCCGAAAAAAAAAGAAGGCACTCACCACACGATTAAGAAGCTCAAAACGAATCAAATTTCAACAAAAACAGTCTCATAATATGTTGGAAAATTCTGAAATTTCATGAGGAAAAGATTTAAATTCTTACAAGTAGCTAAAAACCACTGCGTTTTCTTCGACTATTTATCGTATATCGTGTCAACACACAATAAAATTACATCCATGACTTTCGCGTGCTCATAAAAGTTCTACCACTAAACAATTTTACTTTTTTCACGAAACAACACTGAAATTAGGGTACGCATGTATATTTTTATGGAATTAACCATGACATTGGCTGGAGTTCAAGGGTTTATTGTCAAGTAATGTATGTTTAAGTACGTATATTATATCGATGACAATATAAATTGTGTTCTTAAGGTTAGAGAATTGTGAGCTTTATTGGTATATGTATAGATAATAAGGATTATTGATTATGAATAACTATATTAACTTATTTTAATGACATGCATAAGTATTATTAGTATGACTTTCCAAAGTAATTAGTCACTAGCTTTTGCTAGCGGCTTCGTTCTCGTTTTGTTTGGAAATTAACCCGCGGTAACATGCAACATAATGTAACCTATGAAGCTCGTGGATAACATAGCTTGACGTTAGACAAAAGTATTCGGAATCGGTTCAGAAGTTCCGAAGATTACCCCTTACATACAGACTTACAAACAAATTCTTTATGATAATAAGTACAGATATTATAGACAACACAAAACATATGTCCTTACCTTCTCAATCTATACTTATAATAAATCTGTAGAGAGGTCAATTCTGTACATGAAATATATTTACAAAATAACTATCGGGGGGTGATTAGTGATCGATACTGATGCCAAAAATGCAATCAGTAAAATTTTTGTCTGTCTGTCTGTCTGTCTGTCTGTCTGTATGTTATTTATAGAAAAAAAAACTACTCGACGGATTTTAACGAAACTTGGTACAATTATTCTACATACTCCTGAGCAGGTAATAGTATACTTTTCATCACGCTACCATTAATAGGAGCAGAGCAGTGAAAGGAAATGTTGGGAAAACGGGAGAAGTTACTTGGTTTTTTTAGCTTCCGTCGCGTGTGCAGCCTTAATGGTTAAAGCTACATAGAAATCATGTATAAAGGAAATATTCCACATAAAATTATATAAAAAATATCCCAAGACAGCATATGTTTATCTTTTATAGTTGACTCACAATAACACGTGTAACTCCCGATAGCTTAGCAGTTCGGAGATTTGTTATTATTATATTTGTTTACTCTTACGTTTATAATATTCTCACTCAACCCCAATTTTGAAACTACACGCGGGCGAAGCCGCTGGTCATACATAATTACCTGTTGATTGGCTAAGAAATTAACCTTAAATTGTTTTAGATTTTTTTGCACATACAGAAATGCAGCTATCATAAGCAAAAATATTTTCAAACAAAATGTATTAACTTTAAAAAACAAATAACACACAAAAAACCTCATATTTCACGTTGAAATATTAGACATACGACACGGAAAAATTATGTTGGAACCATTTGTATAGGAAAGTTTAGGTACCTATGAAAAGTATGATAAATCATGCTTACCCGTCTATTTAAACTGTTTCCCTTTTGTTTAACAAAGGTCAACAAACCCCAGCCTTTAGAAGTTATTGTAATTAATTAAATTTGCTTCGGATGCTCTTTATAACGACTTTGGGAAGTTTAGGAAATGTTTACGAATCATATTTCTGGTTTGAACATCTACTTCTTTATTTTCGGCGTTGTATTGTATTGTATTGTACAACGGGCTGGTGTCCGCAACTCCACGTCAAAGCGCGTATTTTGCGTATGGGCTATAATCCACCACGCGGGCCAATTGCGGGTTGGTAGATGTCACATGTCTTCGAATTTTTGGTTCTAGGACATGCCGGTTTCCTCACGATATTTCCCGTTACCGTTTTTGAGACCAGAAATGATGAAGGTGATGAAATAAATTATACAAACTAATGCCGCCTTGCCTGAGTTCGAACCCACGACTTACTGTTCGTAAGTACTGGGCCACCGCTCACCGCACTGTTTTCGGCATTATGAAGATTTTTTACAAGTTAGAAGCTAGGTACCGAATTCAGATTTACCAATATTTGGTAGGTAGTCGTGGCAAAATAATGACAGTCACTCGGAACAATCTTCAGGTCTAAACTAGACTGGGCTGCGGGACTGTTCGAAAGGGATCCCGTGGCCCCGGAACACAAAGGAATAAGAAGGAAAATGGATGGGTTTTAGTCAGTAAAAGTCTGACACTGGGATTGCGCTCCACCCAAAGCGGGTGACCACTTCATTTGATGATTTCCCATCCAAAAAACCAAAGGTTAAACTACGCGTACTTAGGTGTTGGTCCATGCAGGTGGGACGGTAAACAATGTGAAATTTTATTAGAACAATAATTACATTGTAAGTAAAGTTTTTCACACAATGCTAAATGAATTGGAATGACGAAGACAGGGGGGGGGGGACTTAGTCTGTTGGTAAATAAACATTTATTTTGTGTTATAGTGCTGTCTATTGTAGTGGAGAACAGCTATCGGCAAATGTATACAGGGTGAAATTGAATAGATGCGACAAATTTAAATATATAATAATACGTGTTGTCAAGAAAATGTAAAAATAGTAATAAAATATCAAATGTAAAATTAAAAAATAATTGATCAGTGTTACGAAAACCGTTAAAATAATAAAAGTATCAAAAAATCTCGTTCGACTCATCACAGTGCTCAATATAGCAGTCATTTACCTAATTTTTCCTAAATTTTTCTTATTTATTTTGCATATTACTGGAATACCGATAATTCGTACTTAAATAAAGATTATAACATCAATGAACCTTTTGAAAACGATAATCGCGTAATTTTTTTTAACGATTTAGATTGTAGAAAAAACAGTTTATAATTACTATGTTACTGTAACTGAAGCTCCAATTTCATTTTGTCGCATTAATTAAAATTCACCCTGTATAGACATAATAATGAAAATTAATTTTAAAAAGATAAAAAGAACAAGCTCAAGTTGGCTTTATTTACGCAGAAGTTTCCAAGTCGAACGTACCTCATCTGTTAGCTAAGTCCTAGTTGGATGAAGTTATTACAGTTTCCCCTGCCACTTTGAAAGTCTGCAACGACTTAGTTGATTAAGGAAATTACTTGCTACTTGGTTAAGTAGGTACAATGATACTTCTTTATTATTTCGGTTTGCAAATCATCAAATGAGTCCTACTTTGGGCGGAGCGGGAGGGAGTATCAGGTAACCAACTTTTCCAAACAACTCTTTGAAACACCAGTTTTTAAGGTCATATAGCCTTCCTTTAAATGTTTCCATAACCTGTTTACAATTAAATGCGTTCTCCAGTACAGTGTTGTCAGTACGTTACATTGAGTTTTACCGTAAAACTTGACTTTTCACCCCAGATAAAAGTCTTTTCTCAGCAATCATTTTTGCCCGCAGTTGCTAAGTGTGCTGTACAGAGTGCTTTGTGGTCGGCTTCGTGAAGATTCCGCTTACACCCTAGATAGCCGTCAACTGGAATAGTACCCAGAGTCTGGCAGTATGGACACGTTTGATTGCAATGCTGATTCTTTAACTAAAATATAGGCTAGCCCCCTGGTCACTCGGGGCTGCGGGACTGTTTGAAAGAGATACAGGGTTTTAGTCAGTAAAAGTCTGACACTCCCTCCCACTCCGCCCAGACTGGGAGAAGTTATTTAATGTTTTCCCATTCAAAAAAAAAAACAAAAAGCCCCTGGTCACAAATTGGGGACATTTGTCGAGTGGCGATAGTGAAACTCGCGGGCTCTCGCGATATGGCACTTTCAATTTTAATATAATTTTTTTACGTCATCTCGCTCGACCTTGTAAATGTGACGTAAATTACATCAGATGTACAGTCAACTACGTGAACTGCTTTTATCATGTAAACTCTAATATTACCTTTAAACGAGCAATGCTTGTACATAAGTTGTTTTTTTTAAATAAAATACCATATAACATAATAATATGTATTGCATTGTATTTTTTTCTTTATTTAATTATAATATAAATAGATTGCAAAGAAAGACACTCGGACCACCTAGCATAGTATGTTTTGTAAGTTTTTATTCCATTTTTCCAGTTTAGTAAGAATAAAATAATAATAAAAAATCCCATTCCACTTATTCCAACCTAATAATTGTAACCGGACTTCAAGCTCAGCAGTAGCAAAACAACAGATGGATATTAACAATGTTTTGACTATTTCAATTAAAAACGACACAAGAATACCAATTAGTCGTGTGTAAACCGTTACCTACATGTGTTGAGATCAAAAGGTCTCATTTCACGTAGTGAATTTAGTTTCGAAACTTTTAACTACTGTGACAAATTAACTCGTTTTACGTAACAACTAGAGCTATCTGATTCTAACATGGCTTTGTATAACTTAGTTGGAAGTACTCGGGAGTTCGATTTGTTTTACTAGGTAGAAGATTACATAAGCATATGTATATTAGATTTTTATGCCTTGTGACTTACGGTACCCAGTTATTGATGATTGTTGGTATTCGGAGGCGAAACTTTAGATTATACAGGGTGTAAACAACCTCATCATGAAGCCGTCAACCAAAATTTCTGTACATCAAACTAAGTAACTTGAATATATACGTTTTTATTGGTGTGAAAAATCATGATTAGTGGGAAAACTCAATGTAACGCACTCAAAATATTGTGCTGATGGATGGATTAAATTTTAATAGTACAGGGGTTGTGGAAGTGTTTAAAGTTTTTACTTTAAAGTGTTACATTAAAACTTGTACTTATTTAAATAAAAAATTGACAAAATGATGGAACTTTTACCCGGTCCCGTGCATCTCGCATCCAGGATATCCCCGCAGCCTTCACCAAATCATCGGTCCACCTAGTCGGATGCCCTCCAACGCAACGTCTTCCAGTTCGCGGTCGCCACTCCAGAACTTTTCGGCCCCGTCAGCCCTCCGTTCTACGAGCAATGTGCTCTGCCCACTGCCACTTAAGCTAGGCAATTTTTCGGGCTTCGTAAATGGAGAGAGTTAGAAATAAGCCTAAGTCTGAAAATGGCACAGTTGATTGCAATGTGGCGCGAAACATCAAGGAAAATCAAAATTTGCGTGGTCTTGTTGACTACGCAACTTTTGGGATATGCGATATATAAATTGCGATAAGGGCAAAGCCACAGCCATAGGATATCATACAAACTAATGTTTATGTTTTTGCCTACGAACGGTGTAAACAAATCGACGTTTTCCTCTAACAATCTGAGGCTTCTATCTGACATACTCGTAATAACAGCTTTGATCCCATTGGGATCGGCATAGCCGTTTTCCTTAATAAAACTAGTTTTACACCCTATAAAACAGACTGCAAATTGCATTTGCTGATAAAATCTGTAATAGGTTTTGTCAAATACAAGTATCGTCATTGGGAAATTGGAATATGGCAAAATATGATAATGATCAGACTGGTTCACAAAAATACCAATCAATAGAAATATATTATTTTGAACTTAGAATGTTGAACGTGAAAATTCAGGCAACGTAAAAGTTGTAAAAATTAAAAAAAAAATCACCTGCTTTCAAAAGAGATATTGTTTTCCAATCATCGACAGCACCTGCGCATCCTGAACCGTTTGTTGAAGTCAGCTTTTGATAAACAGGATATTTTATTTGAAAATCTTCTCCCAACGAGTGCCCACTGGTTTATGTATTTTAGAGTATGTTGACTAACAAGGCGCAGCCTAACAAGGCGCGGTGATGGCAGGTGGAGTAAAGGAGTGAACGAGTGGCGTCCAAGGAAAGGAATGAGAATTGTTGGTCGTCCGGGCGCGCGATGGGCAGACGAAATTGTGGCTATTGTAGGAACATCCTGGATAAGGCTGGCATAAGAGCGTGAAGCTTGGTACAATCAAAGAGTAGACCCAGCAGTGGGAGAATCCCGGCTGTGGATGGTGATCATAATGACTAACAAAGTTGAAAGGAGAACCAAAATCAGTAAGAGTAAGCCCTTTCGTACACAAGGCTACAAAAATCTTCGTTTCTCGACGATTTTAGTCTCCAAGCGACTGCCACCATACAAATCCATTGAAGTTCGTACACGAGTCGCGTGGCCGACATTATGGAATTGTATGGCGGCAGTCGCTTGGAGACTGAAATCGTCGAGTATCGAAGATTTTTGAAGCCTTGTGTACGACGCGTTTAACCGTACATAAATTGCCTTACGCCTTGTTACTCCTCCACGTCATTTCACATTCAATTAGACTAAGATAACGTATATCCAATGTAGTACAACAGTCTCTGCGAGAGCATAATCTATGCAAAATATAATCTAGACTTAATATGACACGGAATACGGAACGTCGCGCCGGTTGCCGGCCGGAACGTTTTAATTAAACCACAGATTACAGGCAGAACGAAAAACGAGCCATGTTTCAACTTGTTTATTATTTTTTAGGGAAATTATCGCAAGTTGAATGAAGAATTGAAAATGTGTGTGTAATTGAACTTTATGATTTTATTAATTGAGTGTTGCATAAATTGAGTTGTGTTGTTTGGATCGTTTTGAGTGCGAATCTGTTTCGGATCAGAATGTTGGGCCACAATAAGAAGAAGATGTGAAAATGTGTTCTATAATGCATTTCTTATAGCATCGTATTGGAATAGTCTGTTAGGAAAGGCTGTTGAATGTTAGGATTGTAACTGGTGGTAAATAAATAAATAATAATAATAATAAAAGGGTAAAAGGGTAATTCGATAATCGTTAGGTCCTAGGTACCAGTCATCACTCCACTTTCCTCATCTCATTTCGTTATTTAGAATTCCTCATTCCCTTTCAATATGGTATACATTATTGTACTAGTCAAGCCCTTTCATTTAATACCCATTTTGAAGGAATTGTGAAAAAGAATGTAATTCGCCATATTGTAGCGGCAACCAACTTGGACCGATTTTCATCAAACATGGTAAGAACAGTCCCGACTAATTAACCTTTCAAACAAAATCAAAATCGGTTCATCCGTTTGGGAGATAAGATGCCACAAACAGACACACACACAGACACGTCAAACGTATAACACACCATTGTGTTTGCGTCGGGAGTTAAAAAGACACTAGATTAGACATTTTGGGACCGCGTAGTGGATTACGGATACTACAGTTCGCAAACAGCGCCTGTGCCCAAGAGGGAACATTTTATGCTTTTAGCACAATAAAGGTGCGTAACAGCTTTTAAAACACATTTTTAAACAGCTGTTTTTAGATAATGAGACCGTTATCTTTTCGGTGAACATGGACCTAAATTATGCAGAATCTACTCTCAAACAGATCTTCATCTAAAATACAAAATTATTTTCCATTTAATAATGTTTTTATCTGGATGAAACTCGTGTCTTTTTCTTACGTAAGGTATTGTGTTCAAGTATTTCTACGTAAATTGAATATTCAAATTGATGGAACACGTGAAACAGTGCGAAAAACTTATCGATTTTCAAGAGGACTTAGTACTTACATAGCTTTGGTTATAAAATCATAAGTAATTTCAAAATCAAAAATCAAAATCAAAGCATTTATTTCAAGTAGGCCAATTACAGGCACTTTTGAATTGTCGAAACAAAGACGAAAATTATACATAGCTACAGTCCCAGTCACAAAACATAAAAAAACTGCGAAAGTATTGTAGTTGCCCATTCCCTAGCGTTGGATTTATGGATACGTCTGTCATTATATAGACATCATAATCATCAAAGGGTGATGACCCTTCTTGGGTGGAAACCATATTAACATACATATAATAAAAGTCTCAATAAAAATACAGAAGTTTTAAGTTGATTAAGTTGTATAAAATATCAAATGAATGCGCCGACCTTTTCGAACGCGGTGTTCCGTAGTGAAGCCATAATTAAAATGCAATACGTTTTTATTTATATTTGATTGAAGTAGTCACAATATAGTTTTATGGCTTTCGAGTCGAGTATCTTTTGTATGCTCCAATTTACGTTCTTACTTAATAAAGGTCAATGCATCTGAGTAATGAAGAAGAGTATTACTGGATGTAGAGGGAGAACAAGGCCAAATAAAAGATGGATGGGTTTTGTGAGGAATCAAAAGAAAGAAAAAGACGTAAAATTGACTTGAAGTCAGACAGTGAAGAATGGAAGAAGAAAACGTGTTGCGCCAACCCCAAATAGAGAGAGCGCGAGGGCAAAAAACTAAAAGAAATAAGAGAGAGAAAGAGAGAGAGAGAGAGATTACAATAAAGATCAACGAAACCTTTCAAAAATATTGATGGCATAAGTGACGATGGCGGAAGAAGATGCGTTGGAAGACCTCCCACCAGGGCCTCGATTCTGCTATTACAATAGTGTCAGATCATTGATTTCATAATGATCAAGTTCTGTCAAATTTTGACAAGTTTGTTAATTCTACTATCATAACGGCGCCATTGTGACTTCTCAATGAAGAACCACTGACACTCCATTGAAAGAAATGTTATAGAATATTAATCTCGTACATGAAATCTGGCATGAATAAATGTTCGCATTTAGTAGTAGATTTTGAAAACCATTTGTACTAAGGGTTTTATAATAATGACAATATGACAATGTCATTAGATCACATTTTAATAGAGAGACCATTGACCGACCATTGTGAATTTAGCAGATTACGAACTTTAAGCAAAATGACAATGGGATGGGAATGGAATCGTGTTAGAGTGACTAATTTATTAAAATAGCAAAATAAGGCCCCAGGTGGACCGATGACCTATACGATACCCCTTGGTAAGACTGTTGAAGGGATGGGAGATAGGGATGTATTACCAACCAGATAGTAATGTTGCCAATTAATTAAAGGAGAATGACCAAAGTGTGTCTGCCCCCAGATTTACTACATAGCTCATTTGAAAGACGGGTTCAAATGCATCATTTTTTTCTATGGAAATGAAAAAATCTGTCCCACAGAATCGTAGATATTAGCTGAAACGTGAACTTGTAAAAAAGTAGCACATTCACTTGACGACCTTTCCTTGTACCAGGCATCATGATTTAAAAAAGGAAACATAAAAACGTTTTTTGAATAACTACGAGTATATCGTTTTTTATTTATTATTTATTGAACTATTTAGTGAATAAGATTATATAGAAATAAGATACACAAAAAATAAGTGCAGGCAATAGTGTAACGTTACAGTATTCAATATTGTTGAATTAGTCTGTAACTGTGGGTTAGAATTTGATGCACATTTGCACACATAGTTAGTCCATCAGTATAAATTAACCCACAATGGAGTCAACCCTGGGGGCAGCAGTTTTTTTTTTAGACCAGAGCCCATATATTTTTAGTCATTCTCCTTTAATCTGCGATTTAAATTAGCGCTACCTGCCACGAGTTCCTCATGAATGATGATAGGTGCTATTTCCAATTCCTTCTAAAAGCTGAATGTTTATGTTCGTGTATAATAAAGGTACCGCTAGCAAGCGCTCGGCTGCAGTAGAAAATATTAAATTATATCGTTCCGCCTCGTGGCTGACATTTTAGACATGGACATGGACACCGAAGCTCGCAGTACCACGGTCACTTTGAAGTAACTTTATTTATGTAGTTTCAGTTTTACCCATTGCTCATCCTTTATACGGTGAACTCTTATCTTTTTTTCTTTAGAACGCTAAAGATAAAGTATGTTCCTCCTACATTGCAATGGCAGAATACTAGATCGGTGTTTTCTCTAGTAGCTTATTTCTGACGTTTGTTTTCTCTTAGTAACCCTTTTCATTTTGATACGTCTATCGTTTGTATTGCATAAAAAGTAATGAGTTCCCCGTCTTTGGAATAAAAATGACTTTGTTGAACTGACCATGTATTCATCCAAACTAAACATGTATGGAAAATTTCAGCAAAATCAATTAAACTTCTAAGATTTGTTTGATATTTAGTTTTCCTTCTCATAGAGAAAAGGCCTGTGTCCCATCAGTGGTAACAATACCTAATAAGCTGATGATGATGATGATGATGATGAGATATTTAGTAAGAGGTAACTGACTTACGAACAGTAAGTGGTGGGTTCGAACCCGGCAGGCGCATTATTTTGTGTAATTTATTTCATCACCACTGCTCTCAAAACGGTGAAGAAAAACATCGTAAGGAAACCGGCATGTCCTAGAACCAAAAATTTGAACACATTTGAATTTGAAGAATTTGATATCTACCAATCCGCACTGGGTCCGTGTGGTAGATTATAGCCCATTCTTTCTCATAGGGAGGAGGCCTGTGTCCCAGTAGTGTGAGCATTAATAGGCCGGTGATGATGAAGCTAATAAAAGCACGTGTTAAAAAATTACCTAGGTATTGATTAAGCAATAAAGCGCTTTACGTGCTTGAATGACCATTGATCTGAATAGTTTTGCAGAATATCCCATACAGTATTATTACATGTAACCGTATTAGTACTGCATGGGATATTCTGCAAAGAACACAAGACATTACAATCCATTTCAAAAACAAAACATAAACCGTTTCATTCTAAATTCAAACAGTTCCTAAAACAAAAGACGATTGTATTAAAACGAAACTGTTGCCTGGCAGTTTTCCATTGAACATTTAATGGAAGTTTAATCGGATTTCATTCGAAGGAATGGACTCGTCCATTTTTCAGCGCGAAGCCTTTCAGACAGGCTTCGCTATCGATACCCAACAAAGGCTTGTGAAACAAAAGGGATAAATCTGCAGCAAACTGCGACTAGGTGCTATACTTTTCTGTTTTAAACCCAGACGCAAAAACGACGGTGTGTTATAATTTTGACGTGCATGTGTGTGTCTGTCTGTGGCATCGCAGCTCCCAAACGGATAAACCGATTATGATTTTGTTTTTTTTTTAAACACTAACTGCAGTTGATGCCAGTTGAGATGACAACCATAGCGGTCATTGCCCTTACCCTAATATCTCTTTGTAAGAAACAAAACAAATGGACCATTTTTCGTTTTTCATTAGAAAAATGTTGAAGATCACGACACATGACGATTTAAGATTTGAACAGGCTTGTTTTAAGTTTACAAAGTTAATAATGTAGATGGGTCACTGACCGCTATTTTCATAGTATCTGGCAGCAACTATAGTCGCTTTTCTTTTTTTTCGGATGTGAAATCATCAAATGACCCCTCCCACTCTGGGAGGAGCGGGAGGGAGTGTCAGACTTTTACTGACTAAAACCCATCCATGTTCCTTCTTCTCCCTTTATGTTCCGGGGCCGCGGTATCTCTTTCGAACAGTTTGCAGCCCCGACAGAACTATAGTGCCTACACAACAATGGGTGTAAATGTACGCTTAACGAAGACGTACTTGTTATTCCCGCCATTGCGATTTTTATCAGAATCCAGACCATACCTGGCAATTTTCTAGTTATGGAGATATACATAACGTCATTAAAATAGACTAAACCTTCCAAGCTTTAAGCTGAAAATGCACTCAACAAGTACTCTAGTCATGTCAATGAAAGTTTATAAATTAAAAAGGAACAAAAATGTAAGATTTCAATTTGATTCTTCAAATACGCTTTGTATTTGAAGAATCAAATTGAAATCTGAAAAAAGCATAAAGCGCAGAGGAATAGCATACGTTTGTCTTTCAATCCTGTCACAACGAACTGCAGGCGAAACAGAAATAAACATAAATATAAGAGAACAGTCTGTACAACATGTTTGACTCACAATTCTTGCTTGTTGTAAGATAAATAAACTTTCTGAGACGTACTTTGAGAAGGCGAAAACGTGAAGTCAGCCTTTTAAAGTTTAAATATTATGTCATTTGTATTTTGGCACAGGCAGAAATAATAATTTCAAAACTATGTCTTTCCTGCTGAACATAATGATTTCCAGTTCGAGTAAAAGATTATTGGATTTTTCCATCAGGTAACTACAGTACTTTAATTTTCATCTTTGTTTTGACAATTCAAAAGTGCCTGTAACTGGCCTACTTGAAATAAATGCTTTGATTTTGATTTTTGGAAGCATTCTGTACACCAAATTAGGTAACTACGCTAAAAATATTTTCGGGAAATGCCTTTTTTGGGGTTGTGACGTTTAATAAATGAGTTATGCGTGGTGTGGTGGGGGACGCGCGTTGGAGGGACTCAGTCTACTACAAGCAGCCCTAGCGACAGCACGCCTAACCCAGTAATATTGGAAACTGTGTGTTATTGTACAACCCTGAACAAAGACACCACCCTGATATAGGGTGGCTTTACTCCAAACCCTAACTAACGTCGCAGTGAACACTACAGGGTGAAAAATCACATTCTACGGTGAGACTCAATGTAACGCACTGAAGATAATGCCAATGATCATAATAGGCCATCAGGTATGATGATGATAATAGGCCTATGGAAGCAATGCATAGTACAGAGGTCGTGGAGGTATTTACAGTAATGTTATAGCATTAAAAACTTTTTATTCAAACAGCATTCTTTATTAGATTATTGATATGTTTAAAGGAAAATAGGATCTCAATTCTCTAGTCCTTTACTTAGAAAACAATTGCATCGTGAAAATTGATTGAATTCTCCACTGAAAATATTTGCAGTCGTAATATTCAATCATAGAATTTATCCGTCGATTCCATTTTAAAATGCTTTCTCAAATTCTCGTATATTAAAGTATCCGAACGATTTTCCAATCCGTGAGCGATCTGGATGGCAGAAAATGCAAAAGAAATTACAAAGGTACTGTACATACAGACGTTCTTATTGCACATACATTTAGAGCTTAATATTGCACTGACATTTGGATTGCCTACAGGCATCGTTACCAATCTGTATTGGCAAATAAATTTAAAAATATGAAGTCCAATTAAAATAAATATTTTATTTTGTGATTGCAAAATGATTTCGAGGAGACTTTGCAAGGGAACTAGCTTGTTATTAGTTGATTAATAAAAACTGATCTTTGGTTTAGTGGTCGCAAGCACGACTGCTGAGCATGTGGTCCTGGGTTCGATTCCCAGATTGTTCAAAGTGTCATTGGATTTTTCCATTAGGAATTTCCACGCAGCCTGGATTAGCGTTCGGTTGACGACAATAGGCTCGCCCCTTATTACATGGGACTTAAACATAACTGGCAAAATGTGGTATACTATTGGGTACACCACTGCCTAACCTTTCGGGATTACAGCCGTGGTAATATATTTTGTTAAAGACTATTTAAATTGTAATTTTGATCCTTCGCAATCATAGTCTTCATTTGTTTTGCGTTCAAATTTCGAGTTTTCAAAGCATTTTGAATTTCGAACACCCCATTATCCTTCTTTGCAATGGGGATGCATATGCTATCTGGCGCTAGCATAGCTGGTTCCAAGCATCGTCATTGGTTGAAAATTAAGGAATGTCATTTCATATTTTAAAATACCTTGACCTCATTGGTCAGATTGTGACCAGCTATGGTAGCGCCATCTACAATTAGCTTTTAACCGTTCCCCATTCAACTGTTATTTCCATCACGTGATTTCCCTAACCCTCCAAAGCAAGTAGGCCCATAGACTAGATTTAAGTCGTCCATAAACTCGCTCTCCAGCGAAGTGTCGCTCCACAAACATGGCCTACTTCGCGCGGCTCCGGTTACGCTTTGTGCTGTAACGTCACTGATAGAACGCCATGACAGGAAAAGAGGAAAATGTAGATTATGCAATTTTGCAGTTTATAATATTAAATACACGATTCTGATTCATACCACTTATTTGGTTAGCTCGTGGCTAAATAATAACAGTCGCTCGGGTCAATCTATAGGTTAAGTCGTACTTGCCAAGGATGGTCTGTGGATGGGTGACCACCTTTACATACCGAGTTTGCTCCGTGCCTCGCTTTTTGTCCCGTCTATCATTTGTAGATCTTTGGCAGTCGCTAGGTTAGGTTAGGCCCAAAAAGTCTGACAACCAGTCTAGTCAGTCGGGTATCGGTTACTACTGGGTTATTACCCAGTACTACTGTATACCGTTTAATATAATAACATTATTTAGTTACTACCTACTACCCTCATCTGTGTGTCCAACGTGAAAAGTGAAAACCAGCGCTGAGTGTTTACACCCAGCATATGCTGAGTTGGCTACCCTTTCGTTATGGGCATGCTCAGCGCAGTTGAGCGGTTTTAATAAATTGTTAAGCTGTTTGTTGTTAAAATGTATATGTATGTGCTGCTCTATTGTGTTGTGCTGTCCATTAACGAATAAATGATTATTCTATTCTATTGTATATTACGATGGTACCTACTAGTGAAGCCCCTACTCGCACTTGACCGATTTTATTTACAACCATACAGACAAAGAAAGTACAGAACTCTGAATATTTATAACCTCTGGGAATCAAATCTGCAACCCGTAACCAAAAGCCGCTCACTCCTATTTTTATTAACCTGAATTTTCCTACCACTACAATGACCTTGGACGGTCTTATTCCCCAATCCACAAGACGAGAGGCAATTACCCGCAAATAACGAGAAAAATAAGGTAAATTTTACCTGAGGTGGTACTCACCTTAGCAATATTCCTTTGGGAGTGATTTTGGGGTCTCCAATTCCTTCGTATTTATAGCTCGTCTTTCGTAAAATATAATAGGGACCCCCAATTTATTACTTGTAGCTATACCTAAGCTAAATTAATTACCATTATTAAGTCTTTACTTGGAGGAACTCTGGCCATGGTAGCGTGTAAGATATATGTGAGCATAAATTTACCCGCATGAAAAGAAATGTGAGAATCTGAGGTTGTTTTTGAAGTGAAAATTACTTTAGGCAAGTTGAGCAGGTTTTGGGACACACAAAAAAGGTTTTGGGTTTTCACATTTCGCGTCTGCATCACTCCACTGCAGCGGTGGCCCAGTGGTGGCCCCGACTTACGAACAGTAAGTCGAACCCAGACAGGCGCATTACTTTGTGTAATTTATTTCATCACCGCTGCTCTCAAAACGGTGAAGGAAAACATCGTGAGGAAACCGGCATGTCCTGGAACCAAAAATTCGAAGACATGTGACATCCACCAATCCGCACTGGGCCCGCGTGGTAGATTATAGCCCATTCCCTCTCATTGAGAGGAGGCCGTGTCCCAGCAGTGGGAACATTATAGGCTGTTGATGATGATGATGATCACTCCACTACAACTGAGGAAGTGGTGCAGTATGTGAAAGGGAAGATCTACTTCATTCTGCGGGTCGATAGGTTGGAATCGCGCCACAACATCAACTTCAAGTCATTCGGGGTACGAGTACCAACCGACCATCTACAGACCTGCATGAAGGAGGAGTTTTGCCCAATGGGTGTCGTTTTTCGACGGTTACGTGACACCACGCAGCGAAACACGACGCCGACTACGTTACGTAATAGTTTTCTATGGTTTAAAATATGTATTAGTTTATTGTTATTGTTGTTATGTTATTTGTGTATTTTATCTATGAGCCTTAGTTACTTGATAATAAAATGATTATTATTATAATTTAAAAATCAAGGAACTCGCGTGACCGTCACCTAACGCTTCGTAGCACTCGTAGCCGATCCGCTACGGCGCATCACCACCTAGGCGTGCACGGGGCACAATCCGTAGCAGATACAGATTACCTACTTAGTTTTCACTTCTATCCCTTTTCTTCTACTCTCTATTTTAGAGAGTAGAAGAAAAGTAATTATAGCATCTGGGAGTTGAGCTTTTCATAGAATAAAACACTGCCTCGATGGTTGCAAGTGCGACTGTTGAGCGTGAAATCTTGGGTTCGATTCCCAGGTAAGGCATTGTTATTAAATTAAGCTTTTCCGACAGTAACCTCTCTGTAGCAACCACAGAGTCTACATTTGTGACAGGTTGATGGCAATAGGATCTCCCCTATGGGACATAAACATAACTGGCAAAATGTGGGTGTGCTATACTATGGGTGTACCTCTGCCTAGTCCTGCGGGGATTACAGGCGTGATTATATGTTTATACCCTACTATATTTCTAGTATGTCCTAAGTCTGTACCTAGCAGCATATACTTGTATCAGTTTCGTGACGGTGCAAACGAGGAAACGCCGTCAGTGAAGCTGGAAGAACCGCTCCGGCTAAGCTCCCGTGGAGCCCAACGTAAAACTGCGCGCCGCGAAGCCGAACACCTCGGTGTACATCTCTCGCCTACATTACATCACTGAGACAGAGGACATCGAGGAGTACGTCCGCCAAAGGTTGAAGTACACGCCAAGAGTACATCGACTTGAGTCGCGCCACAACGTCAATTTCAAGGCGTTTGTGATGCGCATACCAACGTGTTTTTTTTTTTTTTTAGTTAGTTTTCTACCGCAGACGTGGGGGTCCGCGCTCTTATTTACATTTTATTTATTGTTTGATTGATTTAGAAATAGTTAAAACTACGATCGTGCTCCATCACTGGACACGTTACATTAAACTAAGCTTATTATTAGTAACTTAAGATCTACGTGAGTCCATCAAATATATATATTATATATATATATTTTTTTATTAGGCTTTACAGCTGTTGATGTTTCCTTAACCACTAATTAAAATTATCAAAAATCTACACCAAGCTGTTTCATACCAACGTGCTTCCTTCATTTGGTGTTGGAAGAAAGTTTTTGGCCGCAGGATGTGGTATTCCGTCGCAGAAATTCCACAAAAACGCAAATAACATTGTGCAAATGAGAAAAACAGTTCTCATTGAATCCATCATGGATCTGGCTAATTGATCATCTGAGAATAATCCAGTGTTATTAACATAGTTTTAAGGTATGAGATAAATGGTATTTTTCTATAGATCTTTGTTACCTGAAATAAATATTAAAATCAATACTTATAAATCAGAAATATCTAGAAAAGATTTATATAAAAATCTCTACACTCATAAAATTTTGGTATTTTATTAGGTTCCAGATTTACGTGTCTAGGTTTTTTCTAATGGTACAAAGGCAGAATTATTAGATTTGTTCTTCAAACGAAAATCGAATTTGCTTAGGACTTTTTACTTGTAAGCAGTTTAGATCTTATCATAAATTCTTGCTTCTAGCAGCAACTTTGTAAGATGATAAAAATGTTATACTTAAGTCTCAAAAGTTATACAAAATTGATATAACATAACTATAGGCGTTTAGTTATGTTAATCTCTGATGGGGTAGGCAGGAGTCACCCAATAGACATGCCGACTGCCATGTATCAAAACACTGCAAATCTATTTAGTCTGTCAGTTAGAGTATTGGAAAATAATGGACACGTATTTTTTGTTATTGTAAATCAATGAATATTGACAAAGATAAAACGCGTCAAAACTCGGGAGGGGGGCTCATGACGACAGTACGCTCTAAAAATTATACCTAGACGTGACGAATTAAGAATTTCAAAAGCGTCGTATCTTCGTCAATTTCGATTTACATTACAAAAGAAAAAAACACGGGTCAAATATTTTTTGATAATTTAACGGACTAATCTATATGTCACCGTAAAATTGTCAAATACGTTATATTGTAATATCTCTAGCGATATTGTAAAGTCTCGAATTATTGTCAAATGAACATACTGCTTACAACAAAACGCATTATTTTTCGTGAAATGCATGCGATGGTAGGTAGTCAACTTACGCGGTGTGGAGGGAAGGAGGGGTCCCCCTTGCCCAGTGGCATAACTCTCATGAAAAGATAATGCATCATTCCTGAGAAATACCGATTAATATAACATAACCTTAAAACACTTTATATTCCCCCTAAAAAGCGTAGTCGACGGAGCCCCGCTTCGCCGGGCCCCTATTTCCGAGTGCAGGGTTTAAAGGAACCTAACTAACCTAACGGGGGGGGGGTGCCCCAAGTCCCGATTATGGGGGCAGAGATACTTCCGTATGTTCAGTTGACAATAATTCGAGACTTTACAATATCGCTAGAGATATTACAATATAACGTATTTGACAATTTTACGGTGACATATAGATTAGTCCGTTAAATTATCAAAAAATATTTGACCCGTGTTTTTTTCTTTTGTAATGTAAATCGAAATTGACGAAGATACGACGCTTTTAAAATTCTTAATTCGTCACGTCTAGGTATAATTTTTAGAGCGTATTGTTATTTGTAATATAACGTGTTTGACAATTTTACGGTGACATATACATATAATAAAATCGTAGGAAAGTCAAAACTGTACATAGAATATTTTTTTAAAAGAATACTTGGGGCGTGATCTACAATCGATGTCGAAGCCAAAAATATAGCTTTTAGAATTTTTGTCTGTTTGTCTGTCCGGGCTAAACTCAAAAAGTACTGCATGGATTTACTTCAAATTTTACATGAATATTACTAAGAGGTCGGGTCAACATAGGCTTCATATTATCACGCTATCACCGTAGGAAAAGAATCCTCCCCCCCGTAGGGGGAGGAGCTGTGAATCTTTACGCACAGCCCAAACCGCTGGGTCTATAGATTCCAAATTTGGCAAGTAGGTTCCTTATGTGGTCTAGGGGTGCATTAAGAAAGGATTTTTCAAAATTCATCCTTTATGGGGGAGAAACGGGGCTCCAAAGTTTGTATGGGGAAACAAGATTAGTTAGACGGGTTTCGGGTATTTCAAAATTCAAACCCTAAGACGGGGAAATGGGGAAACCAAGTCTAAAAATCAATGCACAGCCCAAACCGCTGGTTCTACAGATTCCAAAATTGGCAAATAGGTTTCCTATGTAGTCTTGGGGTGCAGTTACAAATAGTTTACAAAATTCGTCCTCCAAAGTGTGAAACGGGGCTCCAAAGTTTGAATGGGGAAAAAGATTAGTTAGTCTATTTTATTTGAAACTTAACGGGAGTACTCCTATCGATCAAGTCGTAGGCTACTTTTATACCCCTAGGTGACTAAGGTGGTTCACGCGGACGAAGTCGCGGGCAACAGCTAGTTTAGATTAAAAAGATTTTTTCTGTCGTCTACCTTATTGTACCTAAACCTAAACTTCGTCAGAGCCTATTGTTGTCTACCGGACACAAATCCAGGTTGACACTACTGAGAAATTTCTGGTAGAAAAACACAATAACACTTTGACTGACTTGGAAATCGAACCCAGGACCTCACCAATAGAACAATGAGGTAATCATAGAATACAAGTCATAGGTGCAACGGCAATATTGGTTCAACTTGATGAAATGAACATTTAAGTGTTTTATTCGCTGACCCTATTCTACGACGACGTGCTCGCTCGCTCGCGTATAAAAGAAATATACGAATCTGGACAATAATTCACTGCTTATTTGTGATTTCATACTAAACCTAATCTTATAATTTTCCTTGTCAACAGAGCTATGTCACTGGTCCCGCCTGGGGGGGCGGACTCTCCCAGTCCGCGGCGGGCAGTCAGCCCACTGCTGGAGATGCGCCGGCCGCACTGCACGCTAGCCTGCGACTACTGCGCGGCTATACTTGAGGATAAGTTCAAACGTAAGTTCATCTATAGATGTGTGTGAGACAGTCACTAGCCAGCCTACTGCTGAGATGCGCCGGCCTCACAGCACGCTAGCCTGCGACTACTGCGCGGCTATACTTTTTTTTTTTTTTTTTTTAAGTATGGGAAATCATCAAATGACCCCCCCCCACTCTGGGCGGAGCGGGAGGGAGTGTCAGACTCTTATTGACTAAAAACCATCCATGTTCCTTCCTCGCCTTTTACGTTCCGGGGCCGCGGTATCTCTTTCGAACAGGCCCGCAACCCCGGCAGGCTTCGGCCCTTGCGGGCCCCTCTCCTTTTGCTGACATCTCTTTGAGGCGCGCGTGGAACACGAACGCGCCGTCGACACGGCCTGTCGTCGTCGTTAGACGGCCGGACGGCTAGCTAGCTCATAGCCAGCCGTCCACAGGCCCGCATCTACGGTGGCCGGTAGCCACCACGGGGCCCCCGACGCCCGTTGCGTCTCCCGCGGTGGCCGGGAAGAGAGGATCTCTCCCTCTCTCGTTCCGCCACCTCCTTCGCTAGCATGACTGCTTCGCAGAAGGAGGCGACGGCTTCCCATTCCGTCTCGCTCCGGACCATGGATTGAACCAGGGCCGGACGCGAGAGGTCGCCGCCGCCGATCGCCGCCACGAGGACACGGCGGAGCTCCGCCCACGCAGGGCAGACTTCCACCGTGTGCTCCACCGTGTCCTCCGGTCGATCCTCGCAGTGGAGACACCCGGGCGATTCCTCCCGCCCGATTCGGTGCAGGTACCTCCCGAAACATCCGTGTCCGGTGAGGACCTGCGTCAGGCGGAAGGTGAGGACGCCGTGGCGCCTCTCCAGCCACTCCTCAAAGAGGGGACTTACCGCCACTATCGTGGCGTGCCCTGCACGGGGTTGCGACAGTCGCTCTCTCCATGTCGCCATGAGATCGCGCCGGAGGTCAGTCCGCTGAGCGGCAATTTGCCGCGGCAGCGGAGTTTCCCCCGGCGTAGTACCTCCGCGCGCCACTCATGCAGGCGCGCGAGGACTATCGCCTCCAGATCCCACGGCGGCAATCCGGCAAGCAGGCCCGCCGCCTCGCGAGAGATTGTGCGGTACCCACGGACCATCTTTACGGCCACCACTTTTTGGGGCGCGTTCAGATGGTGAGCGGCTCGCCGCTTCAACGAACGCGCCCACACTGGGGCCCCGTAGAGGGCCATGGACCGCACGACTCCCGCGTAGAGCCTGCGGCAGGAGGCGTTCGGCCCCCCAAGGTTGGGCAGGAGCCGCCTGAAGGCAGCCCCTGTCCGTTCCAGCCTGGGGGCCAAACGTCGGAAATGCTCCACGAAGTTCCACCGGCTGTCGAGGACGAGTCCTAGGTACTTCAACGTCGACTCGACGCCGATGGATACCCCTCCTACCGTCAGTGTGGTTCCCGACGGTGGCGCATTCCGAGGCCCATGAAAGCACATGGCCTCGGACTTGTGCAATGCCACCTCGAGACCCAGTTGCCGGATCCTCTCAACGACTATCGCAACCCCGCGTGTCATATTGTCGGCCGCCGCCTCGTGCGACCTCCCCTGTGCCAGCACCAGGGTGTCGTCTGCGTAGCAGACGACGCTGACACCACTTGGGAGGTCCGCGCGCAGCACCCAGTCGTAACCGATGTTCCACAGGGGCGGTCCCAGAACCGATCCCTGTGGGACACCGCACGACATCTCTCGCCGGTTCCAATTTCCGCAGCGACTGGGGTAGATGACGGCCCTGTCCGTCAAATAGTCCCCGACCACACGACAATGCGCTGCTATATTTGAGGACAAGACCAAAGATAAAAAGTGGGACATTGTAATGGCCGACCAAGATTTACTGTTAGGTGCTGTTAGGCTCTACTGCGGCGCGGAACCCCCACCCCCCTTGACATCTAAATCTTCCGATCCAGGGCCAATGTGGACCATTGGTCGTTGGTTCTCCACGCTGTGGACCCCTGGCACAGCCAAAAGGCGAAATCGTAGACCTCGCCGGAGATGACGGGACGAACTGGACAGAACCGACCAAAATATAAAAAAAACGATTCATCATCATCATCAGCCTATTATGTTCCCACTGCTGGGTTCGGCCAAAAAAACGATTATTTGTAGTAATAGTAAATAGTTTTTTATCTTGGTCGGTCGGATAAATTATGATCTCATTATAGCCCTTCGTATGAACGAAAAGAAGTAAACTATGTACCGTTTTTCATGTTGAAGATTAGGATAGATGACGACTCAAGACTTGAACAGGCTTATTTTTGGTTTTCAAAGTTAAGAAATGTAATAAATATAAGTGGGTCAGTGACCGTTGCGTGTTGCCATCTCAACTGGCAGTAACTACAGTCACAACGGTTCACGATATAGAACCTTCATCATCATCATCATCATCATTTCAGCCGAAAGACGTCCACTGCTCGACAAAGGCCTCTCCCAAGTGTCGCCATATTGACCGGTCTCTTGCGACTCGCATCCAACGGATTCCCGCAACTTTCACCAGGTCATCGGTCCACCTAGTGGGAGGTCTCGCGACCGACGGTGGGGGCCGACGTAGCCCGAAGAATTGCCAAATTTAAGTGGGAGTGGGCACGGCACATTGCTCGCAGAACGGATAGCGATCCGGAAGACGATGCGTTGGAAGACCTCCCACTAGAACCTTCATATGCAAGTAAAAATACGGAGATGACATACATGGAATAAGTCCTAAATTTACCTACATAAATTGATCCACCCTCGTAACAGGATCAAGTGTAAATAGGATCATTTTTCATTCTCGGTATCTCATATAACATCGGGCGTTGAGAATATTTTTGCCATAAATCTTTTCGTAAAATACTCTGTAGAGACTTTCTGGCTTACCGTCCGTCTGCAATAGTCCAGATTTACTATGAATATGATGGCAGGTGCTTCATTTTCCACCATCGATAAACGTTGCCAACTAAAGTTGCATACCAGTTAGATTTTTTCGGGCTAGTAAAAAAAAACATATTTTCGCGCTGTTTTAATTTTGTTTATTGAATGTTTTTCCAACAACACAATAGCACAACCGCCAGTAGTGAATTTTGTAAGAAATCCCGCGCGTAATTGCTCAAAGTTTTAATTGATTAGATACCTAATACAATGTTAGACAGTAAGTACTAATAGTAGGACAATTAACCGAGCAATGGTAGCATGTAATGCAATGCTCTAGACATATTTTGATGAATCAGCATATTGATTGACTTCTTCGCAGACAGTCATATTAAATGGTACATAAGGTTATAACAAGCAAGTCGAAGGTAAATTAAGGGATCCTTCAATGCCGTATCGACGGCGCGTTCGTGTTCCACGCGCGCCTCAAAGAGATGTTAGCATAATGGGAGGGGCCCGTTCGAAAGAGATACCGCGGCCCCGGAACATAAAGGGCGAGGAAGGAACAAGGATGGGTTTTAGTCAGTAAAAGTCTGACACTATCTCCCGCTCCGCCCAGAGTGGGAGAAGTCATTTGATGATTTCCCATACCACAAAAAAAGGGGTCCTTCAATTAAATCTCTGGCACAGACGTCAGCATATCAACCTTCCCGAAACTGTAAAATTTTCATTAACCTTGTTTAGTGATAAAGTTGAAAATCTTTTAAAGACACAGATTGTAGTATATTTAAATATGAGGCACCTAACAATGCAATCACAGTATGTAATGCGTTGTTCTGGAACCTGAATGATTATCATATTAGCATAGAGATGGCTTCTTCTAGCACACAATTGGTTAAGGGAATTGTTCGAGAAAGATGCACTCAACAATTTGAGAAGTAGGCGTCGCATTCAAATGTGGGTGGTGTGGGTGTCACATTTCATTGCTCAATGGAGGAGGGTTACCTTCTCGTAGTTACTGCTGCAGTTTTCTATCTACCAGTGGCAAAATCCGTGGCCGCAAATGTGGTAACATTTCATTGCTCAATGGAGGAGGGTTACCTTCTCGTAGTTCCTGCTGCAGTTTTCTATCTACCAGTGGCAAAATCCGTGGCCGCAAATTACAAGTTTTACCGATCCATGAGCGTATGTAGTTGTCCATGTCCGCAATTTTACATTACCGATTTTGTCGATCCTTTAGCAGCACTAGTATTTTTTCGGAAAACCATGATCATCACCGTTTTGAACGTTGATCCTGACCTTTGAAATTTTAAAATAATAAATTCATACATTTACCAAAATGTTATACGTATCCTCATAACATGTATTTAATACTTAATACTCAATACTTTATTGCGCCATATTTATTTAGTTCAGCGTAAACCGCGAACACTAAATTAAATACCTAATCCTTTTACTTGGTGTTCTCGCAGAACCACAAAGATTCTAACATGGTCGTCTCCCATTGATCAGCTAACAAGTATAACCAAGGGTTGATCTCCACGAGCGCGTTGAGCATCGTAAGCATACGTACTGCTATCCCTTGATTTGTCAAGCCTGACCGTAAGGGTCAGACGCCATTGTTTAACTATTGTGTCTACTTCGCTGACAGTTAATGAACGTGGATCGAGCAACAGTGCGACTAAATGGGATATTAAACAATTTATGTTTTCTAGAATTATTTGGGACAAGTAATTGAAACAGCTCCACATGTGATGCGTCGGTAAAACCATGTATAATTTTATATGCAATTGTTATTTGGCCAACAGCACGCCTGACTTTAAGGGAATTAAAATTCAGACAACCTAAAAAAAACTTAGTAGGATACATATCACATCCCTAATTGTCTTTCCTTCATCCATCAGGAAGCGCCGACATGCGCAACAGAGGCACATCCCCATTGTCGGCATCACCGCGACAGTCTCTCACCGGGGAGCCACCCTGGACCCTCCCGGACGACGACCGACCCGACTTCTCTGCACTCAAGGAAAATATACAAAGGATCAACAAGTAAGTAAAATGTAGGATCTTTTCGAATTAACAACGTAAGTAAGGGGCAATAGCAAACCATCATGAAAACTGCCTGCCATGTCAAAAGTAAACTGAATACGTGTACAATTGATGCGTAGGAATGAGGAACAAAAGTTTTAAGTTTGAATGTGGATAGGTATTAGAGTAGAGGAAGGCCAAAGAAACTGTGGATGGACTGTGTGAAGGTTGATTTGGCACGAAAGTAGGTGTTTGATGATATGACAATTCATAGAGAAGCATGGAAGAAGACATGGATGCTGCGTCGACCCTAAATGAATTGGGATAAGGGCATAAGAGAATTATGATGACACGTGTACTGGGATATCTTTACTCGAGTTTCACATTATTTTTACGCCCATTTGGCAACATTATATTTATGATAATAATATCACTAAACATTACACACAGCGCCATCTAGTGCCACACTAAGCAAGGCTTGTGTCGTGGACACCAGATAGTTGATATACTACATGTATACTTTTTGTATGAAAATACATACTTATTATACATATAAACATCCATGACTTGGAAACAAATGTCCATGCTCATCACACGAACATTTGCTCCTACCGGGATTCGAACCCAGGAGCCAAAGAACCTAAGGCAGCCTCACTACCACTACGCCATTCGGGTCGTCAGACTTCAACACAACAGTCAACATTGAACGTTGTCGGTAGCTCTATAAGGAAATCCTACGCCGCTTATAAATCTAGCTTCACAGTAAAATCTACAGAAAACTTTGGGCTAATTTACGCAGACGCGGCGCGTCGCACGTGGCGTCGGGCGGCGCGGGCCGCTTAAAATTCAAACATATGTCAATGTATGAGAGCGTTTACGGAGAAGCGTTTTTACGCGCGTTTGCTTGAGATGCAGCGTTGGACGCCGCGTCGGACGCGGCGGTGCACGCGGCGTTATGTTTTGTGTTTTCTGTAGATTTTCAACCGTACACGAAATTTTAATGCTGAAATCTAAACGTGCAAGAACGACAGCCACTAAAGTACGGTTTCCTGTCTAGAAATAATACTATTTCTAGCCGTGTGTTTGTAGCGCATTTACGTCATATACTGACGTAAATGCGCTACGAACACACGGCTTTTTCATTGTTCAACAGCATTCACGTAATTGAGCAAATTATTTTTTTAAACCTATGAAGTAATGGTTTATGCATTACCTTGAAAATTCTTCGAATTAAGATTGATAACGCCTTATAGAGATTGAGGTTGTGATAGATAGAAATGAAATTCTTGATTATGTACATATTTCTTTGATGTGCCCCTCTATTATGTCCCAATGCTGGGCAAAGGCTTCCCCTTTTCCCTCCAAACCTTTCTGTTATGTGCAATTTCTGGCCACACACTTATATCAAAGAAAATCTCTTCTTCTTCGTCTTTTGATGGATTTAGAGGATGAGGGAGGATCAATACTGAAAGTCACTAGTCCCGGTAAATATCATACTTCATCATCAGTCTATAATGTTCCCACTGATGGGACACGGCCTCCTCTCAACGAGAGGGAATGGGCTATAATTTACCACGCGGGCCCAGTGCGGATTGGTAGATGTCACATGTCTTCGAATTTTGGGTTCTAGGACATGCTGTTTTCCTCACGATGTTTTCCTTCACCGTTTTGAGAGCAGCGGTGTTGAAATAAATTACACTGAGTAATGCGCCTGTCTGGGTTCGAACCCACGACTCACTGTTCGTAAGTCGGGGCCTCCACCACTGCTCCCATCATACTTACGAGTATTTTATTTGTATATTTTTATGTTTACCTACACATCATTTTCATCATATTCCTGCCCTTGCCCCATGTTTCTTGGGGTCGGCGCTAAACATTTTTTTTTATCACATTATCATCCGGTCCTTTTTCCTTCATATCATTATGTATAAAGGGTGTAAAACACCTCTTAACGAAGCCGAAAGACACTTGTTCTCCCCTTCATTGTTATATTTTTTTTGTTTAACACCATACCTGGGAACCTTCTACTTACGGAGATATTGGGGGTCAAAGTTCCAACCTATCGTCAACTTTTTTTTTAAAGACATGTTTTTATTTTTTTTTACTTCCAATTCCATTTTCTTTTACTTCCATCCATTTTTAGTACCAACGTATATACGACCCCCGTACTATTCAATTCATCCATCAGCACAATGTTTTAATTGCGTAAAATTGAGTTATACCACAAAATATGACTTTTTACCCCAAAAAAATATTTTTGCGTTAAGTTTGATGTACAGAATGCTTAGTTGACGGCTTCGTGATGAGGTGATTTACACCCTGTATATAGTTATACACGTATACAATACTTTAAAATCAATTAGGATCATCATCATCATCATCATCATCATCCATAGCCGCGAGGCCTCTCTTTGCAAATCAATTAGGATAATAAGCTTAAATTCAATAGACACTATCATAACAAGCCGGCTTATTGTGGGTCTAGGCAAGCTCGCGTCTGATTGAATTGCCGCTTGGCCGCTGATTGGATGCACTTGTGTTGGGATACCACAGGCTTACTAGGCGTTATAGTAACAATAGAAAATCAGCTTAACCCTAGTTGCGGCGTAGGGTTTATAACAGATTTAAAAGAGTGTCCATGGAGTTTCTTGCCCGTTCTTCTCCCTGGAGATCTACGTTAGGGAATGGGCAACTACAGTACTTTCACAGTTTTTTATGTCTTGTGACTGGGACTGTAGCTACATTTAATTTCATCTTTGTTCGACAATTCAAAAGTGCCTGTTATTGGCCTACTTGAAATAAATGCTTTGATTTTGATTTTGATTTTGACAGGTCAATTTGATGGAAAGCATATGCTTTGAAAACATTTTGAAAACAAGCTACATAAAATTAAAAATTTAAAAAACCCACGACACATAGGTATTATATTATTCTACTAGTCAAATACCTTTGATTGGATACACATATTGAGGGAGTTGTTGAATAAATATGTAATCCGCCATTTTGTGGTTGTTGGTATCTTAGACTGTTTTTTATCAAACATAGCTAAGAACACTCCCGAATAATTCTCCTTTTAAACAAAATCAAAATCGGTTTATCCGTTCGGGAGCTACAAGGCCACAGACACACACACACACACACACACACACACACACACAGACACACCAAACTTATAACACTCCGTCGTTTATGCGTCGGGGGTTAATACATTTTTCAACACACTTGCTCATAAAGTGGCTCTAATTTCACCGCAATTAGGCACATAATGACACCTGTAATCAAACTGTGACTTTTTCATTGCTATTATTCACAAGTGAGTTATAGGGTTTTTTTTTATTTTATTGGTTGAATTGCTTTGTTCTTAAAAAAGTTTCGATACAAAAAAGATCGCGTTCAATAGTACAAATAAATTAATGTACCTATTGCTTGCTCATTTCATGCAACTTCGTATCTACATAGATAATTTCAACTTATAAGTTTCTAATAAATAAAACTTTCACTCAAATGTAACTTGTTTTCTCTGTATTAAATAAAATTTTGAATTCCCAATTTCGTACGTGGATAAAACGCTATCCGCGAAAAGCCAAAAAAAGAAACCTCATTATTTTAGTCTATGGCCGATCGCCATTGTTAGATGCGCGCGCATAGGAAAACTGATTAATTATTCCCGCCATTGAGAAAAAAAATTCACAACTCGTTTTCACTGTTGAAATTATAGTTATTTATTAATTCAAATGTCTACAAATACTAGTAATAAAGAAAATGATTTATTTTGTACACCGCCCGATATAAGATGTGCAGCCCTTAACGTTATGGAAAGTTTACTAACTGAAAACTCCAAGGACAAAAATATTTATGTTAGTATTATTTTATTCTCAAGTGTGTTGAAAAACGTCGTATGATACACGTGTGTGTTGATGATTACCGTCCTCGGCTCTCTTAAGACCCTCGCCTCACGGCTCGGGTCTCAATAGCGCCTCAGCGGTAATCACCAACATTACACACTTGTACCATAATGTACTATTTCAACACACTTGCTCATAAAGTGGCTCTAATTTCACCGCAACTAGGCACATAATGACACCTATAATCAAACTGTGACTTTTTAATTACTATTATTCACAAGTGAGTTATAGGTTTTTTTTTTAAATTTGATTGGTTGAATTGCTTTGTTCTTAAAAAAGTTTCGATACAAAAAAGATCGTGTTCAATAATACAAATAAATTAATGTACCTATTGCTTGCTCTTTTCATGCAACTTCGTATCTACATAGATAATTTCAACTTCAAGTTTTTAATAAATACAACTTTCACTCAAATGTAACTTTTGTTTTCTCTGTATTAAATAAAACTTTGAATTCCCCATTTCGAACGTGACTAAAACGCTATCCACGAAAAACCAAAAAAAAGAAACCTCATTCTTTTAGTCTATGGCCGATCGCCATTGTTAGATGCGCGCGCATAGGAAAACTGATTAATTATTCCCGCCATTGCGAAAAAAAATTCACAACTCGTTTTCAATGTTGAAATTAAAGTTATTTATTAATTCAAATGTCCACAAGTACTAGCTATGAAGAAAATGATTTATTTTGTACACCGCCCGATATAAGATGTGCAGCCCTTAACGTTATGGAATGTTTACTACCTGAAAACTCCAAGGACAAATATCTATTTTAGTATTATTTTATTCTCAAGTGTGTTGAAAAACGTCGTATGATACACGTGTGTGTTGATGATTACCGTCCTCGGCTTTCTTAAGACCCTCGCCTGACGGCTCGGGTCTCAATAGCGCCTCAGCGGTAATCACCAACATTACACACTTGTACCATAATGTACTATTACGTCTAGTAGAAACAAGTACAAAATCCAGAAGTGACCAGAATTTATCTGCCGTTTCCTGCAAAAGTGCAGGTATTAGTTACACAGTCAATATGTTTTTAACTGAATACGTGGTAACTGTTGGTCTATCGAAACAATCCTGTACCTATATTACGAGCTTAGGGTAAAAACTATTAAGGGTCTACCTCACACCAACGACCTTGAACGAGTGGGTGGAGCTTAGCAATAGCGTCTACTGCGTGAGAGAGGTCAGCGATACACTGCCGCCCGTCGCCTGCAAGAGCCCCCGCATCAACACGCACCAATTTTATTCGAAAAAACAACCCAAACATGATACATATTTCACATGATGGTGGCCGTTGCTTATCACATTTTTACGGCCTTTCCTATGGTGTAAATTTTATTGTTTAAAGTCTTATAATTATAACTCAAATTGAATAATATTTAAACCATCATTTAGATTAGTCTTTGCGATTTAATTGAATGCAGTAAAGTGCAAGCAATTGTGTATTGGACAAAATATCTATCTATATTGTGTTTTATTCGTATAATACAGGGTGTAAATCACTTCATAACAAAGCCGTTAACCAAGCATTTTGTACATCAAACTAGTAACTTTACGCAAAAATTATTGCTGGGAAACAACTTGTTTTTTTGAGGTTATAAACATTGTTTTGTGGTAGAACTCAATGTAACGCACTTAAAACATTGTGCTGATGTATGGATTGAATAGTACGGGGATCGTGGAGATGTTAAAAGTCAAAATCTTACAAAAATAACTTGTTTTAAAAAAAAAAATTGTCAAAAGTTGTAACTTTGACCCCCCATATCTCCGTAACTAGAAGGTTCCCAGGTATGGTCTAGAGCAAAAATATGATCGCAATGATGTGAGAGGTGTTTTACACCCTTTATGTAATATACGAATAAAACACAGTCAATAAAAAATGACTCGCTCAAGGTCATTGGCGTGAACTGCCCCCTTAACTGGTTTTCCTGAGACTAAAAAAAATACATTTTCTTTTTGAACCAGGGACTGTGAAACCTCGACCCGTCTGGACATGTTGCTGACACAAGTGGAACAGTATGCTAACAACCTGGAGGCTCTGGTAGAGGAGAGGACGTCTGACTACCTGGAAGAGAAGAGGAAGTGTGAGGAACTGTTGTACCAGCTTCTGCCGAAGTAAGTGGTGATGCTGTTGTAGATTTAGATGTTTGAGACAGGTTGGCAGATAAAGAGCGTGATCGGGTGCCACACTGATCTAAGCATTTACATACTGCAGTGCCCTTTTTTATTACAAAATGGGTCTGCTTTTGATCACGCCTTATGGGAAGTAATCGATGAGGTCTATGGTGGAACGCCAGTGCCCAGAACATGTCTGTTCACTGTTGCTTTGAAGGCAGGTGGATTAAATGGGGGTTGGAATATAGAAGGCAGGGCGGCAGGGCGTTCCATACTTTGACAGTACGCAAAATAAATCAAAATCAAAAATCAAAATCAAAGCATTTATTTCAAGTAGGCCAATTACAGGCACTTTTGAATTGTCGAAACAAAAATGAACATGTAAAGTAGCTACAGTCCCAGTCACAAAACATAAAAACTGTGAAAGTACTGTAGTTGGTTGTACTGTAGTTGTAGTTAGTTAGTTAGTTAAAAATGGAGGAGAAGTGCTTAGTACGACTCATCGGGATATCTACCAAGTGCGGATAGTGGAGATGGCCCTAGATCACTCTGGTTCCAACCTCGTCTTAAGTCATTCTACCAGCCAAGATTTGAGAAACCGTCACCATGCTTAGCAATTTTCTATCTTAGGCAGCAGGCATTAAGGATCTATGTACATCATTACAATTCCTTCTCAGGTCCGTAGCCTCCCAACTCATAATGGGCCAGCCTGTGATGGCGGAGACCTACGACCAGGTCACGATCTACTTCAGCGACATCATCGGCTTCACCCAGCTGTCCGCTGAGTCTACCCCGCTGGAGGTCGTTGACCTGCTCAATGATCTGTATACCAGCTTCGACTCAGTTATTGAGAACTTTGACGTCTACAAGGTGAGTTTGTGAATTCCTTTGTGGTGAAAACAGATTTTTTTATGGTTGTTACGTCATTAGATGTAGCCCGTCCGTCAAGCCCTTTCATTTGATACCCATACTGAGGGAGATGTTGAATAACTATGTAATCTGCCAATTCGTGGCGGCGGCCATTTTGACAGATTTCATCAAACATAACTAAGAACACTCCCGACTAATTCACCTTCCAAACATAAAACCGACTTCAGAGAAAACAAAAAAGTGAAAAATAACTTCAGAAAAAACGCTTCAGAAGTCGGTGACCTTTGTTTGATTGATTTAGTTTTTTTGTCACCGACTTCTGAAGCGTTTTTTCTGAAGTTATTTTTCACTTTTTTGTTTTCTCTGAAGTCGGTTTTATTTTTTGTAAAAAAGTTTTTATTTTTCACTTTTTAGTGGTTCACATGTGCTTACCCCTTCACAGAGCGTACCGGCGTGATTTTAGGTTTTGAACTAGTGTAAACAATAGACAGATATGAGATTTCGGCAATCCCAATACATTTGCTATCATTTATTGAGGAGTTCCGTTGCGATATGTCCGAAGTTCTTCATCAGATCTTCATCAAATTGAATTGGGATCACTTCGAGGGAGTACAATTCCTAAAACTACCCAAACCGCTTCTAGTGTGCCTATAAAATGTGAAGAATTCTCTCTATTTCTCCAGAATCCCATCATCAGCTACTGATTTGATGTTTATGAGACCACACAGGAAGCACCAGCTTTCAAATAAAATAAGAACGATCAAAATCGGTTCATCCAGTAGAAAGTACTGAGGTAACAAATATTTTCGAAATCGGGTGTATTTTACACATGTGCGTACCCCCTCAGAGCATACAGGCGTGATGTTATGTCATGATATAGTAGAAACAATGAACCTACAAGCAATGGCAGCAATCACTGCAGATTTGCTGTGTATTTTTGAAGAGTTCCGTTGTATATCTCCGAAGATCAGCATCAGATCTTCAGCAAACTAAAATGGGACCAAACGGGAAGCACCAGCTTTCAAACAAAAAAAGAACCATCAAAATCGGTTCACCCAGTCGAGAGTACTGAGGTAACAAACACAAAAAAAATAAAAAAAATAAAAAATACAGACGAATTGATAACCTCCTCTTTTTGGAAGTCGGTTGAAAAAAACAAAATCAAAATCGATTCATCCGTCTAGGAGCTGCGATGCCACATACAGATACACACACACAGACAGGTCAAACTTATAACACCCCGTCGTTTTTGCGTTGGTGGTTAAAAAAATAATGCAATGATGGGGAGAACAAGTGCCTTTTAGATCCGTTAAGGTTACTTTTACACCCAGATAACAATCTACAGAATGAGCGTTATTTCCATTCCATCACGTAGTTTATTTCCTTTATCATAGAAGTGGAACACAGTGATGTATCGCACACGATATGAGCGGCTGAGCGGCCATCGCTCATCTCAGTTTGTGTTATTAGATGTAGCGCGTCCGGAATTTATCTCTGAGGATAAAAGAACACATTTTTGAACTAAAACATAATGATATTTTGTTAGCCAAAAGGAAGGGTTATGATTTTAGCGGTCTATGTTTGTAACGTATGTTCCACCGTAGCGCCTAAACCATTCATCTGATTTTGATGAATAAGGTGTCAATCGATTCGTTATAGTCCGGGTACATAGACTACATTTTAACCGACTTCAACTATAGGAGAAGTCGATTTGTGTAAACCCCGATTTTAATTCGAGCGCGATTATTCAACAGTCGGATTTTTAGTTGTAGTATACAAATTAAATTCTTGTTCTAGCATGTCGTTGGCAATCTAAATTGAGTCGACACAGAATTAAATTTTAAAAACTAGAACATTTATTTCAATTCGACCGTTTAACGCACTTTTAATAATCAAAACCAAAAAGATGAAGCCACAGTCCTACTCACAAGGCTTAATAGCAGTATAAGTACTGTAGTTGCACATCTTATAGGAAAGGAATAGGCTTGTTAACTGAAAAATCTAATTAGTCCGTCAATTAGATTATCAAAAATTATTTGACCCGTATTTTTTCTTTTGTCACATAAACCAAAATTGTCGAAGTTACGACGCTTTTAAAATTCCCAATACGTCTTTGTTTTGATCATTCTTACTGAGTTCTGACGTCACGAGCCCCCACTCCCGAGTTTTGATGCGTTTTATCGTTGTCAATATTCGTTGATTTACAAAAAAAAATTGGTTGTCTGTAAAGTCGGTTTACGGACGATAGATTTACGTGATAACGTCATAATCATTATTTTATGTAATAAAACACGTGGAACGGTGGAACGTTACTATGGAACATGGAACGTTACTATTTTTCATGAGTGTTGCTGGTATTATCAATTTATAAGACGTTATCACGTAAAAAAAAATCGTGTCCGTTATTTTCCAATACTGTAACTGACGGATTAATAGATTTGCAATTTATTGATGGTGGAAACTAGCCTATTTTCGAGAAGCATGGACACTCTTTTGAGCTCAAATGTTTTTTAAGATCTTTGACCATTCATGTTGAGATTATACTTATATTTGAGATCGGTAAAGAAAGACGTGCACCGTATGAGACAATTAAAAAAAAAATATGACTCTCAGCTTATTTTAAAAAAATATATATATTTAATCATAATTTTGCTATCGACACGCTAAGAAAAATTGGAAGAAACAATTTTAAACCAATTAAATCAATCTAAAACCACCAAAATCTTCACAAAATTAGGTCCTAAAATGCCACTACATTTCCACAGCCACTCAAAGGCAATCAGTAGAATATTCTAGCACTAACCGCTGAAAGGGACAGGGCAGAGTAATCAATGCATTATTAACAAGTGACCTATTTAATTCCGTATTGGACCATCATGGAATATTAATTAGATTCTGCCGGGCGGCCTTTGTTACTAATTTACACTGATGACATTTTAGACCACACCCACTGGCATTTAAAGCTAGCGACATATTAGTGGCTAAGCCTTTTTATTTTTTATTTCCTTCTTTAGGCGCGTTGAACACTTTTTGGGTGAACAAAAATCATGGAACTCGCGTGACCGTCACCTAACGCTTCCTAGCACTCGTAGCTGATCCGCTACGGCGTAGCACCACATAGGCGTGCGGGGGGCACAACCCGTAGCAGTTATAATGTTTTTTTTTTTGTGTTTTCATTGTTTTTTTTAGTGCTCCAATTGAAAAGAATTTGTCAGTTTTGGTAAGTTAAAGGCAGACTGGAAAACTGTGGGAATGGGACGAGCTCGAAGGACAAATACTGGTGTTTCTGCTGACGTTCATTGAAACATTGTCTGGTGATGTGGCTTGGGTTAGGTGCGTAATACCCAGACCGATGTGTGTGTATGATCGAATGTTTGAACTTAGATGAAGCAAAAGCAGTATTAGAAGTAGCCAGAAGGGGTTGTAAATAACAACGACTTGTAGTTGAAATCACTGTTATGTATTTACGTATCTATACTAATATTATAAAGCTGTTTGTTTGTTGTTTGTTTGTTTGGTTGAACGCGCTAATCTCAGGAACTACTGGTTCGAATTGAAAACATATTTTGTGTTGTATAGTCCATTTATCGAGGAAGGCTTAAGACTATATAACATCACGCTACAATCATTAGGAGCGGAGCAGGACTTAAAAATAAACGCATTGCATAAACGGGGACGTTTTTTTCCTTTCGTTTTTCTCTCTTATGTAACGCTGACGAAGTTGCGTGGGTCAGCTAGTCTTACAATAATCCTCTACTCACAACCTCGCCGTTGCCCAGTCTACGCTCTCAATGTCACCCATTCGTCGATGGACTACCCCCTTTACATTTTCTTAAAAGCCCTGGGTTTCTATAATGATGAAAATGAATTATTTTCTCAACGAAATATATAAGTTATCCTTAAATAGGTACTCTTATTGTAATTACATACAAACAAGATGTTTTGCAATACTGCATTTAAAAATGGATGGTAGTGTTTTGTTTATCTGCCTACCCCTATGGCAAAAAGGCGTGAGTATATGTATGCCATAATACAGGGTGTAAACCACCTCATCATAAAGCCGTTAACCAAGCATTCTGTACATCAAACTAAGTAACTTTACGCGAAAATCATTGCTGGGAAACTACTTTCATTTTGAGGTTATAAATCATGTTTGTGGTAGAACTCAATGTAACGCACTTAAAACATTGTGCTGATGGATCAATAGAATAGTACGGCGGTCCTGGAGGTGTTAAAAGTCAAAATGTTACAAAAATAACGTGTATTTAAAAAAAAAATTGACAAAAGTTGTAACTTTGACCCCCCATATCTCCGTAACTAGAAGGTTCGCAGGTATGGTGTAGAACAAAAAAATGATCGCAATGATGGGGAGAACAAGTGCCTTTCGGCTTCGTAAAGAGGTGTTTTACACCCTTTATAGCCCAAATTACTATGTCAATTTATGACTTCTTACGAATTCGACTGTCTCTGTAGGATCACAAAGCTCTATTGTGGAAATGGTTAATTCCGTCCAATAAAAAATAAATTGGATTTTTGTATTGTATCAAAATTCATTTTCGTCTTTCTGAGAATTATTTTCATTATCCTCCAGTTTTCAGCAAAATTACTTATTGAATTTATCAATCGTCTGTGATTTCATTCATTTTGATTGAACTTTATTAATAAGCCTTATTGATTAATATAAAAAAAAAACTGTAGCTTTTATATTTATTAAAATCCAATTAGTTTTGTCCAATCAGTGAGCACTGTCACATCGTTAAATTCAGCTAACGGTCCAGTAACCCAAAACAATAGTAAATGGTTTCACTTATTCAAATATATTTTTTGTATCTAGCCTAAATGGGATGGGTAACGGTGTCGATACTGTTTATACGGATTTTTGCTGCTATACTTTTTTAACCCCCGACGCAAAATCAACGGGGTGTTATAAGTTTGACGTCTCTATGTGCGTGTGTGTGTGTGTGTGTTTGTCTATAGCATCGTAGCTCACGAACGGATGAACCGATTTTGTTTTTTTTTTTTTTTTTTGTTTAAAAGGTGAATTAGTCGGAAGTGTTTTAAGCTATGTTTGATAAAATCAGTCCAAAATGGCCGCCGCCACAAGATGGCGGATCACATATTTATTTAACAACTCCCTTAATATGGATATCAAATGAAAGGGCTTGACTAGTGGAATACTATACGCTATGACAAATTTCAAATCCAAGATGGCCGCCACCACAAAATGGTGAATTACCTTTTTTTTCACAACTCCCTCAATACGGGTATCTAATGAAAGAGCACTAAGCACTACCCGTAAGAAAAAATACTTTGAAATTATCGCACTATGTTACGGGTTTTTTTTTTATTTAATGTACTTAGTTTAACTTTTTTACATTTTAATTGATTTCTTTGTCCCAGGTTGAAACCATAGGCGACGCATACATGGTGGTGTCGGGTCTGCCCATGCGCAATGGCAACAGGCACGCGGCGGAGATAGCGCGCATGTCTCTTGCGCTGCTCAACGCTGTGCGCGTCAAGACAGTACCCCATCGGCCTGGAGAGAGACTGCTACTTAGGATTGGTATGCATACAGGTGAGTAATTTATCATCATTGATGATTCTTGCCTAGGTAGATCCGTGGATGTGTGATTCGGTTTGTGGAGGTAAGATAGGCATCCATATAAAATACTGGTACTCAGCTGAATCCGGTTAGACTGGAAGCTCCGACCGCGATATCGCGACCCCGGAACATAAAGGGCGAGGAAGGAACATGGATGGGGCTAGGCAGATGATGATAATGATTTTTATGAAAATGAAATAAGTTATTTCATTTCTCAACCAAAAAAGGGATAGCCAGTTAACATATCCTTTCTATAACCAATTTTATGCAATTTTGATGGTAATCATGCAATCGGTCTATCACGCTGCCACAGATAATACTGATCCCTGATTTGGGACCTTTAATTTGTAGATTCTATTGAACATAGACTATAATTTTTTTTCATGATCATTCTTTTCACCTGACAAATATCCTGAACTTCTATAATAATATAACTTTTAAGTGAATGAGTGAACATTGTAGGCTTTGTAGGTTCCCAGCCGCTGTATAACTTTTGTTAAAATATTTATCTTGTTTTATATTTTTTGTATAGTAAGCAACGACCTGAATAGCGCCGGCTCAGAATCAGAATCAGAATCAGAATCAGATCTTTATTTGCTTTGAATGTAGGTACAGGTATAAGATGTTGTACATAATTGATGAGATCGGCTACAGTCTACCTTACGGCATGCAAATTATTACATAAATTAAAATATTAATAAAATCAAAACAATGTCAACATAAAGCAACACAGAAATTAAATTGAAGTCAATTAACAATTAGATAAACAAAAAACGAAAATTAAAAGAAGTCAATTAACAACTAGATGAACAAAAACAAAAATTAAGAAGAAGTCAATTAGCAACTAGATAAACAAAACAAAAATTAAAAAGGAGTCAATTTTCAATCAGTCAGGTTCATAAGTCTTACGTGGTTAAATTTGCAATCATAAACAATCATTATCTGAATAAACTCAAATCATTTAAAAAGTCTTTTACTGAGTAGTAGCACTTGTCTAAAAGTAGTGCAGTTACCTTAGATTTAAAAACGTTTACAGAACAATCTTTAAGACTATGAGGTATTCTATTATAAATGACAGGACCCATTGTCATAATACTTTTCCTTAACAGTGCTGTTTTGTAGTTATCCATATGCAGCAAGTTCTTGTATTGGGATCTCAAAGGGCCATTGCGTGTTCTTATATTTGCCATTGATGGAAATAAATTTAAATTGGTTTTCACAAAAATTGCCACCTCCAATATATACAAACATGGAAAAGTGAGTATTCCCAGAGACCGAAACACAGGTTCACAGCTGTCTGTGTTTTTAAGGCTCTTAAATGTAACTGGTGAAATGTACCTAGTATTAGGTGTACCTCTGGGTTTAACAAGCGTGCCGGAGTTGCGTGCCAGTTCGAAATAGATACCGCGGCCCCGGAACATAAAGGGCGAGGAAGGAACGTGGATGGGATTTAGTCAGTTAGAGTCTGACACTCCCTCTCGCTCCGCCCAGAGTGGGAGAAGTCATTTGATGATTTCCCACGGTGAAAAAAAAAGGGGATTACAAGCGTAATGTTATGTTGTTATATACCATTTCTGCTGACAGTACAGATATAATTCTAACTTGAATGAATAATATAGGTAAGGTCGAACAAGCTATTTGGTTTGCACTTTGCAGTTTAACCCACAAATTACGTTGTAAAATGTAAAGCTGGTTCGACCGTAGGAGTTAAATTGTCGATAAACCCACATTATGTTAGTAAAGCGATGCTTGTACGCCCACCCGACCAAACGCCCACCATCGCTAGGCTCCTAATAAATTGAATGGAACATCTGTCAAATATGACAGATAACGTATCACATGATTACCTACCCACTTTGGAAGTAAAATTATCTGAATATGTTAAACCAGATGTGGTTTACTACCTGCTTGCAAAATTTGATGAAGTTTTAAAGCTAAGTTTATTGCCAAAGGGAACTTGGCGTATTAGAAAAGATAATAAGATGCTTAGTATTTTTGTATTTCACTCGAACTGAAACGTCTGAATAAAAACTTAATGAAACAACTAACAAATTAAATACGAATCCGACAGATATGATGTCATATTTGGGCAATTAACAACTTCACATAACTTTCACTCGCTTACTGAAGGAAAGAACAATGACAATGTTTGTTTTTGTGTATTTTTTTTTTGTCATGTTTATGTGGAATCCTACTAATATTATTATAAACGCGACAGTATGTGAGGCTGGATTTTTTGTTCCTCTTTCACGCAAAATCTACCTAATGGATTTGGATGAAATTTTGCACACAGATAGTTTATAACCTGGAGTAACATAGGATACTTTTTATCCCGGTAATATGATCCCGTGGGACAATAATCGGGATAAACCGCGGGCATAACCTAGTGTGAAATAAAACAGTAAATAATATTTTCCCAAGTGAATCATTCACTTGACTGAAACGTCTGATATCTACTTTAACAGTTAGAACTAATTTATGCAAAATCTTGAGCCCTGTTTTTGAGACGCGGTTTTCAATTCAATCCTTTAAAACTTTCCTTAAGTACTCAGACGCCAGAGGTTTAACTTGAAATGGCAACCTTTTAAGCGAATAAATATACCCGCACTTTGTAAAGTTGATACTTGTAAGTCTACGCATTTAATCGTATTTAGTAAGTAGTACTTTTCATTTTACAAAAAGTATGGTGTTTTGAGGCCGGCGATAAAAACTCAGAAAGAAGAGTGAAAGGCTATGGGGTAAGCCCAGTAGTAGGACAATATACAGGGTGTAAACCACCTCATCACAAAGCCGTTAACCAAGCATTCTGTACATCAAATTAAGTAACTTTACGCAAAATTTATTGCTGGGAAACAACTTTTTAACTTTTGCGAGGTTATAAACAATGTTTTATGGTAGAACTCAATATAACGCACTTAAAACATTGTGCTGAGTAATGGATTAAATAGTATGGGGGTGTTAAAAGTCTTACAAAAAAACTTGTCAAAAAGTTGTAACTATGAGCCCCCATATCTCCGTAACTAGAAGGTTCCCAGGTATGGTGTAAAATAAAAAAAAAATATCGCAATGATGGAGAGAAAAGTGCCTTTCGGCTTCGTGAAGAAATGTTTTACACCCTTTATTGTCCCACTGTTAAAGAAGATAAAGTGAAAAAAAATGAAAGAGTATGTTAGATAGTTTGGTTATGTGTAGAGGACGAGTGAAAGACGTAGTAATAAGGTAGATACAAGGTAGACGTATTGATGTGAGTGGCAACGCCGGTAGGAGTGGCCCAAAAAACACAACCACTGAACTACACCATATTGGTGAGGTTCCTCAGAAAGGTCTGGTGTGTTAAGGGTTACCATATCTCAGGATTTGTCCTAAGATTTCAGGATTTTTGGACTCTTCTCAAGAATGCGGCCGAATTTTGCTTATCTCATGAAATCTCAGGATTTTTAGAATTTTCAATAAATACAGCTTACATTTTGTGTAGTACTAGCAACCGGCGTGCTTGTCTGTTCTGATGTATGAACGTGGACGAGGCAAAGTATGTATAAATAGAATATAATATAGTGCTTACTCAGAAAAAAAAGAAGTTAAAAGTAAGTGCCTGCTTAGAAAAAATGTTTCAATTCCAATATTAATTTATACAGGGTGTAAACCACCTCATCACGAAGCCGTCAACGTTCAAGCATTCTGTACATCAAATTGTAACTTTACGTAAAAATAATTGCAAGGTCGACTTCTTTTTTAGGTGAAAAATTTCGCTTTACAGTAAAACTGTGATAAATGAATTGGATAGTATGGGGGTCGTAGAACTATTTTATGTAAAAATCATACATTAAAAACTTGTATTTAAAAAAAAAAAACTTGTCAAAAAGTTGCAATTTTGACCCCAATATCTCCGTAACTGGAAGGTTCCCAGAACAAAAAAAAAAAAAATCTTTTAAAATTAAATCTTTTTATTTCAGACATTAGTCCATATCGAGTGATGGTAAAACAAGTTTAAAAAGAAAATATAAAAACTATGTCACATTGAAATTTAAATTAAATTAGACAAAGATTACATTTATAAATAAAAAAATGTTATAAAAATTAAAATTATAAATTAAAAATGACGGGGAGAACAAGTGCCTTTCGGCTTCGTTAAGTGTGTTTTTACACCATTTATTAGTGAGAAAATTCGTATGTAGATTCTATAAAACTGTTTATAAACTATTGTTCAGTTTCCTTTGGAAATTATTATTCTAGTCTCATGTTTTGCCGTAGTGGAGTTTCGTACAATTATTGTTTGAAACATTCTTCGAATAAGTATGTTTGTGGCGAAAGTTCCCGCGTTCTCATAAGTATGAACAAGGGTAATACGAAAAGTTTTGATACCTAATCTTCCCTGTGAAGAGTTTAATGAGTATGTGTTTGAATACGCCTGGTGTCACTTAGATTAAGTCTTTCAAGTAGAATTATATTAAGACTAGCTTATGCCCGCGGCTTTGCCCGTGTAGAGTTCGGTAATTGTCCTACGGGATCATCTTTTCAGGATAAAAAGTTCGGACGGACTACGAGGCTGAGAATTAGGGATGGGCAAGTTTAAAAAATATATCGATATTTATCGTATCGATATTTTTGAACAGTATCGATAATTATCGCGTGAAAAATATCGATATATCGCCAGTCTTCGTAAAAAAAAATAGTTGTCTGTAAAGTTGGTTTACGGACGATAGTTTAACGTGAGAACGTCATAACAAAACATTGATGAAATGATTGCATAAATATACGCTCCGATCGTAACGTTACAATGAGCGTAACGGGACAGCGTAACGGGACACTTTTTCGTGCATGCAGCCGCCGTTCATCGATTTATTAGACGTTGCCACGTAAAAGCATATTATGTGTTCATCCAGGTTATAAACTGTTTGCCAAATTTCGCCTAAATCCGTTTCCAGGGGTTTTTCGTAAAAGAGTAACAAACATCCATCCATCTAAAGGGTGTAAAACACCTCTTAACGAAACCGAAAAACATTGGTCTCCTCCTCATTCTGATTATTGTTTTGTTTCACAACATACCTGGGAACCTTCTAGTTACGGAGATTATTAGGGGTCAAAGTTGCAACTTTTTGACAAGTTTTTATAAAAGTTTAAACGCAAGATTTGTACGTAAAATATTTACGACCCCCGCACTATGCAATCCATCCATCAGCACAATGTTTTAAGTGCGTTACATTGAGTTCTACTACAAAACGTAATTTTTCACCCCAATAAAAAAGTGTTTTTTTTTTGCAATATTTTTGGCATAAAGATACTTAGTTTGATGTACAGGATGCTTGGTTGACGGCGACTGGGAAGCCGCAAAACAGTGACCAACAGTGGCCGCAGAATAAGATAATATTTTGAATTTCGTTTAAATTCTTAAAATGGTGTGACCAGTGACAATTTATAGTACAAACTACGTCTTATATTCTCCATCGATACAGCACTTAATGGAAAAACTTGTTATTATTAACATAAACATGAAAATCAAGACAATGTTTATTCAATAACATGAATATATATTTTGAAACCTTGTACCTTTACCCCAACGTGTATGTATTTTAAGACATGGCTTTGGAAATGTTTGCATAAGAACAACTGGGCTTAGAAGCTCATAAAGACCTCAAAATAATTATTTACAATACTCTGTTAATTTTGTTCCTCCTTAATGGCTCTTCCTACAATCCTACGATTTTGTATCGCTGTCAAAATTATATTGATCTCTATTTTACTTGCTATAAGGCTACTGATAAACCTGGAAAAGCCTGAATATTCTTTATTGCCCTTAAAATAAGTGAGGGATTGCGTTGCTTTTCTCAATTGTGTAAGAACCATTTTCTTTTCAGTTTTTACAAGGCCCATTGTATCTGATTAACAATGAGACTTAAAATTTTACGCAGGTGCAAAACAGCCTTTTCAACTTTTAAAATACTTACCCCAACTGGGAGCTTGTTTAAAAAGAGTTTTATACGGTAATTATGTTAAGTAGTTTGATGAGAAAATGGGCAACATTTGGAGACATCTTTTTGTTCTTTTTTCACGTTTTCCTAGTCTATCCTTAGGCCTGAATTCTTATTGCCCTGACGGTCGGACGCGCACGGTCGGTCGCGCACGGTCCATCGCCTTCGATTATACATTGTGTTCTATATGGCATCATACAGCAATGCTAAAGTCAGCGGCGACCGACAGCCGTATTTTGGTCTCGCGGACATCACGACCGACCTTCAGCGCGACAAGAATTCAGGCCTGATGGTCTAAGTATCGCCAGTTATATTCGTTTTATAAATTAAGGGTTGTTGTGAGATGTTACATTACAACTATTACAAGCTAAAGATCGAGAGATGAATCAAATATGCTTTATTGTACTGCTTTACTCTACTAAAAGTCACAGCATCAGGCAGGACCAATCGTTGTGGAGATCTTGAGTCTATGTGATAATGTCTCAACGCAATAATATTAACATTAGCATCTTCCATAACTGAATATGACATTTTTTTAGGACCCTGTGTGGCCGGCGTCGTTGGACTCAAAATGCCGCGATACTGCCTCTTCGGAGACACTGTGAACACCGCCTCAAGAATGGAGTCTCATGGTGAAGCACTGAAGATCCACGTCAGCCCAAAGACCAAGGAAGTCCTGGATCTGTATGACTGCTTCGATCTGGAATGCAGAGGAGAAATTACTATGAAGGTAAGCATTTTCTGATGATTTAACCCAGACGGAAGACACGTTATGTCGACAAAGGTGAAAAGAGACAAGAGGGTCTTTAGCTCTACAATTAAATAGGGTATTTGCTTGATTTTTTTTTCACTCTACAAAGCGTAGTCAGTGATATCATAATGATATTATTGAAAAAAAAAATATATATATAGTAAAAAAAAAATTTGAAACTGCTGATTATACAGAGGGATCCGATACCTTTCATGACCTAATTCGACATCGACGTACAAAACCCATACTAAATTCCGTTTATCTAGAAAGAGATAGAATAAAAAGTTTTGTAACTTTTGTGTTGTTTGGCCGATTTTGGTCTTGTTTTGACTTTTTGACATTATTTTAAATTGGGGTCAGCGGGAACAAAATTGCAAACTTCCCGTTGACCCCACCAGTACGGTAGGCTAGTGGGGTCAACGAAACGACAGTTTTGGTTTTTCCCGTTGACCCCACCAGTGGGACACCAGTACGGTAGGCTAGTGGGGTCAACGAAACGACAGTTTTGACTTTTCCCGTTGACCCCACCAGTGGGACACCAGTACGGTAGGCTAGTGGGGTCAACGAAATGACAGTTTTGATTTTTCCCGTTGACCCCACCAGTGGGTCAAACCAGTGGAGTTAACGGGAATACACCGTATTTTATGAAACAAAAAAAAAATATGCAAAATCCCTATTGGATAGTATGTGCTCTTAATCTTCTTCATCTCGAATCGATGACGCAGATTTTGTCCGACCAGTATGTAGCGACCTGAACTGTTCTTGCCTCATTTAACGACTGGAGGGTGCAGTCAGTTGGCAGGAGGCGGTGAAGGGGCTAACCCCTTCCATCGACATATCTAGCCAGATTGGATCTACACAGTACATTACATTTTCGTCTAATTTATTTTGAGGCATTCGTATAATTACTTTGGAATAAAAATAGCGTAAGCATCAGTCACAAGATGGATATTCAATTGACTTAGTATGACCAAACTTATTATTAGAATATAACATAAGGTGGCGAAAGGCCACCGGGTACGAAATTTTATAAAAAATATTCTACACCTATAATATTAATGTTCGAAAAATTCCTGTGAGGAGAAAAAAAACAAGAATCCGATAAAATGAAAATAATTTCCGGAAAAGAAATTAGATACCGTGACATTTTATTTCCATAGACAACCTACTAGGTACTCGTTTCCATGTCAAAGGTCAGTATAATAAACAAAGAGTTTTGTCTTGTTCTACCTAACGTTACGTCATGAATTTTCATCAGAAGCCTCCGAGCTATAACGGGAATTTATAAGAAGATGGATGGAAGTATCTTAATCTAATATTAAAACAAGAATGTTTTGACTACATAAATCTTTAAGGATTGCTCTGGATAGGTAATTTGTAATCGTTATTTGCTTTCGCGTCGCAAGTTTTAATATTAATACTTAGTTTGGTACTAAAAGGCTTAGGTACGAATTGTTTTAGATATTTTTAGAATTACCTATTAGTGAAAACATCAATTTCTTTCACAGGGAAAGGGCAAAATGACGACGTACTGGCTGATTGGAGAAAAAAAGCCGGAGAATCAGGAGTGTTACTACACCCAGGTAAATCATGTGAAGGGCACCTTGGTGAACAACCCAAGCATCACGTTCCAAGGCCCCGACAGTCCTGCATCACATTCCCTGACACAAAGTCATAGTCCAGAACAAAATGCACCAGATACCAAAGAAAACCAAAGACCATACGATATACAAAGCGAGAGAGACCGCATTAAGCATGAGATAGCAACGTTTGTTGCTAAAGATTTGATCAACAACATAGATATTGCTGTTAGAGAATTTCGGAAATCGCAAAGCGCAAATTTTGGCACAACAACCAACAAGCCACTGTGCAATGGAAACGAAAAAGGCCTCATAACTCCTACTTATGATAAGGAACTCGTCATCAGCAAAGGTAAGGTACGCGATGTGGTGAACAGATTCAACAGCTGTGGAATCGCCAACGATGGAGTCAACAAATGCACGAAAATGAAAATAAAAAATGAAGACTGAAATGAAAAGGATGGAATTAATGCTTTTTGTTTTTCCCTGCCCGGTCTAAAAAGATTTTAAAACTTTAGAAGTGTTTATATAGGGATTACTTATTTAAAAAAAATATTAGTGTATTTTGTGCCAAGCACATAGATTTCTTTTATAGTCTAGTCATTACTGTTTTAAGAGATTATTATATTAATAATAAATAGAACATTCTTAAGAAATACATACGTGTTTAAGGTAGTGGGTGACCAAATACCCTCCGAATTCTAGTTAAGTATTAATAGATGATTTTAAATGTATCTCATAGATATTATACGTGTATTATAGTTCTAAGACGAATATCGCAGAAGCGATTTCAAGAAAGATGTAGTGAGAAAAATTCAGTGTGAATACTTAATAGTAACTATTGTATTATACACTTGGACCCTGTAGTGTTTTTACTGACCTTTTATACTTCCGTATCTTTCTAGTGCATTGTATACTCGTTGTGGAATAAGAGACATTTGTAAAGTATCACTTTCTGCACCTACTTTGATGGTGTTATTTCATCGTTCCTTTAGTGTACCTCAGGATCTAAGGTCATAAAAAAGTTTTACGCTTTAACTTGCTACATCTTCACAATTTCCTAATTTTTACCCACGTTTAATAGAATTAAGTGGTTGTTAGATATTCTTCTAATTTTAGCTTGTTCGTTGCGTCTTTTATGCTGTAAGCATTTTTAGATGATTTCAATGTTTTCATAGAATCTGTTATTGTATAGGTTAACAAGATGTATTTATTAGTACTTTAGATACAGTATACATAGGCAATCAATGGATTATCAAGTTGGTATACTCTCTGAATACTGAATATAGTTTGAAACAAGTGGCGTTCATTGGCGTACATTAGATAATTGGCTGTATTATTCGCATTCATTGGTTCATCCACGATGTATGGGATTAATTTTATTGCTACGTGCGATGCAAACTTGAATACTTATTATTTGTAAATAAACACGGGTTTGTGAAATTTAATACTACTGAGTAAAATTGAAAATCTCTTTTGTTAATTGCAATGTAACCTATATTTTTAAACAATGGTTTCATTACAATATTAAGAAATATTTTATTTAATGTTGTTGTTTTGTTGTAGTAAATTTTTATAAAGTTGCAATTTCAAATTGCCCGTCTTGTTTTTTTTAATAAAGTAATATGTCTGTTGATATTATAAAAAAAAAAACATATATGTCTAGTATAATAATTAAAAGAGTTCTCAAATTTTATTTGTGATATAATATTATTATTGAAGTACAACTTAATTACGGAGCTGTGATTTAAACTTTATTTTAGTTTAATTTAATTGTTTATTAAAAATCTTTTGTCTGTTAAGCAGGATCTGTTACGTCATTATTTGATTCATAATAAATAAACAAATATATAATTATGAACTGTTTCATTTACTTTGTTTCCTTTTTTTAAATCATCATCAGCATCAACATTTCACCCAAAAGACGTCCACTGCTGGACATAGGCCTCTCCCAAGTGTCGCCACATTGACCGGTCCCGTGCGACTCGCATCCAATGGATTCCCGCAACCTTCACCAGGTTATCGGTCCGCCTAGTGGGAGGTCTTCTAACGCATCGTCTTCCGGTTCGGGGTCGCCACTCCAGAACTTTTCGGCCCCATCGATCATCCGTTCTGCGAGCAATGTGCCCTGCCCACTGCCACTTAAGTTTGGCAATTCTTCGGGCTACTTCGGTGACCTTGGTTTTCTTGCGGATGTCTTCATTTCTAATTCTCTCCGAGCCCTCTCCATTGCCCTTTGGGTGACTTTAAGCCCTTTGGTTAGGCCCATTGTGAGCCGTATGTAATCAGAGGCAACACACACTGCTCATAGACTTTCGTCTTAAGACACTGCGGTACATTGGACGAGAAGATACCGCGTAGTTTCCCGAACGGCCTGAATTTGACCTCTTTCTCGAAGTTAGACTTACCTAACTTTTTAGACCCACTCTTTTAGAAGCTCTACTGAGGTCATCAATCATTGTGCTGGGGTCCGCCATGGTCTCAGCCATGACAGACACTATATCGTCGGCGAACCGAAAGTGAGTGATGTACTCGCCATTGACGTTGATGCTTAGCCTTCTCCAGTCCAGAACCTTGAAGACATCCTCCAGAGCAGCGCACGGATATATTATGTCTCCCTTACACCTCGCTGTAGAAGGATAGGATATGTCTCCCTTACACCTCGCTGTAGAAGGATAGGTTCTGAGGCTTGATCCTCCAATACCTTGATGTACCGGTAGTCGATTTGGCACTGTTGGAGAGACTGCAGTACAGCCCAGGTCTCAATCGAATCGAAAGTTTTCTCGATGTACACAAACGCTAAACAGAGAGGCAAGTTATACTCTTCGGTCTTCTGTATAACCTGCCGCAGCTTCCGTATTTGGTTCACGGTGCTAAAGCCTTTTCTGAAACCGGCTTGTTGGGGTGTCTGGAAAACATCAAACTGATTCGTGATGACTCTTAAAAACAACTTGTAGACATTGTAACGTTACATTTTCTTAGGCAGGAAAATGTAAGGTCGCATTAGAATACGCTTAAAAGAAAAATGGCAAGGGGTTAGAAGTTTATTAATTTAGGGACGCCGAGGTAACGTGGTGATAAGGGTCCAGGTCCAAAGCTTGCGGATTGTAGCGAAGCCGCTCGCCGATGCGTCAGGCTCGCTCGCAGACGCCAATCTTGGAGGGCTCGAGGGCCGAGGGTTACTCGCCATCAGTGTCCAGGTTCTCAGTAGTAGTATAGTAGATGCCTTTTCAAGGCTATCAGCGTCCAGGGGCTCTTAGTAGTAGTAGCAGCAGCAGCAGGTTTTCAAGGCCGTCAGGACTTTAATACGACGTAATGGCTAGATCTCGCCGACTTAGCGACCACATCAAATAGTTCAGAGCAATTTCCAGCTTCTTGCCGGCTCGAGGACCAAAGGCAGACTGTATTTTCAAGCTCGGCTTCCCGTCACCTCACAATTATGATTTTTTATACTATTCTAGAACATAGAAGAGTAAAGTGGTTACAAAGAAGGTCTAACTTCAAATGTATACAACCTACAACTCCTCCAACTCCAGTTCCAGCAATAAATTAAAAAGAAAACTAGGCTTGTCATTGTCATTATCTGACATCACAAAAGTAAACAAAGACATTGGCAGAATTGTCGACATTGGCATCGACAGCACTTGCCATAACTAAAAATAGAATAGAATAGAAAATACTAAAATATACAGAAAAGCTTTAAATCACACAACATCTATAATTAATACGAATTAAAAGGTGAAAAGACATGCTAATTCTCCGCATAAGGGCTATGTAGTTATTCGGAAAGAACGTATGATAAAATTTGAATTACAATATAGTAAGTATAAAAACACAAACATATATTACAACATGGCTTAGAAGTGAGATGGGCATGTAATTCTTCAACCGGGCAATTACAAACTTGGGCTTTTAAAATGGGAAGCATTTAATCATTTATAATGGCAGATTGGGTACATTATCATTGGGGTTCCTTTTGGACAAAATTTTTCTAGGTCGGGTAGGAAACGCCGTCTTCATCTAGTTTCTAAAATCTTCCCACTTTTCGACGTGTATAAGCGTTTGTCAAACGTTTTTAAAACGTTATAATTTAAACGTTATCATTTAAATATACTTAACATTATTTGAAATTAACATTGAATGCACGATTCCAGTAAGAGCGTAGAATTTAACCCTGGAAAGGTCGTTGAAAATTACTTGTTGTAGGAATTTCAATCACTAGTTCTTCACGTAAAATCTGTAGGTATATCTGGTTCTAAAACTTTTTTAATTATCAAGTTCTTATTCAAAACTTTGTCTTGACAACCTAGGCTGTGTTTATAAACATTTTCCTAAGAGCTTAATTATTATATCAGTTGGAAATTAGTCAGGAGGCTTCATGGCGCGGCTAGTTCAAGGACTTGATTCAGAAAGCAATACTCCTGGAGACGACACGCACGGTTAGGAGGTTTCTCTACCCCTGGAGGAACCCTGACCACCGGTAGAGCTTATTACTGATGGCTATGGGCCACCGACTTTTATGTATTTATTTATTTATGTACACACAAAATACTTAGTAGAACATTACATTAAGAAAGAAGAACACAAAGGTACTAGGTAGGTGGTTTTTGTATTTTTTCAGACAGGTACTTTAGTAAAAACCGAGGAGCCACAATGACAGCCGCTCGGGTCGATCTTAAGGTTGTCGTGCTTAGCTTGGTTGGTCTGTGGATGGGTGACCACTCATTGTATACCGGGTTGGGTTCAGCTGCATCAGGTTAGACTGGAAGCCAACCCTAACATAGTTGGGTAAAAGGAACACAGATGATGACTTTAGTTTAAAAAAAATGTAGATATTTAGGCATCTACATACAATACGTTGAATGATGAATAAAGGAATAATAAAAATACTTATTTCCTTATTTCACTACCACTTTGGGCCCTTTAAGAATACCAGCGCTGTGACGTTTTTTAATGTTACAGCACCATGCTAGATGCCATGCCAGATAGGGGCCTTTTGGCCTCGTTCAGGACCTTTCCTTTCTTTTTATTTTTTTATCCATGTTTAGTTTTCAATAGTTGTAAATAATGTTAATTTTATGTGTTTTGTCCTGAACGGGCTAATAAATATTTTATGTGTTTTGTCACATAAATGGTTTTTCTTTCTTTGTTTCTCTATCTTAGAAAAGTTAATGGTCTCTTCTGAATAAAGTGTTTCTTTTGCGCGCTGTCTATTTTGCGCTGACGTCTGCAGATTGATGTGGCCATTCCCGTGTCTTATCGATTACAAGGCTGGCGTGACTGAGTGGACATTACACTGTCTGCAGTTGGAAATCCAAGATTTTAATCGGTGACCTTATACTACACATAGGTCAATCATTGGCTGTTACATACATTATTCAGAATAAAACACGAGATTTTACCATGCAAGGTGGTGACGACAATACGACTAAAAAAAACATGCGGATAAAAGTGAAAAGTAAGTAATTTACATCTGCTACGGGTTGTGCTCCGCGCACGCCTAAGTGGTGCTACGTCGTAGCGGATCGGCTACGAGTGCTACGAAGCGTTAGGTGATGGTCACGCGAGTTCCATGATTTCTGTTCAGTCAAATAGTGCTCAACGCGCCTAAGCAAGTTTTCACAAAACAGTGGTAATAGTTAATAGAAATATTTTAAAACTATCAAATACATCGTAACAGTAGTTTTCCTCGGTTTTTTAGGTATCTGTTTCAAAATCTTTTATTTATGTAACCTTATCAATATATCGTTGATATATATTGAATTTATTTAGGCACGAATCACCTATTCGCCCGATTTTGTTGCAAGTATTCTTCAAAGAAAATATTCTTTTGATACAATTTCTGTTGGAAAAATCATATTTTTATTTGGCGATTTTATCTTAAGCCGGTGTCTGAAAGCCTGAAGCCGTAATCCGTAAATCTAGTAAGAAAAGTCATGTAAGCTGGTTGGTTAGTTAACATGACATTTGACAAAAGTTAGATTAAAACATAACTAAACATCACGCCCGTATTCCCCGAAGGCGTAGGCTGAGTTATACCAAATAGGTTAGCTTAAAATCCTATGTAATAGGGGGCGACCCTATTGCCATCAATCCTCATTAGGCACAAATCCAGACTTCGTGGATGCTACTGAGAAATTTGTGATAGAGAAACCGAATATCACGGCCCGACCATCTACTACTCCCACTCAGCTCTCTCACTCAGTCCTGCTGGTTTCCTCACAATGTTTTGCTTCACCGAAATAAGTGATCATTATGTAATCTGAAATATCTGAGGTGCGTGTCTTTGGTTCGAACTGGAGACTTTTAAAATATCACACTTTGACACATTCACCTATTACACAGCTACGGAAACTGACAAGCCCTCACTGACGAGGTAATCGGAGTTTAATTTAAAGGCGCGGTTCCATTACGCACGCAAGTTACTTGTATGTAAGTTGCAAATTGCATACACATGAACAAGCTAGCAAACTTGCTACAACTTGTATGACGAACATAGTTTAAACTTTTTTTATTCAAGTGACTTGGAAATTGAACGTGCAAATGTTAGTTGCACGTTTCGAATTTCGAACAAGCTCAATTGTTGAACACCTCCTCTTGTATACAAGTAAAACCCGAAGCCCGAAGAATTGGCAAATTTAAATGCCAGTGGGCAGAGGCACATTACTCGAAGAACGGATGGCCGATTGGGTCAAAAAGTTCTGGAATGGTGACCGTGAATCGCAAGACGATGCGTTGGAAGACCTCCTACTAGGTGGACCGATGACCTGGTAAAAGTTGCGGGAATCCGTTGGGTGCGACTCGCACGGGACCGGTCAATGTGGCGACCTTGGGGGAGGCCTATGTTCAGTAGTGGACGTCTTTCGGCTAAAATGATGATGATAGCGAAAACTTGCATGCAATTTGCATACTGTTGAAAACATGTTTCCAATACATATTTGCATTGGACCTTGTAGGCAAATGTGACTTCATAGTTACTTGCATGCAGGACTTGCCTAATGGAATTGCGCCTTATTTCACCGCATATCTACCCAAAAACGATAAAAGTGGATTAAATGGCCATTCCTTGTTTAACTGCAGGGAGGACATCATTCCTAGTTTAAGTGCGGTTGCATCTAACGGCTTGTCCGTACTTATTACGCTCGATAAACTTCTAACCACTCGGCCACGACCTACACACTCAAGCGACATGCGTGTTGTCACGCACAGCCACTCCCGACCCGTGGTACAACTGCGATGTCCAACTGGTTGTACTACGGAGAAGTAAATTTACCCATGGTTCAACTGGTTGTTCTATGGGGAAATATCTTTACCAATGGTTCAATTCGAGTGAGTTGTTCTTGCCTTGGTCCAACTAGTTGTACTTCTGGGAATTGAATGTATCTATGGAACAACTACTGGTAATAAACAGGAAAAGTTTATCTATCAATGCTGAAGTGCAATGCAATTACTAACTTTTTTTTTTTTTTTTAGGATGGGAAATCATCAAATGACTTCTCCCACTCTGGGCGGAGCGGGAGGGAGTGTCAGACTCTTACTGACTAAAACCCATCCATGTTCCATCCTCGCCCTTTATGTTCCGAGGCCGCGGTATCTCTTTCGAACAGGCCCGCAACCCCGGGATGCAATTACTACCTCTTTTAGATTAATTCTATTGATGATTAAGACGTTGATATTGACGCGTGAATATTTCTCTTTTTCACACCATACCAAAGGAAAACGTCGGAACATTGTGAAGTTAGAAAAATTGAAAGAAAAGGCGGTAATATTTTGTTATTAAAAAGTCGACAATTTTACAAAGTGAAAGCTTTTAAAGATGAGTCGCATGGCGCATATTGGCGGTGCTCTATGTACAAACAACTCAAATGTTGTGGATCTCTAAGGGAACTGTTTAAGGAAATTAACATCATGACTGTATATTGTCAATACATCTACGAAAACATAATGTATGTCAGAAAAAATCTGCATCTTTTTGGTAAAAGAGGTGACAGACACAATTACAGTACTAGAAATAGAGACCAATTAGTTCAGCCTGGCTTCAGACTCGCTAAAGTAGACTCGTCTTTCATGGGGTACTGTTTGAAATGAAACATTTTTTTACCGACTTAAAAAAGAAGGAGGTTATTACAATCGCAATCGTTGTCAGATCACTTAACGATAGTCATTTGTTTTAGACGTTCATTTGTTTTACACGATCATCCTATCCCCCGTGGTCCAACCAGTTGGACATAATTCCACCGTTGTACCACGGGTCATAATCATAAATATCAGAAAAAAGAGTTGAACCATGGGTAAATTTACTTCTCCGTAGTACAACCAGTTGGACATCGCAGTTGTACCACGGGTCGGGCACGGTCACAGCGACAACGGAGAAACAAAATGAAGTAAGTTGTTACGAACCGAACTTATTGGCATCACCTTTTCGGAACTTTTAATTGTTTTCTAAATCCAAATCCAAATATGACTGTGACAGGAAGCTAGATTAGTGACTTTTGGTTTGTTCGTTATTATTGTATGTTTTTTGTAAAATAAACTGTGGTTACCTATACCAGCGCGTTTTAGTCACAGTAGCTACGATCAGTAACATTTTGGTCCTTCTCCCACGTGAAAAGGAGCCATGGTTTATAATACCCGATCTAAACAACAAAATAGTGAATCACCACAAGGAGCTTCAAACGGAGTCGCCGGCCCTAGCAGAAATGAGAATGGATGCACAGCCCACCCGTCGGAGGCCCACCAAGCGCCGCCCGTCAATATTAACAGCAGCGCGCCCCCGACAGCTGATGAACCCAACTCAAAGTCTGTATGCTTTCCTTACCTATTAAAGGCCCATCAAGCACCGCATGTCCATGACGACAGCGGTGTGCCCTCAGGTAGCCGTGACCCCCCTCCACAACACACACACAACACACCTAAGTCGGTCACCACAAAATCGCTAGGGTCTTCACGATCCTCGAATACCGTAAAAGCAAAAAAACTCGCTGCTGAAGCACTACACGCACGTCAGCTCTGTGACATCACAGCCCGACAAGCCGAACTCGAACGCAAAGCGGCTGACCTACACCTTCAGGCCGAACTGGCCGCTATCGAAGCAGAAAGCGTAAGAGGCAGCGATCATAGCGGCGATCGCGCTGGTGCACAAGCGGACATCATTAACCGTTGGCTTAATGATGTGCAAACAAACATCATCCCAGGAGGTAAAATGCTCGTGCCTCCCGCTGCAACGGCGCACACGACCGTATGCAACGACACCATGCTCAATGTTCCTTCTGGTTCAGGCCCAGGTCGAAATGTACACTCCGCAATAATAAATAAAAATGTACACCGTGAGACCTACGTGCCTAACCAAAACCCAACTAACCTTTACACAAATAAAATTAACAATAATTTCCAGCCACCCGATGGAGCTGCCATCAGTTGCGGACATAACGATAATATCTGTAGTCTCAAGAAGCCGGACATCAAACTGCCAGTATTTGACGGAAAATCTGCCACGGACTGGCTTGGTTTCAAGCGTATTTTTATTGATACACAGGCATCATTTTCTGTAGTGGAAAACTTAGCTCGCATCAGTTCATCGTTACGTGGCGCCGCTCGTGAAGCCGTTTATATTCTACTTGTATCAGCGAACGACCCTATGGAGGTTATTGACGCCCTCGAGATGCGTTTTGGTCGTCCCGAAAAAATTGTGATGCAGGAAATCAACGCTGTGCGCGCTTTACCTAAAGTTGGCGCAGAAGGTAAAGATTTTGTTAATTTTACGTGCCGGGTCAAAAACTGCATTGGCATAATACAACTTTTGGATCAGTTTGACTATCTGCATTCTCCCGAAATTTTTAATTCTTTAATGACCAAACTATTCCCAATCATTCGCGCAAAGTGGTATGAGTTTGCGGCTAGTCATACTGGCAAACACATCAGCAAGTTGGAGATGCTTTCTAACTTCCTATCTCGTGAGTGTGAACTGCATACAAAGTATGGAATTCAAGATTTCTACTCTTCGACGGCTTCTGTTCAATTACCCATCGAGAGGGGCACGCATTCAGATCAAGGCCTACCAGACGAAAAACCTTCCAATTCTTTTGTAAATAAAACTGGAAATAAATGTATTTTTTGTTCGAAATTACATAATGTCAACAAATGTGACAAATTTTTGGCATTGTCAGTGAATGACAGATGGCAATTTATAAAAAAGAATAAAGTGTGTCATAGATGTTTGGAAAATAGGTCGCATAGGTTTAACCTTTGTAAAGTAAAATCTCCGTGCAGCGTTGGGGGCTGTACCTACAAACATCATAGCCTATTAATAATAATAATAATAATAATAATAATATCGCTGGACATTAACACACAGCGCCACCTAGTACCACACTAAGCAAAGCTTGTATCGTGGACACTAGATAGTTGATATACTACACATATATACTTTTTTGTTTGTAAATACATACTTATTACACAACTTAGATAATGATCAGAACGTGCTAGCTCACGCCGATCTAGAGGACACCTCCGATTCTGAACTTGAGACAGCGCCGAAGCCATCTACTCATATCGAAGAGGAGAAATCTGAACCAGACAGCTGTGATGTCGAAGTATCGGCTCATGCTACGGCTATTCGCCCTTCGTCGAGCGTAAGTAGACCTAAATCTCGGCCACTTCTTAAAGTCGTCGCAGTTCAAGTAAGTGGTCCCCGGGGGACCGTGGAGACTCACGCACTTTTAGATGATGGCTGTACAACTACTTTCATAGACTCCGATATTGCAAAGCATGTAGGTATCGAAGGTCCGAGTAAACGAGTACGAATAGATTGTGTAGGAGGCTTGTCACGTGATTGCGATATTCAGTACGTTGATTTTATAATTAAAGGGCGTAACTGTACCAATTCTTACCAAATACATAATGCTCGCTCGGTCAAAAATTTAGGTATAAATTATAGAGCTTCCGTAAATAGGGAAGATATTTGTAAATATTCGTATTTATCCGATTTAGGAGATATTTTATGCTGTGAAGAAGTACAACCTATGTTAATCATTGGTGTAGATAATTTTTTTTTTTTTTTTTTTTTTTTTTTTGTTTTGTGCTTTTCCCCGTTCATGGTAACAACGGGATCTTGTTGGTCTAGGTTTCTCTTTCATTCCAGTTCTCGCATTTGTTCCTCTCGCACATTCATGCTTCATACTTTGTCTTTCTATCATACTTCTCTTTCATTCTTAGCCGGGTGGTACTCCCGCTATTCTTACTAATTTAATTCTTGTAGTTTTTATTTATTTGGGGTATTAAGTACTCAACAACAATAGCTTTAATTTACAGCATTACAGTTTTGCATTAGGTTATGACATAACCACTATTATGACTACTATATACTATATTTCTTAATTACTATGTTTCTATTTACTACTTTTTTTTAATTTATTCTATAAGAGTTTTACAATTATTATCCATATCTACTTTGTGGACATTTTTCTTGTAATCTATGTTATACATTTTTTCTGATACACGTGCTTTCTTATTTTAATACATCTTATTTTCTAATATAATTTACGTATCGTGCCTATTATTATCGTCTTACATGTAATATAATAAATCTATTAACTTATTCTTTATACATACAATTCTGAACTTTTAAGATGGGTTTCTTAACTTACTTGGTTTATGGACTGCTATAGGGCTTTTTGAATTACAATTATTTATTTTATATTCCTATATATTGTGGCAATAATATATATATATACTTAAGTTATATTATATTTATTGACATTTCTTAAACCGGGGGTTTTACTTTCTCAGCGTTTTTTGGTGATTTTGAGGTGCGTGTTAGGTGTAATGTGTGTGTTTTGATATATACGTATATATTTACTATATATGTTGTATATCTGTGTTTGTATGTGTATTCTGGTTTCCATGTATCTGTTTATTTCCTTGCTATAATGCACTTTTGTCATGTACTCCCAGTTTGTGTTTCTGTATTGGTGTGTTCGTGTGTGTGTTATGTGTGTTACGTGAACCCTAGAGAGCAGTTTAGGCGTATGCCGTTGTCGTCCGAGCCAGATAGTCCCATTTCTTGCGGACCGGCCACTCCGCGCTGAAGGCGTTGTGATCGGTCCTCTGAAGCTTCGAGTGCGAACAGTTGCAGCACTGCGGTTCATTACCCGCCACAAATTCCACGCACTTTTCGCGTAAGTGCGGTCCTCCGCAGTGGCTACACCTGTCCGCACTCTCGGCACAAAATTTTCGGCCATGTCCAAATGCTAAGCATTTCGTGCATTGGATGAGCGGCGACTGGTCCTCCACTCTGACCCTTTGCAGGTCAAGGTACAGGGCCCCAGCCTCCGTCATCCTTTGCCATACCTTGGGTCTGACTTGGACGACAACGTGCGCTGTTTTTGGGTTTCTTGTCCTCTTTTTGTATTTTATGGCTATTTCTGTTTCTTCTTTGTCCAATTCCCTGAAGATGTTTTCATTTTGGGCGTAGATTGCTTTTACCATTTCGTCGTCTTCACTATCTAAAAAGACATCTTTAAGGACGACCAGCGGGTCTGCCGGGGTTGCGGGCCTGTTCGAAAGAGATACCGCGGCCCCGGAACGTAAAGGGCGAGGAAGGAACATGGATGGGTTTTAGTCAGTAAGAGTCTGACACTCCCTCCCGCTCCGCCCAGAGTGGGAGAAGTCATTTGATGATTTCCCATCCTAAAAAAAAAAAAAAAAAAAAAAAAGGACGACCAGCGGGTTTTTATTTTTCATTGGCGCTACTATAAGCCCTCCACCTCGGCTCTCAATCCTCTCTTTAACTCGTTTAAATTCCGCCTCTGAGTCACACCCCAGTATCACTGTCTGGTTTTTTGCCTTACGAACCTTATTGATTTTTAGGCCAGTTCCCCTGGCATCGACCGCCTCTTTCACCCTAGCGAGCACCTCGTCGGCAGTCTCCTGACTGCCTTCGAGGGTGACCGCCATCGAGTGAAGTGCCGGTCGATGCCCTGGTCTGGCTGCCGTGATACTGGCGTATGACTGAGAGTCGGTTTTTTGCTCGCATGCGACTTCTCTCATGACCTCCCTTACTCTATCGGTTCCGGCGGCGACATCACCGGCAATGGCATCGACTTTCTCTTCGAGGACAGCCGCGGCACGACCAACGGCCTTCACCCCTTCTACCGTGTGGCGTATGTCCGCTTGGGCTATGTCAACCTTGTCGCCGACCTCGTCAACCTTCTCGATGACCTTGTCGACGATGTCGGCACCGCAATCGTCGTATCGGTCGGTCATGTCCTGGAACCCTTTCGACAGTTTCTCTTCAAATTCGTTCAGGCGCGTGTTCATGCTAGTCTCCACCTTTTCTAGCCTTTCAAGAATATTATCCGGTAATCCGGGTGAGTTAGGCGTGGTGTTGATTTTGGTGGGTGGGACTGTTCTGGGCGCCTTTTCCAGGCCCTTTACCCGCCTACTGAGCTCGAATAAGATCCGTAGGCTTTTGTCAGACTGTGTCTCCAGGAAGGTCTTTATGTCTCTCCTCATCTGAGGGTACTCTTTCACTTTGGTCGGGATGTCCTCGAAGGTTTTCATAACCTCCTGGAGAAGTTGGTCGTTTGATAAAGCAGCGTAGTTGTTGGGCTGCTTTTTGTATGCCTCCATCAGATCTACGGATCTTCGTTTCCGCTCTGGTCTGCGGATAAAGGTCCTGGCGGCATCCAGCGCCTGTCCTGATGGGCCTACGGGGCTGGGAGTGATAGTGGGCGCGACAGCACTAGAGGTCCCTGCCGACGATGACAGTGGCGTTTCGGCTGTTTCCGCTAGGGTTCCTCGAACAGCGTCTTTTCTGCCAAAAGTCAGAGATATCCCCTTCGGCGCTTCGTGCGCTCCCGAGGGTCCCTCATTTCCCGGGTTGATTGGCGACGTAGACCCTTGTGGTTCACTGGCGCTGGCACCTGGCCCTTTGCCTTTTACAGGGGTACGGATTCCTAGAACCATGATGTGTTTGTGTTTGTGTTCAGTGGCTTGTGTGTAAAGGGCACAGCTATTCGAACGGAGAAAGTTGTCAAACAGAATACAATAAAATAGTAAAAAAAAATAAAATAAAAGTCTATAGAGAACGATTTGTCCGTGATCCGACCCTGTATAGGGGGGTGGAATATGAGCGAGTCGAGTTTGTCCTGTGCTCAAAGAGCAGGTCTCACAATAGGTCAAAGGATGAATCGGAAAAAAAAAAAAAAAAAAAACAGTCAAAAAACCAAGGAAAAAAAATATACAATAGCAAGTCAAAGTGACTTTGGTCTCTATGTAGAGTCTTTTAATTCGGTTCAGTCGCTGTATCCCACTCCACAAGGAAAAACCGTTCCAGGGTCCTCGATATTTGATTTAAAACCGAAAAACTTTTTCTGCTCTATGTAGAGTCAATCCTATGCACCCATTCGATAAATCCCCCCGAGCCCTACAAAACGATACCAAACACGGTGCCAATAGCCTTAAGGGTTCCGGAGATACAAGGGATCCAAATTTTGGGATATACGACCAGATTTTGGGATAACCGCTGTATTTTTTGAACCCCTGGGCCGAAATGCACCGTGCTTGGGCTTGAAGTGATGTGCTCGATGAGCTCTATCCGATGAGCGGATTTTCAGCGCTGAAAATTTATTTGTCCTGAAAAGTCCTGAAACGACTTTTCAGGGATTGTCAAGGTCTAGCCAGGTGGCACAAAAGAAACCCCAACTCTCTGCGACCCCCCGTTCCGGAGTTACGGGTGTTTGAATATTGCCAAGATGGCCGCCGTAAACGTCAATGTCAGTTTTTGACCTACGATAACTCCGGTCGTATGCGTCGCAGAAGGCCCGAGCTTGGACTCGTTTGCCTAAGCGTGACCTCCCCCAGCTGCTGAAAACAATTTCAGGACCCCGAAATTTTTTATCGCCAAATCTCCCGAAACCAAGAGGGAGGGAAAGATTATGAGCCCCTAAGCATGAATCTGAAATCAGAATGCAAATATCCCGACGGGTTCAGGAGATATGGCAAGTTTAATTTTGCCAAGATGGCCGCCGAACTGTCAAACGTCCACTTCAACCGACGATAACTTCGCAACCATAGGTCGCAGCGAGCCCGGGTTTTCGACTGACAGGTCGGCCCCACTCACTTTAACAGCCGAAAAGGGTTTCAGGCCTGAAAAAGTTTTCAGCCTGAAAAAGCCTGAAATTTACAGGTATCGTTCCTCAGACTGTGCTCTATTCTTAACCGAAAACCGCGAGCTCGTAAGTCTTACGGTTCGGGAGCTATAATAAAAACAAACTGTTATCCCAGTGGGACAAAATGGCCGATTTTTAACAAAATCGGCAATTCCGGGGCTACCTGGCCCAAGTTTGGGCTTAAACTAGTTGCAATAGGTTGCCTAAACACAAATATATAATAAAAAAGTGATTTATTCCTATTATTTACAGTTTATTGCATAAAATCGTAAAAAAATCGATATCTTCAAAACGGCTAGGCGGAAAATTTTGAAAAAAATGTTAAAATATGTAAAAAATAAGCGGCTTTACTAAAATACAAATTTCTAAATTTAAGTTACTTGTCCTATTATAAAAAAATCCAAAATTGTGATTTTAACGGTTTTTTAACGATTTTAAGAAAATGGCCAGTTCAAAAAATCTTAAAATTAAAACTTATGGTCATCTAAGAAGCGCGCAGCAGGCTGCAGTTGTAGATCTTCAAAATTCCTCTCCGTTCCGAAGATAGACTGGTCCAATTTTGCAGATTTTAATTTGCGATATAAAATCAGCCAGTTGCGATAAAATTATGAAAAGTGTTGCACTCGCCTTTACTGTTAAGGGTCCTGATTGGCTCCAAATTTTGTGCCGGTACCTCCACTATTTCTGCTTTTTCAGCGCACGTGGTTTTTGTATTTTCCTGAATAACTCGCCCAGATGACGCGTCCGGATGTCCTGGAGTGGCCCAGATGGTAGGGGACCAAGATGTTCACAAGATACCAAGAAAAAATTTGGGGGTCGTCGATCTTGTTTAGACGGCGTGAGCGTTTTAAACTTTAGCACGTTTCACTTAACCTCTCAAAATGAGGTTTTTCAGGAATTGCACTTTTTCCACTGGTCACAGAAACGTTTGGGGCACGGCACTTGATGCGGCTTGATTTTCCCGATGCAGCGACACCTTTTTCTTAATGATATGAGCACAAAAACCAATAAAATCGAATTTTTTACTGCGGAGCGCGTGGGTTTTTGCTGCTTACTGCTCGGTAGACCGAGTGCAACTGCGGTGTAGATAATTGGAAGTTAACCGTGGCGGATACTATTCGTTCAGGCAAGGATAACCAACCAGTTGCAATTCACACTGCTCTTGGTTGGGTTTTATATGGCTTCGTGTCAAGTAGAACATCCAAAGTTGACTTTCTTCACCATACCAACATATCCGAAACGTCAGACAATAATTTTTCTATTGAAACCGCAATCAAAGACTACTACAAATTAGACTCTATTGGCATAATAAAAAGAGACCACCGCGGCAATTCCAATAAACACGCTTTAAAAACTCTCCACGAGACTGTACATAGACTATCCGATGGTCACTTTGAAGCCGGTCTACTCTGGCGACCCGATATTAAGGATGTACCGAACAATTTTAAATTAGCGCTTTCTAGATTTTTATCTCTCGAAAAGAAAATGCAGTCAGATGTGCAATATGCCAACATGTATCGAGATAACATTAAAGCAATGTTAGATAAGAAATACGCTGAAGAGTGCACGGCCCCCCCAATTGGTATCACTTGGTATCTCCCACATTTTGGCGTTACTCATGCCCATAAACCTGGTAAGTTGAGAGTCGTACACGACGCAGCCGCGAAGTTTAAAGGAATCAGTCTTAATTCTCTCTTTTTGCCAGGTCCTGACTTATTACAACCATTACTCGCAATCTTGATGAGGTTTAGGGAAAACGCTATAGCACTCACGGCGGACATACGCGAAATGTTCCCACAGGTTCGAATCCGTTCAGCAGATCGCGATGCGCAGCGCTTTTTGTGGCGCGATGACCCAGACAAAAAATTAAAGCTGTATCGTATGACATCAATGATGTTTGGCACGTGCTCCAGCCCGTGTACCGCCCTATATGTAAAGAACCTTAATGCGAAGGAATGCAAACTTGAGTACCCTGGTGCTGCGCATGCAACCATACACGATGTGTACATGGATGACTATATTGGCTCACTACAGAGTGTAGACCAAGCTGCGCGTCTGGCCCGTGACATTGTACATCTCAACCGTCGGGCGGGTTTTGAGATGCGCGACTGGGTCTCGAACGACCTAAAAGCTCTTTCTTTATTAGAACCTGAATCGATATCTCAGAAATTTAACGATGTAATGCTAGGTAACGATAACAACGTTTCTAGGGTGCTCGGTCTTAACTGGCAACCTAGGAACGACGTCATAGGTTTCAGTCTCAACTTGGATTCTAAAGCGCCAGCTAGGCTAACTAAACGTGACGCGTTGTCACACCTAATGCAAATTTATGATCCTTTGGGTATCCTAGGCCCACTTGTTTCTAGAGGACGCGTCATGTTTCAGTCAATTTGGCGAAAAGGTTTATCTTGGGACGATGAACTCGATCAAGGAGACCAAAAGCTTTGGTTTGAATGGCTCCGAGATGTAAAACTTGCTTCTCAGTTGCATCTGCCGCGATATTATGGATTTAGATCATCTAATATCATTTACCGCGAACTACATCTGTTTTGCGATGCCAGTGACTTGGCTTACGCGGCAGTGGCGTACTGGCGACATATCTATGCAGATGGAACAGTGAAGCTCGCTCTTATTGGTAGCAAAAGTAGAGTCACACCATTGAAACCCGCCTCCATCCCACGCCTCGAGTTGCAGGCAGCTTTAGTAGCTGCTCGGTTTGCATCATTCATTCACGAATCGCATCAGCATAAACCAAGTAAGCGTATATTTTGGTGTGATTCACTTAATGTTTTAAGTTGGTTGCGTAGTGATGCGCGGTCTTTCAAACCATTTGTAGCACATCGAATCGGCGAGATTCTCGAAACTACAGCTCATAAATTTTTGCACTTATTAAAATACAAAGACAGTCCTAAAGAAATAACCGCTGAGGATCTGCGCGTGGCTGAATCACACATTCTGAAGAAAAGCCAGCTCGACTCCTTCCCAGATGAAATAGTCTACCTCTCTGAGAAAAGGTCACTACATCGAAAAAGCCGATTATTCAATCTATCCCCCTACATAGATAAAGATAATTTACTGAGATTGGGCGGAAGAATCAACCGAATGCAAGATATTGACGATGGTGTGAAAAATCCTATAATTTTGGATTCCAAACACCCTGCTGTCCAGCTTTTGATTGCCCATCATCACGTGAAGTCTGCCCACGCTAATCCCGAGACAGTCGTTAACGAAATGCGGCAAATCTATTGGATAATCAATTTGCGAAGTGCTATTCGAAAAATCGCCCATGATTGACAACTGTGTCGGCTAAAGCGCGCTCAACCCTTCGCACCATCTACAGGAGACCTGCCACCAGCCCGCCTAGCCCATCATCGTAGACCGTTCACCTTCGTTGGCTTGGACTACTTCGGCCCAGTTCAAGTCACAGTTGGCAGAAGGAAAGAGAAACGCTATGTAGCACTGTATACCTGCCTCGTCATACGAGCAGTTCACCTGGAGGTCGTACATAGTTTGTCAACCGACGCGGCGATTATGAGTTTGCGCCGTTTCGTTGCACGCCGTGGAACACCGAGTGAAATATGGTCCGATAACGGAACAGCTTTTGTGGGAGCCAACAGGACACTAAAAGGGCTGTACGGGGCAGAAATTAACCGATTTGTAGCAGATGAGAAGATCTCATGGCGATTCATTCCCCCTTCAGCCCCATTCATGGGTGGAGCGTGGGAGCGTATGGTAAGATCAATCAAAACAGCACTCAAGACCACCCTAAGAGAACGCTCCCCCTCTGATGAAGTCCTGCAGACCTTTCTACTGGAGTCAGAGAATCTAGTGAATACGCGTCCACTGACACACGTTCCAGTTGATCCAGACTGTGAGGAAGCCTTGACACCAATGCATTTTATATTAGGATCGTCTTCAGGGAGACCTATCCCCGCTACGTTGACGGATCGGGATATCATCGGACGAGACGGTTGGCGCAGAGCCGTAAGACTCACGGATCATTTTTGGTCTCGATGGATTCGCGAATATCTTCCAACTTTGGTGCCTCGACGCGGCGGTGGATCATCCCCAAGTATAAAGGTGGGCGACTTGGTTATCGTGGCAGATGGACAGTTACCCAGGGGATCTTGGCCGAGAGGTAGAGTGACTAAGATATACACAGGCCCAGACGGAGTAGTAAGAGTGGCGGACATACTAACAGGTGCTGGCCCTCTCAGGAGACCGCTTAAGAAGTAAGTGCCCCAGGAGCTCTAGGCTAGACTTTAATAAAAATGTGGAGTATGTTACGAACCGAACTTATTGGCATCACCTTTTCGGAACTTTTAATTGTTTTCTAAATCCAAATCCAAATATGACTGTGACAGGAAGCTAGATTAGTGACTTTTGGTTTGTTCGTTATTATTGTATGTTTTTTGTAAAATAAACTGTGGTTACCTATACCAGCGCGTTTTAGTCACAGTAGCTACGATCAGTAACATAAGTATTGTAGAGCCTGGCACGACTTACCGAGTGACGGTATTCACGCAAGGGAAACAAATGACGCACGCACACGTACGTGTTGTTTGACGCTAGTCGCATCAATCAAGGCAGTGGACGAGGCCTTACAGCTTGTCGGTTCTTTTAACGTGCGATAAACTTCTAAGCGCAAGCGATTCAATCGCGAGAAGATTGGTAGACTTTTATGTTTTATTTTATGAGAACTTTTGTTGGGGTCTTTTTATTTATGAAACGAATACATTTTTAATTTTTAATATTAAGGAACGGTATTGATGTTAGATAAGTAACAAGATAGCAAGCTAGGTAAGTGTATTATTATTATTATTATAAAATCGACTAGAAGTTTGGGGATCAAAATTATTCATGAAAACCAAGTTACTTTTGTCAAATGAAACAGGAATAAGTGGAATATGAAAGAGTAGTTCCCCAGCAGTGGACAATAAAACTATATTATAGTAAAGTGTACTGCATAGTCGGCTTCCAGTCTAACCAGGGTGCAGTTGAATACCAGTACTTTACATGGACCGACAGTCACAAACCGGAAAATACGATTCCCCTGGGTAAGACTGGTTGTCAGATTTTTGGGCCACTGACTACTTTAACGACTGTCAAAGACCTAAAAAATGACAGCCAGGACCAACGGCTAAACGTGTTTTCCGAGGCATGGAGGAAATTCAATAAGGAATGGGTGGTCACCCATCCACGGACCAACCTAGGCAAATGCGACTTAACCTTAAATTCGATTCGAGCGGCTGATATTACTACCGATATTAAACAAGACCTCCGTGAGGTGTTCTCGTTATAAATATGGAAAACAAAGTAAAGGAAGTCCCATTAAATCCGTTTCACAAACAGACCTGCATTTCATGTCCCACTAACAATACAGATCTAGAAAGAAATAACAAGCTATGCTGCACGAACGAGCCAACAGCTTCACCACAGAGCAGAAGGTTCTTACAGAAAGTCAGTTCCATACAAAGCGAGATGATACTGTCTTGTATGGATCAGAATGTTGGACCACAAAAAGGATTCATCATCACCATTATCAGCTTTTTTAATTTTCCCACTGTTGAGATATAGACGCGGGCCCAGTGCGGATTGGTAGATGTCACATGTCTTCGAATTGCTTTGTTCTGGATACGCCAGTTTTCTCATGTAGTTTTTCTTCACCGTATTGAGAGCAGTGGTGGTGAAATTTTCCACAAAGTAATGCGCCTGTCTGAGTTCGAACTCACGACACACTGCCCGTAAGTCGGGGCCGCCACCACTGGGCCACCGCTGCTCTCCAAAGGAGTTAATAAAAGGCATTTGCATGTGGCTTAGATGAGAACGCTGAAGGAGATTTATGGTGTAAAGCGAATGGATAAAATAAGAAATTAGTACCTACATATGTGATAACAATGATTGTTGCCTGTTACTTAATAACTTATTCAAAATCTGTCAAATGTAGAACCTGTCGATTGTAGAATCGGTCAAACAGAATCTGTTGATTGTAGAATCTGTGAAACGTTAGAATCTGTTGATTGTAGAATCTGTGAAACGTTAGAATCTGCCAAATGTAGAATATGATGCCAAAAGTAGAATCTATCAAATGTAGAATAAACGCATTAGAGGAGGTCTGAAAGTCGCGCTGGTGACTGAAAAGTTATCTGGTAATCGGTTGTCGTGGTATGGGCATGTGATGTGGAGGAATGTCAGAAACATCGTGAGGAAGTTTTGAGTATGAATGTAGATCAAAGAAACGATGGATGGAACTGTTTGAGGGATGATGTCGTTACAAAGGAGGTCACTGCTGAGATGACGAGTAATAGAGATGGAAAAAAACCCGCAAGTCAGACTCGCCCATGAGGGGTTCCGTAGCAGCAAGTAACATAATAGAAAAATGACGAATTCTAAAAAAAACTACTTACTAGATCTCGTTCAAACCAATATTCGGTGGAATTTTACATACTCGTAGTTATCTACAACATATATATTTTTTTAGTTTTATCGTACTCTTATTTTAGAAGTTACAGGGGGGACACACACATTTTACCACTTTGGAAGTGTCTCTCGCGCTAACTATTCAGTTTAGAAAAAAAATATTTTAAAAACCTCGATATCATTTTTGAAGACCTATCCATATCTACGTATGTAATTGATGAAAAATTTATTGATTTTTTTTCTATTTTTGTGTGAAAATCTTAATGCGGTTCACAGAATACGCACCAAGTTTCAACAGCATTATAGCTTGTATAGTTTCGGAATAAAGTGGCTGTGACATACGGGCGGACAGACAGACAGACAGACATGACGTTGACCTAAAAAGATATTGCACCGACTTACAATAAACTGGGATAACTGTTGTACGATTCTGTAAGACCTCGTTTTAAACTTCGAATCAGAATCCGCTGTGAGATTGTTGAACCCTAAAAAGATGTTGCACCGACTTACAATAAACTGGGATAACTGTTGTACGATTCTGTAAGACCTCGTTCTAAACTTCGAATCAGAATCCGCTGTGAGATTGTTGATTGGCATTTTAAAAACTCGGTTGATAATTCGAATTTACACTCACACCACCCTTGCAAGCGTGTTAGCGAGTTGAACACAAATAAAGTATAAAATGACTGAATAGCTAGTGGATGCAAGCGTTGCTACTGAATTTGAGGTCCTGGGTTCAATTCGAAGGTTGGACAAAGTGTTATTGGGTTTTAATCTTCAGGAATATTCCAATAACAGCCCGAAATCAGATCCGTGGCTGGTTAATAGCCTAGGTTCTCGCTCTATGATATGGGACTCTAACATAGCCGGGGAAAATTGTAGGTGTAGGTACTCACCTCAAGCCTGTGGACGGTTAGCTATGGGCTAGCTAGCCGTCCGGCCGTCTAATGACGACAGGCCGTGTCGACGGCGCGTTCGTGTTCCACGCGCGCGTGGTCAAAGAGAAGTCAGCATAAGGAAGGGGTCTGCAAGGGCCGATTCCTGCCGGGGTTTCGGGACTGTTCGAAAGAGATACAGTGGTCACGGAACATAAAGGTCAAGAAACATCGATGGGTTTAAGTAAGTAAAAGTCTGACCCCCCCCTCCCGCTCCGCCCAGAGTGGGAGAAGTTGTTTGATGATTTCGCATCCTAAATTAAAAAAAAAAGGTGTACTCATCTAGTAGACCTTAGCGGGTCTGCTTATTCCTTCGAAGATTACAGGCGTGATGATAGTGTTTCAGAACCAAGCTTCTGTAGGTACCTGTCTATTCTGTGGCAACTTGCCTGATTTATAACATTGCCGAGATATTGGACTTTGAAAAATGATACGTATGTGTACAAACTGCGCGAATACACCCGTCTTCTGTGATCGATGAGGGGCGGGACTTGCTATTGTTTTCGTATTACGTACGTGGTATTTTTTAAGAGAATGGCGTAGATAGAAAATCGATTTGAGACGTAGACGGCAATAAACAGAAAGTAAAAAAAAAAACATGCCGATAGAAGTGAAAACTCGTAGCCGGCTACGAGTGCTACGAGTGCTACGAAGCGTAAGGTGACGGTCACGCGAGTTCCATGATTTTTGTTCACTTAACAAAAAACGTAAAAAGTGAAAAATAACTTTAGCTTCAGAAGTCGATGACCATTGTTTGATTGATTTCGGTTTTTTGTCACGGACTTCTGAAGCTAAAGTTATTTTTCAATTTTTTGTGTTTTTTGAAGTCGGTTTTATTTTTCACTTTTTAGTGGTTCACTTGTGCTTACTCCTTCAGAACGTACCGGCGTGATGTCATGCGATGAACTGGTGTAAACAATAAACAGAAAAGAGATTTCAGCAATCCCACTCCATTTGCTATCATTTATTGAGGAGTTCCGTTGCCTATCTCCGAAGTTCTTCATAAGATCTTCACCAAATTGAAATGGCACTACTCTGTTGAAGTACTCTTCCAAAAACTACCCAAATCGTTTCGAGTGTGCCTATAAATTTTGAAGAGTTCTCTCTGTTTCTGCATGATCCCATCATCAGATCCTAACTTGATAAGACTACCTGTGAAGCATACCATACCCTTTCAAACAAAATAAAAATAATCTAAATCAGTCCAGCCATTTTCGAGTAATCAGGGAACAACCATAAAAAAGAGATTCCGACGAATTGAGAAGCTCCTCCTTTTGGATACCGGTTGAAGAGTGCTCGACTTCAAAAATCTAGTCAGTTTTGCCTCGCTAGCTCAAGTACCCATCCATATTTATGTCATGTCGTTTAGGTGCACATAATAAAATGAGTGCATATGGGGTTTTACTTTCAAAAATTTCTCAGAAGCAGCTCAGAGTCTCTAATATCACTATACTAATACTAACTAAAAACTCAATAAAACTTACCCGACCCTGGAATCGAACCCAGAACGTCTTGCTCAGCAGCCGTTTTTACTTGACACACAATGACATCGACAAAGTCTAAAGGGAAATCAATATACTACTACGAGTAAAATACAATACGATTAAACTACTATTATAACACTTACGTCCAAACTTCGTCACTTTTAATATTTTTTACTTGGCAAAGTCTTTAAAAGGGAAAACAATATACTAAAAGCTTCAGCACCGTTTCAGCACTTGAAGAAATTGTGACAAAATTTAACTGAGGCCCATTTTCAGGCAATTCCATTTAATTGCTTATTCGTGCCTGTTTCTAGTGGACTATAATTTGAGAGATTACTATAGTTAATAGTCACATAGAACAGTCTCGTTAGTGGAGTGGTCGCAAGTACGACTGCTGGGGGGGTTCTGGGTTCGATTCCCGGGTCGGGCAAAGTGTCATTGAGTTTTTTAATTAAGAATCTCGCAGTAGCAGCCACGTAGTTCGGATTTGTGCTTAGTTGACGGCAAAAGGCTGACCCCCTATTACATTTGAGTTAAAATATAACTGGTGAAATGTGGGGGTACTAATAGGTACACTTCTGCTCAAACCTTCGGGTATTCTGGTATTATAGGCGTTATTATACTCGTATGTTATTTTATTATCGTTAGTTGTACTATGAAACCACTTTAACTAAAGTATCTAACTATGTAGACGTTTGATACGTCTACATAGTTAGATAGCTCTTCGCTCGAAGTTAGGTTCTCGAGCAAAAACTTTCCTAGTTTTCCAACTAGTAACTATCACCGACCGTTTTCTGCTTGAAGAAATGTCCGTTACTTTAGCAGATATTGCACGTAAACTATATGCCTTTATTCTAGCGAATCTCTAGGCACGGCACGATAGTGGCGGTAAGTCCCCTCTTTGAGGAGTGGCTGGAGAGGCGCCACGGCGTCCTCACCTTCCGCCTGACGCAGGTCTTCACCGGACAAGGAGGTTTGGAAGGTATACCTGCACAGAATCGGGCGGGAGGAAACGCCCGGGTGTTTCCACTGCGAAAATCGACAGGAGGACACGGTAGAGGTCTGCCCCGCGTGGGCGGAACAACGCCGTGTCCTCGTAGCGGCGATCGGCGGCGGCGACCTCTCGCGTCCTGCCCTGGTTCAATCCATGGTTCGGAGCGAGACGGAATGGGAAGCCGTCACCTCCTTCTGCGAAGCAGTCATGCTAGCGTAGGAGGTGGCGGAACGTGAGAGGGAGAGAGCCTCTCTTCCCAGCCGCTGCGGGAGACGCACCGGGCGTCGGGGGTCACGTGGTGGCTACCGGCCACCGTAGACGCGGGCCTGTGGACGGTTAGCTATGGGCTAGCTAGCCGTCCGTCCGTCTAATGACGACAGGCCATGTCGACGACGTGTTCGTGTTCCACGCGCGCCTCAAAGAGATGTCAGCATAAGGGGAGGGGCCCGCAGGGGCCGAATCCTGCTGGGGTTGCGGGCCTATTCGAAAGAGATACCGCGACCCCGGAACATAAAAGGCGAGGTATACCACAACTGATAAAATAAAAACTTTTTTGAAACAAACATACTACATACATACATTGCAAGTTAAATAAAAGCTTTTAAACGGTAAACAAAGTCACTGACTGCCGAAAATAATGTAAGTTTAGATTTTAAAATGTTTTTTTTTGAAACTCTACCTATTTTTTTTGGAAAAAAGTTTTTTTCTGTACTATTTCCATAGACAACTTCATAAACATTAACTAACAGTGCCCCTTGTCAATGTTATCAGGCTCCATAATATCTTGATGTAGGACTAAGACATTATCATCATCTGCCTAGCCTTTTCCCAACTATATCGGGGTCGGCTTCAAGTCCAACCGGATACAGCTGAATACCAGTATTTTACATGGAGCGACTGCCTATCTGACCTCCACAACCATTTTATACTGGGCAATACGATAACCATTGGTAAGACTGGTTGTCAGGCACAAAACACGACATCAAAACTTTCAAATAAACCTCACTACATGATCACAAACATTCTCCACAACTATAACCTTCATATTTATTGGTGCCATTAACGCTATCAAAGGATATTCCTTTGATCTGCAAAGTTAGTAAGGGCCTCATTCTGTATTCTCCGATAGTTCAGTGACTATCGAACTTTGTCTAGCGGGAATGTTGACGACCCCGCAATATTACTGATCAATGTACGCGGCATCTAGGGAGTAGGGTTAAAGATCTATCATAAAAATATTGTAAGGTTCATAAAATTAACATAAATGATAAAATGAAAATTTAAACAGGTGTCCTATAAGATCCCTTTTAACGTAGCCCTTCAGAGAATATGTTACCGTTTTTTGTATAGTTACTAATTCAGGAAACAAGTACGTTCCAACTCCTGAGTTAAGAACGTCCGAACTTCAGCAATTATTCCTTGTTACAAGTTCTTGTTTAAAACTTGCAAGCAACTGCCGTTCCGTTCCTTTTTTGTTGTTTGAAGTTCACATCACTCAAGAAACTTGTTTGACGCAGTAAGTAGGAAAGTTATTGATTTCAGTAACTAGCTTATGTTGTTTCAGATCTATAAAATGGCTTTTGATATGTATAAAGGGTGTAAAACAACTCTTCACGAAGCCGAAAGGCACTTGTTCTCCCCATCATTGCGATCATTTTTTTGTTCTACACCATACCTGGGAACCTACTAGTTTCGGAGATATGGGGGGTCAAAGTTACAACTTTTTGACGAGTTTTTTTTAAATACCTACAAGTTTTTTTTGTAAGATTTTGACTTTTAACACCTCCACGACCCCCGCGTACTATTCAATCCATCCATCACCACAAGGTTTTCAGTGCGTTACATTGAGTTCTACCACAAAACATGATTATTTGTAACCTCAAAAAAAAAAAGTTATCCAGCAAAAATTTTTGCGTATAGTTACTTAGTTTGATGTACAGAATGCTTGGTTAACGGATTTGTGATAAGGTGGTTTACACCCTGTATAAACATCCATGACTCGGAAACAAATGTATCAAAACAACAGCTGTCGAAATGTGAGTGTACTATTAGGTGCACCTTTGTCACAAGGCCAAATGTGGGTGCACTATTAGTTGCACCTCTGCCACAAGGGCAAATGTGAGTGTACTATTTAGGTGCACCTCTGTCACAAGGCCAAATGTGGGTGTATTATTAGGTACACCTCTGTTACAAGGCCAAATGTGAGTGTACTATTAGGTGCTCCTTTGTCACAAGGCCAAATGTGGACGTACTATTAGGTGCACCTCTGTCACAAGGCCAAATGTGGGTGCACTATTAGGTGCACCTCTGCCACAAGGCCAAATGTGGGTGCACTATTAGGTGCACCTCTGCCACAAGGCCAAATGTGGGTGTGCTATTAGGTACACCTCTGTCACAAGGCCAAATGTGAGTGTACTATTAGGTGCACCTCTGTCACAAGGCCAAATGTGGGTGCACTATTAGGTGCACCTCCGCCACAAGGCCAACACTATTAGGTGCACGTCTGCCACAAGGCCAAATTTGGGTGTACTATAAATCAGGTACACCTTTGCCTAAACCTTCGGGGATTGCAGGCGTGATGTTATGTAGGTACGTAATGTTCTCTGTTAGCAAATATTGAAATTCTCATACCCAAAGTTTTTAGCTCTAGTGCAGACCTTCTACCTTCCTCACACCCCCTCTTATCATATGCTAATGTACTTTGAGCACAAACTTTGTCGTATGCAAGTACTCGACGCATTCGGTGCACATCTGCACCTCTTACTTCCAAACTCCTGCGTCAGACTACTTACTGAAAGTGCTTCTAGCCTGTTTCAGATTCCGTGTCATTTGGTTCGAAAAGTTACAGAAATTACTTACATAAAAGGTCTAGAATTACAGAATTAATACCGATATGAACTTGAGCCAGTCAGAAAGCTAGCATATCCGTGTAATAAAAGTGACAAACACGAAGTTCCGGTACCGCGCTAAACTTCTTTTTTATAGTGTAGTTGGTGGCTTATCTGCGTGTCCGAGTTTTTATGCCGCCCATGGGCCTCGGACTTAGCTTACATCATCATCAGCCTATAATGTTCCTACTGCTGGGACACGGCCTCCTCTCAATGAGAGGAAATGGGCTATAATCTACCACTCGGGCCCAGTGCGGATTGGTAGATTTCACATGTCTTCGAATTTTTGGTTCTAGGACATGCTGGTTTCCTCACGATGTTTTCCTTCACCTTTTTGAGAGCAGCGGTGATGAAATAAATTACACAAAGTAATGCGCCTGTCTGGGTTCGAACCCACGACTACTGTTTGTAAGTCGGGGACGTCACCACTGGGCCACCGCTGCTCAGTCGGGCTTCAGTCAGCTTACATGCTGTCAAGTATTTCTCTCAGACATGCTGGTTTTCTCACAACGTATTCCTTTGCCGAAGCAAAAAATAATTATAGAATACGCATAATTATGATGAATCCGAAAAATCAAAAGGCACGTGCCTTTAGGTTAGAATTCGAGAACTATGACTTGGCAGTCCGATTGTCATACTACTAGGCTATCGTTGATATCGCGCTAAACTATAATACGATAGTTATGATGATCGATATGATGGTGATTATTCCTGAGATGGTGATAATTCCTATTCAAAATAATGTTTACTAATTTGTAATACTTTGCCACTCTCACATATTATGATCATATTTGATACGCGAGTTCGCAATAAATCAATAGTAAAACATAAGAATCACACACCGACCTCCGCATTAGTTTTCAACTCACTGAATAGACACTTTTTTTTTCTCTTTCTTCGTAAAAAAAAACAAAAGAACGAATCACGTTTATCAAGATGGCAACACTCGCTCAAGGATTTAATTCATTTGGATGAGTCAGAGATCAATCAAGTTGGTACTGTGTCGGAAAACCGAACAAGAACGATGGAGTTAGGGATGCACGATACTCACTTTTGGATTGAAAATCTCATCATCATCATTCTCCACAGCCTAGCTTCACCCACTGCTGGGTATAAGTCTCTGTTTGTTTGTGAAAATCTCCAGGCTCCTTTCTCTTCAATATAAAAAAAAATATATCCGACGCATACCGCACCTGCCGGGAGACAGCTTGGTTATGTGGGACTTACACATACTAAAACACACCATAGTGAGCCTTCTGCCGCCGTATGAGCCGCGAGATCTGTTACGCATGCCATTCGCGACCATACCAGCGCAGCCCGTTTAAAGCACTTAACTCCTTTGGCGATGTCTGGGCTTACCTGAAACATCGCCACCACTAGCATATTGTTTGGTACGAACCTGGAGTTGGTTATGTGGGAAGAAACTCAGTGGGCCGAAAGAAGAATCGTGAGGTCCGGGCAATGTGACGACGGATCCCTAGGCTCCTGTGCTTATAACCTCATACAAGTTTAATACGTAATGGTGTGGCAACAATAAGTCGGTACTTTGTATCAATACAAATTCGCAAGATTTGTAGGTACTTATTAATCCAGGAATTCTTTTGTCATCCCCCTTATGTGTTCTTTTGAATTGACTGATCATGTAATTTAGGACAATGTGGATCGTAATGTTATCAATCCAAGCGTAATAAATATCGTATTCGTTTTGTCGGAGTATCGATACTGTAAAGTATCCGAACGGGTCGTACATCACTAGAAGGAGTATTCCATTGGATTAGTTCCAGTGTATTACACATTCATACGGAATTTGGAACTGTTTTTTACAGTTCGGAATATGTAAGTATACTCTTCTTTGTATTTTGTGACCCTTTTGATCATTTCGTATTGGAGATGTTCATAGAAACTTGCTTTGATGTTATGAGTAGGCCTTTTTTTGAAATAAGGGAAAATACGAGACTGAAGATTTCATGTTATAATTATCTAGCTGGATTTCGAGTCAAGTCAAATAAAAAGGCGGGCCTATAGGATCGGTGTATTTGTAAAAAGGTCAGTAAATTGAAAATCATATTGGATCATGGAGATTTTATTAAATGGTAATCTATTTTTTTTTTAATGCAATGCAGTCTTGCATCCTAGGTCTAGTGGTCGCAAGTGCTACTGCTGCGTTTGAGGTCCTGGGTATTTTATTTTATTTTATTTTATTTATTATGGGACAATAAACAGCTACAATATATAACATCTACAAATAACAATAATATACATATGAAGTATTAACAATATTGCAGCCCACTACATTATCCGCATGTTAACAAAATTAGGATAAGGTAAAAAGTGCCACTAGATTAAGCATTACTCAGATATGTGTATAAATTGAAATGAGAAAAAAAAAATAGATTATTAAATAAATACAATAAAAAAATTAAATTTAAAAGAAAGAAAAATCTAATTGAAGTTAAAAAATATATAAATTTGGGATCATTCGTTATTATTACAAATAAGAATTGAAATTATGTAAAATAAGGAAATTGACATCACATCACCGTACAATTACAAATTCATACAATTAATTAATATAAATAATTAAAATGGTTGACATAAATTAAATTAATAATAATAAAGGACTTTCACTATTTCTTATTAGCATTAGATAGGATTTTAAAAACATTGGACTTAAATTTCGATTTGGAACATACAAAAATATCAATATCAATGAAGCTGCTATTATAGGATTCCACCATGCGACGAATAGGGCAACGCAATCCTGAATTAGTCCGACAGGTATTTACTGCGAACAATGTACCTGCACGGACACTACGCTTATTCACAGTGCGGGGGACCACATAACACAACTTACTCGTGAGATCAATGGAATCGAAGTAATTATGAACAATACCATGTAGTACGTTGGCTTCTAGAAATTTTCGCCTAGATTCTAATGTTAACATGCCATATTTATTTAGTAATTGTGAGTAGGACAAGCACCTTTTGTAACACCTATAGTACATGGAGCGAAGAAATTTACGCTGGACCTTCTCTATCATATCTATATATTTCTTATAAAACGGGTTCCAAATAGAAACGGCGTATTCGAGCTGCGAGCGTACAAGCGTCTTGTATAAGTAAAGATAGGTGGAGGGCCGTTTGAATTCTGTTGATGATCTCATAATAAAGCCATACATCTTAAACGAGTTATTTACAATTCTCTCCACGTGTTGATTAAGTGATAGCTTATTATCAAGTAGAACACCAAGATCTTTTACAATGGAGGTGTTACATAGAAAAGTGTTATTAAGCTTATACTTAAAATTTGTGATACGTTTATTTTTCGTGAAATTTATATAATGACATTTGGAGACGCTCAAGTGTAATTTGTTCTCAAGACAGTATGCTGAGAGTCTGTCTAAGTCTTCTTGGAACATTAGACAGTCTTCTATTGTATTAATAATTTTAAAAGCTTTCATGTCGTCGGCATACATAAGAAATTTTGTACTTAAAAAGCATTTCCAAATGTCATTTATATATATATTAAATAGGAGTGGTCCCAGGATTGAGCCCTGTGGAACACCAGAGGTTATAGATACCGTATCTGACTGATGGCCACTCAGAACCACCTTCTGTGTTCTATTCTGAATGTAGGATGAGAACCACCGGAGCAAGTTTCCCCGTATGCCATTAAATGCAATTTTATTAAGTAGAATTTCATGATCGACCTTGTCGAAGGCCTTCTTGAAATCTGTGTAAACAGTGTCCACCTGCAAACGCCTGTCCATGTTTTCATAAAGGTAGTTGGTGAATATTAATAAATTGGAAACAGTAGATCGGTGCTTAACAAAACCATGTTGTTCAGGAATCAAAACGTTGTGCAGGATAGGATAGATTTCGTTATGAACGAGTCTTTCAAAAAGCTTTGGCAAGGTCGATAGGATTGAGATGGGTCGATATTGCTCAATATCATGTTTCGAGCCTCCCTTGTGTACAGGCGTTACATTGGCCCGTTTCCATATTTCAGGAAACACCCCTTCACTCAGACATTTATTGTAAATGATAAGAAGAGGTCTGTAGATGCTATTAGCGGAAGCCTTGAAGAATAGAGCTGGATATCCGTCAGGGCCAGCCCCTTTGGACGGGTCGAGGTTTTTCAACTCCTGAAGTAATTTAGATTCCTCGATACATAGGTTATCAATTATGACGTTAGCGTCACAGTGAGTTGGCGGGGTCCATGTCGGCAATGTGGGCGATGCAGGTTCGAACACTGACAGGAAGTAGTCGGAGAACATATTGCAAACCTCGTCTGGAGCACTTGACTTAAGGTTTTGGTATTGCATCGTAGATGGGACACCTGATTTATCCTTGCGATTAGCTACATAAGTCCAAAAGCATTTAATATTAGTGGTGAGATTATCCTCAACGGATTTAATGTAAGCGGAATAGCTGGAGTTACAGGCTTCTTTAAAGGTCGATCGGTATTCGGCAAACATGTTGTAGTCTTTAATGTTTTTGAACTTCTTCCACTTTATCCAAAGGCGCTGTTTCTTTTTGAAAGTTTTAATTAAGTGAGGAGAAAACCAAACAGGAAATTCAAGTGCTCGAGACTTTACTAAAGGAACGTTCGCTGAGACAATGTTGCCCAAAACATCATAAAATTTTTCCACCGCTTCCTCAGAAGAAAGATGATCCAACAGAACCGACCATTGGACTTCGTCGATTTGTTCATTGATAACTTCATAATTGGCCTTACGGAAATCGTATTTTTCCAAAGGTTTTCTTTTCATAGTTTGCATTGATAAACCTATGGGGGCTATCGCAACAAACGGAGGGTGGTGTGGATCTATAGGTAGTAAGGGATCTATTGGAGGGCTCAAAGTGCTAATAATGTTAGAAATGAACAAATCGAGAATTTTACCGCTACCATTAGCTATGCTATTATATTGGTAAGCATCTAAGGTTGACATTAGCTGAAGGAGTTCTAAGCATATAGGGGAGGATCCTGTGCAAGTCATGCCAGTGGTGTGTTGCTGACTACCGGGCAGGGCTGCTTGCCAAGTAATATCCGGAAGGTTATAATCTCCAGCAATGAATACAGTCATCACGTCAGGTTCATTCAGTACGTCCTGCAGTGTGTCGAAGTGAGAGCCATAAATATCAGCGGTCACCCAAGGTGGTATGTATACTGCACTAATAACGTGCATTTTGGCACTGTTATTTTTAGTTGGAAGTCCCACCATGAGATGCTCAATGCAGGAGGTGGAGTTATTATGCAAACGATTAGAAACGTTAAGCAAACATGAACGAAGTTCCCGCAACACTGCGATGAGGACCCCGCCGCCATCCCGTTTTTTTGTTGTACTACGGTCTCGGTCGCATCTGTAAACAACATATCGAGGATCCACGAGCTCAACGCTAGCAATATCGGGCACAAGCCATGTTTCCGTTAGAATTATAACGTCATACGAAAACGATAAAATGTTTACAAACAAGGTATTCAGTTTGGTTCGTAGACCTCTACAGTTTTGGTAGTAGATTGATATTTGGTCGCTGTTATCCATAACCACAGTAGTTTACTATAAATTTATATAAAACAACAAATTTTGTGTACCAAGTAATAGCCAAAATACAGCAGAAACACGCGGCAACATAAAACCCACATATGATAGGATCGAGAATGGCCAACATCACATTTACATAAAAATAATAATCGGCTAAATCATACCCACAATTACAAAAGACATTCAAAATTTTCAATTCGTATAAGTATTGTGTTAAAATTAGATGCAACATAGTAATGAACATAATATTATAGTCCCAATAATTGCCAGAAGCTAAAATTAAGTCCAAATAATATGAAAATGGAATAGAATAGAATGTTAAAATAATCAAAATTTCTAGATTTACAATAAATGAGGTTGGTGATAATAATATAATTAGAATTAGTAACACATGCAACATAGAAAATATAACATTACTTAACAAACACAACAAATACATGACAAACGACGACAAATATAAAAAATGAACAGTGGTTGTGCCCACTGCACAACCACTGTTCATTTTTTATATTTGTCGTTATTTTTATTCCTGAAAAGAAGAAACAGCTATTCAGCTGGTTTCGCTTTGGTTTTAATTTTATTGAGATCGCTTTCTCCACGTATTGCGAATGCATTTTCACCCTCACGCTCACGCACCAGTATGGTACCATTTTTGATCCATACAAATTTGTGATTGCGATTGTTAGCGAGTTCACGGGTTTTACGAAATAACTGTTTCTTCCGTAAGGTTAAGTGCTCATTCACGTAGATAGATGTAGATGTACCAGTTATACCGATCTGGTCAGACTTCAGTGACTTAGCTTTACGAAATGCGCTAAGCATGTTGTCCCTCTGTAGGCGCGTAGCAAACTTGAGAATGATGTTTTTCGGTCTTGTGCTTTGTTGGTGCGCGTGGGGTACCCTATGCACGGAAATAATGTCATTCAATAAGACCGGGGACTTAAGTGCACTTCCTACGGCTTGGATAATGACTGGTAAGTTTTCATTGCGCCCCTCCGGCACGTTGCATATTTCCACATTACACTGCCGAGCCTGCTGTTCCAACACGTCGATCTTAGCCTCCAGGTTACCGACTAACAGCTCCGATACAGCTGGTGCGTGTGTACCGCTCAGTTCCTCTACACGCTTCTGTAGGATGTCATGTTCCACCGACTGGCTCTGGGCACTGGCTTGAAGCGTTATGACGTCATTGCGGAGATCGGAGACCAGCTGTTTTAAGAGGATTTGCTCTGCACGTAGTGTTTGCATTTCCTTCTGAATGTCGGTAAGAGTAGACTTTATATCGTCACGCAACTGACGCATGTCTGAATTCATGTCACTACGCCATTGACTTAAAGTTGATTGCAGATTAGCAGTGAACGATACAAAGTCTGCATTGGTGCTAGGCTTCGACGACTTTTCCGCGGTCATAGTTTTATTGCCCAAGCTGGTGGATGAGCTAAGATAACTCTGGTCCAAGTTATCACATGACATGTCCATAGAGAGGTCATCAGCTGGGAGTTCAGTATAACTGCGCACAGGCGTATTTACGTTTGACCTAGCACGTCTCGTAACGTTACAGCAAGCTGGGCATTTCCAGGTAGCTTTATACTCAATGTTCAGGGCCTCATACTGCTGTGATGTCACATTCAAGCATTCATAATGGTATTTACCACCACATACAGAGCAGTGGAGGATACCATTGTCCGCTGATGATGTATCAGTACAACACTGCATACTGAGTGAACAAAGGTGTTATGTTCAAAGTATTTAGAACACAGTTACTATGGAGCCCTCTATAACTTTCTTGTTGCACTGCGATGGTGTATTGGAGTGTCAGCGACTAGTAGCGCCCTCTATGCTTTTTGATGCAATCGGCTCAGATCAGGATCGAGACAAATCAGGGTTGTGGTCGATACCTACAATAGTTTTTAAGCAATACCGCTATTCGATAACAGATGGCTCTGGTACCAGTTTAAGCTTTGTTGAAATGACGAAGCGATTTTGAACAAGCTAGTGGGTTTTTAATAAGGCAAAAGGCACTGCCAGCAACCACAATTGTACGCTTCACTACTATAAAAACACGGGGAAAGACAATAAAATCGTTTCTTTGGCCCAGTAATAATACCCTTGTCCACGAGATGCGATTGTTTCATCTAGTTTAGTTCCCGCTATTTGCCACTTCACAACACAATTCACAGCATGTAGATCGTCCACTTGTAACTCAATAATGTTTTTGCACTTGTAAACTTTGATGTAAGCAAAAGAAATGATAGATAAAATAACTTAATCTATTTTTAATAATTATTCGAATACGGAGCGTCGTAAGAAGAAAACTTATACTTGCGCCCTCTAGTGGCTAGAGTGTGACTTCAGTGTCGAGCAGTGGATTTTCAACCCAGAGTTTACGTTTATATCTGGCTGATATTAATAGGTACATGGGACTTAAAGATAACCGACGAAACGTGGTAAGAAAATAAAAAGTTTGTAACTTTCTTTAGAAAAAGGAAGTAGGCACATACAAAACTTCCATTTATACTCACACAAAATCATCTAGAGCTAGAAACATAACAGGAGATTAAACTGGGAAACTTCCAGAACACGAATTGTTATCCAAATTCAGCAATAACAATGCTGTTCGTATAATTTGAGAAGACGAAGAGGTGTTGATGTCACGAACATAAATGTAGGAATATGCGAGCGCCGCCCGGGTAGGGTTGAAATGCTTTTGTGATATCATGGATATGTCCTGTATACCTACACACGTTATGTTGGATTCTAAATTCAAATATTAAGCATTGCAATCAATTTGCTTTCTAGTGAATATCTTTTACTAGAATCACGGTTATGAGTCCTGGTGACTGAGGTCACGTAGAAGTGGTAATTAAAATGGATGCTTAGATCTTGCATAAAACACGAAGTTTCCCATGTATTGCAAATTCGATACTTAGCAGTTTCAGATTGGTATGTCTGTTAAAAACTGGTGTTATAAAACTGTATTAATTAGGATGAGATTAAAAAACTTTACTGAACACAGTGTCATCGTCATCTATACTAATATTATAAAGCAGAACAGTTTGTTTGTTTGTTTGGTTCAACGTCTAATCTCAGAAACTACCGGCTCGAATTGAAAAAATATTTGTGCGTTGGATAGTCCATTTATTGAGGAAGGCTATAGGCTATACAAAATCACGCTAGGACCACTAGGAGCCGAGCAGCAATGAAAAATGTTACATAATCGAGGGAAATTTTATTCCCTTTGTGAGCTTTTTCTCTCTTATGTCACGCAGACGAAGTTGCGTGGGCTAGCTAGTCATTCATAATGTTTTTGGCACTGTCGTTCGACTGGCAAACGAGGTAAGTGAAGCAAGTAATGGAAGTGAGAGAAAGTCCGGTGGGTTGACCGTTGGACTTCAAGTCATAGATCTCGAGTTCGAACCCAAGCCACCTCTGATTTTTCGGATTCAAACCCGCATTGCATAATTTTCACTTGCTTCGCTAAAGGAAAACATCGTGAGGAAACCAGCTTGCCAGATATTTCTTGATGGCATGTAAGCCAAGCAATAACATAGCTTTGTGTAATTTATTTCATCACCACTGCTCTCAAAACGGTGAAGGAAAACATCGTGAGGAAACCGGCATGTCATAGAATCAAAAATTCGAAGACGTGTGACATCTACCAATCCGCACTGGGCCCGCGTGGTAGATTATAGCCCATTCCCTCTCATTGAGAGGAGGCCGTGTCCCAGCAGTGGGAACATTATAGGCTGATGATGATGATGATGTAAGCCAAGTTAGAGGCCCATGGGCGTCATAAATACTCCATCACCAGGTTAGGTATTAACCACACGATGAACAAGAAGAAGACTACAGGAAAACAAACAAATGTGCAAAAAAAAACGTGTACGTGGTAACAGCATTACGTACAATAGGGTATATCACCAAATAAATCTAATTACTTAGTTCGTAAGGTCGATTATGAAAAAAAAAATTGAACCGTATTTTTTCTTTTGTTACGTAAACCAAAATTAAAGAAGATGCGACGCTTTTAAAATTCTCAAAACGCACGGGGCCTTCTGACGTTACGAGACCCCACTCCCGAGTGTTGAAGCGTTGATCTTTGTCAATATTCATTGATTTACAAAAACAAAAATAGAAAGAAGAGAAAGAAAAGAAAGAAAAAACATTTATTTGGCACACGCCACAAGTGCACACGCTATAAAAATAATAATACGTGTAAATACGTGTCCATTATTTTCCAATACTCTAACTGACGGACTAAATAGATTTATTGATGGTGGTAACTAGCCTGATCTTTCGGTACAAAAATGAAGTCCACTCTATTATCCCAGTTTTCCTTTCTATTCCCGATCAGTAGGTCAGGGTGAGCAATAGAAATTCTTTGTCCTGCACAATAAATAGTAATTGGCAACCCCAGCACTGTAAGGGAAGTGGCCATTAAGGGGCGGTTCCACGGCTAATAGGGATGCCTCTACGCTTCGGAATGGATTGTGCTATCAGATAACATGCATTGAATGTCTACGACCGTTTAAGTTATATTAGAAGTCATGGAATTGTTTTTGATATTACGAGACGAGGATCTGGTAGTTTGTGTTGTACATACAGGGTGTATTTCACCTCATCACAAAGCCGTTAACCAAGCATTCTGTATATCAAACTAAGTAACTTTACGCAAAAAATATTGCTGGGAAACAACTTTTTTTTTTGAGGTTATAAATCATGTTTTGTGGTATAACTCAATGTAACACACTCAAAACATTGTGCGGATGGATGGATTGAATAGTACGGGGGTCGTAGAGATATTTAAAGTAAAAATCATGCGATAAAAAGTGGTATTTAAAAAAAAGCTTGTCAAAATCTTGCAACTTTGACCCCCAATATCTCCGTAACCAGAAGGTTCCCAGGTATAGTGTAGAGCAAGTGCCTTTCGTATTCGTTAAGAGGTGTTTTACACCCTTTATGAAATGTAGGTGTTCTTAATAACCCTTTCGGGAGTACAGGCGATAGGATAAGTTAAGAAAAGATATATTTTATTTGCTCAATACATGTGTCATATACAATAATAAAAAGTGCATGTAGGATAACATTAATTCAGAAAATCGTTCAGACGAGTCGATCGTTCGAATAAGTAAGTACCTATGTATTTACAAACAAAAAGTATCTCTCTGGTGTCCACGACACAAGCCTTGCTTAGTGTGGCACTAGGTTGTGCTGTGTGTAATGTCCAGCGATATTATTATTATACATGGCGTGCAAATGTTTTAAAATTCTAAAATTGAGATTCTGAGATGTACAGTAAGCAAAACAGTTAGATTTACAGGCTAGCAATCTTCTTACTACTATTATAAATGGAAAAGAGAATGATTATAACCCTTTTCCATCATAACCCTTTTTCATCTCTCTGTTTGCAATTTCATCCAAATCCTTTCAGTGTTTTCTGCGTGAAAGAATAACAAAAATCGATCTTTACAGACTTTTACATTTATAATAGTCGTAAGAAGATTGCTAGCCTGCATCCATTACCTAACTCTTTTGTTGACTGTACTAGATTATTAGTAAGTAATTATGTTAGTGATAATTCTGTTTATTGCGTCGTCACCATTTATTTTAAGAGTCAATAGAAATTCTATCACTCAACGACAGAAGTACTTTAAAGAAAAGTGCCATTTTAGTCGCAAACGAAAATCATAAAGTTAGATTTATTGGTTCTAGACCGGCACGTTCTGCGTGTCTAGAAAAGCCTTGTCGAGACGTAGACATGATTGTGTACTTTTTATGTCCTATTTTATGATTCGTCTGACTGTGACAATCAGGTGGAAAATTGGGAGAGGCACCTTTAGTGCTTTTTCGGAATGGTTGCTGAATGGTGCTGATCCATGCGTCATGTTCGTGAACGGGCGCTGTCAGTTGTGACTGTTCATCTCTTAGTTGCCATGGCTTAATTTAATGAATTGATTTTTTTTAATATGGACACTTTTAACGTTCACATCTTGCTACATTGTTCTCACATAATATACCATCTCAACATGAATGATGTAACCAAGATTTTGTAACAATTATTTGATTTAAAAGAGTGTACATGGTATTCTTGCCCGTTCTTCTCCATAGAGATCTACGCTAGGGAAGTACTTTCACAGATTTTATGTCTGGGACTATTGCTACATTTAATTTCATCTTTGTTCGACAATTCAAAAGTGCCTAATGTACTGAACAGCTGATATTTTTTTTGCTAATAAAAGTGGTTTGTTATCATGAGTACAATGACGTGTTAATTCAAATCAAATAATTTATTCGCATAATATGGGTAAATAGATGGTAAATAATTGTTACATTTCAAATCTAACAATAAGGATCCTCATATAAACCATTTCTGGTATACGAAATATAAAATAAAAGTTTAAAATAACAAAGTAAGTACCAGTAAATAAAGTATTGTACCAGTAAAGTATTGTATGTAACGTTTGTGATGAGAAAATAAACATATATATTATTATTCCTTTATTCAGTTTTCAACAAACTCTTTACATTTTTAAATATTAATATAAAAATTTATAAAAAAATTGGATGCCTGTAAAGTCGGTATACAGGCGAAAGTTTTACGTGACAACGACTTTGAGTGGTAAAATAATTTTAATGTGAATATTCCTTCGTATAGTAGGAAGAAGGATGAAATGAACCGGTGTGTATTATTGGTTTATATATTGAAATATTTAAAACATACATGTGGTGCCATCTATTTTCGTTATGTGCATTATACCGTCTGTGTAAAAATTAAAAAAAAAAACTGTCAGGCTGTTGAAGCTACTACGTGTTTTAATAGGTTATGGGCCCAGTCTCATATTTCCCGATAAAAAGTTGGTTTTTCGATCTGCAAATTAGGAAATACTGTATTCTCTGAAGTTACTCGTTTGTGAACTGTATTCTGTGACCAAAATTGTTCAGATTAAGAACTGTATAGTGAGAAAATCGTTATTCAAAAATCACGTTCTTGAACAATGGCCGCCAGTTACATTGTAAATGTACCGAAGCTCAAGGGTCGAGAAAACTACGATGAGTGGGCGTTTGCCGCTGAGAATTTTCTCATCCTAGAAGGAGTGGACATCAACAAGAAGCCAGCTGCCGTTCCTCCAGAAATTGATGTGCAAAAGGCAAAGGCGAAGCTGATTATGACAATTGACTCATCGCTTTATGTTCATATCAAGGATGAGAAAACTGTTTATGATGTGTGGGCACGTCTAAAATCACTCTTCGATGACTCGGGATTTCAAAGGAAGATCAGTTTGCTACGAAAACTTATTTCTATCAGATTAGAGGATTGCGATTCTATGACTTCCTATGTGAACCAGATTGTGGATACGGGACATAAATTACGAGGAACAGGTTTTCAAATTACTGATGAATGGATTGGATGCTTGTTATTAGCGGGATTAACGGAAAAATTCTCCCCGATGATAATGGCCATAGAGCATTCAGGAATGACCGTGAGTACAGACGTCATCAAATCTAAATTATTAGATATGAGTGCAGAGGTTGGCAGCTCTGAAAACGAAAGTGCGTTCTTGTCGAAAAGTTGGCAGCGTAAAAAACAGGTTCCTACCTCTATGGTTGGCAGCAACAACGCAGAAATGACAAAGTCGAAAACGTCATCTGTCGAACCTGTCAACAAGACGATTCGATGCTATAAATGTAAACAAGAAGGACATTATAAAAACCAGTGCAAGAACAAAAACAAAGATAAAGAAAGCACAGTGTTTAGTGGTTTTTTCTCAAACTCAACATACAACAAAACGGATTGGTATGTTGATTCAGGTGCCAGCACCCATATGATTTGCGACAAAGAACGTTTGTCAGATATTTCCTATAACCCGTACGTGAAACAAATTGTAGTAGCCAATAAAACAACAGTACCAGTGTTATGCTCAGGAAAGACGAAGTTGACTACGATAGTAGATGGTTCAGAGCACGATATTAGCGTGCAAAGTGCCATGTGCATTCCTAACCTTACCACTAATCTTCTCTCAGTTAGTGAGTTGATTCGAAACGGAAATAGAGTGACTTTTGAAGAAAATATCTGCAAAATATTTAACAAGAACAATAAGCTTGTTGCAAAAGCACATCTAGTGAATGGAGTGTACAAGTTGGACATCAAAAAGGAGTGTTTATTGGCAGGTTCAGCAATGCAAGAAAACGGTATGTTATGGCATAGAAGGTTGGGCCATATAAACAGTAAACATCTGAACAGCATGAAGAATGGCGCTGTAGAGGGGATTTCCTACTCCGATAAAGCCGAAATTGGCAAATCCCAGTGTATCACATATTGTGAAGGGAAGTTAGCAAGATTGCCTTTCTCACACAGAGGTTCCAGGTCGGACAGTGTATTGGAGGTCGTACATGCGGACGTTTGTGGTCCCATGGAGACAGTATCCATAGGAATGGCAAGGTATTTTCTCCTATTTATAGACGACTACAGCAGAATGTCATTTGTTTATTTTCTGAAGTCTAAGAGCGAAGTGATGATGAACTTTAAAGAGTTTAAAGTTATGGCAGAAAAGCAAACAGGAAAGTTCATTATGGTACTGAGAACAGACAATGGTGGAGAATTTTGTTCTTCAGAATATGAAAGTTTTTTGAAGAAAGCAGGGATAATGCATCAAAAAACAAACCCCTACACGCCAGAGCAGAATGGCATGTGTGAAAGATTGAACAGAACTGTGGTTGAAAGAGCTCGATGTCTTCTGTCCGATGCTAAAATGGAAAAGAAATTTTGGGCTGAGGCGGTAAACACCACAGTTTACCTGCGGAATCGAACTTTGGCATCAGGTTTAGAAAAAACACCTTACGAGCTCTGGACTGGAAAAAAGCCAAATCTAAGCCACATTCGTGTTTTTGGAAGCACTGCAATGGCCCACATTCCTAAAATAAAGAGAGCAAAGTGGGACAAGAAGGCGGAAAAGTATATTCTTCTTGGATATACAGAGAATACCAAGGGATATAGATTATACAACCCTGTAACAAAGAGCATTATCACAAGCAGAGATGTTGTAATCATGGAGTCTAGTCAAGACTCAGACATGGTTCAAGCTGTGGTAGAGGAGAAGAAAGAAAATACTTTCAAATATTCAGGATGTATAGTTTCTCATGAATGTAGGAAGCAGCAGACAGTGGCCCTGTCCAGCACAGAAGCCGAATACATGGCCATTTGTGAGGCTAGTAACGAGGCAATTTTTCTGAAAAGGTTATTGGGAGAACTCATTAATGTAGATAATGTGCCTGTATTATTGTATAATGACAACCAAAGTGCACAAAAATTGACAAAAAACTCCATGTTTCATAGAAGAACCAAACACATAGATATTAAATTTCATTATATTAGAGAAGCTGTAGAAAAGAAACTTGTTAAGATTGCATACCTAAATACTTTAGAAATGCCAGCTGATTTGTTGACGAAAAGTTTATGTAAAATGAAACACACAAATTTCATGCAACAATTGGGTGTTGTAAAATTATATTAGGATTTATTCTGTTTAGATTATTTCAATAAGAGGAGATATTGGTTTATATATTGAAATATTTAAAACATACATGTGGTGCCATCTATTTTCGTTATGTGCATTATACCGTCTGTGTAAAAATTAAAAAAAAAAAACTGTCAGTCTGTTGAAGCTACTACGTGTTTTAATATGTATGCCTATCTCTCTCACTCTCTCTCTCGGACGCGTGCCTCTCACTCGCTCTCATTGTGAGCGCATAACGTGAGCGGAGCGTAACGCAGTTTCTTGAAGTGTCACCCGGCAAACCAATTTATAAGACGTTGTCACGTCAAAAACATTTAAAATTATAAAAAATTGTAGCCCACCGGTATCGGGAACCGGGTCCAAGCTACCGGCGGTCAGGGCTCCAGAGAGAGGAACCTCCTAACAATACGAGCCGTGTCAAGAAGTACCGCTTTCTGAATCAAGCCCTTGATCCAGCTGCCTAACGAGAGCCTCCTCAGGTGTTGGTCGAGGCTCTTGGCAATTAAGCCATGCGCTGACACGACTATCGGCACAATGATTGCTGAGTCCACTTCCCACATGTCGACAACCTCGCGAGCCAAGTCAAGATACTTGATTTGTTTATCTTTCTCGGCTTTCACGAGGTTCTCATCATGCGGGACCGTTATGTCAACAATCATTGCGCGCCGCTCTGATCGATCCATCACCACTATATCAGGTCTATTAGCTATAACAGTCCTGTCAGTGATGATGGATTGATCCCAGTACAGTGTGATACTGCCATTAACAAGAACTGGGTCGGGCACATACCTATAGTAGGGCACTTCCGATTCCACAAGATTGTGTTTTAGAGCAAGTTGCTGATGGATAATCCTGGCTACGAGGTTGTGTCTATACAAGTACTCTCCGTTAGCTAGACGAGAACATCCGGAGATAATATGACGGATTGATTCGCCTGGACGGTGGCATGCCCGACATATGTCAACCGTACCGTCCTTCACAATAAATCTCCGGTAGTTATTCGTCATCATAACTTCATCCATAATTGCACAGACAAAACCTTCGGTTTCTCCGAAGAGGTCCCCGGAACGTAACCAGGACACGGACGCTAGAAAATCTACATCGGGCCCATGAAGAGCCCGGTAAAAGCGCCCGTGAAGCTCCTTGCCCTGCCATTCTTTCCTGCGGTCATCAGTAGTAAGTTTGCGCCAGTTCTCTTTAGCCAAGGAGAGCGGGGTGAGGACCTTTTCCATCGCGACCACATCTCGATGCATCCCCACGTCGGCTTCTAGGAAATAATCCCTGAGACTGCATATCTCGCGATTGTGGAGAGTCTTAGCATTTAAAAAGCCACGACCCCCACACTTTCGCGGGATATACATACAGTCTCATAACTGAAGAACGCGGGTGATGCATTCGAAATGCCGTCAGCAATTTACGGACCTTCGTATCCAGGGCGTCTAGTTCGGTTTGAGTCCATTTGAGTATGCCGAAAGAGTACATCAAAACTGGCATGACCCAACCGTTGAAGGCACGCACCTTATTTATATTATTATTATTATTAGTCACCCAGTATATTTGAGAACGATGAAGAAAGTGCACATTAAGATCACAATTTTTCTTGTACCTATTTGAGTGTTTTTAGAGTCTAACACTATAATACCAGAAAAATTTGGATATTTATTTTGAGCACTCCATAGAGAAATTATTAAACTTTCTCTTGGCATATATATTTTTTTTAATTTTGTGGCCAAATCAAACTTCAAATTCTCAGTTTTGATGTTAGACTCTAAAAAGATTCAAATACAAGAAAAATATGATAGCCCTCCAAGCCCTCTTAAGAGCGCCCAGAGTAAAAGATCAAATCAACAATTGAAAAATAAATAAAGTAATTTAAATGAACCGTAGCAGATCATGTCACTTGCTCCATGAACTTGTGCATTTCAACCATGCTTAGGTACTCGTACAACGAACAGTAAACTTTTTTTGTAAATAAGTAGACACTAATACATTTCCTAGAAATACATATAGAAAGAAAGAAAGAAAAAACATTTATTAGCCAAACACATAAAAGTTAACATTATTTACAACTAATGAAAAAGTGTGTATGTGTGATATGAGAAAGTGATACAACTATCACTTTCTACAACTTTTTTTTTTCTTTCTTACATTTCCCAACGGAAGTTTAAGCAAAAGGGTCGTTCCGTAGTTTCGTGCAAAAACGATTTCCAGACTAATTTACCCATGGTTTTCATTTCTGTATTTTTTTTTAACCGGAATGGGTAAAGACCTTAGAACTGATGTAAGTCGGGTTAGGATGTTAATGAACCGTAAAAGACGGTAATTTAAAACAGCTAAATAAAACAGTATAATTTCAATAATCACCGTCATTATATTATATTATATTATATTTCATAATATATATATAAATATGATGGATCAGATGATAGTGACGAATTAAGTATTTTTTAAGTTTTCACATCATTACCATCGCGCCGTAGTTCATTACAATCCTTTCACTTTTCATTACCTTCCAGTTGTTAAATTTCAATTGTCATTTTCTCCGTGAATAACCAAGATAATAACGTGCCTTCCACTTTAAATTAATCTGGTGACAATTTGTGACTCGTGTATATAAAAGAAAAACCTAAAATGTAATATTTATTTTTATTTTGCGGAACAGTTCTATTTGCACGAAACGACGGAATGAACCAAAACATGTACGTGGTTATCTCAAAAAGTAAACGCCTCTTAACAACTAACCTTGACAATTTTGTCCCAAGTTTAAGCAAGAAAAATATAAACGACGCTAAGAACTTAATAATCTCTTACGACTTGCAATATGGCGGCCGACCGGCCGTCATAACTTAAAAGGGTTCAAGCCGTGTAGACGTCGCGTCGTCTTATCAACCCTGCCGCCCCCACTTTGAGATTACGTCAACCCTATCGCATCCAATTACGTTTAGTACTAGAAAATATAACGCATTTATCAACAATTTAGTCGGCTTTTAGTTAACACTAAATACTTGAAACCAAAGTTCTAAATTTGCGAGCTTAATTTTCAACAAAGACTAGGCTTCAACAAAGGCTAAGTGTTTTGGTGGATTTTAAAACCTATTTATTGGATAATAAATAGATTTTAGAATGTAACAAAATACTTAGGCAATTAAAATTACAATCTTCGCCAGCAGTACAACTTTGATAGTTTATTATATCTCGTTCTGACGATATTGTCAAAATCACTGAAAACTTGAAAAAAACTGAAATCTTATCCAGGGACGCACTGAACCGGGAAATCTGGTCGCTTTAGAAGACTTTGTCTCATTAAAGATTTGATTGTATTGTTTAATTATATTTTAAAATGTTGCTATTTGAAAATTACATCAAATGGCGGAAGTTAGGCCCAGTGATTAAAACCATGCTTTGCGAAGGCAACTATAATTGTAAACCGATGCAGCAACGCCGCTCATTTGCAGTGACAAATAACAGCTTCAAGACATTCTGCTGGTTTTACCTAATTCTGAACGCGCGGCACAACTTCGAAAGTAGTCATTTTTCTTCGAACAATATCTTCTTCTGAACCGTCTGTTAGTGACAGCCAGTGACTTTACTGGTAAGCGGTCTGCGGTCAACGCTCGATCGCAGCATCAGGAGGCAACATCGCTATCTACAGAAGCGTTTCCAGAGAAACAAAAGTGTCACTGCGATCCTGGCCGTAGCGATTGGATTGCGGTAGCCACTGAAGTTTGTGGTCCCGATTGGAAATGTACAGTCACCAGTACATAAATTTGCACAAATTATGAAAGGTCTTGGAAGATTTTTGTATGTAACCTGATTGCCTAATTTCCGCCATTTTTATTTTCTTTATTAATCTATAGCTGGTATCAATACAAGCCAGTTTCGGTTTGGAAAAAATGTTCTAAAGTGTCTGAGATATATTATAAGCTATCAAAGTTAAAAGCCATTCACTGATGATATTATTATCGTATATCGGAAACGTGACGCTTTAGAACATTTCGTCTTAAACAAAACTTGTTTGTATAGATGCGAGCTATCAATTGATATAACTTTTATGCGTGATCGCAGCCGTACCTTTGAAAAAAAAAAATAGCAAAAGATAGGCCGGCCAGGTATCATACTAAAAGTTTCCAAGACCTTTGACAGTTCACGGTAAGTTGATGTGCGGGCGACTGTAGTGTAGGTGTTACAATGGAAAACGGTTGGAAAGCTTTTCGAAAGAGATTTTTAATTGACAAACTTTAGACGACCTAAAAATGGTGTCGAGCAGACTTATACCGGTATTTCCACGTCTACTTTCATCATTTTATGAATACTCTGTCCTCGGTCACCTTCAAAAAGTTTGTGCACAGTTTGTGGACTTAAATATTGAAGCCGGCCTCCGAGGTCAACTTTTTTATTTAGAAGTCATATCTTTTATAACCCTCGTATGGACTGGAAAAGGTTTTTTGCGGATACTTTTCACTTTCATACTAAGGTAAAGAAAAGTCGTAAACTTTACTAGAAAATATAGAACCTTTTTATAATCCGCCTACCCGAAAGTTATTATTCGTAATAGTTTAAAAATAGATCAAGAGTAGGTTTTCTTTAGAGCTGTAAAAGGTGTTTTTTATGTGAATTGAATATACAGGGTTATTTGTAAAACACCAGCAACCTCGCAGGAATAGATTACTGACATCTTAAACAACAACATTTGTTCTACGACTTTTCCGAAAACAAACAAAAAAAAAACAACTCTCCATACATATGTCCGAACAGCTGATGGAGTTTTGCATGAGAATTCGTTTTTTTTTTGCCTGTTTACCCAAAAGTCGTAGAACAAATGTTGTTGTATATGATGTTAGTAATCTACTCCTGCGAGGTTGTGGGTGTTTTACAAATAACCCTGTATAGAAATAGCTCATTTCTGAGAATGAGAGTGGGAATTAGCAATAATCTACCACGCGGGCCAGTTAGCTTGTAAAACTGTTAGCTTGTTCGACCGTATATGCCGGTTTCCTCGCAATGTTTCCCTACACAAAGTAATGCGCCTGTCTATCTATGTTCAAACCCACGAAACCCACGACTTACTGTTTCTAAGTCGAGACCGCCACCACTGGGCCACCGCTGCTCTGTTGTAGTAAGTAATTTAATTCAAACCATTGAATGTTGTCAAACTGTCAACTGGATGTTTTTACTTTTGTTTTGTTAAGTATTGTAATTGGTGCTTATCGTTTTATTTAACTTCAAAGCCTTTTTATTAAACAATTAATTAGTTAATTCGGTGGTGATATTAACATACTACATCTAAAACTACATATAATTACAAAAATAAAACTAAACATAGAACTAGTACACAATGTATATACAACAATGTCAATAGGACACTTAGGCGTCAAAATACTCCTCCGCATCGCTGTCATCGGGAAACGTGCCCAGAAGACTGGCAGCATATTATTATTTATTTAACTATAAATAAATTAAGCTATTAAAATCCAACCATTAGGTTAAGGTTGATTGGAATTTGTCAATTTCGGGTAGCTTGGGTTGACGTCTGTATCAGGTAAATCTACTCAAGTGAATGTCACACGTCGGATCAAAGAGCTAAGAGCTTTTAGTTCCCGTCCGGTATTTCGGATCGTGGGAAAGTTGGAACCGATCCGATGTTGATTGATAGTGCAACCGTGTGCGAGCTACGTTGTAAACCAGGAATTTGAATTTGATTACTAGCTTTGTGGAACAACGAGAATTCAATTGCGATGACGGTTTGATTGACGAATCCGAAATAGAACATTCCATTCAGCTTCCGATTGCCATTTTTCCCCGTTGGTGGCATGTGGCTAGCAAAGGCTTTAACTGATACTAGTAAGTTTGCTTCTAAGTTTTTCAGGGTCACGTACCTAAAGTATGTCCTTTCTTTAGGTATATCTATATTTATTCCTATCTTTAGGTTAAGCAGTGCTTGCCTGGGTTGGTCTGTGGATGAGTGACCACCCTCACATACCGATTTACCTCCGTGCCTTAGGAAGCTCGCTAAACAGTTGGTCGCGGCTGTCATTTGTTCATCTTTGTCAGTCAGGGGCCCAAAAAGTCTGACAACCAGTCTTACCAAGGGGTTCGTTTCACTTTAGTACTAGCTGGTTTATGGAGGTCAGATAGGCAGTCGCTCCATGTAAAGTACTGGTACTCAGCTGCATCCAGTTAAACTGGAAGTCGACCCCAACATAGTTGGGAAAATGCTTGGCAGATATATGCCCGTCTGCCACAGGGCTCAACTACGTTATGCGTTATCGTAAACCGTGGTTAATAACGGTTAATACCGTGATCCATAATCAAACTAAAAAAATAGTCTCCCAAGAATCATTTTGCGCAGTAGAGTTCCATGTTTTCAAAAGTTTCAGTTAGCAGTGAGGTGAGGGAAACACAAAATTAAATTATAAAAATTACTTTAAGTTTGGACCAATGCAACAATGAATTAAATTATTAATCATTTAGTAACTAGTAACAGTATTTTACATTTTACTATTTCTTTATTCAATTCACCACTAAATTTAAATAGTAACAGTACTTTACATTTTACTATTTCTTTATTCAATTCAGGCGCAACATCTCAAGTTTGTTCAACAAGTAGGTAACCCTGTGACCTTTTCATAATTATAATTAATCTACTCTAATAATAACAAACACAGAACATATTATCACGCCTGCAATCCCCGAGGGGTTAGGCAGAGGTGTATATATTACACCCACATATTCACCAGGTATGTTAAAGTACCATGTTCACCCCCATTGCCATCAACTGGGCACAAACTCAAATTCCATAGAAAGAAAGAAAAAATGTTCATTTGACGTTAGTACAATAATATTCAAAAACAGTTTCAAACATAATATATCTCTACTTCCCTACTTCCCTATCCCTATCCCTTCTATTATTTAATGTGAATGTAAGTTTGTTTGTTACGCTTTCACGCGAAAACTACTCAACCGATCATCATGAAACTTAGTACACATATTCTTGGAGGTATAAGAAGTAACATAGCATACTTTTTATTTAAAAATAAAACTAACCCTCATTCGTAGACGAAGTTGCGCGGGTCAGCTAGTAAATAATAAATAAATGGTTATACAATAAATAGTTATCGAGTAAATTAATTAAATGAGTTCGTACTTTAGAAGAAAATGTAATCCATTTATCACCAAATTAAGAACCCTGCTTGGCACTCACTTTGGCCGATCCGGGACTCGAACCCAGAACCTCATGCTCAGTAATCGTGGTCGCGACCACTAGACGGAAAACGTTTATAATAAAATCTGAACTATAAATTCTTATGCTACGCCCAGCTTTGTAGGCATTGTAAGATTCGTGTTCGCGTGGTCGCGATAACTTTCGTGTTCGGGCTATATGGTCGTTGTGTTCGATGTATGATGCTACGGCCAGACTTGTAAGCGAAGATTCGTGTTCGCGTTGTCGCGACAAAAGTTCGTATTCGATCTATGACGAAGTGCTTGGTCACACCAAAAAAAACTTCTCTACTGTCGCGATAATCTAGAACGTCGCGATAATTCATTTCGCGGAAAACATGGAAGAGGCGTTTGCACTGTATCACATGATTCACATGGCGGCTAATAATTATTTAGTACATCTTTCCATATCCTCTCATTATTCCAATCCACTCGGAGTATCGCAGTCAACTAAAGCGCGCGAAGTGAAGCCAAACGTACGAACTTTGTCGCGACAAAACCCTTTGATGTGCGGCAATTTACCGACAGCGGCGCGAAGGGCATTCGTATTTCGCGAATATGATTCGCGATAGGACGAATTCTTTGGCCAGACGTGTCGCGACAAAGCAAATCTTCGCGTTATCGCGATAGTGTGGCCGCAGCATTATCATTATTCAAAACATTTTCTATGTTTTCCAGAAAATCATATTAGATTTCTTGTTGTACAAGGATAGACGGAGATCCCAGCCATTACGTCATTTGTAGTCTAAAAGTGAATTTATTATAATTTAGACAAATATGTATTCTCTAACTACGAGTTATGTCATATTGTCTGTTCTTGAAATAAAATAATGGATGTCACGTCTATTTTTTACATTACATGTCTACATGTATGTTCAACTTATTTTAAAGAAAACTATTTTCATCTAGTAAATAATGCTCGCTAGAGTAACGATTGACACCTGCCTGCTCTGCAGCTTTAAACAGTTACCTTTATTTAGTTATTCAATATCTGCTGGAAATTGGTTAACAGAGAAAGTGTTCATACAGAACGACTTCTTTTTTCGTATTTTAATTATCCTGAAATCTGTTTAAAAAACTATAACCAGCTGACAACTTTTGGCGGACCAATTGAAATATCTCTCTCTGTAGCCCGCGGCCCCTGGTATTTAGCAGTCTTGTTTCGTTCAGCCATCTTCGTTTTTTGCTAACCTGTACTGTCCTACTCCTGCCCGTTTAGCATGGCCACCGGAGAAACGAGAGGCAAATATTTTGTTCATCTGTCATTGAATCGACAAAAGTATAGATTAACAAAAGGTTTGTCGACTCTCTGTCGTGTTTACGGTGGCCATGCTAAGCGGGCTGGTGGTCTACTGTCTAAGTCCGTCAACGAAGGAACTTTGAAATGAAGCCTACTCTCTAATGTTTTCGGATTCCTGAGTTTTAAAAACACATTGGGAGTAAGTATAGATGACAAATATAAAAACTTATGTTCGTAAATGATACGGAGTTGGAAACGACCGTAACTACAGATGTTGTGCTTAGAGAGTAGACCTCCTGGGCCAAAGCCTCCCCCCATTTCTTTCTCTCCGTGTTTTGCCTCTTTGTGCCAATCTATGAGGAAGCCATCGTCTATAATATCATCATCAGCCTTTAATGTTCCCACTGCTGGGACACGGCCTCCTCTCAATGAGAGGGAATGGGCTATAATCTACCACGCGGGCCCAGTGCGGATTGGTAGATGTCACATGTCTTCGATTTTTGGTTCTAGGACAAGCCGGTTTCCTCACGATGTTTTCCTTCACCGTTTTGAGAGCAGCGGTGATGAAAATAAACTACACAAAGTAATGCGCCTGCCTGGGTTCGAACGCACGACTTACTGTTCGTAAGTCGGGACCGCCACCACTGGGCCACCGCTGCTATCTTCTTTAATATAAAATAATAATATTACCATGAACAACAAACTTTCCAGCACCAACTAAAACTAGCATCGCATCGTTACTCGCAAACTGTATCAATAGGTTACGACCCGCATCTAGGTTACTCCCGTGACGTCACGGGTGACATTTAACCTGTGTGACGTCATACATGGGTTCGTTCGTATGATACGTTGAACTCTGAACAGCGTTGTTTTAGCTTGTGTTATTTTGAGCTCTGTCGAACGGGATCTAAATCGGGAAATTCAGGCAGGCACTGTAGAATAAGAGATGTAAACCAACCTTTCATAAATTCGTCAACAAGTATTGTTTATATCAAACTAAGTAACTCTACGCAAAACATATTGCTGAGAAACAACTTATTTGAACTTAAACTCCCAATACCTCCGTAATTAGAATGTTCCCAGGTATGGTCTAGAACAAAAATTGATCGCAATGATATGGAGTAGAAGAAGTTACATCGAAGTCAACGTCTTCGAATTTTTGGTTCTAGGACATGACGGTTTCCTCACGATGCTTTCCTTCACCGTTTTGTGAGCAGTGGTAATAAAATAAATTGCACAAAGAATTGCCTGCCCGGGGTTCCAAACTACAACTTATTGCTGATAAGTCGGGGCCGCCACCCTAGGCCATCGCTGTTCTTTTAGCGTGTCAGCTGCAATCTAAATTCAGTCGGCACGTAACTCGGTCACGGAATATAGTTACTAATTAACTTGTCTATCTTCAAAGGTCATTATGATGGCATGAAGTATTCAGCGACAGGTGTTGAATACTTTAGGCGATGTAAAACGATTCGTCCTACCTAATCTGCGTTAATTATACCAGTACGCGTGATTTCTGTATTAAATGACATTTGAACTGAGTTCTGCTGGATTTTGGCGTTGAATCTGTTGATATTATACGTCACTGTCTACCTGCCTAGTCTTTTTCGAAATGTGTGGAGGTTTTCATGGCCTGGAATAAAGTCAAAGATCTACAAATAACAGCTGGAACTTAGCTTAACGTGCTTTCCGAGGCACGGAGCTAACTCGGTATGTAATAGATGAACACCCATCCACAGACCGACCTTGGCAATCACTGCTTATCCTTGATGACCCGTGCAGCTAGTAATATGTAACCGCGAGCCTCTTCAATACCTAAAAATGTATCGTCATCATCAGCTGCAATCTAAATTCAGTTGTCACGTAATTCGGTCATGGAATAGTTACTAATTAACTTGTCTATCTTCAAAGGTCATTATGATGGCATATATGTATCAAAATGTATCACAATAGTTAAATAATTAAACACACAACATTTTTATTGAAATCTCTTTGTTCACCCGAAAGAGAGACCCACAAAAGTATACCTACAAAATAATCCCTTTGTTAATCTCGAGTAATTGTTTTTAAACCCCTGTATCTATAGACTCAATTAAACAGTATCATAATCCAGCAACACAACCCCAAACATCGATTTATTTTCGGCGAAAATTACGGATTACCTCCAAAAAGGGCTTTGGATAAAAATTGAAAGCCTTATCGCAATATAAAGGACATAACATAACGGTTCGCAAATAAAAACTCAAATGTTCAAACCTTTGATTTATTATTTTAATTTGTTCTATGTTGAGTGCTTTTATATTTAGAAACACGGTTTTTGTGTTCGTACATATAAATCTAAAACAGTTTCCTAGAAAATTTATGTTGAAACACTGATTAAATCTTTAAAGTGTTTTTGCTGTTGTATTTATGGTTACTAGCTTATATCCCTGGCTTCATGCACGTGAAGTTAGTTAATTTTCCCGGGATCATATTACGGGGATAAATAAATAAATTCATTGATCGATTGGTTGTTGTTTTTTTTTTGTTTTGATTGTTTTTTTTTTCTGTGTGCAAAACTCCATCCAAATAAATTCAGTAGTTACTGCGTGAAAGAGTACCAATCATCCATCCGATTTTTTTAACCGACTTCTGAAAAAGGAGGAGGTTCTCAATTCGGATGGAATAACTCCGTCGCATCCCAACCGATTAGAAAAAACCCGTTTTTGTTTTTTTTTTAAATCGGTTTTATTTTTTGCAAAAACGTTTTTAATACCGAAATCCACGCAATTGAAACCCCAGCCATGAGCTAGTTTTACTATAAGTTTTAATGTAAGGAAATTACACCATTCATAAATATTTTCATTACGACCTTACAAGTTACAAGTACAACAACAGTTACAAAAAAAATAAATAAGTCGTCCCAATGTGCTCTATTCGTGGCGGCGCGTAGTTTAAACAAAACCCACCTAGTTTGGAGCGGCCTTTTTATTTATATTTGCCAGACCTAATCGTTTTAAGAAATTAGCTAATTGATCTTCGAGGCCGACACTATTTGCCACTCTAATCAATATCTAGTTTAATATTAGTAATAGACCGAAAGTTTATTGGGTAGGTATATCCACGAAAATAGCAAAAAATAATTGATCAAATTCGCATTTGAGTTTAATTCTTGGAAAAAAAGTAACTTCTAAAATTAATCTGGGTCTGGAGTGCCCATTAATTATCGTTTTTGTTTGAAACAAAAAGAAAAATGACAAGAATCTGTATTAGAACAAAAACCACTTTACATTTTTGCGTTACTTTTTCATTTAAATTAAACGAATTCATCAAGCTTTCAGAAACTGGCCCTTAATTACTGCGACGATTTTATTAAAGAAGCAATTCGAATAATTATCACAGAATAAAATAATTATTTAAGAGCGTATACTTATTATGCTCAGCATTTAGTAGGCACACGTTTGGTACGTTAAGTTGCAAATTAAAAGGGTAGAAGGGGAAAGTATAATGAAGAGTATAAATACTCAACAATAAAACTGTACAGACTTTAACATAAGCAGTGATTTGTGGTCTGTGAGACCGCTCGCGTTCTTTCGATAGTCATGTGTGTGACTCAGCTGGGCGGGGTCTTTATTTTTACGCTTACATGAGCGAACTTCAAACTTGAGCGGTCAAGTTGTCTGACAGACCGCACGACGGTGCTTAAGAAATAAAAAAAAAAGATTTTTACAGCAACGCAATGAAAAATTCGGGCAAAAAAAAACAGAAATGTATACCGACAAAACCCCATAAAACAAATAACTTACACTTCAACCCAAGTCTTTTTATTCGGAAATATCGAACTTTTCCACTAAAACCTGGATGACAGTAGACGGAGAGAAACGCTGCGAGGAAGCCGTCAGACCATGAGTACACAAGTACAGAAGGCTTTTTATAAAAACTCCTTATAGATTCGGCCTGTCCAATCCGTACGTCACAACTATTTTACTCCGAGATTGTTTGCACAACATATGTATTTGGAATTTAGGCGCCTAGGATTTTTTTGGTTTTTCCGTCATAGGTGTTGTTTTCGTGGTTTAAGGGGTCGGTGATAACGAAAACGAGGTTAAAACATACCCTTAAGAGGTTGTTAACGTTTTACCAATAACCTAAAATATAAGGCGGATAAGGTGGAAAAGTCTACACTTACATAAAATATTTTTTCGCTAAAATCAATTATGGAAGACAATCAACACAAATCTATTTCGTTCGTTTTCGTAGCTACGTTTCACATCGTTTATGTAATTTACCGGCCGTAGTAATTCCATCATAGACAATAATTTTAGGTTTTACATAATACTTCTGCCAAGTTCCTTTTTCTACTTTGTAACTTACTAATTTATGAGCAACGTCTGGTCATAATTATAAACTGTTTTTCAACCGACTTCCAAAAAGAGGAGGTTATCAATTCGTCTGTATGTTTTTTTTTTTTTTTTTTTTTTTTTTTTTTTTGTGTTTGTTACCTCAGAACTTTCGACTGGGTGAACCGATTTTGATGATTCTTTTTTTATTTGAAAGCTGGTGCTTGTCGTTTGGTCCCATTTTAATTTGCTGAAGATCTGATGCTGATCTACCGAGATATACAATGGAACTCTTCAAAAATAGACGGCAAATCTGCAGTAATTGCTGCAATCGCTTGTAGGTTCATTGTTCATAGTACATCATGACGTAACATCACGCCTGTATGCTCTGAGGGGGTACGCACATTTGCAAAATACACCCAGATTTCGAAAATGTTTGTTACCTCAGAAATTTCGACTGGGTGAACCGATTTTGATGGTTCTTTTTTTATTTGAAAGCTGGTACTTTCTGTGTGGTCTCATAATCATCAAATCAGTATCTGATGATGGGATTCTGGAGAAATAGAGAGAACTCTTCACATTTTATAGGCACACTAGAAGGGATTTGGGTAGTTTTAGGAAGTGTACTTTCTCGAAGTGATCCCATTTCAATTTGATGAAAATCTGATGAAGAACTTCGGAGATATGCAACGGAACTCCTCAATAAATGATAGCAAATGTACTGGGATTGCCGAAATCTCATATCTGTCTATTGTTTACATCAGTTCATAACTTAAAATCACGCCGGTACGCTTTGAAGGGGTAAGCACATGTGAACCACTAAAAAGCGAAAAATAAAAACTTTTTAACAAAAAATAAAACCGACTTCAGAGAAAACAAAAAAGTGAAAAATAACTTCAGAAAAAACGCTTCAGAAGTCGGTGACAAAAAAACTTAATCAATCAAACAAAGATCACCGACTTCTGAAGCGTTTTTTCTGAAGTTATTTTTCACTTTTTTGTTTTCTCTGAAGTCGGTTTTATTTTTTGTTAAAAAGTTTTTATTCTACAATCTAAATCGTTAAAAAAAAATACGCGATTATCGTTTTCAAAAGGTCCATTGATGTTATTATCTTTATTTAAGTACGAATTATCGGTATTCCAGTAATATGCAAAATAAATAAGAAAAATTAAGGCAAAATTAGGTAAATGACCGCTATATTGAGCACTGCGATGAGTCGGACGAGATTTTTTGATACTTTTATTATTTTAACGGTTTTCGTAACACTGATCAATTATTTTTTAATTTTACATTTGATATTTTATACATTTGCTTGACAACACGTATTATTGTATATTTAAATTTGTCGCATCTATTCAATTTCACCCTGTATATAGAAATCTCCTGTAACATTGTTTATTATCCAGTATCGAAGTCCTCCGAAACATCATCATCATCAGCCTATAATGTTCCCACTGCTGGGACACGGCCTCCTCTCAATGAGAGGGAAAGGGCTATAATCTACCACGCGGGCCCAGTGCGGATTGGTAGATGTCACATGTCTTCGAATTTTTGGTTCTAGGACATGCCGGTTTCCTCACGATGTTTTCCTTCACCGTTTTTGAGAGCAGCGGTGATGAAATAAATTACACAAAGTAATGCGCCTGTCTGGGTTCGAACCCACGACTTACTGTTCGTAAGTCGGGGCCGCCACCACTGGGCCACCGCTGCTCTCGAAAATCTTGGTTCCTCCGAAACGGTTTCACTGATTTTAATTAAAAAACTGTGCATATTTGGTAGGTCAAAAAACAAGTAGTAGGCTATTTTTATACCCCTAGGTGACAAGGGTGGTTTAGACGGACGAATTCGCGGGCTACAGTTATTATTAAAAAAAAACCGACCTTCTGTATATATCTATCTTGTGGACGAACTTGATACTTTACACCGAGAGCCGCAAAGAAATTACTTTTTTTACATTCCGAGGTAACAAAATAAGATTTTGTTTAGAATTTCCTTCGTAAAGAGTGGCGTTAACGTCAGAATAATGGCCCTTTCTTTCAACCCGTGAACTGTAAGTATTATTTAAGAAGAAATGACGATGCATTTCTGTTGTAATTACTATATCGTGATTTGTGGGTTTAGGTATTTGTGATTGATACTGGATCCATTAAGAGTTATTGATGGTATTTTGAAAATAAATTGAATAAGTCTATCTGTGGTAAAATGTCGCAAGAGCTGGATAAAAATTGGTCTGAGTCGATTCCCGGGGGGGGGGGGGGCGAAGTGTTATTGGGTTATTTCATAAGGAATTTCTCAGTAGCAGCTATGGGATCTGAATTTGTGAACGTTTGATGGCAATAGGGTCATCCCCTATAACATGAAACGTAAACTTAACTAGCGAATTGTGGGTATACTATTAAGAGCCTATACAACCTCAGCTCGAATTCTAATTTCGCCCCCACTTCACCGCTCCGCATAACTCTTTATCTCGCTCGCACAATGGGGCTCGCGGTCACGCGGCGCGGGCACACGGAAGTCGATGCAATTTTGTTAGATTAAACTACTTTATTTATTGGAGTTCTAAGTATTAAAATTATCAATATTAATATTAATTTGTCACTATTATCAAAACAAAATTTTATATCAATTTAATTACAATCTAGGTTACCTTATTACCTTTTTTATCGTGGTAATATTATCCTCCCACCCTGAGTGGAGCGGAAGGGACTGTCAGACTCTTACTGACTAAAATCCACGGGGTTCATTTAATTGCCCACTAAACCTACAGAAAGTTGATTTCCAAGCTAAATTTTCCAGTATAAGCTGACCTCTTATTGTACGGAAAGCCTATACAATGCGAGATCAACTTATACTGGAAATTTGCTACAATATAATAGACGAGCCAACGTAACCATGCGGGTTCGGCGCATTGAGTTTGTAGTACGTTTGAGTTTTATAGTTTTATCCTTGTATGTATTTGTGACAGCCGTTTTTGTATAGTAAGTAGGTCTAAATGCAAGTATATTATAAGAAATAATTAACCTACTAAGTTTTTACGATGCTGAGCCACTGCATACATTCTATTGTTACAAAAAACTAATCGAGTGCGAGTCACCATTGCATTCAGGGTTCTGTCAGTAGGGAATGTAATCCGGACTATCCGTAATCCGAAAAATCCGGATTTCGGTACAGTTTTACACGACTTCTAAATCCGGGTTTGAAAATCGAATCCGGATTTTCTGAACAATAATAAATTGTTATTCGTGGGCTACATTTCCGCGAGAATATTTGAAAATGTGCTCATCAGCCGAAAGCCTGAAACTGATATTTCTCTTGGAGGCCGCTTATAAACATATTCAGTGCATTCGACGTCGATTCAGAGCGAGTTTTTTCCGCAGCAGGAATTGAGTGTAACCAAAATCGTAGTAGGTTAAACGACGATAGCACTTTAGATGCCTTATTATTATTGGGTCATATTTTGTCTCCAAAAATTACATAGCTTTTTTGTTTATTCCAGGGCGACAGTCTGACTCTACAAATCACTTAGTTAGTTTAGTTTTGTCTAGCCCTGAATCCCCATAGCACATTGCTGGAGGATTCAGGGCTAGGCTGCCGGTTGAGCAGAAGTGGTCAGGTACCACTTTTCCTTCTTCACGTGGATGATCCAAAACTCTTTTCCCGCAACAAATTGCGACTGATGGAAATACCTAACTAATAGTAACTGACTCTTTAAGTAACGCCATTGGGATAGAATTTGGTGTGGAGAAAAGTGCAGTCATGTATGTAAAGTGAAGGGCGATTATGGTACCCAAGGGAATTCAGCTCTCGGATTCCGTACACCTGAGATACCTCTCCTCATCCGAAAACTAAGTACAAGTATTTGGGTATGTCGAAAGCATTAACGTAACTGATATGAAGTTGAAGGAGCGCTACCTTAGACGTCTGAAGAAAGTATTAAATAGCTTTCTTCCAGGCGGGAACAAGGTGCGTGCTATCAACGGTTGGGTCATGCTGGTTTTAATGTACTTTTTTGGCATACTCAAAAGGACTCAGACGGAACTCGATGTTCTAGATAGGAGAGTCAGAGAGACAAGGTCAATAGGCACAAAGAGACGTTTACAAGAGAGATAGGCCCAGACGACGAATGTCTGTCGAGGCTTTCTTTAGGCCGTTAGATCAAGGACATTTTTCGGGAGGCAGTTCTCTTCGATATGGCCCGTATTGTGAGGAGGTTCTTGTGTCTGGATCCCCGATAACCACTGGTAGCTTGGACCCCGCTCCGGGCGGACCACAATAATGTTTTTTTTTTTAATATTTAAAAATTCCAATATCTCACAAATGCCATTCAAATAGCTGCCTGGATTAACACACCCTCTCGATCCAGAGGTTCGACCAACCACTCTCATCCGCCGAATATCATGCAAAGAATCCTAGAAAAACGTAGACTTAGAAGAATTTGGCATCAGTTCCGTCATCCGCTTGATAAACTCCACTTTAACAAGGCAGCTAAAGAATTAAAGTCTGTAGTCCAGGAATCTATTAATTCAACGGTGGCAACAAACTTACAGATGATGTCACCTACGGGAGTTGGTGCACACTCGCTCTGGAAGGCAACCAAAAACCTAGATAAACCTCAAGAGTCTTATCCTCCAATTAGGTCACAAGCTTCCTGGGCAAGAACTGACTTGGAAAAAGCCGAAGTATTTGCAATGCATTTGAATTCTGTATTCAAACCCAACGAGAGCATTGCAGATGAGCGACATATTGATGCAATATTAGAACAAGATCTGCAGATGTGTCTGCCCATTAAGCCAACAAGACCTAAAGAAATTGCGAAGGAAATCGGACAGCTCAACTCGAAAAAAGCCCCCGGATTTGACCTGATCACACCTTCAATACTTAAAAATCTTCCCAGAAAATGCATTGCCTTCTTGGCTAGTCTGCTGTGTGTGTTGTTGTCTATAAGAGAATGGTTCGGGAAGCGATTGAGATCAAGAAGTACCCTAATTTCAATCGCGAGGACGGCTTCAAACTCTCTTCAGCTTGGAATCCAGTAATCACTAAGTGTACTCGTCAAGTGAAATCGCCTCAATATACGGACACTGTTAGTGTAGTGTGCTGTCCTAGTGTGAACCGGCCCTAATTAACATTTATGAAGATGAGTGAGGGTAGTTGAATAAACACCTTCACTTTGCTGTCGCGGTACCTCCAGTACTTCAGTCTCCCCGCGACCACGGCTGGTTCAATCCGGTCGAAACGTCGGGATTAAATTAAAGGTAAATTCGCGATAAATACCCGTCTTCTTAAGTTTTATAATGTAGTCTGTTCAACGCAATCTTTCGAACATCTCACTTTCCTGATCTTTGGAAAATCTCTGAAGTAGTCATGATCCACAAATTAGGCAAACCAGAACATGAAGCGTCGCGATAAGCTTAACTCCTGTACTGTCCAAACTGTGGGAGAGGACTGTGGGAGGGTCTGTGGGGAGGTGGCTTAACCGACTAAAACCATGTATGGACATCAATGATGTTGTTCCACCACATCAGTTTGGTTTTCGGAAATCCCATTCCACAATAGAACAGGTTCACCGAGTTTACCAAACAGGAAGACAGGCCTTTGAACGCAAAAAGTACTGCTCAGCGGCATTTCTGGATGTACAACAAGCTTTTGACCGAGTCTGGCACAAAGGATTACTGGCAAAAGTGAAGACAAAACTTCCACACTCAATGTTCCTGCTCATCCGGTCGTACTTATCCGAACGCTGCTTCCGAACAGGGCGAAGCACGATCAAGATTGTTTGAAGTGGAAGCTGGAGTACTCCAGCTTCCACTTCTTGGCCCGGGTTCTGTTCTTGGCCCTGTGTTGTATAACATTTTTACATCAGATTTACCCACATTAGACGACATAACAGTTGCAACATATGCTGACGACATAGCCTACTTATCAGTTGACGACAACCCAGAAATGGCCAGCAACAAACTGTAAAATCAGTTAGACGAGACACATAAATGGCTCTGTAAGTGGCGGATACGCGCCAGTGCATCCAAGTCTAACCATATCACCTTCACACTCAGGCACGGAAACACCCCTCCTGTTAGACCTGGACCTGATACCTTACCACACACAGATTGTGTTAAATATCTTGGCTTCCATTTAGATAGGCGCCTAACATGGAAGCATCACATTAAGCAGAAAAGGGAGGAGATAAACCATAAATTCCGCAACCTTTATTGGCTCTTGGGAAGAAACTCTGTACTCTCTGTAGACAACAAGCTACTCATCTACAACTCGGTCCTTAAACCAATATGGACGTACGGAATTCAATTGTGGGGCGTAGCCAGCAAATCTAACATTTCCTGCAAAGGGTTCAAAACGGAATACTAAGAGCCATAGTAAATGCACCTTGGTTTGCCCGGAATAGCGAAATTCACGACTTCCTGCAGGTGCCGCTCGTAAACTCTGAAATTGAGCGGTACAAATCCCAACATATGGTTTGCCTAACCATGCACCCAAACCCACTAGTGACTGAACTGCTAAACCCGACAGAGGTGGTGAAAAGGCTGAAGAGGAACCACCTTCTATAAGTGGGAGGCGCAGCACTGGCTGCTCCACCACAACGCCATGTAGCTTGTAACAAATTCGCTTATGGTCTGACGACCGATTGCAAATATAATATAATAATAAATGAAAATATTAAAAAAAAACATTATAATATATATATTTACAAAGAATAAGCAGTCGCTCCATGTAAAATACTGGTATTCAGCTGCATCCGGTTAGACTGGAACCAGACCTCAACATAGTTGGGAAAAGGCTTCAAAACCAAACCAACCAAGGTATTGAATTTGAATAATTTCAAATAATAAAATTAAATTCCCATTCACACAAAAAATTAGAAACAGAATATGGGTAGAATTGTTTATTTTCGTGAAAAATCCATAAAATCCGGATAATCCGGATTGGATCAAACATCCGATCCAAAAAATGGATTTTGAAACAGAGCGGATTTGCATTACTAGTTCTGTGGATACATTGACGTGGTAGTAAAACGCTTTGCCACTATAAAAAAAAAAACGAAATGTATGACTGCGCATAACAGCATATTGGTTTTTTTTTTGTTGTGTTCATGATTCTCAAGGCATGGTTTGTATGACTATGAATATTTGATAGGTAGATAAGTGTGTGTGAAACAAGCAATAATTTGGTTTCTTGCAGCTACCTACAATTATATTTTTTTTTACTTTCTAAGCGCGTAGCGGCTGCAGTACGAGTCGCAGGTTCGATTCCCGCACGGAACATGTGTTATTATAAGTGATGGTCTACAAATAGTTGTGAAGACTTGAGTTTGTAACTGCACCGTCTTTTTCAGGAGCAATTGGAGAAATAGGTAAGTATTGGAGTAATAAAAGTATAAAATCTACACTTTGTTGTATGTGTAAAAAAAAAACAAACTAATTTAGGATTTTTTTATTATTTTTGAATCTGGAATTTTTATGGTGTAAGTACATAATAAAGAGAATTCTATCGTCTAACTATCTACCCTAAACTGATTGCTCCAAAGTTCCAAACGTAGACGGTGCGATTACAAACACAAGTCTTCACAACTATTTGTAGACCGTCACATAATATACCTAACACATGATCCGTGCGGGAATCGAACCTGTGACCCGTACTGCAGCCGCCAAGCGCTTTGAAAGTAAATAAAATATAGTTGTATGTACGGTAATTATGTACCTGGTCTACTCACACAGAAACTGCTCCAAACGTGTGTACCTACTACATATTCACCTACATGTTTATAATCACTAATATTGTACCTAAATAGATCGGTCAGTAGATACCTACTTCATTTCGATCATATGTTTGAGAAATTCTTTACGCCAACCCTGTCGCTTCTAATTTTTATTTCGGTTATTTCCCATCACGCAAACACTATAACCTCATGTATTTCAATATTTTTATTTGTTGAATTGCGTAATGTGCCCGGAGCGCAAACTGACACAGCCCTCCCGTACGGAAGCCGGAGCAGGACTGAGCGCGGGTGGCGCGCGGCAGGGAACCAACTTTGATATGACCGATATTATAGGCTATTTATTTTTCGGCGAAAAAAAAGGAAATTCAAAAAAATAGATAATATAAGACCTGCTCTATAGATAGTTCAGTTAGTATAAAAAGTTTCATGATCTTATTTTAAGTATTATAAGATTGCCAGCGGTTTATTGTTCAGTTTAGAGGTAACTTTGGATATTTTTTCTATCGAGAAAATTTTATGGAATCGTGTTTTCACCAAATATAGGACTTAACAATAATCCTCAACTTTACCATATATTTATTTCAAAATTTATGCTGCAGTATTTTCGGCGTATCGAAGGATTCTCCGAAGCCATTTGAGGTAGTATAGGCTCTTAAGGTCCATGTTCACCGAGAAGATAACAGTCTGATTATTTAAAAACTGCTCTCAATGTGACATGTTCCCATACAAAAATGTGTTATAAACAGCTGTTTTTAGATAATCGTCGGTCATATTTTTAGTGAAAGAGTGTATACCCACATTTTGCTAGTTACCTGTGCCTAAATCTTTTGGGGTTTACAGGCGAGCTGCTTTCTTGTTATGTGTTGGTTTTATTTTAATGTCAATGAGCTGTAGTTTTAATTAAAAATTATCTAATCTCCTACGTCAATTGTCTCTCTGCCGGACAAAAGTCTCCCCTCCCATCTATATTATATACTATATAAGGTGTTAAAAAATTAACTGCAAGAATTTCGTGTACGTACTCGGTATCAATAAACAAACGTATTCCAAAAAAAAAATTTTTTTCAAGCATTTTTAGTTTTTACACAAAAAAAAACAATTTATTAAAACATTTTTATGTGCACTGTACGCAGGGCTGCGCCGGCGCCTCGTCGCCATAGCAACGCGGCTCGCTTGCCCTCCGCATCCCCGCGAACCCTTCCCGCCCAGTTTAGTCGTCCGATATCTGTCGCGCGAGAGGGGTGTGCTGCTCTCTGTCATTTCGCTACTTACGCGCGCCCGCGCAGCCTCGTGTGAACAATGCCGTTTACGTTTTCTAATCGGGAGTATCTTGACATGGTAGTGTGCTACGTCATGACCGGTGAAAGTTTAACCGCAGCTCGTAACCGGTACCGTGAACTGTAAGGTGACCAACGACGAGTGCCTGCTATCCAAACCATCCTGGGGGTCTACCAGCGCTTGCTAGACTATGGCCAGTTCCGTCCTCGTCAACCAGATGCCGGCCGGCCACGGTTACCCGGTGACATTGAAGATTGAGTGTTGGACTACTTCAATGATAATCCACACGCGAGCACACGTGACGAATTAAAGACCCGCATAATAAGTGCATTATTAAACATTGTTAAAAGTGATAGAGACACATTAATCGCAGTGCAAACGAACGTAATACACATTTGTAAATACGGTAAAAATTAAGACTTCTTGTCAATAGCTTTTAAATTATTGTAAATAGGTTGATTCAAACTTTTTAAACATACCAACTTAAAGAACTTACTTAATTTAAAAACAGTAATTCATTATTATGGTCAATAAAATAAGTTATTTGTAAGTAATTCGATGAATTGCCAGTCCAAAGTCTGCAAAATGTGATGGGAAACTTAGAATCAGCTGTAGAGTTTTCGTTAGCGCTATCGCAGGGGTGAACGACCGCGCGCGCGGGTGACGCGTCGCCGCGGCGACTGCGGCGCGCGGCGCGGGCGCCCTGTACGGTGTACAGTCAAGTGCACATATTCAATAATTTTGTGCGCAGTCAAAAAATTGCATATCTTTGAAACGGATCGTTAATTAGGTAAAATTTTTTCGTGATTATATTTTATTTTTGACTCCAAACAACTCCTCAAGTTTCTTGCAGTTCATTTTTTAACACCTTATATACTATAGTATTATAAAGCAGCAGAGTTTGTTTGTTTGTTTGGTTGAACGCGCTAATCTCAGAAACAACCGGCTCAAATTGAAAAAATCTTTTTGCATTTGATAGTCTTTTTATCGAGGAAGGCTATAGGCTTATATTACATCACGCTATGACCAAAAGGAGCGGAGCAGTAATAAGAAATGTTGCAAGCGGGATATTCACGCGAACGAAGTCGCGGGCAGAAGCTAGTATAACATAATTCTGATGTCTGCTAACGTCCCATATTGGTAGGAATCAAGCTCGTCCTTCCATCACATCCTACACTCAGAAGCTAAATAAATAACCAAGAAACTTATCCCCTTGCCTTTGCTCGAGCCAGGCCGCGATGCCGTACCAGTACTTTTAAATCAGCCTCTATATAATCTCACAGAGATAGTTTATAAGTTTTTAGCCCTTGGCTGGAGGCCTTTTTTTTTTTTTTTTTTTAAGGATGGGAAATCATCAAATGACCCCCCCCACTCTGGGCGGAGCGGGAGGGAGTGTCAGACTCTTACTGACTAAAAACCATCCATGTTCCTTCCTCGCCTTTTACGTTCCGGGGCCGCGGTATCTCTTTCGAACAGGCCCGCAACCCCGGCAGGCTTCGGCCCTTGCGGGCCCCTCTCCTTTTGCTGACATCTCTTTGAGGCGCGCGTGGAACACGAACGCGCCGTCGACACGGCCTGTCGTCGTCGTTAGACGGCTGGACGGCCAGCTATTGCCCATAGCCAGCCGTCCACAGGCCCGCATCTACGGTGGCCGGTAGCCACCACGTGGCCCCCGACGCCCGTTGCGTCTCCCGCGGCGGCCGGGAAGAGAGGATCTCTCCCTCTCTCGTTCCGCCACCTCCTTCGCTAGCATCACTGCTTCGCAGAAGGAGGCGACGGCTTCCCATTCCGTCTCGCTCCGGACCATGGATTGAACCAGGGCCGGACGCGAGAGGTCGCCGCCGCTTGGCTGGAGGCCTTACACTCAAAACACGCACAGGATAGTCCGGTAAGAAAGCAGAAGCCAGTCTCATCTCACGAAACACCGGCCCCATCTAGTTAAAAAAAATATTACGTGTGAAAGTGTTTTGTGAACCTACGTACAAAATAAACATCGTTTATCGTTTATCATTTATCATTTATCATTTATCATTTATCATTTATCATTTATCGTTTATCATTTATCATTTATCATTTATCATTTATCATTTATCATTTATCATTTATCATTTATCATTTATCATTTATCATTTATCATTTATCATTTATCATTTATCATTTATCATTTATCATTTATCATTTATCATTTATCATTTATCATTTATCATTTATCATTTATCATTTATCATTTATCATTTATCATTTATCATTTATCATTTATCATTTATCATTTATCATTTATCATTTATCATTTATCATTTATCATTTATCATTTATCATTTATCATTTATCATTTATCATTTATCATTTATCATTTATCATTTATCATTCATCATTTATCATTCATCATTTATCATAAGTTATTAAAACATGTAGGCCTTCTTTGGGGAATGCCAATAGAAGTGAAAACTAAGTAATCTAGATCTGCTACGGGTTCCGCCCCACGAATGCCTAATGGTGCTACGCCGTAGCGGATCGGCTACGAGTGCCACGAAGCGTTAGGTGACGGTCACGCGAGTTCCATGATTTTTGTTAACGCAAAACGTGCTCAACGTGCCTAAAGAAGTTTTCACTTAAATGTAAGCGTAGATAACAGTCCCCAACAGGCCTTAAAAAGACTAGAAATCCCAGGCTTACCTAACTGTGAAATGATAGTAATTTCTATTCAGTTTGGTATAGCCCTTACATTTAAATAAAGGTCTGAACACGTCTCCTGTGTAATCTTGACTTAAACCTAATATATTTTCTTTGGCCATAGTATTAGGTCCTTGTTTATTTTGCTCCGGAACCTTGGTTTGTTTTTACATGTTGTTGTCACACACGAATGTTGGCAATTACTTTTAGTGGTAAAGTTTCTTTGTTTACGTTTGACTCTTAAGTATGTTTTTGTTATTTTTCTTCTTTTTTAACGTCCTTCGAGATTTCTGTAGTCAAACTAGATCAATTTCCTAAAATATGTGGTATTTACAGTGGAGGAGCTCGTGGCTAGATAGTAACAGCCGCTCTGGTCGATCTTAAGGTTAAGCCACGCACGGGCAAACCTGTGCAAAACAGGTTGGGCCGTGGATGGGGTGACGACCCATTACAGGTAGCAAAATAATGATGCCTCCTTGGAATTCAATCATTTTGGAATAAATAAATATTATGTATACTAACCGGGCTTCATATGGTGCGTCTCCACTGCAGTTCCTGTTTGTGGAGCAACGTTTTCAAATGTTACTGAGCAACACCCGATAACAAAAAGTTATTTAATGTTATACGTTGCACTGTCAATATAGGGTGACTGGTAATTAGTGTATGATACTTAAACACGTGATTACGCTCATAATAACAAACAACTCTTACTGTGGGACCTAACTTGAAATCGCGAAAAAAAATTAGCTGTTCAGAACATATATGTTCGCGTAATTTATTGAACAGCAGATTTTTTTCGCGCTTTCAGCTTTGTTCCCATAGTTTCCCATAGTAAAAGTTGTTTTCATCATGAGCATAATCACGTGTTTAAGTATCGTACACTAATTACCAGTCACCCTATACATATAATGTTGAGTAATGATGCCTAACTTTTGAAAACAGTCAACATGTGGTGACAGTTGATAACATTGTTAGAGAATGTACGAGTAACTATAACATAGAACAAATGCTGTGCAACTCGCAGTTTATTAATTTATGTTGCTCGAGATATGGACGCGTCAGTAACATTAAAAAAATAGTAGCTACAAAAGTTACAGATTGTTACAAAATGATACAAAAAGTAACATTGCAGTTTATTTTCTAGAACAACGTTTAAATAACTAAGGACTTCAAAATTTCGCATTTACGCTGCTATTTTGCATTCCGTAAAACGAAACGTATTTAACCACAGCGCGTTAAATGAAAAAGGACTTACTTTTCCCAGAGGAATTCAAATAAACGAGAGACGTTCTAAAGCCCCGATGTGGTTAGATTTTGCTGCAAAATTCAAAGAACCACAGAACGACGACGTCCTTTAAACTTCTAGCTTTAAACCAGAAACTGAAAGAAAATTGTCCCAAGGGAGCAACATTTTCAAGAGGAAAACTGGAACTTGCTTCCTTGAAAGCGAACGAGAGCTAACAGCTGTGAAGCGAAGTTTTTACCTGGATTTTCTCTAAAGTTTTTTTCAGTGCACGTTAGTGTAATGAGTATTTTTTTGATATAATTAATTAAATATATGAAGGGTATAAAACACCTCTTCACGAAGCCGAAAAGCACTTGTTCTCTCCATCATTGCGAATTTTTTTTTTGTTCTACACCATTCCTGGGAACCTTCTAGTTACGGAGATATGGGGGGGTCAAAGTTATAACTTTTTGATAACATTTTTTTTAAATACAAGATTTTTTGTTAGATTTTATCTTTTAACACCTCCACGACCCCCTTACTATTCAATCCATCCATCAGCACAATGTTTAAAGTGCGTTACATTGAGTTCTACCACGTAACATGATTTATAACTTAAAAAAAAGTTGTTTCCCAGCAATATTTTTTGCGTAAAGTTACTTAGTTTGATGTACAGAAGGCTTGGTTTACGGCTTTGTGATGAGGTGGTTTACACTCTGTATACTTATTCTGATGGGTAGCCTAAAAAACAAAAATTACATTCAAGCCAAATTAAAATAACAGCAGAAAACTGGAACAAAGCGAGTAAACTTTTAAACGAAACTCTTTACTACCAAAAAGTAAAGGGAAATCAAATAACTTTTTGCATAATGCTGCTCATAAAAATATTTCCAAATTTGAAAATAAATAGGCAAGTTTGGAAAATGAGAAAATTAACAGAAAGACGTAAAATATCAATCAATTTCTATGCGTTTGTAGTGTGTGTTTAATGTACACAATAGGCATGAAGACAGTATCAAAAAAAAATCAAATCTATTTAGTCCGTCAGTTACATTATTAGGAAATAATGAACACGTATTTTTTGTTTTTGTAAATCAATGAATACTAACAAAGATAAAACGCATCAAAACTCGAGAGTCGGGGCTCGTGACGTCATAACTCGCTAAAAATTATACCTAGGCGTGACGTATTGAGAATTTTAAAAGCGTCGTATCTTCGTCAATTTTGGTTTACGTAACGGAAGAAAAAATACGCGTCAAATATTTTTTGAAAATTTAACTGACGGACCAATTAATATTTTTATGTCGTCTCCCCTGTTATGATAAAAGAGAAGAAACCCTAAAAAAAAAAATTAAGGTCCTATTTTATCCGACGGGGACGAAGCCTAAAAGGAGGGTTATTTACCGAACAATACGTAATCAAAATTACTTGCTTATTTTACCATATTCAATTTATGTACGTACTTCTTTGTGCCTGAATAACACAAAAATGTTTGACATCCTCCGGCTTGCTCCATACAAACTCTCCAACCTGTCAGCTACAGAGCGTTACAGAAACTCCATTAGAAACATATTTACCCGTTTACTTAGGGAGAAAGATATATTATGTAAAGAAATAGGTTTTCGCTGAAATCTTGTGAACAACACAGCAAGCAGTGTAGAGAAAAGAGTGTATAACTTACACACTCATACCGGTACACTCTTAGTTTGTAGTAACATCAAATCAACAAATGCCCCAATGAATATTGACATGCATGTACAGTCAGCAAAACAGTTAGGTATGCAGGCTAGCAATCTTCTTACTACTATTATAAGTGGACAAGGGTTATAATCATTCTGTTTGCAATTTCATCCAAATCCTTAAAGTAGTTTCTGCGTGAGAGAATAACAAAAATCGATCTTTACAGACTTTCACATTTATAATAGTCGTAAGAAGATTGCTAGCCTGCATACCTAACTGTTTTGCTGACTGTACTTATTTCTTAATATTGATTTTACTACGAATGTGAAAGTTAACAATTTCTCTTAAAAGCTGAACTGGTGTTAAGGTGAAGAAAATGTTAATTAAAATTATATATTTGTAAGCCTCTGGGCAAAACATAGAGGATCTGCCTATCTGTAACATCATTATTAATAATAGTTCATTTATTTCAGATCACAAAAATCCATAAAATACAAGCACGTTACATAAAAATAAACTATTAAAATCATTAAGTAAAAATTAAAACATAAATCACATAAAATTAAATGAAAATTGAATTAGTAAAAATAAAAACATGAATGTGACATGACACGTGTGTGTGATGTGTGTGTGTGACATGTGTGTGTGTATTGTGTTTGTGTGTCATTATTGTAATTTGATCTATGTTTACAAATAAAGCATTCCGATTCTGATTCTGATTCTGATCAAAACGACTCGAATGGCGTAGCGGTAGTAGATGCTGCCTTACCTTTTTAGGGTCCCGGGTTCGAATCCTGGTAGCAGCAAATGTTTGTGTGATGAGCACGGACATTTGTTTCCGAGTCATAGATGTATAGATGTATAATAAGTATGTATTTACAAACAAAAAGTATATATGTGGTATATCAACTATCTGGTGTCCACGACACAAGCCTCGTTGCTTAGTGTGGCACTAGATGGCGCTGTGAGTAAATTGTTCAGCGATATTTATTATATTTATTAAAACATCACTAAAGTATAACACCAGCAAAAAAACATGCGGATTTGGGGATTGCCGATAGATGTGAAAACTAGTAGAGGCTGGCTTTTCGTAGCATTCGTAGGTACAGTCGAGCAAACTATTTGGTTTACAGTTTAACCCACAAATTACATTGTAAAATGTAAAACAATTAGTTTGTTCGACCGTACATGACAGTCACGCGAGTCCCATGATTTTTATTCACTCAAAAAGTGCTCAACGTGGCTAAAGAAGTTTCCACAACAAAAATTAGCTGTGACATACATTTCGACCGCGTAGGTATTGCACTTTTGTGGGAGACAGCTGTTTTATTTACCCCGATGAAATATGTCTATGTTAGGCGCAGGCCACACAGAAGATACTATTACATAAGACGAGGACGGGGCGCGGACAAGGCGCAGACGGATCTCCATCGCGACTTTTTAATGCACATAGAAAAGAGGAGACACGGACGGGGCGCGAGCGTGACGGGCAAAAGAGCGACGCGCGCGTCGCACGTTTCCCAGCAATATTATTTGCGTAAAGTTACTTAATTTATGTACAGAATGCTCTGTTACCGATATGTAATCTACATGGCTGACCCCCAAATCTTGAAACGTCACTCAAACTTTATGTAGCACTAATATTTAAAAGATAAGTACTCAATAGTGACGTGTGGTCAAACAAAAGGAGATGTTCCAGAAATGTATGGAGCCTGGGCCAGAAATATGTATATTATAGTATACATATGTAAATATTGCTGTATATTATAGTAACCGTTTTTCATTGTTAATTTTCTTTAATTTCACTTCCTTTCCATGTACATTCAAATGAGCTTGGTCAAGGAGAGCAACACAACATAAAATTAAACATGGCGGATCAGATCAGCAGTATGCAAACAATGCCATTTTGACAATGACATTTGATTGAACAGATCCAATCCAAACTCAAAGCAAAGACAAACGAAAATGTCATTTCTTAAAACTGTCAAAGTCGTCAAACGTCATGTCACACAACTGTCATGGCTGCCCTAAAATAGGGATTTCTTATTAAAAAACTACATTTATGTACGCCTGTACCCCTCTTCAAATTAATTTATTAGTATTTTTATGGAATTCCCCTATTTTTTTCCTATTTATCCATGTAGTGTACATAGTGGTGGCCCAAAATCAAACATCTCCTTTAAAGTTTAGGTGCCGCTCAAGTGTTAAGCAGCGCTTAAATTTTGAGTGACATTTCTGTTTTCGGGGGTTAGGCATATACCTACTTAGAGATGTCAGCACATTAATGGGCCCCCTTGTCGAGGCTGCGGGACTGTTCGAAAGAGATGTCGTGGCCCCGGAACATAAAGGACGAGAAAGGAACATGGATGTGTTTAAGTCAGTAAAAGTCGAGTGTCAGACTTTTACTGACCTCCCGCCATCATCAAATGACTCCGCCTAGAGTAGGAGGAATCATTTGATGATTTCCCAATCGAAAAAAAAAGTCATATTATACAACTTAACAGCAATACACATTATACTTAAGTTTCATGTAATAGGGGACGCTGCAATCAACCGCGCACAAAACCTCCATATTTGCCCAACCTGGGAATCCAATCCAGAACCTCAAGCTCAGGAGTAGACCTTGCAAGCACTAAACTAACATGGCATATTCGATATCTTCTATTCTAGACGTGCGATTTTGAAGCTGTTTTCGGCTTTTTTAGACCAAACTAGGCGTCCGCCTGTGTTCTGACCATATCGCGCGCACTTTACACGCGCGTCTGGACTCCATCCCTTATTTTCAGAGAAATTCCTTAAAATTAATTGTTTTTCCAAATTTTCGTTCACATTTCAATTTTGATTATAGTTGCAATAGTACTCACCCTTCTTCCCTGAATTCTGGTCCGCGTTCCGTGTCCCGGTCTCCAGGTTGTTGGGTGAAATTCCAAAATTTTCCTTTCGAAAACTGGTTTTTTGACCAAAACTCAAAATTTTTGTTCGGCACATAACAAGTTTTATTCCATAATTCGCTAGCCCGCGCGGAGACGCGTCTCTGGACACCTCGCACGCGCCCCTAGCTCGAAAAAATTTTGCCCACCCACTCGCCCTCTGGTGTATAGGAAGGTAGACGTGGGATTTTCGACAAAATTTTTTCTTTCAAAATTTATTCTCCTTTAGGCCTGTACATAGGGATTTCTTAAGGGAAAGCTTATTTTAACCATTCTGACTTTGTAAATAACTTATTTTCAGATTTTTTAATTTTTTATTAGTTTAGATATATTGTTAAGTTATTTGTTGTGACAGTCGTACCTAATAAGGCGACTATAATTATATGACATTGTTTTATTTCGATTTTAAATTTGATTATTTCATATTTACTTATTGTGTTCCCCCCTTTACAGGGTCACATAAGTACCAGTGTTCCCTCTGAACCTCTCCTCTCGAGCAGATATTGTTGTTCCGTCCCCCGCTTTACAGGGTTCTGTTCTGACAATACCTGCTCCCAAAGTTTTTAAGATGTTTTGCACCCCATCCAGCACCGTGAGGGCTCCTGGCTCTAGCGGCTCGCCGCGATCGGCGGAGAAAGCAATGCCTTCCCCTGCTGACGCAAGGAGGAGAATCTCCTTCGGAGACGAGATTCCTGTTGCGTCACAGGGGGGCCCTGCCACTCCGGGGAGGCGCCGAGCTGCTATTGATGCCCCAAGATCGCTCAAAAAGCCTGAGGCGAAGTGCCGCAGCCGCATTGAGGAAGCGAGAGCTTGCCTAAATAAGGCAAAGCTAAACTTGGGCAACTCTCGCAACCTCAAGGCCGAGATAAAGACTGCGGTGCTCGAAGCCATAAACAGGCTTTATGAGCTGGTCAAGGAGTCCGAGCGCGACAAGGCCTCTACCGCACCTGTAGCCGTGCCGGAACCCGCGCCCGCTGCCGACTTCTGCCCCCCGTCCACTTCCGAGAGTCTCGCGAGCCAGACTGAGCTCATTACCACCCTCAAGGAGCACATCTCGATTGTCAAAGAGAACACCGAGAGGGTGGAAAAGCTCCGAGACAGTCTGGCAAGCAGGGAAAGTGTGGGGGAGACCACTTACGCGGGTGTTGCGGCTGTCAGCAAAATCCACACCGGTGCACAGGCCCCGGAGCGGACGACGCTGCACTCCGTGGTGGTCTCTTCCACACAGGAGATGGATACGGGGGCCGAAGTTCTCGAAAGAGTTCGAAAAGCAGTGGATGCGAAGGAGGGCTGGGTGCGAGTAAAGAGGGTCCGAAAGGCCAAGGACCAAAAGGTCATCATGGGGTGCGCAACGAAGGAGGAGAGAGAAAAGTTAAAAAAGCGACTTGAATCGGCCGGAGAGAACCTCGTCGTCGAGGCGGTGAAAAATCGGGACCCGCTTCTGGTTCTAAGGGATGTGCTATTAGTGCATAGTGACGAAGAGGTACTGAGAGCCCTTAGGAACCAGAACCGGGAGATCTTTGACGGCCTCGAGGACGGGGACCTCAAAATGACTGTCAAATTCCGCAAGAAGTGTCGAAACCCGCATACTAACAGCATTGTGCTGAGTGTTACCCCGGCAATCTGGAAGAGGGCACTCGAAGGGGGCAAACTTCGGATTGACCTCCAGAGAGTGCGCGTCGAAGACCAGACGCCTCTGGTGCAGTGTACCCGCTGTCTGGCATACGGACACGGCAAACGCCTGTGCACGGAGCCAGCCGATCTCTGTAGCCACTGCGGCGGTCCACACCTTAGGTTGGACTGCCCAGTCAAACAGACCGGAGAAGCAGCGGCGTGCATTAACTGCACCAGAGCCAAGCTCGGGGAACACTCGCACAATGCATTCAGCATAGAATGCCCGATACGCAGGAAGTGGGACGCATTCGCACGAGCAACCATAGCATATTGCTAAAGTTGTCGATGCGCCCACTTCCGCGTACCCAGAGATGACCAATTTGACACAACCAGATTGCAGACGCATTGAGCGAACCACTAGGGTTGGCTTAACTGAGAGGGTTAATTGGAGCCATTTTCTTGAGAAAGTGGCTAGAATTGTTCTGGTCTGTAAGTCAACTCTAGTGGAATCGACAAGTTGTGTCAAATTGGTCGTAAGTCGTTCGTGTTTGTATTCGAATTCGAGTATTTGTTTGGTTTTTAAAATTGATATATAAATATATATTTAGTATATACAGACTATATTATGAAGACAAAACCAATAATTCGAAACAATGTGAATTAAACAAAAATTGCGTGGGATAAAGATTGCGGAAAAATACTTAAAAACAAGCGAAATTAGAGAAAACTTAAATAGAAATTAAAGAATCATTTACATATAAATATATTAATGAGTACAATAAAAGGTTATAATAATAAATTTTTTGATTAACAGTTCTTTAAAAGTAAAGATAATAAATAGTAAAAATATAAATATAAGAATTATACAGTATTAAAAAAAACACATTGTTAAAAATTTTATTGCATAGTACTTGGTCTTCTCGGCCTCCTAAAAAACTGTCGCTAAACAAGTTCAAAAATTTTGTACACAAGGGCTCTGATTCCCATGTCAGAGGGACACTGGTGGGGCAGGAGTGTGGTTTTAGCCGGTTCGAGTCCGGCACTACCTCGACTGTTGCACAAGAGAAATTCCTGTGCGATAGTCGAGGTGTCCGCGGGGATTTCCCACTCCTGCCAAAACAAAAAAAAAAAAAAAAAAAAAAAAACATGGCATATTCAGTTCATCATCATCAGTTATACATAAGGTAAATGTGTAAGTAGTTAGTAAATTGTATAGATTCAATGTTAGTATTATATAATCGCATAGGCCATATTGTGTGAGTACTATGTACTAGAAAGCTATCATTCGCTGGAAACCTACTTTAGTTTTTGACTTGAGTGTGCCCTGGCGGTTTAGAGTATGTCATGCTCACTCGCATATGTCTCGCTGATGGTGGCGCGTGTGTCGGACCATTTAGCTCCCTTCAAAATGGTTGAGCTTAATGGTGCTGATCCATGCGTCATTTTCGTGAACGGGCGCTGTCTGTTGTGACTGGTTATCTCTTAGTTGCCATGGCTTAATTGAAATAATTATTTTTGTTTTTACTATGGACACTTTTAACGTGCACATCTTGCTACATTGTTCTCACATAATTTACCATCTCAACATCGCTAGCATGACTGCTTCGCAGAAGGAGGTGACGGCTTCCCATTCCGTCTCGCTCCTGACCATGGATTGAACCAGGGCCGGACGCGAGAGGTCGTGTACGTTACTCCAGCAGGAAAGTATCTCCTAGAGATATATGAGTAGAACGTATAGTTGGTGCCTTATCTGCTGTAAATGTGCCCCCACATAAAAAAATTGTGACCCCGGTCGTTTTGAAAAAAAAACGGAAAAACGATTCTTGCTGGGGTAACGTTTTTCTAGCAGGAAAATTCTAAACGAGTGATCGGAGAGAGAAAAATTGTGCATGGCCAGAGAGCTTATATGTGTGCCACTATGTGCCCCCAAAAATAAAATCTGTGCCCCTTCAGATTTTCGAGATATTTCGTTTCCGGTCTCCGGTCGATCCTCGCATATTACCAACTCCTTGACTACAAAATAATATTCACTGACTGAAACTTATTGCAGGCAGTCAGAAATGTAATTTTCTACTTTTTATTAAAATTCACTTGAAGTATCTGATAAATTAGTTCGCAGTTTAGTACCTGGACTTTCAGAAGATTCATAATAAATCATAATTTTAGTTTTGACGCGCAACCTTCGCAAAATAAAAGGTATGATTTCCACAATAAATTAGTCATGCAAAAGTTAGGCAGTTTGTTTGTTTGTTTTGCCTTTAAATTAGGTACTAAAGTGCTTATGACGCGAGCCTTCAAAATCCTAAAAGTCTAGGCAAAATTCGCGTCAAAGTGGGTATCAAAACTTATAATAATACCATACCAGCCTGTTACTGTCCCACTGTTGGGCAAAGGCTTCTCATACAGACAAGGCGTGATTACTGATCACAGTGCTTGCTCAAAGCAATTTCAGACTTCAATAAAGAAGTCCAGGTTCCCCTCATGATCCATAACATGTCCAAGATAAACTTAGAATGTACATGTCACCGTAAAATTGTCAAACACGTTATATTACAATATAATGTTAGCGATGACTAGTTTAGAAATTAATTTTAGAAATAATAGGTTACAATTGTATAATTTGAAAATGATATTTAGATGAATCATTGATTTATAAGTAATTATTTACAGTCAGTCGGTTAAGTCAAATGATTTAAATTAGTTAGCAGATCTGTATGAATTATTTGTATATTAATAATGATTTAATTAATGTTGTATTTTATTATAACTTATTTAAAAGTCAATTTGTTCAATGTAAATATTATTATTCTTGGAATTTATTTAAAATGCAAGTACTGCGTGTGGGCAACACTTCCGGTAGAAAAAAAAGATGGCGCTTAGTCTCGAGCGCTCGGGCACGGTAGATAAATAGCGGCCTCAACGCTCGGGCGGGCTCAATAGTCCGGTTAAGCAGACGACATCCTTTCTAGGTTGAACTGCGAGATGCCATTCCGAAAAAAAATCGGGCGGGCTCAGTTTGTTCCGAGTGCTTGGAAGTGTTGGTCACAGGCGAGCTACCTTAACCACGTGGTTATAAGCTGTGAAGCTAAAAGTGTGTAAAAGTGATAAATATGTAATACAAGTGTTGAGTCTACATTGTAAATTGATATTGTTACGAAAGTCAAATATTATACTGGTGATTGAAAGTACAGCGGGAGTTTTATTACAATAACGTGTTTTTCTCGCGATATTGTAATGTCTCGAATTATTCTCAACTGAACATACGGAAGTATCTCTGCCCCCATAATCGGGACTTGGGGCACCCCCCCGTTAGGTTAGTTAGGTTCCTTTAAACCCTGCACTCGGAAATAGGGGCCCCGCGAAGCGGGGCTCCGTCGACTACGCTTTTTAGGGGGAATATAAAGTGTTTTAAGGTTATGTCATATTAATCGGTATTTCTCAGGAATGGTGCATTATATTTTCATGAAAGTTGTGCCACTGGGCAAGGGGGACCCCTCCTTCCCTCCACACCGCGTAAGTTGACTACCATCGCATGCATTTCACGAAAAATAATGCGTTTTGTTGTAAGCAGTATGTTCATTTGACAATAATTCGAGACTTTACAATATCGCTAGAGATATTACAATATAACGAATTTGACAATTTTACGGTGACATACATAAATGAATTGGAAAAATCACATTGCCCAGGAAAGTAATACCATCACAGATATTTTTTGAGCCCGAATTTTAACGCGCCCTTTCCCGTAGTTACATCCTCCAGTAAGAACTTGTTTATAAATACCTTCCCTCACGTACCCAGCATGTCTTTGTTTAATACGCTTCCCGACAGACAATCTAACACAAACTTACAACTACACTCTAACATCTACGGCATAAGGTTTGAATTTCCTTGTGGGACTGGTGAAGGTTGTTGGTAAAGCTGTGAATGCATCCATGAAGCTATTCAGTTCACTGATGCTGTATAAATTATAACATCAGACCTGAGACGGAAGGTATTTGTTTACTCATCTGATTTTATGCTTATTTTCTTACCTCTGACCAAATAAAAAAGTTTAGACAGAACTTTGCGAACGGAGAAGTGAGGCTGGTTTGGGAAACATGTGTGCATTTATTGAGGCGTAGTTTAATTGTACGAGTAGTTTGATGTTTATGTGTGCGTGTGAGCGTGTATGCACAGAGCTAGGCGTAGTTTTGTACATCCTTCACTATATTGTTCGTAGCGCTGTCTTGATACTTTAGATCAATGTGGTGGTGTCGTATCACCCAGTATGAACTGGGTTGTGGAGGTCAGACAGGCAGTCCCTCCATGTAAAATGCTAGTATTCCGCTGCATCCGATTGGACTGGAAGCCATCCCCAACATAGTTGTGAAACGGCAGAAGATGATAATTTTTAGAGCGTGTTTTTCGATAGTCGGGTTTTAGTTTCATACTTTATGTAGTCCTAACAGTAAAAATTCATAAAAATACATTCTGCTAACGCAAAAACTTCGTTTTTGTAAGATTAGAAACATGTTATGTTAAAAAAGGATCTTTTGTGAGGTTTAATAAGGTCCATCACAATGGCGATGTGGGCTTTAATAAAAGTAAGGTTACAATAACTGACAACAATGCCTCGGGACGCACAGAATGAGGAGGACGACGGCGATGAGAATTAGAATAGGTATGAATGGCAGCAGGTAGGGAAGTATGTAGGGAGGGGAATGAAATGGTTGTTGGACAACGTGTGGAGTGTCCAGAAACATTATTACGATTTCCGGAGATAGTTTCGGACATTCCGCAGACCCAATTTATTGTACTATTTTGCGTTATGAACATAACTATGTGAATCAACCGTAGTTATAATGAAATTAGTTGAGATAAACTTAGGTATTATGATATGTAACCATTTTAATACAGTGATGTATTAAGGCGCTTAGACGAATTAAATTAGCAACTCTATTTGTGGTGGTTCAAACTTCGTTTGAAATGCTGTTAAAATAAAGTTCTAATCAGCTTGCACTACAAAGTGGTTGTTACGTCAGCCATTGCGGGCCAAATAGCGCGAAATGAGTGGTTTCGATCGATTTATCCAATGGGTATGACACACAACGTTTTGTTATCAGGATTTCAAAATACAAAACAAAATATGCCGTTGATGAGTATTCATGTACATTCATAATAAGTAATTGGATTCCGAGCCGACATAATCTTAATAAAAAGTTATGTGTGTAATATGATACATGTTGATGAAAATTATATTATTGAAAATTAATGACAGAAAGGAACAGGATGTCATGTATCACGTTTTATATGAAAACATTAGCAGAAGGAGAAATCATCATTTGCCCCGATTTTTCTCCATTAAGGCGATACATGAGCTAAACGCGAGTTTTATAATTACTAAAAGTATATGATTCACTGCTATAAACAAGACCAGAAAAATATATGATACTCTTCAGGATATGTGCTAGCATGATACTGTTTTGATAACATAATACAATAAATTTGGCTCGATAAAAAGAAATCACGAACTTATCTCTAAAAATATCTTTCAAACAATAAAATACATATGAATGCGATCATTCCGATTTTTTGGCAAATAATTCTACAAGCAATATATTCGCATTATATTGTTTCAGTTTTTTAATCTAATCAATAGTTTTTTTGTAAATCGATCAAAACCACTCATTTCGCGCTATTTGGCCCGCAGTGGCTGACGTAACAACCACTTTGTAGTGCAAGCTGATTAGAACTTTATTCTAACAGCATTTCAAACGAAGTTTGAACCACCACAGATAGAGTTGTTAAGCTCGTCTAAGCGCCTTAAGATGGGCAGCTTTAGCCGACTTCATCAGACTACTAATACGACAAAAGTTCTGCTCGCAACAAAAAGTTTTATTTTTAATATTACGAGAAATTGATCGATGTATTGTCTAAAAATTGTGAAGTTTCAAAGATTCAAGTTTCATCTATTTGTTTCATGAAGCTGTAAATTTTATATTTCAGCAGAATTTAATGTTTATCTGACAAAGATTAATGTCAGAAAGAGATGTATTTAGTACCGAGATTGAAGATAGCGATTTGTCTTAATCAGTGTTGTGAATCGGGCAAATTAATTCATGTAGTATTTAAGAGCACTGTGTATTCATTTGAGTCGTGTAAATTAGGTATTTTATGCTATATTCAAAGCTATCCATGGATAAAAAATCATGAACTTCATCATCATCCGCCTAGCCTTTTCCCAACTATGTTAGGGTTGGCTTCCAGTCTAACCGGGTGCAGCTGAATACCAGTATTTTACATGGAGCGACTACCTTATCTGACCTCCACAACCCAGTTAGTACTGGGTAATGTGATACCTCTTGGTAAAACTGGTTGTCAGACTTTTTGGGCCACTGACTACGTGTAACGACTGTCAACGATCTACAAAATGACAACCGGGACCTACTGCTTAACGTGCTTTCCGAGGCACGGTGGAAACTTGTATGGGTGCAATGGTCACCCATCAAAAAATCATACATTTATTATTGGAAAATCTGAACGGGTCGTTGGATGTTACAAGTCTTCGATGAACAGGAATTAAACAATATTTTTATTTTATTTTATTTTTTGGACATTAGTAATATTTTTATTTTAAATTTTGGCACTATTGTGTCTGATTGAATTTGTTTAACATCTTTTAATTGACATACATCTTTTTACAACATTACTATTGACATTTTAATATACTTTACTGACATTGAACATTAATTGTAATGGCAAAATCTTAATTTGTTGTTCTATTTTTATTTTATTTTTAACCGACTTCCAAAAAGGAGGAGGTTCTCTATTCGACTGTATGTATTTTATTTTTTTTTATGTATGTTCACCGATTACTCGAAGACGCCTGAACCGATTTGAAAAATTCTTTTTTTGCTTGAAAGGGTATACTTCCAAGTTGGTCCCATAGCCACCAAATTGGGATCTGATGATGGAATCTTGGCGAAATCGAGGGAACTCTTCAAATTTTATCTGAAAACGTGTTGCGATTTTGGTATTTTCTACAACAAGTGAAGCATTTGCGTTTGATAAGAACCATTCTACCATCAGATCTGATGATGAAGCCAAGAGTCACGGAACTCCATAATGAGACAATGTACCATAGTCGTGTTTGGGCTTGTTGTAATTGTAACGGTATGCACTTTCCATGTATCAAGCACCTGTGAACCACTAAAAAGTGAAAAATAAAAACTTTTTTGCAAAAAATAAAACCGACTTCAAAAAAAACAAAAAAGTGAAAAATAACTTTAGCTTCTGAAGTCGGTGACAAAATAACTAAAGCAATCAAACAAAGGTCACCGACTTCAGAAGCTAAAGTTATTTTTCACTTTTTTGTTTTTTTTGATGTTTTTCAATATACTATAACAGGGCAAATGTAAATGTTTTGCTTTTTAATTATTTTATCTTGGTTTCTGTCATAATAATGAATTTATAATGTAATTATTAACATACTATAGCAGGGGAACTGCAAATGTATTTTTTTTTTAATTCATCTATTTTGTTAACTGCTTTATAAAGATTTTCTAACGTAATTATGATTTCTATTGTACCTGTTTCTTTAATTATATGATTGAGTGTAAATTTTCGATACAATGTAAGTTTACAATGTTTTGAGTTTTGAGTAAATTGTTACTGAAATAAATGAAATGAAAAAAATAAATGAATGTACTGGTTCTAGGACATACAGGTATTCACACAGGTATTTACATTGGGTTATACCAGCCTCCAATATATAATAATGATTTTTGTAAATGCAGTCGCTTTCCCATCTTACATCCTTAGTTCCAAGAAAAAACTTATTAATATGGAGGCAAAAGCTTCAAAGAGGGCGCATTTCTTCCCTCCCTAACAACGAAAGTATTCAAAAACTTTTATGACGAATGACACTTGACGAGAACCCTCTAAGGTCCCTCCGAGAGGTTGCGACGGTTTTGTTCCAATTATTTCCGAAAAACAGAACTTCGTACCCATTGAAGAGGTTTTCAGGAGTGCGATGTAATTGTTCATTGGTAGCAGAATATTCACTAAGGATACTCGTATTAAGAAAAGCTGGATAAAATATCAACAAGCTTGTTCGCAGCGACGGGCTAGACTGAGTTGTGTGTTGAAAGATTGTGGGTGTACTATTATATATGTCACCGTAAATAAAATTTTCAAATACGTTATATTGTAATATCTCTAGCGATATTGTAAACTCTCGAATTATTGTCAAACGAACATACTGCTTACAATAAAACGCATTATTTTTCGTGAAATGGATGCGATGGTAGTCAACTCGCGCGGTGTAGAGGGAAGGAGGGGTCCCCCTTGCCCAGAGATTATCTACAATATCGCTATAGAGAAACACGTTATATTGTAATATAACGTGTTTGACAATTTTAAGGTGACATATACACCACTGTCATCAGCCTTCAATGTTCCCACTGCTGGGACACAGGCCTCCTCACAATGAGAGGCAATCGGCTATAATCCACCACGCGGGCCCAGTACGGATTGGTAGATGTTACATGTCTTCAAATTCTTGGTTCTAGGACATGCCGGTTTCCCTCACGATGTTTTCCTTCACCATTTTGAGAGCAGTGGCGATGGAATAAGTTACACAAAGTAATTCGCGCCTGCCTGGGTCCGAACCCACGACCGTCGACCCTGGTAAGTCAGGACCGTCACCACTAGGCCACCGCTGCTCTCCACACTCAGCTATCCACACACAGTTATTATAAAGGGTGTAAAACACCTCTTCACGAAGCCGAAAGGCACTTGTTCTCCCTATCATTGCGATCATTTTTTTGTTCTACACCATACCTGGGAACCTTCTAGTTACGGAGATATGGGGGGTCAAAGTTACATTTTTTTGACAAGATTTTTTTTGAATACAAGTTTTTTTTGTAAGATTTTGACTATTATCACCTCTACGACCCCCGTACTATTCAATCCATTCATCAGCACAATGTTTTAAGTTCGTTACATTGAGTTCTACCACATAACGTGATTTATAACCTCAAAAAAAAAAGTTGTTTCCCAGCAATAATTTTTGCGTAAAGTTACTTAGTTTGATGTACATAATGCTTGGTTAACGGCTTTGTGATGAGGTGGTTTACACCCTGTATAAATTAAAGAATTCCGGTGTCCACTGCCAGTCTAGAGTGCAGTCGGTTGAATCGCACTTTCATAGGTCCATGTTCACCAAAAAGATGCCAGTCTGATTATCTAAAACAGCTGTTTAAAACACATTTTTGTGTGGTAATATGTCACAGTGACAGCGGTTTTTAGATAATCAGACTGTTATCTTTTCGGTGAACATGGACCATATAGGGCGAACTTATTGACATCAACCTGGGAGACTTGCAGACTCTGACTTGAAACTATTTTTTTGAATTCGAAAAAGTCTGCGGTTTTATTTGAGACGTAAAATTCATTTGACGACCGCCAAACGTCCTATTGCGTGACAGTCGGATCTAATTTAACCCCCTTCAACGCTTTAGGGATTATCTAGGGTTTGATTAAATAGCTGTACCCATCTGTCATATTTATTAATTGAACTATTAACCTGGCTAGCCGTCTACGTACTCCCTAAAGAGGTAAACTAGACATGGATATACACAACATACACACATAACTCAGGCCTTTTTTGCAGGTCGACAGACATAATTGTAATAACATAAATCACACAGCACATATGGCTGTCTTCTTCCCAACTGTGTTAGAGTCGGCTTCCAGTCTAACCAGCAGTTGATGAATACCCGTATATTACAAGGAGCAAATGCCTATCTCACCTACACAATCCGATACGATACTCCATAAAACCCGAAAGTCTAACAACTAGTCGTAGGACTGGTTGTTAGACTTTCGGGTTTCGAACTACCTATTAAGACTGTCAAATGACTACAAATGACAGCTGGGACCACGTACTTTTTCAGGCACGCAGGAAACTTGGTAGGCAATAATTGGTGACCGATCGATCACTCGATCCGAGAGGTAGCTATTATTAAGGCGATTACGTGAGCTAAACGCGAGTTTAATAATTATAATTACTGTGATTCACTGCTATAAACAAGACCAGAAAAATATATGAAATTCTTCATGATATATGCTAGCGTGATAGTGTTTTAAAAACTTAATAGGTACAATTAATTTTAACTTGATAAAAAAAAGTCACGAACTTCTCTATAAAAATACCTTTCAAACAAAAACATACCAATATGCATGCGATCATTTTGATTTTTTGGCAAATAATTCTACAAGCAATATATTAGCATGATACTGCTTTAGTTTTTTAATCCAATCAATAGTTTTTTTGTAAATCGATCGAAACCACTCATTTCGCTCTATTTGGCCCGCAGTGACTGACGTAACAACCACTTTGTAGTGCAAGCTGATTTGAACTTAATTCTAACAGAATTTCAAACGAAGTTTGAACCACCACAAATAGAGTTTCTACTTTAGCTTGTCTAATCGCCTTAAGCCACGAGTCCCTAACCTCATCATCATCATCATCATCATCAGCCTATAATGTTCCCACTGCTGGGACACGGTCTCCTCTCAATGAGAGGGACCCTAACCCAGAACTACATTAATGACGAAAACATTATAAACAGAAAAAACTACTTACATATAATAAAACCCTACCTATAAATTTTCATATGTATTCATAGCATTTTCAGGCTGACAAAGCCCACTTCAGCTTTAAGCCGGTGGACCGTGGTAATCCGATTTTTGCCATACCCGGCCGGGCTATGAATTTAATATTACAAGCACAATGAAGTTTTGTCGGGACTTATTTATAAGTTGTTTAGTATTGCTTCGGGATTTTATTTTTGAAGGTCTGTGTGGTAAATGTTTTGTTTTTGCGTGTGTTAAGAGACTATAGATGTATTTTAAACTCAGGTGTGAAATAGGGTTTGGAAAAATATGAATTAATTATTGTTCTCTTTTCACTATTTTTTTTTGTATTGTCTGAGATAGGGATCAAATTAACATTGAATCATTAACAAATTAAGCATTAATTGAATTTGTACGCTTCAACGCAAGACAATGTATAACCCCTGTATATAACCTATGTTTTAAAATAAAGATTTTACATTAATTTAATTTTCAATCAATCATTTTGGTTAATAATACGAAAAATCAATACGATTGTAATTTCTGTTCAGTAATATTAGTGGAAACGAGTACATTATTACCCACACAATCGAATAAATTCGGTAAAGCAAAATGTGATATAAGTGAAACCAAACAAAAGTTTTTAAATGCAGTAAAGGTAACACTTAAATAAGACAACAATGAAAAAAAACAAAAAAACATAGTTCTACAAAACATCGACAGCAAATTTAGGCCAACTCATATCCTATTACTATTATACGTAAATGCGAAAGTTTGTGAGTACTATAACACGCAAAAAATCCTCACCAGAATTTGATAAAATTTGGCATACAGGTAGTTTAAAACCTGGATTAACACATAGCACACCCCCTTTAGTTGTATATAATCATGCAAAATTTATCCAAGACCAACTTAAATTGCTTTGACCCCCACACTCCCACAGACCCCTGCGCTCTAAACCCACTTAGCTTTCTATTGGGACTCGATGAGTAAGCGGTTCCTGACTCCGCGGCTATAATTTGTTGGTTTGCCTGGGGATTCTGCGCTGGAAATAATATTTGTAATGAAAGTTTTATTTCACTTTGGGAAAGAGAGAATATTGTTGTATAACGGGCTTTTCTTAAGAAAAACGCTTTACTTTCGGTGTTTCTGATGAATTATCGTGGCTGTGATTAGAAAAAAAAACATAAAGGCATACGCCTCCGTGGTAACTGGACCAATTAGCAACTAGACAGATTATCAGCTGGACAGTTTCGCAGCTGGACAGATGAGCAACTGAAACAATAAGACAGAAATAGCTAGATCCAGAAATATTCTTTTTTTTCTTACCTACAAATGGGGAAGTTTGTCATTGCAATCGAGGCAAAATTCACAGATGAGCCGTAGGCGAGGGTGTTATGAAGCCGAAAACTGCAGTGACAAATGGCCACGTCAACTAAATTGAGTTTTTCAATACACTTACGAAGAAATGACATAACAGAACGAAAAGTATTCATTATGAAACAGTGATTGAATTTGCGTGACCACGGAATTTTAGGCAAGTAAAAAAAAGTGTAACCCTGTAGCTACCCGCTGCCAACTCTCCGCAAGGACGAAAATCACAGTGGCTTGCCCTCAAAAAAGGACCGGAGACCCGACTTTATATATGTTACTTTCCAAACAGTTTATACACATGTAGCTTCACTGTAGAACGAGTGCAACTCTTTCAGCAAGTATAATTACACAACTATTTATTTACCTGACCGACTCATGTTCAAGTTTACTCGCTGCGGAGTGGTCACGTGTGTATCTTCACTTAGTCGTGTAGCCTTCAAAGACTTTTAAACCTAACTGTACTTGTTCGTGTATTTCTTTTTCAGTTACCCTCGTTTGATTTAGAAAAGTTCTGACATATAACGTGAAAATTATGCTGGGAAGGGTCTACAACCATTTGCCATTTTTTTAGATATTCTTTTAGGTGGGATTACTAATTTCATTTAATAGGAAACTCTGTCAATCCGTCTTACCAAGGAGTATCGTATTACCTAGTACTAACTGGGTTGTGGAGGTCAGATAGGCAGTCGCTCCATGTAAAATACTGGTATTCAGCTGCATACGGTTAAACTGGAAGCCGAACCCAAGATTTATTGGCGATAAGGCTAGCCAGATTTCGAAAATCTATATCATATAAAGATTAGATACATATAATGATGATAATTATCCAACTACCTCCATTTAAAATAAAAAAAAATATTAAACAAACAAGAGGAGCACTTATAATTTAATTCTTACTTTGTTTTGCTGAAACCACGAAGTTATCCAATAACGAGAAAACTTTTCACCCCCTTGGTGAATTTACCGGAGTTTTGAGAAGTGAATTTGAATGAACTTGGTTATTCGTCAACTAAATTACTGGATTTTTTGTAAAAATCTAGTAAATCGTGATTGGAGGAAAAATTTTGAGAGTAAGACAAAGTGAAAAAGCTGAAGCAGATTCATAAGGACATTGACTTCATTCAAGTTACATATCTATATCTATACTTTCAGTATTTTTAAAACTAAATAAGAATAAAAAAAGCGGCCAAGTGCGAGTCGGACTCGCCCATGGAGGGTTCCGCAGCAGATTGAATGAAAGTTAAATTGCTGGTTACGATGTATGACGTATTAAAAAAGAAAGTTTACATGGTAATATACTTCATATATTTTTGATGATTTAATCATTCTTTTATTTTAGAAGTTACAGGGGGGGTTGACACACATTTTACCACTTTGGAAGTGTCTCTCGAGCAAACTATTCAGTTTAAAAAAAAATGATAGTAGAAACGTCAATATCATTTTTGAAGACCTATCCATAGATACCCCACACGTACGGGTTTCATGAAAAAAAAGTTTTTGAGTTTCAGTTCCAAGTACGGGGAACCCCCAAAATTTATTGTTCTTTAACTATTTTTATGTAAAAATCTTAATGCCGTTCACAAAATACATCTACTTACCAAGTTTAAACAGCATAGTTCTTATAGTTTCGGAAAAAAGTGGCTGTGACATACGGACGGACCGACAGACAGACAGACCGACAGACAGACATGATGAATCTATAAGGGTTCCGTTTTGCCATTTGGTTACGGAACCCTTTTTTTTTTTTTTTAGGGTGGGAAATCATCAAATGACTTCTCCCACTCTGGGCGGAGCGGGAGGGAGTGTCAGACTCTTACTGACTAAAACCCATCCATGTTCCTTCCTCGCCCTTTATGTTCCGGGGCCGCGGTATCTCTTTCGAACAGGCCCGCAACCCCGGCAGGCTTCGGCCCTTGCGGGCCCCTCCCCTTAGGCTGACATCTCTTTGAGGCGCGCGTGGAACACGAACGCGCCGTCGACACGGCCTGTCGTCGTCGTTAGACGGACGGACGGCTAGCTAGCCCATAGCCAACCGTCCACAGGCCCGCATCTACGGTGGCCGGTAGCCACCACGTGGCCCCCGACGCCCGGTGCGTCTCCCGCGGCGGCCGGGAAGAGAGGATCTCTCTCTCTCTCGTTCCGCCACCTCCTTCGCTAGTATGACTGCTTCGCAGAAGGAGGTGACGGCTTCCCATTCCGTCTCGCTCTGGACCATGGATTGAACCAGGGCCGGACGCGAGAGGTCGCCGCCGCCGATCACCGCTACGAGGACACGGCGGTTCTCCGCCCACGCAGGGCAGACTTCTACCGTGTGCTCCACCGTGTCCTCCGGTCGATCCTCGCAGTGGAGACACCCGGGCGTTTTCTCCCGCTCGATTCGGTACAGGTACCTCCCGAAACATCCGTGTCCGGTGAGGACCTGCGTCAGGCGGAAGATGAGGACGCCGTGGCGCCTCTCCAGCCACTCCTCAAAGAGGGGACTTACCGCCACTATCGTGGCGTGCCCTGCACGGGGTTGCGACAGTCGCTCTCTCCATGTCGCCATGAGATCGCGCCGGAGGTCCGTCCGCTGAGCGGCAATTTGCCGCGGCAGCGGAGTTTCCCCCCGGCGTAGTACCTCCGCGCGCCACTCATGCAGGCGCGCGAGGACTATCGCCTCCAGATCCCATGGCGGCAATCCGGCAAGCAGGCCCGCCGCCTCGCGAGAGATCGTGGTTACGGAACCCTAAAAACGACAATTTAAAACAACCTAACATCCATTCCAGTATTTAACATGATACGATTACCTGTATTGATCTCCACAACCCAGTTAGTTCTGAGTAATTTGATATCCCTTGCTAAGAATGGTTGTTTAACTTTTGGGCCACTGCAATGATTGCCTGTAAACAACAGTTGTCAAAAATCTACAATCGACAGCCTTGACCAAACAGTTCAACGTGCTTTCCGAGGCACAAAGGAAACTCGGTATGTAATGGGTGGTCGCCCATCCTCGGAACGACGTTGGCAACAGCTGCTTAACCTTGATGATCGACCAAGCTGTTATTATTTACCTACGAGAAGTATAGGTCAATACTGAGATTTTATTTTAACTGGAAATGTTTATGCTCTCTTAAATTCTGTGGACTCTTTAGAATATGAAACAAAACTATATGATTTCAAAAAAATCTAAAACGCTCAAGTACATTGCTACATGCCTCATAGGAGCCTTTTGGCCTCGTACACGATGAGTTTCGTTTCTTTTAATTTTTATATAGATTCGTTTATTTATGTTTAATTTTTATTCCCCAACGACCCGATTGGCGTAATGGTAGTGACGCTACCTTACGTTCTTAGGGTCCTGGGTTCGAATCCCGGTAGGAGCAAATGTTTGTGTGATGAGCACGGACATTTGTTTCCGAGTCATGGATGTTTATATGTATATTATGTATGTATTTACAAACAAAAAAGTATATATATGTAGTATATCAACTATCTAGTGTCCACAACACAAGCTTTGCTTAGTGTGGCACTAGGTGGCGCTGTGTGTTAATGTCCAGCGATATTTATTTATTTATTTTATTAGTTTTAAATACTGTAATTTTTTATGTGTTTTGTCTTGTGCGCGCTAATAAATGCTTTTTATTTACATTTCTATATTTATTTTTGTAAAAGACATTACAAAATTGCTTACAAATAGTATTGGTAGATAGAGTAATATTCTAGTCAAATTCAAAGTCACCAAATTAAGAATATTTCATATCCGGAGAGAAAATATCTGAAGGTTTTCCCCAAACCGTATTACTGCAAACGTATTTGAAACACGCTTTTACGATATTATGTTGAAAGCAAATCTTTGTTTCCGATCTTATGAGCATCGCATAAATAGTGTTGGCCTTAAAAGTCAAGATCTTATTCGATGAAGCCAAAACAAGAATTCGATTCACATTTTTCCTTCATCACATAACATCATGCTTCTAATCCGCAAAAGGTTTGGCAGAGGTGTAGAATATATAAGTAATAATAGAACCACATTTCATCAATTATGTTTATTATGTCTCAGGTAATTTGGGGCGAGTTATTCTGTTTTTAGCCAAAAATAAACTTAAAACGTTGTTAGACTCTGTGTTGATTTTATCGAATACGTTGGTAAAGCCCTTCATCGAATATTCAGTCGAACTTACTGTTTTGAATGTCTTTTCTATTTACTTCTCAATATATTTACGAAGTTTTTAGAATCTTTTAAATACCTACTTTTCTTGGAATCTAAAATGTTTGTAACCAAAAACAGAGTTGTTATTGTTTAGACTCTGGTTAATGAGTCTAAACAATAACAACTCTGTAAATATATTGAGAAGTAAATAGAAAAGACAATCAAAACATTAAGTTCGACTGAATATTCGATGAAGGGCTTTACTAACGTATTCGATAAAATCGATACTCATTTGTACGTTTGTTGCAGCCCAGTTTCCGTGTAATTCCATCACACGTATGACATGAGTTCGAATGGCCTTTGTAAATCCAGTTTCGGACAACTTTAGGCCGAAACCGAAATCCAGGCCGAGACTAATTGGATTCTCGCTATACCCCACACTAGTCGGAGCAAAGTAATTGGGTAGAACGCGGGCAATAAATGCTGAAACCTTTTAACTGGGCCCCTTATTGTTTCTAGCGTAATAGTCGCTCTTCGAGAGTTTCATTAACTGTGTGTTTAACGGCTTATTTGTTGGTTTCAGTAAATTCTGTTTGGGTAACTGTTAAAACAGGACGGGTGATGTCTCCGACAGGGACAACTACAGACCTATCTCTTAGGCTACACTGATCACCAAGGTTCTGGATGGTTTGCTTGATGGTCAGCTAAGTGGGCTTATAGATCTCCACGAAGCTCAGTTTGGTTTCAGGGCTGGGCAATCGACTGAAACTGCGGTACTGCGACTCAAGCATACTGTCCAGTACTATGTGACGAGGAAGACGCCTGTTTACGGTTGATTTTTGGACCTATCGAAGGCATTTGACCTGGTGTCTTATGACGTGCTGTGGGATAAGCTCCAGGGGGAGACTAGCACACCCAGGAACTTAATAAACATTTTAAGATTTTGGTACGGAAACCAGACCAATAATATTAGGTGGGCGGGTTCATTTTCGTCGGAGTATGTACAGGTTGGAGTGTGGTGTGAGGCAGGGCGGCCTGACTTCACCACGGCTTTTCATGCTGTACGTTGATGGTCTGATAGGTGAGCTCAGCGGGGCTGGCGTCGGCTGCTCAGTGGATAGTGTGTGTATGAACAACAGTAGCTATGCTGACGACATGGTACTGCTGAGCCTATCTGTCACAGCCCTTAACCACCTCATAGGGAGAGGTACGCGGGGTCACATGGCCTCAGGTATTAAGGTAGGAAGAGTGAACTACTTATTTTCAAGGCGGGTAATGAGAGTCCAAAAACCGTTCCACCGGTCAGGCTTGGAGGAATGCCATTATGTAGGGTCACCAAATTTAAATACCAGTGGGTCACCGAGGACCTCTCAGATGATTTAGATATTGAGCGGGAACTTAGGGCATTGGCAGTGAGATGCAATATGCTGGCGCGCAGGTTTGCACGGTGCACTAAAGAGGTTAAAGTTGCTCTTTTTAAAGTATGCTGCCAGACATTTTATACCTGCAGCCTGTGGGTCCGCTATACGCGTAGATCTCTAATGCCCTACGGGTCCTGTACAATAACGGTTTTAGGATACTGTTGGAGTTGCCTCGCTTTTGCAGTGCATCAGGTATGTTTGCCAATGCCAGAACTGACTGCTTCAGGGCTATAGTACGGAAAAGAGTGATGGACTCGGACCTGGACCTCGGGATGATGCGTCGCCTTCGGGGCAGCACCAACAGCCTTCTGAATACCATTTCGGGAAGGGTTGATTGTCCAGTTGTGAGACATTGGAATACCGTTCACGGTTCTGAAGTGGTCCTTTTCAATATAAAATAATGTATGTATGTAATAGATTGATAATTTTTAATTAGTATTGTGACATTGAATAATATTATACTAACTGTTACGAGAAGGGTAAGTTCTCCTCGGCTAACACAAGGGATGGAAATTTATATGAAATTCCAAGCGTTTGTAGGAGCACCAGACACTGAGAAGAAAGACAATAAAAGCAGCCTTACCTTGACTTCCCCCAGCTGGATCCACTAGTTCGACGCACTATAGCAGCCCTTTTAAAGGGGACACAACACTTTAAGTAGACAATGTACATTTATTTTCAATTAGTTTTTGAGAGAAACGGCGGCGTAGCCATCTTCAAAATTCGAACGAGTAGTAGCAGAGAGGCGCTTGCGTTGCGACCATAGATAACACAAGTACTCGAGTGTTAGGCGCGAAATCGATTTTGAATATCGACTAACTTTTGATTTGTTGTCTTGAGGTTTCTTGGGGTCCTAATACCACCCCAGGAAGACTGCTTGCGCTTACCATCGCGCTTGCCTTTATCTTTATCAGTGAATATGTACAACACAAACGCTTAGAAATTAAATACGGAACATTAGGTACAATTTGAATTCCGAATAACGGTGACGATACATACCGCCCACCAAAATACACGATAGTTGTATTTTCAAAAAATACTGTTGGACGACATGTTACAATGCTTAAGAGAAAGTTACTATACTTTGAATTGAAGCCTGCTAAAGGCACGGAATATTATCCTAGTATATGAACAACGATACTTAACTACTTATAGATAACTTTACGTTTGACTAATATTAACTAACAAATAACTAATAATAACGAATGAAGAAACCAACGTTAACGATTCTAGTCCGTTTGGTTTGGCAAAGGACAGATCTTTGCTAAAGGTCGAGTAAGTAAAGAACCGTTAGGTAGACGTACATAGTTTCGCGATGCGTACTACTCCATCTGGTCCGCTGTGCAGCTGTTCTACACGAGCTATAGGCCAATGGAGCGGAGGAGTTTCCGATTTGATGACAACCACGGAACCGATTTCCAGTGGTTGCGAATGCTTAGTCCATTTTGCCCTTTGAGTTAACGAATGAAGATACTCATTCTTCCAACGCTTCCAGAAATCTTGTTGGAAACGCTGGATGAGTTTCCACCGGCCCAAACGAGTGATATTGACAGACGTCAAATCCTCATCTGGGACAGCTGTCAGGGGCTCTAACGTAAGAAACATACCTGGCGAAAGTACGGAGAAGTCATTGGCGCAGGTACTTATCGGATAAAGGGGTCTGGAGTTAAGCATTGCTTCGATTTGCACAAACAACGTAAAGAGTTCGTCTAAAGTCAGCGATTGATTATTGACCACACGGTACAACGTTGATTTTGCAGCTTTAATCTGAATCTCCCACACGCCACCGAAATGTGGGCTGGAGGGGGGATTAAACTTGAATTCGATAGTTTCGTTATGAGCAGCATCCTGCAAAAACGACGAAAGCTCGCGATGAGCACCAACGAAGTTGGTTCCTCTGTCTGAATAGATCGTCTGGACTCGTCCACGACGACCAACGAAGCGACGGAGCGCGGCGATAAACGATTCCGAAGTCAAATCGGTAGCTACTTCGAGATGGACCGCTTTAGTAGTTAAACAGACGAAAAGGCAAAGATAAGCTTTGCTTATCTTAGCACCGCGATGTTTGCCCGATTTGACTCGGAAAGGACCACCGTAGTCTACGCCAATGATACTGAACGGTTTTACCTGATTCACACGAACTGCAGGCAAGTCACTCATAAACGGTTCGAGAGGAGAAGGATTTGTTTTGAAACATTGTAAGCATTTTGAAACTCGGTGTCGAATTGCACGTTTAGCTGACAGAATCCAAAATTGCTGAGTGACCAAATAATGTAACGTGTTGATTCCTGGGTGACAATTTTCACGGTGGAGAGCGTCTATAATCATGTACGTCAATGGAGAATCTCTCGGGAGCAAGGCGGGATGTTTGTGACTGTATTCTAGTCCGGATCTAGATAACCTACCGCCCACCCTGAGAACACCCAGGCTGTCGATGAACGGACTCAGCTTACGCATTTGTTTTGAAAGAAGCTTGTGTTCTTTCAACCGTTTGAAGTCTTCATGAAAATGAAGAAACTGAGTACGTTTCACTATCAACAGCGCGTTGTGAAGTTCTGCACGATTTAAAGGTAAATCAGAACGGCGATTTAATTTACTACGGAGATTGTTGATATAGCGAAGCCATAGACCGACGATTCTTTGGATTTTGCGATTTGACGAGTATCGGGACAACAAATAATCGATGGGATGTGTAGGGAGATCACTCGTAAGAAGAACCTGTACCTTTTCTTCTGTACGAAGTTCATCCTCAGAAGGATCTGAAACTGAACAAGGCCAAAACTGAACGTCTTGAGAAAGCCAACTAGGCCCCGCCCACCATAACGAATTGTTGACCAGTTCCGCAGGTGTCTGACCACGAGAGGCGATGTCCGCGGAATTGTCCTCTGATCTCACATGGCGCCATAGTGCGCCAGGGACCGCATCCTGAATGTGGCTGACACGATTTGCCACGAAGGTCTTCCAGCGGGAGGAAGGCGATCGAATCCATGAGAGCGCGACAGTCGAATCTGACCATGCGAACATGGCTGAAACGGGAAGAAGAGGTTGATAAACCTCACTGACAAATTTTAATAGATCTGCCAGAAGAGCGGCAGCGCATAGCTCAAGTCTTGGTAGGGAAACAACTTTGATAGGAGCTACCCTTGCTTTTGACAACACAAAAAATACCTTGATGTTATCACACACATCGATAACTCGGAGAAACACCACACCAGCGTATCCACGTTGAGAACTATCTGCGAAACCGTGAACTTCGCAAGATTTGATATGAGAAACGGATAGATAACGAGGAATGCGAAGGTTCTGAATGAAAGAAAGTTCTTCAGTGTAGCGATTCCATTGTCGCTTGATGTCGTCAGGAGGATCTGCATCCCAGGACACTCCCAGAACCCACAATTTCTGCACTAAATACTTCGCGAAGAAAGTCAACGGTGACAGAAAACCAAGAGGGTCATAGATTTTTGCTAGCTCGCTTAGAATGTTACGTTTGCTGCAAACACGATCTTGAGGCTTGACTTCGAAAACGAAATGATCGGAATTAGGTTCCCACTTCAAACCCAATATTTTGAGAGTGTTGGACTTCTCAACGTCCATCGAAACATTATCTGTGAGACAATGCTCCGGAGGAAGATCAGAAAGTAACCTAGGGTCATTGCTGGCCCACTTGCGCAGCTCCATGTGACCCCGTTTCAGAAGCTCAGTCACTTCCGACTTAGCTTGCATGGCTTGATTAAGATCAGAACACCCAGTGACGACATCATCGATGTAGACGTCAGTCGATAAAACGGATTTTCCGAGAGGTAAGTCACTACCTTCATCCTCGGCGAGTTGTTTAACGGTACGACAAGCAAGAAAGGGTGATGAGGAGACACCGTAGGTGACAGTATTCAAGCGATATTCCAACAGTGGTTGGGATGGATGATCTCTCCAGAAGATTCTTTGGAAATCACGATATTCCTCATGAACAAGTATTTGACGGTACATTTTGCACACGTCCGCTGAAAACACAACAGAATGGGTACGAAACCGCAGAAGAATTTCCAAAATGTTAGCCTGTAACTTTGGACCGATAAGTAAGGTTTCGTTCAAAGATACGCTAGTGATGGCGTCACGATTTGATGCGTCAAAGACGGCACGAAGCTTCGTACTGACGCTGTCAGGACGAAGGACACAGAAATGAGGTATGTAATACTTTCCCTTCTGTACATCCTTTGTGGGCACAGGAGTCATGTGGCCACACTGAATATACTCAGTCATGAAGCTCGAGTATTGTTCTTGAAGAACCGAATCAGCGGAAAGTTTTCGTTCCAACGAATGAAAACGTCGAAGAGCCGACTCTCGCGATCCTGGGAATGATGGTTCCTTGTCTTCTACAAAGGGCAAAGCGACACTATAGCGTCCAGTTGGGTCACGATTAGTTGTGTCACAATAGATTTGTTCGCAACGCTGATCTGCTTCACTCAACTTGGTGATGCACGGAAGCTGGTCCAATTCCCAGAACTTCTTGACTTCCTGAGAAAGCTGCTGGTCGTCTGTAATGAAGAAAGAGTTGACTCTTTGTTCAGCCTGGTGATCAACAACACTTCCTATAAGAAGCCAGCCGAACACGGAATTCAACGCTGATGGCTGCTTCGGTTCTCCGCTCACGCATCCTGGCAGAATGAGAGAAGGGAAGATTTCAGCACCTAGAAGAATGTCAACTGGACCAGGTTTATCACAATCCGGATCCGCTAAATTGAGACCGCGAAGATGAAGCCAAGACGATTTGTCGAGCCTGACGCTCGGCATGTTCCGCATATGTTAGGTATGGTCAATGCTTCAAGATTGAAAGCCACCTGACCGTTAATACCTACCTGAAGTTGAACAGCTCCTGAGATGGAGGCTGACGATTGACCTACACCACGAACCTGGCGTGAAGTCATGCGTTTGTCAAGTCCTAGACGGCTTACTGCGCTTTCCGAAATGAAATGAGCCTGACTACCAGTATCGATAACACAGCGGAAAGGCTGGTAGTCGCCCGACGCATCGCGAATATTTATAACGGCAGTAGATAGAAGAACAACCGAATTATCACCCACGTTCGTCAACACACGAAGGGGTTCACTAACTGGCGGCTTCGGTTCAGGAGTGTTAGCATCATTTTCCTGATGTAGCAGCGTATGATGCTTCAGATGGCATTTCTGGCATGTAAATGTCGATTTGCAATCGCGAACAATGTGGGACGGCTTCAAACAATTGAAACACCAGCGATTTCTATTCGCGATGTCACGTCTCTCTTGAATCGACTTATCAGTGAATGATTTACAATGCGAAATGGAATGTAGTTCCGAACATGACGGGCACTTCGAAGCAACTCGCGCAGTGGTGGAAGGCGCAGAAGATTGGGTACCTTCTGGCTGCTTTGCTGTCTTCTCTGAATTGGATAACAACGACGACGTCATTTTCTTATTGTTGTTGTTGTTTGACTTGACATCAGTTTTATAGTTTTTGCTAGTAGACGGTTGAGAATCACGATTACCAGAAAAGTGAGTATCACGAACGAGTGCATCGCACTGCGCTTCGAGAAAGTCCTTAAGGGCACTGTAACGTGGTATTTCTGAGGTAGGATGCGCTTGTTCAAAAGCACAGCGCGTTTTTGAGTCTAACTTCGATAGTAAATGATAACACAATACGAAGTCCCAGTGAGCCGTAGGTAAGTTAAGACCAGTTAGAATAATTAGGTTTTCATTGAACAGGTCCAATACGCGTCTGAATTCGGTAGGTGAGTTCACTTTTAAACTAATGTTTTGCATTTCTCGCCAACAAGTGAATGCGAGTTCACGTTTGTCACGATAACGAGATATCAATGTCTTGTACGCTTCTTGATAGTATTCACCATGGATAGGAAAGGTACGAATAAGTCCTAATGCGTCCCCAACTAGACTCGCTCGAAGATACTGCATGCGATCGGAGTCCGACAATGATTCATTCAGATGAATGAGCGAATTGAACGCATCAAAAAACATATTGAAATCCTTTATGCATCCTGAAAAACGTGGCAAGTCAATCTTTGGAAGTCGAATTGCTGAAGCAGGCGACATCTGTGCGGCAGCCTTTGAAACGGCAGAAGAAGGAACAAGAGCACGATGTATAGCAAGCACCTGAAAATAAATATCATCGAATTCGGTACGGATTTCATCTTCTTCCTCCACTTCAGAATCATCGACAATACTTAAAATATCCAAATGTGCTTCTTCGAAATTATTAACCAGTTTCGTTACTGCCGAATAATGAACGATAAATTCATCTAAACGTGAAGCATCCGATTCCACCGTTCGTGCAACTTCCAACGTTTTCCGCAATCGATTCAATGCTAAAGTCCGTTTACGTCGTAATATGGGCAAGTCAGCGTACGTAAGACCATTTGTTTCCATTGATTTAGATTTTGACATTTTCTTTGCACCACGCCTAGGTACGTAAGCCATGTCTCGAATCGATAAGCAAAACAAAATAAGCGATTTGAGAAATAAATATTTTCAATAAATCGATACTAAAATAATAATCGATAGTTTCAACGGAACGTTGGTACAACTCTGTTTCTCAGATTACCCTACCTACTGTTTGTTGCAAATACCAACATACCCTACAAAATTCCGATTCTTAATTTCTATGAGAAATATTACGAACTTTGTAATGATTAATTACTAGCAAATGAATGAATGAATGTAAAGATGCGTAATAACGTTTACGAATTGAATTGATTTGTATGTTGTGTATATCTACGATTACGAATAGTCGGGTAACAAAGCTTGTTTACCTGACTTGTCTTTACTTTTAATTGTCGTGACGTGAAAATGTACGTGGTATTACTACATGTACTGAACAAAACGATTAATTTACATGTAATAACATTGTACGGAACAACAATTCTGAACGAAATAATCACGCAAATCACTTTTATGTGGAATTTTGAAAACGAGCTACCCAGATGAAGCAATACGCAAACAACGGATTGAGAAATATACCTAAGTATACCTAAGTAAATGACCGGCGCCAACACGGCGGATGGGTAATTACCTAGATTGACGGATTGGAATGTTTGCTACTTTCTTCATCAAATTACGATTTTTAAATAAAATAAATGCACGAAATAAGCTAGACGAAATTGTTCTAAGGTGTTGTTCATATACTTTGGAGAAATATTTAATATCTAACGAGATTTGAGACGATTAATTATGGTGACATGGCGGTCGACCATTTGTGCAAATTACGAAAGTTAATGAAATCTTTCTCGCTAACGTTACGATTACTGCTTTAATGGCAGTTCCCTGGTTTCGGCACCAAAACAATGTTACGAGAAGGGTAAGTTCTCCTCGGCTAACACAAGGGATGGAAATTTATATGAAATTCCAAGCGTTTGTAGGAGCACCAGACACTGAGAAGAAAGACAATAAAAGCAGCCTTACCTTGACTTCCCCCAGCTGGATCCACTAGTTCGACGCACTATAGCAGCCCTTTTAAAGGGGACACAACACTTTAAGTAGACAATGTACATTTATTTTCAATTAGTTTTTGAGAGAAACGGCGGCGTAGCCATCTTCAAAATTCGAACGAGTAGTAGCAGAGAGGCGCTTGCGTTGCGACCATAGATAACACAAGTACTCGAGTGTTAGGCGCGAAATCGATTTTGAATATCGACTAACTTTTGATTTGTTGTCTTGAGGTTTCTTGGGGTCCTAATACCACCCCAGGAAGACTGCTTGCGCTTACCATCGCGCTTGCCTTTATCTTTATCAGTGAATATGTACAACACAAACGCTTAGAAATTAAATACGGAACAATAGGTACAATTTGAATTCCGAATAACGGTGACGATACACTAACATAGTTATAAGTATGATTTGCTAAAGGTCTCTGCAAACAGCGGGCGCGGCGCGGCGGGACGGGACGGCGACGCGACACTGAGCAGTTGTAATGTACTAGATATTACGGACGACGCCACACAGAGCCGTCCCGCTCGACGCGACGGTAACCGTCGCGCCACGCCACCGCCGCGCTGAGCGGGAATACACGTCAGAAGCGGTGGGGACGGGCGCGGCAGGACGCGAGCGCAGCGCCCTCAGGACGCCGACGCTTTGTGTTGTTAAGTCATAAGTCATAAGTCATAAGTCATTTATTTCAGAACAAAATACATTGTGTAGAAATTTTATAAAATGGAACCTTAAAAACATAACTGTCGGAAAAATAAAAAACATGTAAAGATAAGAAAAATAACAAATTCAAGACGATAATAGTCCATACCCATTCAAATAAAAATAATTTACAATATAACAAATGGTCAAATAAAAAGGAAAATCTGAAAACAAATAAATGTTTTTTCCTAAGAATAATGCAATGAAATAAATTGTGTCAAAGAGATTTATAACAATATGTCGTCTAATTTTCTGTGAATAATCAATAATAATAATAGAATGTCAAATATGAATAAAAACAAATACTTATAAAAAGGGTAATATTATGTCATCTAATTGTAGAAATAAAATGTCAGATATAAAATTATACAGATACTATTGATAATATATATCTAATGATGTCATACAATATCTATGAGTAACACAATATAGTCCGCATTTCTAGAGTTTTTACTTATGCATAAAGTTTTAATAAATAAATAAGTAATACTACAAAATGACACTACAAAAGGACAAAAAAGGAAGAAAAAAAAAACAATACTCTGTTTAGAAGAAATATCAAAGTAATAACGTTCAACATTTATGATCATTAAACAATTTTGAACAATAATATTAAGGTTGTCGCTTATCATCTAGGTACTCATCAACGCTGTAGTAACCCTTCCTCAATAAATATGTCTTCAATTTGTTCTTAAATAAGTTTACGCTATTAATACTTTTAAATTCTAAGGGAAGCTTGTTATATAAAAATACTGATTGGTACCTAGGACTGTGATGAACAACGTTTAATTTCGGTTGGATTGTGTTGGACAAGTCTTTTCTACGTGTATTAACTCTAACTAGTCGTTGGTCTTCAGTTTCGAATTTGGGCAAGTTCTTAACAAGACTGGTTAGCAGCACCAGTATATACAGACATGGCACAGTCAAAATATTTAGTGATATGAAAAATTCTCTGCACGAAAGTTTGGTTTACGTATGTAGTAGTCACACTGCCGGCGGGGCGTGAGCACGTCGCGTCGGACGGTACGGAGCGTGAATGTGATTTTGTATCATTTTACAAAAATGGATGTCGAAAAATTAGTCGAATGTGTTCGTGTTCACGTATGTTTGTACGATTTGGGCCATAGGCAGTATAAAAACACTCTTCTTAAAAATGAACTCTGGGAACCTATAGGAAGAGAGTTGAATCAAAGCGGTAAGACGGGACGTGATCGCGCCCGCAGTGTGACCGATCCCGCCGCGCCAGCGCAGCGTTGCCGCCCCGCCATGCGGCGCCCCGCCACTCCACGCCGGCTGTGTGCAGAGACCTTTACAATGCTAAGTGCTAAGAATTGATTGTTTGTTTGTTATGTATTTAGGTATTTTATTGAATGGATTATTTTTTGATATTTTGATTACGTTGACATTCTTTAAATTATATTAATTTTACTAACATAGACATAAGTGTATTAAGTACTAACAAATTATGGATCAAAAATGGTCGAAATAAAATGATTATTTTTATTATTATTCAAAACAGGCTTTTCGACTGAAAAAATCGAAAAAACAGACGGCTGTTAGATTATCAAAAATAATTTGACCCGTATTTCTTCTTTTGTTACGTTAACAGAAATTGACGAAGATACTGCGCTTTTAAAATTCTTAATACGTCACGTCTTGATATAATTTTTAATACATTCTGACGTCACTCTCGAAATTCAATATTCATTGATTTACAAATACAAAAAAATGCATGTCACGATTATATATTATTATATTATTATATATTATTATATAAATATATTATTATATATTTTCGAATCTAACTGACGTACTATAGATTTGCATTCAATTGATACTGCCGTCACGCCTATTGGTTTTGATTGGGTGATAGTAATGGTCTTACTCAAAACTCAAACTCAAAGCATTTATTTCAACTAGACCATTACGGCACTTTTGAATGACAAATTAAAAATAAAATCAAAGCTACAGTCACAGTCACAAGGCATAATAACTTAAGAAAGTACTGTAGTTCTCCATTCCCTAGCGTAGATCTCTATGGAGAAGAACGGGCAAGAAACTCCATGGACACTCTTTTAAATCAATATATTGTTACAAAATCTTGGTAAGAGCGTCCAGAGAAAAAATTAAATTAACAATGTAAAAAAAAAAGAAATTAAAATTAACCATGGCAGCTAAGAGATGACCAGTCCCAACTGACAGCGCCCGTTCACGAACATGACGCATGTATCGGCGCCATTCGACTCGACCATATTGAAGGGAGCTAAATGACCCGACACACACGCCACCATCAGCGAGACATTTGAGTGAGCATGACAATCTCTCAGCCGCCAAGGCATATTCAAGTCAAAAAAAAAAAAAAATGATAACTAAATGTAAATGGTGGCTTTACAGTACATAAAACTCACACAAATGTGCTACTTATGCAATTATATAATACTACGAGATGGAATCTATACAATGCAAGGATATTTTACAATCTTCTGCAGCTTCCACAATAACGTAACTTGGGAATCAGTTAGTTTGCCTATGATTGTGGTCTTAACAAGGGATGGCGCTTAACGCCGGAACTGATTTGTGGACGGCTAAAAATATGCAGTCATAGATTTGTCTTGCATAACATGGAGTGTTATTTGGGGGAGGCCGATGTCCAGCAGTGGACGTCTTTTGGCTGAAATGATGATGATGACGACATGAAGTGACTAGTCCATGTAAATAAAATAACATCACGCCTGTATTCTCTGAAGGGTTAAACAGTGCTATACTCAGTAATACACCCACATTTAATATGAGACGAGCACGCGCCATGTACTTAACATGAGTCGAGCTTGTTACCAGGCACAAATCGAGATTCCGTGACCGCTGCTGTGAAATACCTGATGGAATAACCCAGTAACACTTTACCCGAGCCAGGAACCCAGGACCTCCACTAGACCACTAGACTGTAATGTAGAAAAGTTCTGGTATTCAGTGGCATCTAATTAGATTGGAATCCGACCTCAAAATAGTTGGGAAAAAGGGTAGACACATCATTCCAATTCTCGAGCATTGAAGGTTTTTTATGTATTTATGATACATAGCAATTCGCCCGCGAAAATTGCAATAACTCTGCTAATTAGCATGATATCAATATAACTTCTAAGCTCATGTTAGTAGGTAAAGATATAGCTTTCTAATGGTGTTTTTTTTAAAGTCCGTTGTGTAGTCATTGAGTTAAATTGAATACAAACAATAAACAAAAAATCAAATCTTTCGTCTTTATAGTATCAGTGTAGATGTGGATATAGGTAGGCAAACTCAATTCCACAAGGCATTCACGCCCTAAGCCGAGGTCCGTACCCCACAGGGGGTGCCCTTAGAGCGCTGTCGCTTAGTTTATAGTCATTTTCGCCCTGGCTGGAAGCCTTAAATTCAAGACATCCACAGGACTTGCCCGGTTAAGCAGAAAGCCAGTCTTCCTAGACTGAACTGCGAGATGCCATACATAAAAAAAAAACGCAAAGCATTCTGTACAGACAACCTTTAGATCAAATAGAACGGCATTGTAACAGTGTATAAAAATTAGCAATCACCATCATCACTTCAGCCAAAAGACGTCCACTGCTGGACATAGGCCTCCCCCAAGTGTCGCCACATTGACCGATCCCGTGCGATTCGCATCCAGCGGTTTCCCGCAAAATTGAACAATACCATTTTGTTTTTCTCTTAAATGTTCACAGATTTGTAGAACGGTATTTACTTTTAAAATTCCTTTATCATAAAATCTTTTGTTACTTCATTAAGTCCTCTTTAATATATTTATTTTTTCTGCCATTTACAAAATCTTTTTGAACAAAGCAGTTAGCTTTGTTTGGAATTGCGTCACAACACCCAGCCACGTGCTGTCTAATTTAGGTTCCCTATTTAGGTCTCACACAGAGCTCTGTAACCTAGACATAACATATTTTAGGAGTTTTAAGGGCAACTCGTCCGTATGGTGCCGGACGTAAAGAATAGCATCATCCCATATCTTCCCGTGGGTGTCGTAAGAGGCGACTAAGGGACTTACCAGAGAATGGGCAGCAGCGTTCTCTGTGCTTTTGTGACAACCATACTGCGATCGCCAACCCGCCTGCCAAGCGTGGCGATTATGGCAAAACCCCCCAATGGACACCGCATTCAATAAATGGCCCCTAGTGCCCGGCAGCCCGTCTACCCTCGACTACGGCAGCGGTCGAGGTTATGGCGTGGCAAGGGGTGCGAAGAATCCCCGGATGGGATCCGGCTGCCAACACCAACGACTGGACCTGGCAACGTATAACACGCGCACACTCCGGACCGACGAGAAGATAGCGGAGCTCGAAGAGGAATTGAGCAGGCTGCGATGGAGTATTGTGGGATTATCTGAAGTCCGAAGAGAGGGGGAGGACACGATAATCCTAAAATCCGGCAACCTGCTTTATTTCCGAGAGGGCGACCGCCAGTCCCAGGGTGGTGTTGGGTTTATCGTCCACAAGTCCCTTGTGAACAACGTGGTGAAGATCGAGAGTGTGTCGACCAGGGTGGCGTACCTTATACTCAGAATATCCTCAAGATATTCGCTGAAGGTTATACAGGTCTACGCCCCGACCTCGGCACACCCCGACGACGAAGTGGAGACCATGTATGAGGATATCTCTAAAGCCATGCATGGTTTCAAAACTCACTTCACCGTTGTCATGGGGGACTTCAACGCGAAACTGGGCAAACGAGACGGGGATGAGCTGCAGGTGGGGCAATTTGGAGTTGGACGTCGGAACCACCGGGGCCACCAACTGGCTAGTTTTATGGAGAAGGAGGGCCTCTATATGATGAACTCCTTCTTCAAAAAGCGTGAGCACAGGAAGTGGACCTGGCAGAGCCCAGATGGTGCAACAAAAAACGAGATCGACTTCATCATGTCAACCAAGAAGCAAATGTTCAATGATGTCTCTGTGATCAATTCGGTGAAAACCGGGAGCGATCACCGCATGGTAAGAGGCACATTGAACATCAATATCAAGCTAGAAAGGTCTCGACTGATGAAGTCTACGCTCCGTCCAGCACAGATCCAAATCCAAAACCCCGAGAGCTTTCAGCTCGAACTCCAGAATCGTTTCGAGTGCCTAGGCGGCTCAGTGGACGAATATAACGATGGGTTCGTGGAAACTGTCCATACGACCGGGTCTAAGTTCTTCAAGACACGTCGTACAGATCAGAAAAAGAGGTTCTCCGATCAAACTCTCGAGCTCATGAAGGAGCGGCGTGAGATGATCCTGCAATCTTCAGATGAGGCGTCGAAATACCGGCAGCTCAATAGACGGATCTCTAAATCCTTAAAGAGCGAGCCGCTTTAACACCGAGCGTATTAAAGACGCGATTGAGCGGAACAAAGGCTCCAAAGTATTTTCAAGAGATCTGGCTATTGGGCAGAGCCAGCTCACGAAACTGAAGACCGACGATGGCAGGATCTTATCCGCCAAACCGGAGCTACTGAGGGAGATCGAGAGCTTCTATGGACAGTTGTACACGTCAACCAGCAAACCCATTGTCGACCTAGCAAACGACCCAAGAGCTAGACTAACCCGACACTATACCGAAGACATCCCGGACGTCAGCCTGTACGAGATTAGGATGGCTCTGAAACAACTCAAAAACAACAAGGCACCGGGGGATGACGGAATTACTGCCGAACTCCTGAAGGCGGGTGGAAAACCGGTACTTAAGGCCCTTCAGAAGCTGTTCAATTCCGTCATACTCGAGGGGGAAACGCCACAGGCATGGTGCAGGGGTGTGGTGGTGCTCTTCTTCAAGAAGGGTGACAATGCCCGGTTGAAGAATTACAGGCCCATCTCACTTCTAAGCCATGTTTACAAGTTGTTTTCAAGAGTCATCACGAATCGTCTCGCGCGCAGGTTTGACGATTTCCAGCCACCCGAACAAGCCGGTTTCCGAAAAGGTTTTAGCACCGTGGACCACATACATACGCTTCGGCAGGTTATACAGAAGACCGAAGAGTATAACTTGCCTCTCTGCTTAGCGTTTGTGGACTACGAAAAAGCCTTTGATTCGATCGAAACCTGGGCTGTACTGCAGTCTCTCCAACGGTGCCAAATTGACTATCGGTACATCGAGGTGTTGAAGTGTTTGTACAAAAACGCCACCATGTCAGTCCGACTTCAGGACCAAGCCTCGGAACCTATCCTTCTGCAGCGAGGTGTAAGACAGGGAGACGTCATATCTCCAAAACTGTTCACCGCTGCACTGGAGGATGTCTTCAAGGTTCTGGACTGGAGAGGGCTAGGCATCAACGTCAATGGCGAGTACATCACTCACCTTCGGTTTGCCGACGATATTGTGGTCATGGCTGAGACCATGGAGGACCTCAGTACAATGCTCGATGACCTCAGTAGAGCCTCCAAAAGAGTGGGTCTAAAAATGAACATGGACAAGACGAAGGTCATGTTGAATGCCCATGTCACACCCATTCCTATCAAGATCGGAGACTCTAGACTCGAAATTGTAGACGATTATGTATACCTAGGACAAACGGTCCAGTTAGGTAGGTCTAACTTCGAGAAAGAGGTCAATCGTCGAATCCGACTCGGCTGGGCAGCGTTCAGGAAGCTGCGCGGTATCTTCTCGTCCAACTTACCGCAGTGTCTCAAGACGAAAGTCTATGACCAGTGTGTGTTGCCAGTGATTACATACGGGACCGAAACGTGGTCGCTCACAATGGGCCTTATCAAAAGGCTTAAAGTCACCCAAAGGGCAATGGAGAGGGCTATGCTCGGAGTTTCCTTGCGTGATCGAATCAGAAATGAAGACATCCGCAAGAGAACCAAGGTCACCGACGTAGCCCGAAGAATTGTTAAACTTAAGTGGCAGTGGGCAGGGCACATTGCTCGCAGAACGGATGGCCGATGGGGCCGAAAAGTTCTGGAGTGGCGACCGCGAACCGGAAGACGATGCGTTGGAAGACCTCCCACTAGGTGGACCGATGACCTGGTGAAGGTTGCGGGAATCCGGTGGATGCGAGTAGCAAGGGACCGGTCAATGTGGCGACACTTGGGGGAGGCCTATGTCCAGCAGTGGACGTCTTTCGGCTGAGATGATGATGAAGGGCAACTGTCTTGTTCAGTCGAGTCTCCAGGAAACAAAACAATGAGATGCGTCTTGTAGATTTGTCTTTCGAAAAAAACGGTTGCTTTGGAATTACTTTATTTTGAGTGAAAAATAATGATATGTGATAGAACTCAATGTAACGCACTCAACACATTGTGCTGATGGATGGATGGAACGGTACGGCGGTCGTGGAGGTGTTTAATCAATTTAATAATCTTACAATAAAAACTCGTATTTATGAAAACTTTGACCCCCAATATATCCGTAAGTAGAAGGTTCCCAGGTATGGTGTAGAGCATATAAATGATCGCAATGACAGGGAGAACTAATGCCTTTCGGCTTCGTTAAGAAGTTTTTTACTCCCTTTTTTATTTTGTTATTATTAAAGTTAGCCTAGTTGGTTGGTTGTTGGAAAGTTGGTTGGGGTGGGTTGGTAGTGTGACGATCTAGATATCGAACTCGGCTAGATATCGCACAAGACAGAGTGATTTGGAAAGAGAAAGGAGAGGCTCCTGCCCAGCAGTGGGACACGTGGCAGGCTAAGATAAAATAAAGATGGGTTAAGTAGACGCGGTTGCGTATTCGTGGTAGTCGTTGTTGTCGAGTAAATTCTAATCATGTAAATAGGCATGGCGAAATTATCAAAAAATACAAATCTACTGAATCCGTCAGTTACAGTATTGTAAAATAATGGACACGTATTTTTTGTTTTTGTAAATCAATGACTATTGACAAAGACAAAACGCATCAAATTTCGGAAGTGTGGGTTCGTGACATCAGAACTCACTAAAGTTATACCAAGTCGTGACGTATTGAGAATTTGAAAAGCGTCCTATTTTCGTCAATTTTGGTTTACGTAATAAATGAAAAAATAAGGGTCATTTATTTTTTTATAATCCAATTGACGGACTAATTCGATTTTTTTGTCTTCTCTTCACTGTTTATTTTATTTCAATGTATGAATGTAATGTTTTAGTCTGTCACACAAAGCTAAAATACGACGTTTATTTCTACTTTGATCATTATGATCATAAAAAAGTTACGACTTTATCGCAGTTGAATTATTATTTGAGCAAAAACAAAAAAGTAATCAAGTTTAACAACTACTTTGACACTTCGGTAACAGTAGAAAATATTTTATTGTTGTCAAGAGCATAAAGCCGAATAAAGAACGTGAAAATAAACAAGTGTACTAACCTTTTGTTTTTGGATAAAAAAAATCGTAAAACATTGTTACGCCAATCATGTGACTCACTTGTTTAGTGGAATGATTGACTCGAAACTGTTTTGTTGCTCGTAGTAATCGGAAAAGCTTATCAGAATAAAATATTTTTTCTGGACAGCTATATTTTTAACCAACTTCTTAAAAAGGATGAGGGTATATGTATATTCCATTGGCACAATCATGTGACTCACTTGTTAAGTGGAATGATTGACTCGAAACTGTTTTGTTGCTCGTAGTAATCGGAAAAGCATAACAGAATAAAATATTTTTTCTGGACAGCTATATTTTCTACCAACTTCTTAAAAAAGATGAGGGTATAATTTATATTCCTTATGCATCTTCTTTTTTTTTCTGTGTTAAGACGGATATGGAAAGAAAAGAAGTGTCTGATGAGATGACGATAAATAGAGGAGTATGGAAGAAGAAGACATGCTGCGCCGACCCCAAATAAATTGGGATAAGGGCAAGAGAATGATGATGATGCATCATCTTTTTCATTTATTTTTAACGATTACTCGGTGACGAAGGGCCATGGAGCGGGCATAACCCACTTATACTTAACGCCGTCGGACGAAAGTCTACATCGCTGGGGATCGGGCGGTGCGCCTTAAGTGGACCAGCCAATGACAGATGAACAAAAGATTTCTCGACTCTCTGTCGTGTCTACGGTGGTCATGCTACGGGGGCTGGGCAGGACATCTGCCGGCGTAGCATGGCGTTCTATCTCTAGTCTACCAAGACTCGACAAAGCTCTTTTCCGTACTGACAATCGACAAAATGACAGATAAATGACAGATTTTCGAAAGACTTCTACCGTCCTTAGCATGGCGATGTTTGACATGTGGAGAAGACAGTTCTCTAGTCTCTAGCGACAAAAGTCTATAACGTCGAGCATGGCGATATTTTTTTGTCTACTTTTGACAGTTGTTGTAGAAATCGTTTCTTGACTTCTAATGTCAAAAAGTCTACAACACATCGGACCTAGACAAGCGGGTTTTTACAAAAACGTATTATTTTTTTGTACGCGATTTGGTGAAAAACATGTCGGGGTCCTACCGTCGCCATTTCCTCAGTTTCTATGCTGAGGAAAATGAAGGGAAGGTCAAAAGGAACGCTGTACTAGCTCTGACCGGGGCTTTCAATCTCTCGGAAAACGGGTTCCTCGAAAACTATATACTTAGTAGGTAACCAAATAGATGGTGCAATATCTGTGCCAGGAGCTGAGCAAGGATCTGTTTCCTTACACATCACATGGTCTGCCTGTTCTCGTTAAAGTAGGTAAGTTCAATCCAGATTAATTACGCCTTCCAACTAGTTAGGTACCTTGTAAAAATAATGGGCAATCTTATAAGTGGATCAAAGTTCTGCTGACAGGATATTACCAAAGGGGTGTTGGCTAAGAGCAAAACATTTGTATTGGCCAAACTACAATAAGCAATTTTCAATGCAATTTGTTATTGTTGTTACAATAAACACAAAGTCAGTTAATTTCCCTCATAAAAACCAAAGTTTGAGTGGCCCGAGTTAGATAGTGTGATAGATATTTAAGTTCTGTTGTTTCAGGCTGAAACCGCAATGAATCCTGTACCCGAACGCTAAGGCAGGAAGGCAGACTGTGGCAACTAGGTACCAGCGAAAGTTCAGCCTCCCAAGACATATTGGGAGCAATTAACTCTACCCATGTACAACTCTGTTACATTGTGATAATGCGAAAATAAACATATAAACTACATCTTTCAAATGTTTCATTATTATTTTTGAAATCTAAAATTCACTTTTTTTGTCATTATAGTTAGAGAGCCGACGATACTAAACCTTGTCTGATAACGACTCCCAGACTGATTATGTACTTAGAAAATACCAACGCAAATCTGAAAGATCATCAATTTCCGTGAAAGAAAAACGACTGCTGCGTTTTCCAAACAGTGCAGAAAGTGATTGCTGCAGCCCACCGCGCGTTTTGTCAGCAATCACTTGGTTCCTGTCGATTTGTACTGATTAAATACACGTGTCACGATCATGTGCGAATCATTTTACAAGACTTGGGAGTCTTTATCACACAACATACGAAAAATATATATTTTTTAATTGCGCCTCTCGGTTTTTTGAATTGCAGCATCGCCATTTCGTGTTCCCCCATTAATAATAAAGTAATTAATTAAATAATTATTATATATATCTTCGGGGAGTCTTATCAGACTAGGTTTAGTGTCGTCGGCTCTCTAACTAGTATGACATAAAGTTTACACTTCATCTGAGTCCGACACAGATTAAAAACTATACGAGTAATACGTTTCGTTGTTGCTTTGAGTTACGTTCAAAAGGTGATAAAACCTGCGCGTTTGACACATTTTTTTGGTTAACTAAACGTAAATATTATCGTAGGATTTTTAGAATATCTACATCACTAGCTGCGTCTCCGTTGCTATGGAAAGTCATTCAATGTCTTTGTCTTCTTACAAACTCGAGTCTATGGGTCGCCGCATGCTCGGGGATGCCCAAGACTCAAGACATGTCAAGTTGTATGGAAAAGAGCTTTGTCGAGTCTTGGTAGAGTAGAGATAGAACGCCATGCTACGCCGGCTGGCTAGACGCAGAGATGGCCGATGGAACAAGGGTTTGACCGAGTGGTGGCCAAGGTTTGGCCAAAGAAACCAGGGCCGCCCGTTAGGTTGACGATATAGTCTGGTCAAGTCGTGGAAAACACCTGGATTAGGGACGCACAGAACCGGGAAGTGTGGCGGAAGAAAAGAGAGGCTCAAGATGAAGAGGCAAAATTTTAGACGTGGAAATGTTAGTAGATAAATACCACATGGATATTTTATGTTTTAGTGAAACTTGGTTAAAACCAGATAGGATGTTGTTTAATGTTAGTAATTTTTCAGTTGCCAGCGCGTTCAACAGATCCACAGTGGGTGGTGGTACCCTGATACTTTGTAACAGTTCTCTCAGATATAAGGAAAGGAAGGATATCACTGCTTACTCTGTTGATCGCTTATGTGAGGTAGCATGTGCAGAGGTTGAAGGCCATACTTTCTTATGTGTCTATAGACCACCAGCATCTAACTTGTCATTGTTTTTAATCACAATTGAAGAAATATTAAGTAAACTTTTCAGGGATAATAAATTAGTTTTTGTTTGTGGTGACTTAAATATTGATCTGCTAGTCGATTCTCCCGAAAAATGTAAGCTCATCTCATTGTTTAAATCATTCAATTTAAAATATTTATTTAATGAAGCAACTAGAATAACGGCAACTTCAGCTTCCTGCATAGATAATGTATTTACTAATTGTAACGTTAAAAATTCGTTCTTAATTAGTGGCGTTAGGTCAGACCATACTGGTCAACTTGTATCTTTTGATTTGGACAAAAAGTTGCACTTAGCTAAAACTATTAGAATAAGACCTCTTAATAAAAATAAATTAAAATCTTTTAATAATAATGTTCTAAGTAACCTTTCAAACGCTAGTTTTGATTCAAAAGACCCCAATTTAAACTATGGCACATTATTTTCTACAGTTTGCCAAGAATTCAATAAAACATGTCCTTTGAAAACAGTTAAAGTCAATTCTAAATCAAAATTTAGTGAATGGGCTACCGCGGGAATAAGAAAAAGCAGAGATAATCTATACAATTTATATCACGAAAAATCTCTAACCTCAGATCAAGTTTTTCATACTTATGTTAGAAATTATTCGAAAATATTCAAAAGTGTCTGCGCTCAAGCAAAATCACAGATAATAATTAACAAAATTAGTATTTCTAATAATAAAATAAAAACAGTGTGGCAGGTCATTAACAAAGAAACTGGAAAGTCACAACAACGTGATCAGACCGAATTGTCCTTGAAAATAGATAATCAGACCATTTCTGACAAGCTAGAAGTAGCCGAGACACTAGAAAGTTTCTTCACTAATATTCCGCTAGAAGTTACAAAATCTCTCCCTTCTTCATCTACATTAGCTGAAGATTTGCTTAAAGAAAATTTTACTGCGGATATAGCAAACTTTAAATTTAAACCAATATGTATTGCTACTATTATAAACGCGTTCAAAAGTCTCAACGTAAAGAATACTGAAGACTTATGGGGCATATCCGTCAAGGTTCTTGGAGATATTATCGAATCAATTGCCCCTATCCTAACAGGCATATTCAATCAATGTTTGGATAGCGGTAAATTCCCTGATCTAATGAAACTTAGTAAAGTAGTACCAATTTTCAAATCTGGTTGTAAGAGTGATCCCTCTAATTATAGACCTATATCTGTGCTTCCAGCGTTGAGTAAAATATATGAAAAAATCATGCTGGACCAGATGTTATCTCACTTTAACTCAAATGGGATTTTGCACAGTCAGCAGTTTGGATTCACGAAGGGCAGATCGACAACGGACGCGGGAGTTAAACTTATCACTCACATTTTGGAATCCTGGGAGAAGTCCCAAGATGCCATTGGCATTTTCTGTGATCTCTCTAAAGCGTTTGACTGCGTGGACCACAACACACTGATGTGTAAATTACACCACTACGGAATTCGTGGTCAAGCTGCTGATCTGGTTCTTTCTTATCTATCAAACAGGCAGCAAAAAGTAAATGTAAATGGGGCGACGTCCTCCGGGTCTCTAGTCAAGATAGGCGTGCCCCAAGGTTCAATTCTCGGTCCTTTCCTATTTCTTGTGTACATTAATGATCTCCCTTACATGATGGCCAAATTATCAGATATAATTTTATTTGCTGATGACACCTCGCTAATTTTTAAAATAAATAGAAAGGATACGCTTGTCCAACATGTTAACGAAAGTCTAACCGTTCTCTCAAAATGGTTCGCTGCTAATAATCTTTTATTGAATGCAAGCAAAACTAAGTGTTTAAGATTCTCCTTAACAAATGTACCACAACGTGATCTTAATTTAAATCTTGACGGCAATAAACTTGATGTTATAGCGGAAACTGTATTCTTAGGGATTACTATAGATTCAAAATTACAGTGGGGCGCGCACATTAGAACTCTTTCAGGTAGGTTAAGCTCAGCTGCATATGTTAGGAAAATAAGGCAGTTAACGGATGTAGCCACAGCTAGGTTAGTTTACTATGCTTATTTCCACAGTATTATGTCTTACGGCATCCTGCTGTGGGGATCAGCAGCAGACGTTGACTCCATTTTTATACTACAAAAAAGGGCAGTCTGCGCGATTTATAAAATGGGTCCTCGCGAGTCACTCAGAGAAAAATTCAAAGAGATCGATATACTAACTCTGCCTTCACTTTATATCTTTGAATGTATTTTATATGTCCGTAAAAATCGAGGTCTTTTCAAAATTAGAAGCGACTTCCACAATAAAAATACACGCAGTAAACATGAAATTGTAATACCTAAATTCAGATTAACAAAAACTAGCAAGTCTTTTATTATAAACAGTATACGCTTTTGTAACAAGTTGCCAAAGTCAGTTCTAGAACTGACCGATGGAAAGTTCAAGAACTATATTAAACGTGTCCTTATGAAAAAAGCATATTACAAAATCAAGGACTACGTTGATGACAAAGAAGTTTGGCTATGATTCCTTCTGCGCATGCGGCTTCCCTGGTAGCTCATAAACGGCACAGATTTGTGGATGTCTCTAACTATTCTCAATCTCATTATTCTTTTTCTTTTGATTCAGATTATTACAGTAGTTTTCAAATCATTTTTTCTCATGTTTTGCTCAGAATAGTTACAGCACTGATGACAATATTTGTGTCACTTGTTTAATTTAGTTCTTTAATTAAATATTCTTTTTATTTTTTTATTTACTTACCTTTGTATAGATGCTTTTTTACCTATTATTTGTGAATGAGTGAACATTGAAGGCCTTTTAGATTCCCGGATGCTGTTTAACTTTTGTTAAATATTCCTTTTGTTTTACATTTTTTGTATAGCAAGCAACGACCTTTTGTCGGGCCTACGCTGTCCCCCCATACTTTAGTACTAATGCTGTAATGAAACATAATAATATTGTAATACCAAATGATTTGAAAAGAGTAACCATGGAGTTTCTTGCCGGTTCTTCTCCATGGAATCGACCAACGCGAACCGTGCACCTTTTTCGACGTTTTATAAGTGCCCATCCAGGCCTATGTGAAATAAAATATTTTGATTTTGATTTTAAGACTCAATGATTACTGGGCCGATTTCTTTTGACGAGATTCTTTATTTAGAAAAAATCCGCGCTTTTGATTTTTTTTTTTTTTCAAACAAAAAAAGAAATATTAAAATCGGATTGGATTGAACACTTTTTGTGACGGACGGGAAACTACGGAACCCTACACTGAGCGTGGCCCGACACGCTCTTGGCCGGACTTTTTTAGGAGAATGTTCAATTTACATTGAACATGCTCTTATTTGTTTGTTAAAAGGTAAAAAAACAATATTATTAGGTTCAGCCATGTTTGCCACATGATGTGACGTGCAAATGTCCAGAAGTATTATTAACTCAAACATTCTCATAAAATAACGAAAAACTAAGTAATGAAACAACAATAATATTGCAATAAATTCAAAATAACAAAAATCAAATAGAAATTAAAAACAAAAAGAAGTTATTAAGACTAAAAGACTAATGTCAACAATAAAAATAAAATAAAAAGCTATTCCATTATAAATAAATAAAAACAAAAACAAAAAATATATAATCAAATCAAATACGCTGTTATGTCAATAAGAATTTTTCTTCCAGGAACTCGTTAATATGGTACGCTTTATTTACTAAATAAGCTTTAAGTTTACTTTTCAAATGTACATTATTAAGCTCCTTCCAACTTTTTAGCAACTTATTGTAAACAATAGGAACCATATGAAAAACACTTTTGCGCATAAGTGCAGTCCTACAAGGAGGTACACGTAGTTGGGTTTGGTCACGCCTGTTCCTGGGAAATTGATCTAATCTGCTTCCAAATTATTTAGGACTGTTCCTGACAAACATTATAGTTTCAAGAATATAAATGGTAGGCAATATTAAAGTAGGGTTTGCAGCTGTCCGTTGTTTTCAAATGAAAAATTGAAACATCTTCTTCCTGGTCTTCCTGTTCTTCTTCCCGGTCTTCCCGGTCTTCTTCCCAGTCTTAATGTCTTCCCGGTCTTCTTCCCACTCTTCCTGTCTTCCCGTTCTACCCGATGTTTTCTTTTATTTTTTTACTACAAGCTGTTTACGCTAACTCGGGTTCCAATTGAAAAAAAATATGTTTGTCTTCATTATTTAAGTAATATTTCACAAAATGTTCATGTTTCCACAGTGGTGTTGACTGTGCTTTTACCTGCCAGTGATTGAATTGATTAAGATATTTAGTGAGGTAAACACAAATCACTTATTTTCGACCAAGTACCAATATAAAACGAAATACGAACCATACAATTACTCGTGCGTTTGACATTATTTTCGCCCAATCACAAATAATTTGGTTGACAAAATGAAACTGTCAAACACAATGAAATCCATGAAATTGCATTTCATGCTCCCAGACAAGCGAGATTGGCTTTTAAAGCCTTCATTAAACATTTCAAATTGAATAAGTGGAATCCATTTCGATGGATTAATGAAAAAAGGGAAATTATTAATCAGGCGAATAAAAATGTAAATGGCGTCTAACATACTTACCAAGTAGCTAAATAACTATTTATCCGATCATTGCGGCTAGGGGAACATAGAAACAAGAGCGAGGGTCTCCACTCTCTTAGCACCGCTACTCGGACAGAGAGTGATATGAAATTTCGAATAACGGTATATCGACGCACGCTATTTCGAAAATAAAATACGAGTGGTACGCCAGTTCGAATGCACGTTAGATCGAATACCGCTTTAAATATCGAATGACATTATTTCGACGCACACCATTTAGAAATTTGTTTGAATGGTACGTGTAGTCCCGTGGCTAAATAAAACAGCCGCTCGGGTCGATCTTGCCTAGTTTGGTCCGTGGATGGGTGGCCACTATATGTTGGGTTTCCTCCATGCCTCGGAAAGCACGTTAAGCCGTTGGACCTGGCAGTCATTTGTAGACCTCTTTGACAGTCGTTACAGGTAGTCAGCTATTTCGAGAAAAAATACGAGTGGTGCGCGTATTTTTTTTCGAAATAGCACGTCGAAATAACGTCATTCGAAATTTCATATCACTCCCACTCGGGATGACGTGTTCTAGGGACCAGGCGAAGCACATAAATCAAAACAAAGACTTATTTATTTAATGTTCATGTACCTACAATAGTGGTACATAGGTGGAATTAATGCCACAAGGCATTCCCTACCCGTCAACCATTGGGTCAAACAGGACAGCATTGTGATAGAGTAAAATAAAACTATAATAAAAATCATACCATTTTGTAAGCATAAAATAAAACACATAAGTGGGTACGTAATACATAAATTAGCAAACAAAATATATACACAAACATATACACACAAATATATACACAAACAAATAGTCCGAATTACGAGAAACCTTATAATAATTACTATGACTTTAATAATTACTAAATAGTAAACAATTTAGACCGACTAAGGTCCATGTTCACCGAGAAGATAACAGACTGATTATCTAAAAACAGCTGTCAATGTGACATATTCCCATATAAAAAATTGTTTTAAACAGCTGTTTTTAGATAATCGTCCGTCATCTTATTGGTGAACATGAACCTAAGTAAAACTTCCAAACTGCTCTTTTAGTACAAAATATGTGTCAACGTAAAATTGTCAAACACGTTATATTGTAATCTTTCTAGCGATATTGTAAACTCTCGAATTATCGTCAAACGAACATACTGCTGACAATAAAACGCATTATTTTTCGTGGAATGCATGCGATGGTAGTCAACTCACGCGGTGTGGAGGGAAAAAGGGGGCCCCTTGCCCAGTGGTACCACACTTATGAGAAGATACTGCGTACCATTCCTGAGAAATATCGATTAATTTAACCTTACCTTAAAACACTTTATATTCCCCTAAAAAGCGTAGTCGACGGAGCCCCGCTTCGCGAGGCCCCTATTTCCGAGTGCAGGGTTTAAAGGAAGGAACCTAACTAACCTAACGGGGGGGTGCCCCAAGTCCCGATTATGAGGGCAGAGATACTTCCGTATGTTCAGTTGACAATAATTAGACATAGATCCCAAGGGGGTGACGAGTACGATATGGTGCTCGTAATATGTGACCCAGTTGAAGGGCACCACCCTATTTTCAAGGTCCGATCGGTGTGTTCGCTCTCGGGCATCATTATCGAGAGGCCCAAGAAACTCAAGGTAGTTGGGCAGTGTCATCGCTGCCAACTCTATGGCCACAGCCAGAAGTACTGTTACGCACCGCATAGGTGTGTAAAGTGCCTCGGCGACCACGCCACGGCAGACTGCACCCGTCCCAAGGACAGGAGTCTCTGCACAGAGCCGCCTAGTTGCGTGCTATGCGGACAGTCTGGCCACCCGGCTAACTACAGGGGCTGCCCAAAAGCCCCGAAACAGTCCGCTGGCAAGTTGGCCAATCGCGCCAACCAACGTCAGCAGAGGGAAGCTCCCTCTTCTTTCAAAGTCCCGTCAAAGGTCCTCCCAGAGCGTCTCAGCCCGCAGAGGCCGTCCCCATGGAACATGCTGAACCATCAGCAAGCGTTCCCTGCCCTCGCGAAGGGAAAACCCAACCCCCCCATGCCCGGTCTTTTGGACAACCCTGTCCCAGCGCCCACTCCTGTGGCCGCCCCTCAGGCCCCTCCGCAAACCCGAGCTCCCGTTGCTCCAACCCGCGCTCCTGCTTCACAGGAATCTAATATGAAATACTTGATGAGGTTCCAACCTCTTTACACCGCTGAGGCCGACCGCATGGTCGCTGAGCTCAGAGCTGCAACGGACCTTCAGCAAGTCGTCGACATTATTGATGCCTACCCAGACATCAAGTCAGCCCTACGTAACCTTAACTTCGCGCCGTAATGGATATAACACCAAATCCCTCTTGCACCCAACCCCGGTCCCTTAGATTAGGTTATTTTAACGCCAATGGCATGAGAGGACAACGCGACGAGATCGCCGCTTTCCTCCGTGACCATAACGTTGACGTTCTCCTCATCCAGGAGACGTTTCTAAAACCCAGCCACCGCGACCCCTAGATTGCCAACTACCGCATAGTTCGCAATGATAGGCTACGTTGTCACAAGGGTGGCACCCTCATTTACTTTCGCAAGGAATTGCACTGTATTCCCATCGATCCCCCTCCTTTAAAGTCCCTACTTGAGGTTTCAATCTGTCGGCTTGCTATGACCGGTCATCAACCGGTACATTTAGTCTCCGCTTATTTGGCCCCCACTAATACATGGGAAGATCATAACCTCCTGGTTAGCGATCTCACCCTTCTTTTCGGCTTGAGTGACTCCGTGATCATCGCGGGCGATCTTAATGCCAAACACCCGGCCTGGAACAGTAGAATGACGAACCCGAGAGGGAGAGTCCTCTACGATCTAGGTCAATCTCTCAGTTTCGACGCGGTCGCTCCTATGGAGCACACGCACTATCCTGATACTCCCAGTCATCTTCCCGACGTTCTCGATATAGCGCTGCTCAAGAATGTGAACCTTCGGTTACACATGATTGAGACGTTACACGAGCTCCACTCCGATCACCGTCCAGTGCTCATGCACTTAATTCCTCGCTCGGGTATCATTGACCCCAGCCAGCCCCTTCCCACTATTCTCACTACCGACTGGAGGAAAGTAAGCGATATGCTGAAATCCGAAACGTCACCACTTCTAGATGGTATTCCCGACCATATCGTCTCAGTCGCAGACACCGAGGCTGCAATCGACTCGTTTACAGAACACGTACAATCCGTACTGAAGGATTGTTCTCGTGAAGTACCAGCGATGAGTGATCACCGCTGGATACTTCCCGACGATATCCGTGAACTGATAACCGAGAAGAACGCGGCCATACGTGCCTACAGCTCTTGGCCCTGCGATGCGAACAAGGCTCACATGCGTTCCTTACAGCGTGCTGTAAAGAAACGCACTAGTGAGTTTCGCTCAAATCAATGGGACAAAACGCTTAGCGAACTCGAGCCCACTCATCAAGCCTTCTGGCAGCTTCAAAGGAAGTTGCGCACCTCGGAAGAGGTCTCTTCTCCACCTCTCATCCGTCCCGATAAGAGCGTCGCTTTTGACGACTCTGAAAAAGCAGAATGCCTAGCCGACAGCTTGGAATCTCAATGTTCGCCAAGCACTCTACCAGTAGACAAGCAGCACCTCGATGAGGTGGATGCAGAAGTTGAACGTAGAGCATCGCTTCCCCCTTTCGAAGATCCCGATGACCCCCTCCCCGCCATCACCCCGGAAGAGGTCAAGGATATTATAGATAAGTTAAAGCCTCGGAAAGCCCCAGGCGCCGACGGTTTCACAAATAGAGTTTTTAAAGCCCACCCCGCTAGGCTCATAGTCCTTTTGGCTGCCATCTTCAATGGCGCCCTGAGCAATAATATTTTCCCCCAAACGTGGAAAGAGGCCACTGTTATAGGTATTCCCAAACCTGGGAAACCGAAAGCCCAGCCTTCCAGCTACAGGCCGATCAGTCTCCTGAGTGCTCTCGGCAAAATCTATGAAAGGCTTATTTATAAGCGTCTCAGAGATTATGCCGAGACAAAGGGCCTCATCCCGAAAGAACAGTTCGGCTTCAGGACCGAACATCCTTGCATACATCAAGTCTACCGCATCGTCGAACACGTTAGCGCTGGTTTCCAGCGTGGAGCGATGACGGGGGTGATGTATTTCGATATCGCGAAAGCCTTTGACAAGGTCTGGCACAACGGGCTGATATACAAGCTATACCAGCTCGGTGTGCCTGACCGTCTCGTGCTCATCTTACGAGACTTTTTGTCAAACCGTACCTTCCGCTACCGTGTGGGTAAGACGTTATCCTCTCCCCATCCGATTCGCGCCGGAGTCCCTCAGGGCTATCGTTATCTCTCCCCTCGCGTTCACGCTGTACACCAGCGACATTCCGAGGAACCAGAAGGTTCAAACAGCCGTATTCGCTGACGACACCGCGATCTATTACACTGGCCGTTCTCCGGATAACATCCGCCGCATTCTCCAGAAAGCTGCCGACTCGCTCGGCGCTTGGTTCCGTAAGTGGAGAATAGAAGTTAATCCTGAAAAGAGCCAGGCAGTTTTGTACTATAAGGCACGCCTTAAGCGTTCGCCAGGTCCCCCCATCACTATGTTCGGTAAGCCTATCCCCTGGGAGAGGCAAGCCAAGTATCTCGGAGTTATTCTGGACGACCATCTGTCGTTCAAGGCCCACATCAAAGCAGCTCGTGACCGGGCTGCCTTTGCTATGGGCCGGCTCCACTTCATGATCACTAGGAAGAGCAAATTGTCACTCAAGTGCAAATTGCGTCTTTTCACCGCAGTCATCCGTCCCATCATGACCTATGCTTGCATAGTATTCGCGCATGCCCACCCGCGTCATATCCACACGATGCAGACCTTGCAGAACCGATTTCTCCGTAAAATCACCGGTGCCCCCCCTTACGTCCGTAACGATAGTCTTCACGTAGACCTTAGAATCCCCACCGTTAAGCAATTCATGAAACGCCTTTCCAAGCGTTACTTCGACACTGCTATTAAGCATAGGAATCCCCTAATCGCATCGACCGCCCGGTACGACCCATCGCGTATTAGCTCCGTCCAACGACCGCGTCACACCCTAGTCGCCCCCGACGATCCGATCACTATCTTGCAAGAGAGTAGGAAAGATACCAGTACAGTTCGTAGAGTATACAAATACAAACCGAAAACCTACCGACCTCGCCGCAGAGGTCCGGCGCGAAATCCCCGTTCAATCCCTCCCCGACCCTTGCTCGAGCCAGCCCGCGATGCTGAGCCTGTAGTGATAAATCAGTCCCTAAATAATGACAATCAGATCCAGCCTGTCCCTTTGGTGCCCCCAGCGACGCCCTAAGCCGAGGTTCGTACCCCACAGGGGGTGCCCTTAGAGCGCTGTCGCTTAGTTTTTAGTTATTTTCGCCCTGGCTGGAGGCCTTAAATTCAAGGCATCCACAGGACTTGCCCGGTTAAGCAGAAGCCAGTTTTCTCAGACTGAACTGCGAGATGCCCATACCAAAAAAAAAAAAAAAAACTATAATTCGAGAGTTTACAATATCGCGATATCACTAGAGAGAAGCACGTTAAATTGTAATATAATGTGCTTGACAATTTTACGGTGACATAATACATAATAGAAAAACAAAAGGACAGTTTTATCTAGGTAGTACGAACTCCACAGCTTAGTAGGTTAACATAAGTATTAACACTGAAACAGAAACATCTGTATGCGATCGTAGAATCTTCCGATATAAGTACCCGACAAAGTATGTAGGTACTACAATAGTTTTATTCACAAACACCAGTACATGAAGCTACCCGAAACTGTAAAAATCTCCCAATCAACCTGAAACCTAATTCTTTAGCGATAAAGTTGAAAATCATCATCATCATTCTCTTGTCCTTATCCAAATTCATTTGGGGGTCGGCGCAGCATGTCTTCTTCTTCCATATTTCTCTATTTTTCGTCATCTCATCAGACAATTCTTTTTCATAACTCATACTCGGAAAGTAGGTCTGAAGTTGCCTGAGGAGCGGGTTGAAAGTAACACTTTTCAGCCATAGGGAGAAGCGCTTTCAACTGACAGCTGTCAAATTATTAATAAAAAAACTAGTTCTATTTTCATATTTCTATGGAACCACGTTCCGACTTCTATACAGCCTCGAAATTACAGCGCAATGTAAAATTGAAATAACATAACATTCAGTATTAATTATAGAATATATATTTTTTTTTTTAAATAACTTAGTTATAATTTAGTTATATTTATATAACTAAATTATAACTAAGTCAAATATTTTTTCAAAGACGGAAGTGAAATATATTATAATGGCTGGATAGCCGGTCACAGTAAATAAAACAAAATGGGCGGGAAAGCGGCATTATTTATTTATTTATTTATTTACCTCGGGTTAAAGACTTATTAAGTCCCTAGAACTATTGGCGCCCGCGCTAGGCTTGGGCGCCAAACCCCATCTCGGGATTAAATAAGTTACTTTCACCCCTAGGATAACAATGTTCTATTCTTGCCGTATCATTTTTAACATAGTCCATCCATCGTTTCTTTGGTCTTCCTGTACTCATATATCTATCCACATCATGACATTTTCCTTGCCTTATACAACGAGAACCGATTACCGCACAACTTTTTAGTCACCTGCGCCACTTTCAGACTTCCTCTTATGTACTCATTTCTTATATTATCCAATCGCGTAACACCCCGCATTCCCCTTAGTATTCTCATCTCCACGACATGCAGATGTCTTACATTCATCACTTTTGTGACCCAACATTCAGATGCATACAAGACAGCAGGTCTAATTGTTTTATAAATCTTACCCTTAAGTTTGAGGGGAATGCGGGAGTCGCAGATTGTTCCCTACCACTATTTCTTCCATCCCGTTTTAATTCTGTGCTTTACACTACGATCTATTTCGCCATCACTTCGCATGACTGAACAGAGACTTTACTTTAGTTTAGTTTTAAATACGGGCTAATCAACGCTTTTCCTTTCTTTCTTTCTTTCTTAATTCGACCAATTGTAGCCACTTGATGTGTTGGCGTCTGCTTCGTTTCGATTCGTAGTTCACTTAAGTGTACTGTCTCTTTGGAGTGTCACGAGGCGTTAACTTTTATTGATGCAATATAAAGAACTTCAGACTCCGCTGGTTCCTTACTCCCTGATTTATGTCAACAGACGATTTAGTTTATTGAAGCTGACTTTTTGTCAGATAATGGATAGACTGTGGTTTTATAATCTTCAAAAGAATACAAACGGTAAACTAAGTTTATGTTCATTAGAAATAGGTACTTAACGGTTTTAGCCGGCTATACCTTGGTTATCGTCCAAAGCCCGAACACGAAGTTATTATCACAACAACCCGACGAAAATTTCTCCCTTTTAATATTATCGATACCAAAATGCGATATTATGAAATTAAAAGGTAATCAAGGCGGTGTTCAGTGCTGCGCTCCTCGATAATCGAATCAATTTGCCGCATCGGCCTGCCATTGCCAATGCAATTGAGTTTTCTGGTTGATTTATTTACGGTGTGTAGCTTGTACAGCCTTTGTATTTATTGTTACAATCATAGTGTAAGCTTCTGAGAAATACGAACTGTAGAGAAACAATCATGCCATTTCTTTTACCCAGATCCGCGAGCCGATTCCTAAAACACCAAGATCCCTTGCGTAAGTCTTGAAAAGACAGAGAAGTTTGAACTGCTTCTGGAGAGACGTGGGCTGGTTGGAGTAACTGCCACCATGTCTCACGCACAATGGTCCATGTTACGGACTTAGCGCGGAAACCAACACCCTTTTTTTTGTTAGGATGGGAAATCATCAAATGACTTCTCCCACTCTGGGCGGAGCGGGAGGGAGTGTCAGACTCTTACTGACTAAAACCCATCCATGTTCCTTCCCCGCCCTTTATGTTCCGGGGCCGCGGTATCTCTTTCTAACAGGTCCGCAACCCCGGCAGGCTTCGGCCCTTGCGAGCCCCTCCCCTTATGCTGACATCTCTTTGAGGCGCACATGGAACACGAACGCGCCGTCGACATGGCCTGTCGTCGTCGGTAGACGGACGGACGGCTAGCTAGCCCATAGCCAATCGTCCACAGGCCCGCATCTACGGTGGCCGGTAGCCACCACGTGGACCCCGACGCCCGGTGCGTCTCCCGCGGCGGCCGGGAAGAGAGGCTCTCTCCCTCTCTCGTTCCGCCACCTCCTTCGTTAGCATGACTGCTTCGCAGAAGGAGGTGACGGCTTCCCATTCCGTCCCGCTCCGGACCATGGATTGAACCAGGGCCGGACGCGAGAGGTCGCCGCCGCCGATCGCCGCTATGAGGACACGGCGGTGCTCCGCCCACGCAGGGCTGCACCGTGCGCTCCACCGTGTCCTCCGGTCGATCCTCGCAGTGGAGACACCCGGGCGTTTTCTTCCGCCCGCTTCGGTGCAGGTACCTCCTGAAACATCCGTGTCCGGTGAGGACCTGTGTCAGGCGGAAGGTGAGGACGCCGTGGCACCTGTCTAGCCACTCCTCAAAGAGGGGACTTACCGCTACTATCGTGGCGTGCCCTGCACGGGGTTGGGACAGTCGGTCTCTCCATGTCGCCATGAGATCCCCCTGGCGTAGTACCTCCGCGCGCCATTCGTGTAGGCGCGCGAGGACTATCGCCTCCAGATCCCATGGCGGCAATCCGGCAAGCAGGCCCGACGCCTCGCGAGAGATCGTGCGGTACCCACGGACCATCTTTACGGCCACCACATTTTGGGGCGCGTTCAGATAATGAGCGGCTCGCCGCTTCAAGGAACGCGCCCAAACTGGGGCCTCGTAGAGGGCCATGGACCGCACGACCCCCGCGTAGAGCCTGCGGCAGGAGGCGTTTGGCCCCCCAAGGTAGGGCAGGAGCCGCCTGAAGCCAGCCCCGGTCCGTTCCAGCCTGGGAACCAAAACCCTTAACAAAGATACAACATCCCATTCCTTCAAGAACACCAGACCCCGTATTCACAAACGTTCGACTCGTTTCCGATTCGAGAACTCGTATATCTGTCTTCTTCTGGCATTACGAAAACGACCGAGATAGATATACGACTTCCCGAATCGGAAGCGAATCGAAGCGTTGTGAATACGGGGGCTGGAAATCTCTGAATCGATTGGTTGCTCAGGTTGGCCGAGATATTATCTGGGTTTGAAGACTACATATCTGGCCGTGGCGTAACATAATTTGAGTTTCATCGACAGTCGTTTTAGGTAAAGTAAAGTAACTCAGTTCTTGAGGTCAGGTAGGCATTCGCTTCATGTAAAATATTCGTACAAGACTGGAAGTCGACCCCAACATACTTGGTAAGGCAGACGATAACAAGTCATAGTTGGGTTATTAGAGGTATTTTGAAAGTTTAGCAAAGTTAATTGTTTAGGTTAGCATTTGGCTATCTTCATTATGTAGGGAGTAATTTTCAGAACGCCTGAATCAGAAGTTCCGAAGAGCGCTGGATTCATTCGGGGCACTTGCCCCGAGCTTCCCCAAGAAAGGGGCCTAAGATTTTTCTTTTGTTATCCATAAGAAAAATACAGGGTGTAAACCACCTCATCACGAAGCCGTCAACCAAGCATTCTGTACATCAAACTAAGTAACTTTACGCAAAAAATATTGCTGGGAAACAACTTTTTTTGTGGGGTCAAAACTCACGTTTTCGGGTATAACTCAATGTAACGCACTCGAAACATTGTGTTAATGGATGGATTGAATAGTACGGGGTTCTTGCAATAAAACTTATATTTAAAAAAAGTTGTAACTTGTTGAAAAGTTGTTCCCAGGTATGGTGTAGAACAAAAAAAATATCGCAATGACGAGGAAAACAAGTGCCTGTATTAAAATACATTATTTGTGTCCATGATCGAGAGGTTGTACCATTTAGTATACTCGAATAATGTTATAACACTTTGTATACCTACAAATTTTTTTGGCCTGTTTAAAAAAAAAGTTCCGCGTTCACTTCTTGATTGCCTCATTGCTTACACACCATTAAACCCGTCACTGCTTCTGAAAAAATTCTGAATGTAGTAATTCTGTTCGGCTATATTTAAAAAAAGTTTCATGAAACAATTTCCGATCATAAGGAGCGAAAATCAAAGTTCACTTTCTGTGCCTGATCGCTCTTTAATCGATGGACTTTGATCGCAATTAATAATTTAAAACTAGCCTTTTGCCCGCGACCTCGTCCGCAAAAATTGTGATAACTCGATTATTATGCATAATATAAATTTAATTTACAGCCTAGAGGACTCAAGATTAATGTAGCTTTCTCCAAATAATATAATTTTAGAATTGGATCGTTAGTTCCAGAGATTATCCTAATACACAAACTGTCAAACAAATACCTCTACGTATATATTATTTATACCTCTACCAGCAAAAGTATTCAAACATTTTGAAGCATGTTTTTGTCTTTTCATCCATCCCATCGTTATGAATAAATAACAAGAATATAAATACAAAAGCTCCTTACATACATCTACATTTTAGATGATACTCGACAAATAAAGCCTTATGTAGTAAAAATATTGAACGAGAATTTAATTAGGCATTTTTACCCAAAGAAAACATTTTTGTTTCAAAGAAAATAATTTAGCAAAGTAAAGGAAAAATCCTAATCTTGCCTTGGGCCATACAATGTTTGCTGTAAGTATATTTTTAGTAAACACAGGTAATTGGGATCTTTGTTTAAAGAAAAGTATCATTAAGCTTACGTACTCCTGTTGGGTTTCTTTTGTAAATGGAAAGTAAATTTTATTTGTGTGTATTTTTAATCTATTACTTATGATAAATAAGTTTTGTTTGTCAGTTTGTATGAAGGGAGAAATTAAGGTACCCACATGGTCGGCGCCAGCACATATGGCTACTACAATCCATCTTTCTTTATTCGATTGTCGACACAAGGTGACTACATGAGCTAAACGCGAGTTTTATAATGCCTGAAAGTATTTGACTCACTGCAATAACCAAAACCAGAAAAATATACGAGATTCTTCAGAATATAAATAATAGTGTTTTGAAAACACAATACAATTATTTTTACTCGATAGAAAAAAATCACGAACTTGTCTCTGAAAATTTCTTTCAATCAAAAAGAAACTGACTAAAATAATGCGATATTTCTAATTGTTTTGCAAATAATTCTACAAGCAATATATTAGCATTATAATGTTTAATTTTTTTTAGTTCAATAGATTCTTTGTAAATCGATCGAAAACACTCATTTCATACTACTGGCTTGCAGTGACTGACGTAACAAACACTTTGTAGCTCAAGCTGATTTAAACTCTATTCTAACAGCATTTCAAACGAAGTTTGAACCACCACAAATAGAGTAGCTAATTTAGCTCATCTAGTCGCCTTAAGGCTAATGCTCCAGGGCAGCCCGCAAAATTCAAATTTTTGAGAGTTAGAGTTAGTTCGCTAGTTGAGACACTCACGTATGAAGGGTACCGTAGCATCTTAGTAGGCGAGCCCCCCTTTTTTGTTACCCTGTGCTGTCCCACAGCTGGGTAAAAACCTCCTACAACTCTTTCCAAGTGCTCTTTTTAAGTTCCTCCTCAAACTAACCGACGAGGTACGCGTCCAAATTGTCTCGCCACCTCTTTTTGGGCCGCCCTCGGCGGCGCCGTCAACCATCGTGTGGAGATTTTTGCTCAGACCCCTTTCATTTTTATTTTTGTGAAATTTTTAACTGCAGTGTAGTACCTATTACGGATCACGAGATACAACCCGCTGGCAGACAGACAGACAGATGGATGGACGGACGGACAGCGGAGGCTTAGTTGAACCGTCTCGTTCAACGTTGGTAACCCTTCTTGTACGGAACCTATAGCCTCCGCCTGGGGCAAGCGGAGGGTTATGTCGGTCCCTAACCGACTAAAAACCCACTGTTCCTACTACTACTATGTGTGCGGGGCCCGGGATACAAGTACATTCTTGCACTTCCCCCCCTCCCCCCTACTGGTATGGTCCGCATGTCGCGGCGGACCCTATCATCACATGCAGTCAGCTACCGCATGTTCTCCATGTAGGCGCGAAGGCATCAATGTGCGCGACCTCTTTGCCTGGCCTGCTACTCAGCCCTAAGTTCACCGCCCGCAGGCGGGTACGGGACCCTGAAAACTAAACTGTTTTCTCTAAAGTAAGATACACATAGCTCAACTCATAGAATATTCAACGCAACTCCCCATAAAAGATTAGGGATAAGAGAGAGCCGACGCGAGGACGTTTATTTCAAAAATAAAACTTGATTTATTCAAACGAAAATATATCCATGGGTTGGCAACATCGCAGATGATCTGAATATTCCATCTCAAGAAATAACGTTATCACTTTCGATCCTCGCGGACCCGAATAACGAGTTCAGAAGCTGTGAAATTAAAATATGTCGTACTAGGACTTCGCACGCGACTTCGTACGAAAAAAATGTGATAGCTTAGCTAAACTTGATGATATACATATATTTTATAGCCTAAAGGACCCACGAATAATGTAGCTTTCTGTCACCGAAAGAATTTTTAGAATTGGGTTATTAGTTGGGTTATTGGGTTATACCAACACATAAAAACTTACAAACAATGACCTCTTTATGATATTAGGATCTATTGGTTAAACTTAACTTATGATTTCGTTTTTATCTTCGATTCCCAGAGATTTGAGTTCAGTGGCGTTGAAATACTCACAGATAGGTACCGTGTTAAAATAAGATAGTTACTAGAACATTTTTTATTGAATTGGGTAGCTATAATCACGTACGTGCGTTTGCATGTAAATGACGATTTTTTTTTTCAATGTCTTATTGAACACAACCAAGCTTTAATTTTCTGCGATTCCTAGTAACTATTATCACAGTTCAGTGAGACCGTGGGGTCAATACTCCAAAATTCCGAATTTACTTTAACATTACTAAACTGTCTAAAATTCTCTAGGTTATTTTAGTCTGGGTATGCATGAGACTTCACTCGAATTTTAATTAGAAATTATTTTGTGTGCACTACGTGAGAATTTACCATCTACTCGGATGAAACAAACTTAGGACAAAACACTTAGGAAACCAGTTTCAATTTTGAGTAAAAGCATTTTACTGTTTTTAAACGACTGTATGATAATGTTCTGAGAGTTTCCGCAAGTGCGACAAAATCCATTTGGAAATTAGTAAAAAGTTATAGTTATTATAGAGGGTGTAAACCACCTCATCACAAAGCCGATAACCAATCATTCTGTGCGTCAAACTAACTTTACACAAAAATTATTGCTGGGAAATAACTTTTTCTTCTTTTTTTCACGACCCGCGTACTATTCAATCCATCCATCAGCATGTTTTAAAGTGCGTTACATTGAGATCTACCATGTTTTACCACAAAATATGATTTTCCACCCAAAAAAAAGTGTAAAGTTACTTAGTTTGATGTACAGAATGCTTGGTTGACAGCTTCGTGATGAGTTTGACACTCTGTATTCAGAGTGAAGAATACAAACTCATCACGAAGTACCCGAAGTACTCGTCTCTTATAAGAGACGATATACTTTAAATTTTAAAATCCCGCGCGCTCGTGCTACGAGTATGTTCTGTAGTTTTTTATAGGGTCAGTAAATGCCATTTAGAAGTAGAAAAACGCGGAGTTCTCTAGAAACGTGTTGGTCATACTTTAAACTCAATTGTACAAGATCACTATTTGGAAAACTCTAGAGCTCGTTAACGTTGTATTTTTTAAGTAGATACTCAGATTCAAAGTTGGAGACATGTTGTTAAGTTTTTACAAACAACTTAACATTTTGTAGTAAATATGCATTGAATTCAGATAATGTCTTTCTAACGTCTGTTTACAGACATGCAGTTGTGGTTTTCATGAAAGTACAATGAATTCCAACACTTACAGAATGCGGTTACATGCACTGCGAGCACATTATGTTGATATTGTTATTTTATATAATTATGTTTGTTAGAATAAAACAGAATGTAAACGAATATCACTATATCTTTATTTTACAAATACTACAGCTAACCTATTTACAGCACAATTATTAAGTCTAAGGCGCATCGTCTCCTCGAAGGGGCAGATATTGGTGACGTCGGGTGGCAAAGATTGGTCGGCGTTTCTGCTGCATCATCTCTGATTCTACTGAAGACCTTGACTGGGCCTCCTGGAGGTTAATCGAGCTGACAGGTACAGGGGTGACGGCGTACCCAGCTGCAACCAAAGCTGCGAATTCCTCAGGAGTATACGCTTTGTTGTTCTTTGGAGGAGGAAGTTGCGCTCTTTGTTCGTCCAGGCTTTGGCCGTGCTGCTCAAGGTTCACCTGCTCAACGCTTGCCTGCTGCTGTTCTCTGTACACCTGCTGAGGTCTCGCCTGTTTCCTTGGAGCTACATTCTTGCTCACATAAATGGACGACTGGGGTGCTTTAGCCGATTCTGACACTCGGGATTGCTCGGATTTGATCTGAGCAGGCATTTCATAGCGTGGACGCTGCTCGTTGGTTCTGTAAATAGGACGGAGGTAGTACTGCTGCTCGCCAATAATTTGAGCAGACTGTTGGGGAATGCCTTCGGAGATTGGTTCGTAGATTTTTACAGCACGCATTTTCTCGGGGTCGGGGTAACGCTTCAAGACAGTGACTGGTCTTTCCACACTCTGGCTTGGAAGACGTTGTTCTTGTTGTCTGATGATTTGTCTGGGAGCTTCGTATTGTATTCTATACTGTTTGGGTGAAGCTTCAGGTTGCTGATATTGGGATATGAATCTGTAGTTAGGCTGAGCTCTAGGCTGCTGTTGTTGGGGCTGTAGAGGTTGGAGCTTGGGTGCTGGGACGACTTTCAGGCCCTGAGATTCTGGGCGTTCGTACAAGATCTGTTGCGAAGCCGCTTGTGTCTGTGGGACTTGCACATAACGCAGCGATTGCGCGACTCTTTGCTGCTGTTGTGGCTGACGGTACAAAGGCGACTGCTGGACGGCTTGTTGCTGCTGCACGTTCGTGGTCTCGATCAGGTATTGTTGAGGAGCTGCTGGTGAGGGCTGAGGTTGAGCTACTTGAACTTTGTTCCTCAGTTTCGACTTTTTGCTTGGCTTCGAAATGTATCTGTCAACCTGAAAATTTTAAGGAGCACGTTTTAATCTTCAAATCTTTAATGTAAAAAACTCGTGTCACAGTGTTTGTTATCGAACTAAACATAAAATTTGGTCAAGACCGATTTTTACGTTTTTTTGTGCAGGTATATTTGGTAGGTCAGAGAATACACACACATTCACATCAAAACACAGCTAGTGATAATCTAAGATTTATATTACTACCTGTGTGTGTCGCCAAATAAATATTTTTCTTTCTTTTTTTCTTTTCAAAACTACAAAACTTTATTATGAAGTCATACTGACCTGCTGATATTGCGGTGCGACGCTTTGAACATTAGAAGCTTGAACTTGCTGAAACTGCTGTGGTTGTTGAGATTGAGTGTACAACTGCTGTTGAGGTTCTTCAGCTGCCCTCAAAGGAGGCTGTCCAAGCAAAGCTAAGATATCCTGGTGCAAGGCATCATTAGCGCTTGATCCTGTATCACTGACAGATAAGGCAGCTCCAACAGAAGCTTCTCCACCATTTGAAGTGTAGTCAGGACGAGCGATGACCGCATGAGATGATGGTTGATATGACACCTGAAAATAAACAAATGTCAAGTTTAATATAACATCAACGTTTCAAGTAAATATGTTATTCCCAAGACGTATTCCGTTGGCACTGAACTTGGACGCAAAAGCAAAAATATCTCAGTGACAGCTGTCTGGTTGTGTTCCAGCCAATTACTGTCAAATATTTCATTTTGTCCTTTGAATTATTTTGCTTTGTTTTCTTAAGATTTTGACATTCACTATACAAAAGAAGATTATTGAGCTGTCTTTGTTTATACATTTAGGTGAGAAAAATTATATATTTATTTATTTCTTTAAAACAGCTTAAACCATCAATACAAGGTTTACCCATATATTAATAACCTAAACTACACAAAGTAAAGCGCCTATCTGAGTACCTATACGACTTACTGTTCGTATGTCGGGGCCGTAACCACGAGGACACCGCTGCTCCATGGGCCCATGGTAAGACATACTAATGATGACTCTTCTTACCTGACGTGCTCCAGGTTCTAGGTAGTAGATCTGCTGCAAGTTCTGTTTCGGCTCTTGCTGGGGCCGGTACAGTTGCTGCAGAAGCTGGTTGCTGGACAAAGGTGCCTGCTTCCTCTCTGGCTGCAGAGCCAGGAGTTCTTGGCTGTTCAGGGAGAACACCTGCCCTGGTCGGTACTGTTCGCTGTCAGAGCGGCTGTAATTCGAAAAACGGTAATGATGTGAAATTATTAATACAAATATGTATAATAATAATGAAGATGAATATATAATATAATTGAAATTTATTAAAAGTCTGAGACAGTAATATCTACATAGGAAGGTTTTTTGTTCTTAAAGAAAACAAAAATTGTGTAAATTATTGTGCTATCCAAAGGTAGTCTGAAATCTTATTGTGAAATATTTTTACAAAAGATTGTTGAACCTAAATCAAATCCATCAGGAAAAACATTGAAAGTTATAAATCTTTTAGCTTCTTATTACAAGAGTATTTATCAGAACATGTAGGTACTGAAATATATAAAATCGCATTTAATCTTATGGAATGCATATGTCGCGGCTATAAAAAAATAATACCTCTTACTGTAGTAAAAATTCTTGGCACCAGAAATATATGACATTCCATTTATGCCGATTCAGAGAAAATTTTAAAAATTGCATACCTTCATGGGAGCGATTCTGAGAGGAACGAGCTTGGCTATAAGCCATACAAAAGACAGTATTTTCTAGCGCGACTAGGTATAAAAACAGAAAAATATATTACAGAAACTATGACAGATTGTATTTGGGCCCGACTAAGATATAAAACTACAAAACAAATTGTTCTTTATTATCTAAAAGCACATTTATTAAACTACGTTGCATTTTACTGCCTAAGATTTATTTAAACGAACTACAAAGGCAAAGCTTTATGAATGTTATAAAGGAAAAATAGACAGATATATTGTTAACCTTTTTCTATCCATAGAAGCATTGTTTAAAAATGTATAGAAAGCTAAAAAAAAACACAAAAAATGCATCTGCCATGCTATCCTTCCACTTCTATTGGTTTACTGATGGAAAACACCAAGTAGTATAAAGACAGCCTGTATACCTTTTGTGTGCCTCAAGTTTAAAGAAACTACTCAGGAAAGGCTGAATTAAATTGTGACTAAAAAAAGTACCTAGTGCAAAACATTTTTTTTTGGATGGGAAACCTTCAAATAACTTCTCCCACTTTGGGCGGAGCGGAAGGGAGTGTCAGACTTTTACTGACTATAACCCATCCATGTTCCTTCTTCGCCCTTTACGTTCCAGGGCCGCCGTATCTCTTTCAAACAGTCCCACAGCCCCGGAGTCCCGCAGCCCCACAAAACCTAGTATCGATGCTGTTCTACAAACGAAGGGGCAATAAATGATCATGTCCTGCGTATCCCCTTGTTTGCTCACAACAGGAACTGATGGATGCTACCGAAAGCGCCGAACTAGTAGCTCAGTTCTTGCTAAGAAGAAGAGAGTTTTTATGCCGCCCATATGCCTGTGACTTGGCTTTACATGCCGTCGAGAAATTTCTGGTATCCTCACGATGTCTTCCTTCACCGAAGTAAGTGAAAATTATATAATACACGAATTCGATCTTGAGAGCTATGTTACAACACTAGGCTATCAATTGCCGCTGCGGGACTGTTCGAAAGAGATACCGTGGCCCCGGAACATAAAGGGCGAGGAAGGAACATGCATGGGTTTTAGTCAGTAAAAGTCTGACACTCCTTTCCGCTCCAGCCAGAGCGATAGGAGTCATTTGATGATTTCCAATCCGAAAAAAAGGCTATCAATTGCCATATTCTGCTGAATTCAATGAATACCATCTACATTAGCTAATACAAAATCCGCTTACCAACATGGTTTATCAGAGTGAACTAATTTAATGTTTGCCAAAGGAAATGATATTTCACAAACTGTTATCTATAAATTAATCTCCAACCAATAGATATTTCCGGCAGTTTAATGCGGCATTGGAGTCAACAGCCAATGAATCCTATAATTGAGTTTTAGTTGGATTATTCTATAAAGTCCCTGAATTGAATTTGTCGAAAGTTGAAAACAATTTGTTTACCTGACAGGCTTGTCATCGTCTTGAGCCTCCTCGACGGGGGCCACTTGTTCCTGAAAAAGATTAAAATAACATTTTAAAAGTTAAGAAAAGTTTGTTCTTAAATTAGAAAAAGTTTTGTCAGGTTTCCTGCTGTGGGAGAAAACATTATGAAAATTAATTTACATCTTTTGGCAGGATGACGAAGAATAGACAAGTATGGAAGAAGACATGATGTACCGACCAAAAATGAATTGGGATAAGGGCAAGATAATGATGATGATGGCATGACACGTTCAGCTTATGTCCTTTGTTCAAAACTAGGTCTTCGTCCGCATAAATTGTGATAGCTCGGTTCGAACTCGACCCTACCGTCCAGCAGTTCATAAAACGCCTTTCCAAGAATTATTTGGACACTGCTATCAAGCATAGGAACCCCCTGATCGCATCGGCCGCCCGGTACGACCCATCGCGTATTAGTTCAGTCCGACGTCCACGTCACACCTTAGTCACCCCCGATGACCCTATCACTATCTTGCAAGAGAGTAGGAAAGATACCAGTACAGTTCGTAGAATGTACAGATAGAGATTCCGACCTCGCCGTAGAGGTCCGGCGCGTAACCCCCGTTCAATCCCCCCTGGCCCTTGCTCGAGCCATCCCGCGAAGCTGAGCCAGTAGTTATAAATTTGCCCCTAATTAATGACAACCAGGTCCAGCCTGTCCCTTTTGCTGCCCCAAGCGGCCTTAAATTCAAGGCATCCACAGGACTTGCCCTGTTAAGCAGAAGCCAGGCTTCCTAGACTGCACTGCGAGATGCCCTACCAAAAAAAAAAGCATGTTAGTCGAGGTTTTATAGCCTATATATCATCAAATCAGCCCAGAATCACCCACTGCTTGGTATAGGCCTCCCCTTTCTTCCACACACCTTCCACATTCCCGGTTTTGTGCCTCCCTGTTCCAGGTGTTCCCCGCGACCCTGATGATATCGTCAACCCTACGAGATTTAGGACGGCTCTGGTTTTTTGATCAAACTGAGGCCACCACTCGGTCAACGCCTCTATATAGCACCTACGAATACTGTAACTTTCTGCCAATGAAAGATTTTTTATAGAATTGGATTATCAGTTCCGAAGATTACCCTCTACATACAAACAAAACAAACAAATTTTAGATACTGACAGACCCCACATGTGCAAGTGACGCACAGAGTCTTTTCAAAAGGCAGAAAAGAAAAGCGTAAGTGAATCTGGTCTGAAATGATGATGAGGAAGGAAATGCCTCGTACCACCATCAGCAAATGAGCTGAGCGATTGACCCGTACGATAGTGAAGCAAAAACCGAACATCTTTTCCGCAGTAACTATGTAGACACACAATAGAACAAAGCGGAAGGACATACAACGTTCCCACATAACACAAGAAATAGTGTATCAAACAATCAGCTGCCCCCAACAAATTAGCGGTGTGACAACAATGCATTTCATAACACACGCTACCCTACAATTAAGTGTTACATTAGATGCGCGTGCGCTGGTGAAAGTTGAGGAAAACGAGACAATGCGTCGCGATTATCGGCCATTTTCGAAATTGGAGGCGGAGCTTTGCCAGCGTCAAACTGCCGGTTGCACCATAATGTTAATCGTCCTGTGGTGGAATTGGTCCGGGTATCGAAACTGTTCGTTGCGCTAGTTAAGTCTTAATCCATCAATTATGTTCAGGCTTAGCAGTTTTGCCGCGAAATTACGAAATTTGAGTCTTGCTTGACGTGTTTACTAAAATCACATTATTAATCTTTAATGTTTAAAACTAACATTTCCTAATCTTTGTTAGTATCGAAGCGTAAATATTACTGTTACTGTTAGCCTGTGTCATCCCACTGTTGGGCAAAGGTTTCTCCCCATGACTTCCAAATGCTTCGATCCAGGGCCAATGTTGGTCACTGGTCGTAAATATTATCCAAGATAAACTGAACTATAGAATCTTGCAATTATTCATCATCATCATCATCATCTCAGCCGAAAGACTGCTGGACATAGGCCTCTGCAATTATTATAAACTAGCTTCTGCCCGCGACTTCGTTCGCGTGAATTTCCCGCTTGTAACATTTCTTATTGCTGCTCCGATCCTATTGGTTATAGCGTGATGTTATATAGCCTATAGCCTTCCTCGATAAATGGACTATCCAACGCAAAAAGATTTTTTTAATTCGAGCCGGTACTTCCTGAGATTAGCGCGTTCAACCAAACAAACAAACTCTTCTACTTTATAACACTAGTATAGATTTATAAATTACAGATCACCGTTCAAACATCGATCATTGTTTATTTAGAGACCTTTGAAACGTATTTCAGTAAAAGTTAAGGCCTGTGCACACGGCGGCGTTTTATTTCAACATTATCGCGCTGCAAAACGCAATTAGCGCAGTTAATGTAGCTCTTTCAAGACCGAAATTGTGTCGTCGATGCGCAAGATAACGCGCCAAAAAACGCATAGAATAAGAAATAAAATAGACCAAGAAAAAAAATCAAATACCACGTTATTCGGAATTAGCAAATATTTATTTTAGAATTCATCGAACTGTAATTAATGGCCATATCAAGATGATCATAATTTCTCCTCCAACGCCAAAGTTGATTGCAACAGTAGACATAATTCCTTTTTATTGGAACGAATGTCTCTAAAATTAATATTTGCATACAAACGGAACAGAGAAAGTATAATAGAATTCGTTTTAGTGGGTGTATTATCTGTTGCCAATTGATTTTGAATCGTCGATGCAATGACTCATGTGTTAATTTTAATAATTCAATAGAAGGATGACTAGTGAATATTACGCCTAGTTGTTACACTTGATTTCATTTGGAATCAAATATGAACTTTTGTTAACCAAGTCAAGGTTCATTTTCGTCTTTCATAATCGGCCTTATACTCGAATGGTGGATTTATAGATGACCCTTCCCTTCTTCCCTTTTTTTTCGGATGGGATTTTCATCAAATGACTCCTCCTGCTCTGGGCGGAGCGGAAGGGAGTGTCAGAGTTTTACTGACTAAAGCCCATCCATGTTCCTTCATCGCCCTTTGTGTTCCAGGGCCTCAGTATCTCTTTCGGACAGTTCCGCAGCCCCGGCAGGCATCGGACCTTTCACGCGTGGAACACGAACGCGCCGTCGAACTATCGTCATTAGACGGACGCGCGGCGAGCTAAGATGACTCTGCCCTGGAATGTAAATGTGCTGTGCCCCAAAAACGATAGGACATTAGCTAAATACCAGTATTTAACATGGAGCAACTACTTATCTAACCTCCACAACCAGACTAATACAATACCCCTTGGTAAGACTGGTTGTCAGACACTGACTACCTGCATGTAACGACTGTTAATGATCTACAAATGACAGTCTGTAACGTGCTTTCCGAGGCACGGAGGAAACTCTAAATGTAATCGGCGGTCATCCATCCCCGGACCAACGTAGGCAAGTGCGGCTTAACCTAAAGATCGACCCGAGCGGGTGTTCGAGCTCTTCACAAATTTACGCAGTATTTACTTAATGTTTAAAACATGAGCGTGATAAAATGGTCTTGTTTCAATCTATTTCTGCGCTGACAGTTACAAAATAACGGACATTCCTCGACTGACGTATGATTAAAGTGCACTTGCAATCCGTACTTATGGCCAAGTGGGTAGGGGCTATTATGCCGTCCCCTACCATGATGCAAACGACGATTAAAAACGTATTAGAATCGAGTGAGTGTGACGAATTTCGTGAAGGTCCGCTAAACTAGGCATTTTGTTATGACAATGTTTTATTTGCTATGGAAATTAATTATGTGTAACACCGCACCTGTAATTTCCAAAGGTTTAGGCAGAGGTAATAGTCCACTTAAATATTGCCAATTGTGTTAGTTTAAGTCTCATGTAGCCCGAATAATTGCCCTACTTAAGTGGCAGTGGACAGGGCACATTGCTTGCAGAACGGATGGCCGATGGGGCCGTAAAGTTCTGGATTGGCGACTGCGAACCGGAAGACGATGCGTTGGAAGACATCCCACTAGGGTGACCGATGACCTGGTGAAAGTTGCGAGAATCCGTTGGATGCGAGTCGCACGGGAATGGTCAATGTGGCGACACTTGGGGGAGGACTATGTCCAGCAGTGGACGTCTTTCGGCTGAAATGATGATGATGAAGTCCTATGTAATAAGGAGGCGAGTCAATTGCCATCAAAAGAGCCTAAATCCAGACTTCATGGCTGTTACTGAGAAAATCCTGATGAAAAAAACCAATAAGGGCGCTTTTAATTTATGCGTTTCGTGTCGCACCGCTGCGGTGTCGGAGCGGTACGTTTGTCGTCTTGCGTACGGACGTTCGTTTGTTTTCATACAAAGCGCGCGGTGCGGCAAACGTACGCCGTCCGTACCGCAGCGATATTTATTTATTTATTAAAACTTTATGCACAATTAAAACTGTACAAAGGCGGACTTAATGCCTAAGGCATTTTCTACCAGTCTACCTTAGGGTGATGTAGAGATAAAACACAGTAGGTGCAATAATGAAAAAAAGACTAGACATTGACTCCGCACTGTTGCCGCACCGCGCGCTTTGTATGAAAACAAACGAACGTCCGTACGCAAGACGACAAACGCACCGCTCCGGCACCGCAGCGGTGCGACACGAAACGCATAAATTGAAAGCGCCCTAACACTTGCTCGACCCGGGAATCTAACCCAGGACCTCATTCTCAGCAGTTGTGCTTGCTAGGCTAAACGGTGCAGTAATGATGTGCTTTAGTGTCATTATTTGTAAGTAGGCCATTATCATTAATTATTGATTATTGAGGTTTGCAACCTGTATTAGTTTGGCAGATACGGCTTGTTAGTTTTAACAGTTAAATATGAAATCACATTGTTTTGACATTAAATATTGAGTTAAGCTAAAGCTTTCCTGCTAAATCAACTCATCTTACCGGTTCTAACTGGTTTATTATAAACACTACCGATCTTTCCGACTACGCACGGGTGCCATGTGGATAATAGTATAACATTCTTCTTGAATCAGTCTATCTATTCCTGAAAACTGCATTATATACAGACATCGAAAGCGACTTCTTTAACTAAGTTCGTAAACTGGGGTGAATAGGGATCCAGATTTTACAGTTGAATTCACATGATATGGTTCCAACAAGTACTCTATTGTGTTAACTAAATTATAGTTAATTATAAACGGACCTATTGTTGGCAATGTACAATATAAGTTCAGCGATAAAATCCGTTCCAAAGTTTTGTTTCCATTCACCCCTGGATCCTTATTCCCCCCATTTTACCGGTATGTAAAGATGTCTATAGTATTACCTAAGTATTTAGTAGCAAACGTGGTTGCTACTAAATTGTTTGAGTTTGGACTTACGCCTAGTTGATGGCAATTAGGCCCTCTATTTCATGGGACTTAAAAACCAATTCTGTCTACACCATCGGGGATCACACGCGTAATGTTATGCTATAGTATTCCTAACTTAATCGATCAAGAAAATATAAAAAAAGTAAAATCGGGACCTGCGTATGAGGAACATAGTGTACCTACGAAAAACCCTTTTCTGTACCCATTTATCCTAAAAGAAGCTTATGGAAAGTGTACATTGTATTCAGAAATATACACAAGTATTCTATTTCAAATGGTTCGATGTGAGTTCGATTCAAATTGTTCGGGGTTTATTCTTTTGTTCTTTTAAGCCGATCGGGTTTTTTCGGGAGAAATCGTTTTCACTCGTCGAAAAATGAATTGGAGATTTTGTCTGTCCAAATCGGATTGTCAAAAGAGATTATTTCTGGTAATTTAGAAGCTTTACTTGTTTTAATCACTAAGTATTTTCGAACATTACTTTTTAATTAAAAAGATTGGGTGGCAATTACGAAAAATATCTTGTAGACACATTCCTTCACGCTTTTATACTTTTGTGAAGATTAGTAGTATTACCAAAACTAAAAATATACGTATTGCTCTCTTTGTCTCCGTCCAAAGGTCTCTTTGGATGAAATTGAAAACCGATGCACGTGTTTCAGCAATATATTTATGAATGAAAGAAAGATATTGCAGCAAATAAAATCTGCCGTGTCATTGCCCGCTTGTATTTTATGATATTGCTGCTAAGTCTCGTATGATTTAGTAATGGTTTATTGAAAAGAGATTATATTGTATGGGTAAATGCAACGTAAGTAATTAGTAGAATCGTTACTGTTTATTACTACGATCATTTAAAAAAATAAGAGAGATAATCCCAATGGATGAGTAATTTAAGATGATAAAGCGTTTAGTACAAACAGTGGGTTCTTCGGCTTTGTACTAAAGGCTCCATATCCTTCTGGATTTGTGATGAAGTGGAATAAATCGCATGTAACTAAAATAGTTATGAATATACAGGATGACATTTTTCAATGCCACCTGGAGGAAAGTATTCGAAATAATGCAAATAGCACTGAATAGGACATAGATTTTACTTAAACGAAACATTATTTTGTTTCTAAAAGAAACAAATCTGTATTCACAGATTTACGAAAATGTTGTCGCACTCGGGAATCAAACCGACTAAAGTTAAAAAACCTGACTTTTTTCTACGTATTACTTTTTCTACTCGAATGTATTAGCTGTAACTTTTCTTAAAATTAATAAAATAAATTAATAAATAATGTTGGTTAGAGAGATTTCATCCATATTATTGACCCTATCAATTGACGTCATTTACTACCTACTTTGTTTGTAAATACATACTTATAAACATCCATGACTCGGAAACAAATGTCCATGCTCATCACACAATGGGGGATTCGAACCCAGGACCCTAAGAACGTATTATAAGGCAGCCTCGACTACCACTACGCCATTTGGGTAGTTAAGTTAAGAAAAAGACGCGTCTCGCTCTACCAACATGGAACCAGGGCAGGAAAAAGATGAGAACAAGAGAAAGGCACCGTCTTTTATTTTTGACAGAGTTAAAAGAGCGAGTGCTTCGAGAATAATTCAGAAGCGAGACTAGTACCAATAGTAACGCTCAGCCATTCAAACCATCAGGGATATGGTCCAATCAACGCCACTACCTGATCAGATCAGTGTCGAGTCCAATCGAGCGTCCACTGGAGCACTAGACTCCGTGATAAGCGCTTGGCTCACAAAGTAACTGTTGGGGATGACGTCACTGATACTGACTGACTGGATACGGCAATTGAATAGGCTAGTTTCCACCATCAATAAATTGCAAATCTATTTAGTCCGTCAGTTAGAGTATTGGAAAATAATGGACACGTATTTTTTGTTTTTGAAAATCAACGAATATTGACAAAGATACAACGCATCAAAACTCGGGAGTTGGAGCTCGTGACGTCAGAACTCACTAAGAATTATACCAAACAGTGACGTATTGAGAATTTTAAATGCGTACGCGTCGTATCTTCGTCAATTTTGGTTTATGTGACAAAAGAAAAAATACGGGTAAAATATTTTTTGATAATCTAAGTGACGGACTAATAAGATTTTTTTAGTTAACAAGCCAATTACGAGGATAAGGAACGAATTACCTACAGTCAGCATAAGAAATACAGGATAACTTAGGTACAATTAATACTGAGTGGTCAAGTCTATAACATTCAGAGCGTGATAAAGGAATATTTCGCACATACAGATCTCCAAGGAAATGAATACAATTCGGCAATTATCGGCTATCTTCGGAAATACGAATGTGATACTGTTATGATAAAATCCATACTAATATTATAAAGAGGAAAGATTCGATTTTTTGTTTGTTAGTGTGTAACGATGTAACTCTAAAACCGAGTGATACAAAAAATTTCATTTTTTATAAAAAAAGTATATTATTAAAATTACTGGACTGATTTAAAACAATCTTTCACCATAAGTAAGCCCCGTCTTTACTGAGTAACATAGCTTATATTATATTCCCGTACTTCCTCGGGAACTGGAACTGCACAGTTAAAACCGCGTGACGTCCGCTAGTTCAGTATAATAGTACAATTCCAACTATTATAGCGTAAAAGTACAAATTTTTATAAGTATGCCATATATATTGGGCCCTACCCTTTTCCTGGTTTATATTAACGACCTGTGTAACCTAAATATCAATCACGGCAAAATCATATCATATGCTGACGACACGGCGCTAATATTTTCTGCTGAAAACAGTAGCGAACTGTTTGAAAACGCCCAACTTGGCTTTAATACTGTGACTAATTGGCTTCAAAGCAATCTACTAACACTAAATGCTGATAAGACAAAATACATCCACTTCTCCATGCGCAAGTCTCACACACTCACGAACCTCCATGTATATGCCCATCAATGTGATAATCGGTCAGTCAACATTTGCAATTGTCCTTCTATCCTCAAAACCAGTAATATTAAATACTTAGGGGTTATAATTGACGACACACTCTCTTTTAAGTATCATATTGAAAGTCTCGTTAAAAGAGTGCGCAAATTAATATATGTATTTAAAAAAATACGAACTTTTGCAGATCCTAAACTAATCACACAAGTTTATTTCGCGCTATGTCAATCTATAATTCACTACTGTATTATTTCATGGGGAGGCGCATCAAAAACTATCCTGCTACCCCTCGAAAGAGCTCAAAGAGCAATTTTAAAGGTGGCGAATTTCCATCCCTTTTACTTTCCCACAGATCAGCTGTATAAATCCTGCAACGTGCTGACTGTGCGCCAGCTATTTATTATGCACCTGGTATTAAAACAGCACACCATGCTCACGTACAATGCTGACAATACTAACAAGAGACGGAATGATATTGTATGCATTTCTAAAGCAACCTCCAAACATGTCTTTGTGGAAAGATTCTTTACATTTTTAGGCCCATTTCTGTACAATAGATTAAATAGAAAACTAAGTATATATAAGTTGAACTATTTTATCTGTAAAAAGGCTATTATTACTTTTTTACAACCCATGACCTATGCACAAACAGAAGATTTACTTGTTGTCTGCAAGTAAACTGCTGACATGTTGTTTGTTTATTTTTTCTATGTAAGTCGTAATTTTAGTCATTTACTTTTACATTTCTCTTAATGTTAATTTATTTATTTTAAGTAGGTATTTATGCACCTTCTAGCCTGAAACACAGGTTCCACCTAGTTCAGGCAATAAGCAACAGTGCTCTATTTTACTTGTTTCTGATACTAAATTGTAAGTGTGCCCCTTTTGATGAATAAACGATTATTATTATTATTATTATTATTATATTATTATATACTTCTGGTGGGAGAGGATGTACGTGATACGTATTTATTCGGGATTATTATTTTTATAGAGCTAATCCTGTCTGGTTTAACAGTACGTATTACTATTATTTTTATCAGTGTAGTCAATCTTTAGTTGACTGTAGGTATCTATAGTTTATAATATGTAACTAGACCTTTCCAATTTCTATCTATTCTGCGTAATTATATTATCAAAGTGAGTAAGTAGCATTTTTCTTTACGGGTTTTGATAAGATGTAATCAGAGAGAACATTAAAACACACAAGTTTCCAGCCTGGTTCTACAAAATTACTAACATCTTCGACAACCTGTTCTTATGCTGCTTATCAATTACCTACACCTGCTGTGATTATAGCAGAGCAGTATCAAATTAAGTAACTGTTAGCTTCTTGGAAATAAGCTATAATATAATAAATCCATAGGGTCTAAATTCGCCATCTTACTACTAATAAATAAAATAAATAAATATCGCTGGACATTACGCACATTGCGTAGTGCCACACAAAGCAAGGCTTGTGTCGTGGTCACCAAACAGTTGATATACTACATTCATACTTTTTGTTAGTAAATACATACTAAACTTATTATACATATAAACATACGTCTTACTACTGATAAATGCGTAAGTGTGAATAGATGAATGGCTTTTACGTAATCACGCAAGAACAGCTGTCAGCAGCCATCTTCGGCAGTCGTCACAGGTAGTCAGTGGCCCAAAAAGTTTGACAATCAGTCTTACCAAGTGGTATCGTGTTACTCAGTATTAACTGGGTTGTGGAGGTCAGATAGGCAGTCGCTCTGTGTAAAATACAGGTATTCAGCTGCATCCGGTTAGACTGGAAGCCGACTCCAATATAGTTGGGTATAAACAATGCAGATGATGACGCAAGAACGGCTGAACGTATCTAAATGAAATTTAACACAGATATAGATTTAATAGCTAATCTAGATAGAAAAATGTGCTATTCCAGAATTTCTAGACTAATCTAGTCTGGAAATTCTGGAATAGAGCTTGTGCCAATAGGCCGCCCTAATCAAAGGAGGTATAGGCACGTACCATTTATTATATGAATCTCTAGATAACGTAAGGCTTAATTAACTTAAGAGACTTCTTATTTAAAGTCTCCCTTAATGGTACTCACTAATTTAGTAGCAAAAGTTACATCTTTGTCGAGATTTACCTCTCGTAAATGGTAGGCGCTGATCCAAATAGCGTATAATTCGTGTAATTTAATACCGCAAATTATACTTGTAACTTAATATGTAATTTTAATTAAGTCTTATACTGTGTTACGTCTCCATACTAGTTGCTTGAGCATTATTTTTTTACATTTACATAACACCGTCTGTTATTTCCAAAGAGATAGACAGAAATGTAGCGTATTATGGTGAGCCATCTACATTTCGCCAGTTATGATGTAATACGGGGCGAGCCCATTGCAAACAACCGGAACCAATTCCAGACTCCGTAACTGCTACTGAGATAATTCCTGATGAAAAAACGAAATAACACTTTTTCCGACCTAGGAATCGAAGCCGGGACTTCATAATCAACAGTCGCGCTTTAGACCACTAGAGTCTAGATGGTGCAGGCGACCTAATCTCAATCAATCAATCAAAAAAAAAAATCAATCTGATCTTTATTATTTAAAAAAAAAAATTACTTAAGTACCTTTTAATCGTTTTTTGGCCAATGAAAACCCCTGAAATTGGCCAAAAAACGATTAAAAAGGTACTTTTTAATAGTTTTTTTTTTATAATTTCAAGGGTTTTCATTTTCTAAAATAAAAGTGGTTTAATTTACTTCTAATAACATCAGAAATCTGCCAAAATCTGCCTAGACATTTCGTAGATTTCCCGAAACATTTTGCAATGTAACAAACATTGCAAAATGTGTTTTTGTTTTATGTGTCGTATATAATTTTCGTATGCATAAAAAGCTGTTATTTTGATATTACAAACAGACATTTCTACTTAACTTACTCGTATTTGTTTAGAAGATTTAAAAGAATTTGGCGCAGTACTTCCAAATTCAGCCCTCACAATACTTGCTTGGTATGAATGTCATTTGTTATCTCCCAGACTATTTAAGCCATTTAGGCAGATGTTAAATCTTGAGTTTTTTAGATAAATACTGAGGCCTGACAGCTGCGACAAACGATGTTTATCTTTAAATATAAAGTGCAGAGAGAGCTTTTTGAAATCTAGTCTATTCAGAATAAATTGGGCTGTTTTATAAGTGAGTTATAGATCGATTTCTTCTATAAAGTGTGGTTAATGCCAAACCTGGTATTAGTTTTATACCACCCATGGGTTTCTGACTTAGCTTACCATGTCGCTCTTCGAGAAATATCTCTCTGGGCCTCGATTCTGCTATTACAATAGTGGTCAGAGTAGTCGATCATTGATTTCATAATGGTCAAGTTCTGTCAAATTTTGACAAGTTGGTTCATTCTATTAACATAATGGCGCCATTATGACTTCTCAATGATCAACCACTGACACTCCATTGAAAGAAATGTCATAGAATGAAAATCTCGTACATGAAATCTGGCATGAATAATTAATGTTCGCATTTAGTAGTAGATTTCGAAAACCATTTGTACGAATGGTTTTATAATAATGACAATACGACAATGCCATTAAAACACAATTTTATTACGAGACCATCGACCGACCTTTGTGAATTTAGCAGATTACGAACTTTAAGCAAAATGACAATGGGATGACAATGGAATCGTGTTGGAGTGACGAATTTATTAAAATAGCAGAATTAGCCCCCAGACATGCTGGCTTCCTATACAATGTTTTCCTTCACCGAAGCAAGTCATAACTATACAGTACAATACGCACATGAATCGGAAAAAACAGAGGTGCGTGTTTTGGGTTCGAACTTGAGACCATTAGACTTGGCAATCTGAAGGGCTATCATTGCTCAATCATCATCATCATCAGCCTATAATGTTCCCACTGCTGGGACACGGCCTTCTCTCAATGAGAGGGAATGGGCCATAATCTACCACGCGGGCCCAGTGCGGATTGGTAGATGTCACATGCCTTCCAATTTTTGTTTCTCGGACATGCCGGTTTCTTCACGATGTTTTCCTTCACCGTTTTGAGAGCAGCGGTGATGAAATAAATTACACAAAGTAATGCGCCTGCCTGGGTTCGAACCTACGACTTGCTGTTCGTAAGTCGGGGCCGCCACCACTGGGCCACCGTAGGGCTATCATTGCTCAATAACTTCTTTGAATTATAAAAAACCATAAACTGAAAATAATGGCTTATTGGACGATTCGCACGATTTTAACTCGCACAAAACGTGCGAATCGACTCCTTTAAAACATATAATTTTTTCTGTAGTCGATTCGCACGAATATCAATTATTGGCGTGCGAATCGACACCCTCACAAATATGTAGTAGACTATTCGCACACATTTCATTTTAAGGTTTAAAAAAATTAAAGTACAGTCGTATTCAGCCATCACTGAAATAAAAATAAAAAATAATCGAAGTTTAAACAGCAGATATTTACTTGAAAGTAAGAAAGATCTGTATGGAATAAGTGATAATACTAATTACTTAAAACGTGGCATGGTGTTATAATTATGAGAACTGTGTATTTTAGGTACACTTCTGAAAAACATTAAAACATGTTTTTGTTGTACCAAATGTTCGTCAATAATAAATATAAGAAAAAGTTGTTAATTATATACATATATACCTACCTTAATAAAAAAGTAAATGTTTGTGTAATGTAAAAATAATGAAAATTTTTGGTACTTTTATTTTTTATTACGCGGTTAGTGTAGTAGTAGTTTGTTAGTGACACTTATTTATTATTCTGTGATCGATATTTGCTCATTTTTAATCCTCAAACCACGAGCTTAGATGTTTAGTACTTAGTTTTAATTTTAATACAGATATTGTTGATTATAGATTGTGTTTTTATTTTCTATCTATTACGAGTAAAACATATTTGACCGTACTACTTCTGTGCTCAAGTGTACTTTATCTTAACTGCATTTCATAAAAAACAATATGTGTGCGAATAGCCTACTACATATTTGTGAGGGTGTCGATTCGCACGCCAATAAATGAAATTCGTGCGAATCAACTACAGAAAAAATAATATGTTTTAAAGGAGTCGATTCGCACGTTTTGTGCGAGTTAAATTCGTGCGAATCGTCCAATAAGCCAAAATAATGCCTCATTTCGAATAATATGGAGCCATCAAATTAAATTAAAACTAGATCCATAGAAGCTTTAAATAGAATCGAGAAACTGTGAGTAAAGAAGAACCATTAATGAAACCCAAGATAAAGCCATATAATTTTATTACAATCAATAGAAATTTATTGGTAAAATCTACAACTGCAAACAAACATTTTGGTTCTGAAATTGCTAGCTATTTTACTTGACCCATAGGTCAACTAGGTAACTGGGTAATCATGATATCCCAGCCCGATAGGTTATCCGTAATTTGTCCCTTGTTTTGCATAATTAAACATTTTACGTTTAGGACATTTTGTGTTTATTTATTTTACGTGGTAAAATCTTAGTTATAGCTTAATACTATGTGCTAATTGAATAGACGACCTCCGCGACTTCCCGTGTATTTATAGTAAGAGGCAACAAGATACATTTACTCGTATGTACAGTCAAACAAACTTGCAAGTGCAGACAGCATCTTAATATTGTAGCAGTAAGTAAGGGTTTCTGTAATGCGTGTTAGAGTAAATGTGTGGTTGACTATAGTTACATGCCATCAAACTCATCAAACGTACATTCCTGTGAGAGGGCACTGTCTCTTGTATCACAGTTCTATCACATAGCTCAGGAGTCAGGAACATTACTCATTAGTTCGATCGATTTATTTATCATGACTGTTAAATTTACAGTTTCCCGACGACGGGAGTCTGATCCTACTCTATGGTACTATAGAAACCTCCTAATGTCAATTTTTGACTTACAGAAACCTCTAAAAGCACATCATCCGGGCAGAGACACGACGCAAATGACTTTTCAACCGAGAAACTTCCCCTTAATTCCAAAAGATAGAACAGACAGAAAAATACCTTTTATATACGATTTTTGCAAAACAAACTACCTATATTCTCATCAATTCAGTTCTATAATTATCTAACAGCACTCAATACACAATTCATTCCACACACGGTCAAGTAAAACAAACTTCTATCGATATTCCGTAAGCATTTTCATCTCGTCTCCAGCCGAACACAGTTACAAGTTATCGATACCGTGTTTGCCTCACTAACAGTTTAAAGGACTGGGCGCTCGTGACCAAATGTAGGCCATAGAGTGAAAGGGCAGCTTAGGACATGATCCGGTGAAGTTGAATCACTTTGTGCTAGAGAAATAACGCTATTTATTGGTGTGATGGGATCTATTGACATGATGTATCTTTTCCACCGTCACGAAGCTATATCTAAGTATTATTTTTGCAAGATGCCATTGATTCCATACGTATACTAAGGACAACATTAACAATGAGCATGATATAGGTGATAATCCGAAACGGAGATAGCTATGATTTTCTATTTAATTTTTCTGGACCTGTTGATAGCTGTATATATATTACAAAGATAAGTCACCCAGTCACCATCAATTAAACTATAATCATCATTATCACCGATGTCGTTCTAAAACAGAAGTGTATGGCAAAATCATTTTTGGATCACAACGGAGGTAGCTGCATCAATACGTAAGTAATAGCCAACTTAACATCACCTACAAGCAACACAAGAACTCTTACAACATTATAAAGATCAGAAACAGCTGATACATGTTTTTATTCACATTTGCATAATATCACCATGGGAAGATCGAGGAATATCTACGTGTACACATCTTTACACCTATTAGGACTTATCGCGCCGGCTCACAATGGCGGAAAATGGAATTTGACGTGCAATAACAGATTAGTAAGACTTTCGAAGGCGTTTGATTGACTGAACTAGAAATGGTTGCTTTAGCAACCATTTCTAGTTGTGTTGTGTTTTTGTTTGAAAACACAATGATAAAATTTGAAAATAGACAATTAACCCACAAACGTCTATGGGATATATATTTGTCTATTAGTTGATTTTGCAAGTGTTTCTTAGATTTATGGAAATCCCTTAAATAGAGTCCTGCAAGGTCATTAGTTTGGCCCCATGCGTTTACAAACATTTCAGTAAAGTAGATGTATGTATAGATTTTACATTTATCGTATCGCTGGGATCTCGTCCGTCTGTCCTCCTACAGTTTCCCACGGTCCATGTTGAATTATTCAAGTGCCAGACATTCACTGAAAGGCTGCTTATAATCCAGGAGTATGAATTTGATAGTAGCCATACAACACGACTACTTTTTATTCGATTGTAAAGGTCAGAGGTTCTTTTATATTTTGGTAACTTTCTGCTACAGAGACCTTCATTTTATACAGGGAATTGTTATGATAATGATAATGAAGATTTTTGGGAAGTGTCCCATTAGTCGCTTTTATTATTGGGCTATGTTATACACACATTGTCTTATTTATAGTGAAATAATTAATTCTACATAATATAACAGCAGCATTTGAATCTTCTTAACCTACTTGAAACCAAACATGAAGAAAAATATGTCTATATCCACGTAAAGGCTAATCGTTCCAACTGCGTGATAGCTCGCGCGGTATGCAAGTATTATAACCACCGCCGTTACACTTAAAATGTCATAATTACAGGTATTTAGTTTGTTGTCGTCTATATTTGGTGTTGCGTTTCCCACTAATCCGTTACTACCGGTCGATATGTACATTATTGACATGAAACGCTCCGCTGCCGGTTACGATATGAAATGCGGAATAGGAAATATTAAATTTTCATAATTTTTCTACTCTCTTAATGTTGCACTTATTAAGCAATAGAATAGTAATGTAGGAATTGATAATGTCGGAACGATATATGCCAGTCGTTCATCATACTTAAAATCACAAGCCAGCACATTTCCTATCAAGTTTTGGTAGCATGTTGGTAAGCATTTTAAGGCAGTAAATTTTGATTAATGAGTGAATTTCATGAGTACACTTGTCAGTGTGATTACTTTGTGTGTTCGTAAGCTCAATTTATTACGAAAACTGTCTTGATTACTTTTCGAGTCTTCTTCATTCATATTTCAACACACTCAGAAGACTTGGTGGCGATTTACGTTATTTTGAGATTTATTTAGATTTATTGTCAAAAAAGTTTTACGAGTATTTACAAATCAATTTGAGCCTCGTATCGATATACGATATTTTTTACGGGTACGTTCGTTTAGTTAATGTGTGACCTATTGGTATCAAGGCAGATTAGAAGTACTCGTATTGTTTCCGCTGTTATTTGGTGACGGTGTATCTGATAGTAAGAGATACTGTTAGCAATAGATAGACGATTCTACAATACAGTCGCTAACAGTTCCTTGTCATCCCAGAGAGTTCCTCTCTTAATGTGCACGTCTTTCTACATCGTTCTCACATATATGTATAATCACACATTATTGATGTAACCAAGATTTTGTAACAATATATTGATTTAAAAAGAGTGTCCATGGAGTTTCTTGCCCGTTCTTCTCCATAGAGATCTACGCTAGGGAATGGGCAACTACAGTACTTTCTCAAGTTATTATGCCTTGTGACTGTGACTGTAGCTTTGATTTTATTTGTAATTTGACATTCAAAAGTGCCGTAATGGTCTAGTTGAAATAAATGCTTTGAGTTTGAGTTTGAGTTTACAATTTCATAGTTTTCTTCATCAGTTTATACAATCTTACCTGTTTGCGAGCTATCCTGTACCCCAGATGTGTGTATTCGCCTTGCGTCTGTCTCTTGTCCTTGTTAATGGCAGACTCTGCCACGCTCTCTTTCTCCTTCTCCACCTCTGCTGCGTATGCGCATAGCGCGAATGCTGAAACAATAGGGACGGTCAAATTAGTTTTTCTGTAGAAAACATGATTGTTATCCAAAAGGATGTTATTATTCACAAATGCGTCTCTAACTATGACTTTAACGTTATCTTTATCAATAAGTCTCCCTGTCTCTTGTGCCTTTTTAATGAAAATTCTTGATGGTTTATCAACTGAATCATTCGTTCTAGTACAACTAAACTGCAATATTTGCATCAGCAACAACTAATTCATGATAAACAACTTTGAACAGATCTATTCGATTGCGAATCACTTTCTATCTTAAGTAACATTTTGCATTACAAACTTAAATGAAATTATTAGATGCTACATTTGTAATCTTCGTACTCAATAATAAAATAGATATAAAATTTCTATAAACTGATACTTATATCATTGATATCGAGTTTTAGTGCGGTACTACTAAAAGCGTGGTTTCGAAATCCCGCAGATTCAGTAAATGTCACTTGCACGCACGACGACCTATGAAGCTGTAAATAACCAGTTTATGCGGATCTCTCTGTGTACGGGACATCTATACAAAGCGAAGCCATGTTATGCTGGATAAGTATTCTTTGATGTGTCGCTTTGTGTACTTATTCCTGGTATTAAGAATCATAAGTTTCTGCTGTACTGGCTATAATTTTATGGTACTTGATACAAGTGCCGTGACTTCCTGAGTGATCTGTATTGATATTATTTTTAAGTCTTCCATTTAGTCATTACGGTCGTGTAGATTGAAATTGATTTTGTGTTTACTAGTACATTAGATTGATCTCGGGTTCAAATAATACTAACCAGACCTTTAATTCTTTCACATTTATTTCTTTCCTTGGATCCTATTCTCAGCAAGCTTTTGGTAGGACTTCTCAATTTCAATTGAAAAGTTCTACCATAAGCTTAGACCAACAAATAAATTGAAACCTAGATAATAATATATCTTAACCCAGATCTTTAAACACAATCTCAAGGCAATTCATCTTTCTCATCGCATTCCTTTATAACACTAACGATTGTGCTAAGCAAGTATTATTTGAACCAGATAGACTCCGGAGTAACGTTAACGCAAACCATAACCTTAACGCAAACTGTAACGTAACGTAAACCCTTGACCCAAAAACGTGATATTGGCCCATTTTTTTGCAATAAAACGGTTTCCTATGAGTCCTGGGAAGATAGAGGCGTTTTTATGGAGTCCCTTGGGGATGATGTTTTGGCATTGTAAAGGAGTTTGGTAGTAGATGATGTTTTGTATTTTTTGGGTTCCGTACGCGAAGGTAATCAACGGGACCCTACTGCTAAGGCTCCTTTGTCCGTCTGTCAGTGGGCTATCTCATGGGCTATTTGTTCCGTCATACGTAGACAGTTTTAATATTGTTTACATAATGTGTATTTCTGTGGCCGCTGTAACAACATAATATGTTGTTATTATAATAAAATTATTAATAGTTTAAAGTTTGGAGCTCGTGGTTAAATAATAACAGCCGCTCGGGTCGCCTTTTAAGTTAAACCGTGCTTGCCTAGGTTGGTCTGTGGATGGCTGACCACCCGTTATAGATATAACGAGTTTCCTCCGTGCCTCGGAAAGCACGTTAAGCCGTTGGTCCCGGTTGTCATTTGTAGATCCTTGACTGTTGTTACAGGTAGTCAATGTCCCAAAAAGTCTGACAACCAGTCTTACCAAGGGATATCATATTACCCAGGTACTAACTGGGTTGTGGAGGTTAGGCAGTCGCTCCATGTAAAATACTGGTATTCGGCTGCATTTAGTTAGACTGGAAGCCGACCCCAACGTAGTTGGGAAAAGGCTAGGTAGATGATGAACAAAAGATTAAAGTTACAGGGCGCTCTTCTACTGCGATGTTACGGAACCCTTCTTAGGCGCGTTTGACTCGTACATGGTTGGACTTTCATATGTTTCCTTCACATTGAAAGTAAAGTTTTTCTAAGTAATATTGGGTAAGGGTAAATAATAACGTCATCCGGCGATCATTGTATATACCCTAGCTGCGTTGCCACCCGCGCTTCCTTTGTGATTTGGCAATGTTGTTTATTTTTTCCTTACGTGAACTAGAAAAATTGTTATGTTGTGTACGACATAAAGAGAAGAATTTATAGGGCCTAGACGAGTTGCTAACATCTACATTGAGTTTTAAAATGATTGAAATGAAGATTTTAGTCTCATAATGTTAATGCAATACATTTCTGTTTTTTTTTCATAACGGCCGGTAGAATACAAAAATCTGACGCTACATTAGGAATGTCTCCTGTAAAATTAGGGCATGTTCAAATATTTAGGTAACCGTAAGCCGTACATTTTTTTTTCACAAAATAACAGTGCGTTCCGAGATAGACTGTAAAAGCTATGAGCGTCCATAAACCCCGTTCCGAGTAACCGTGAGCGCGATCATAAGCGCGATAACGATGTTCCTTGAGTCGTCATAGTTAACGTCATGACACGCGCCATCTTGCGATTACACCGACCATGCCCCAAAAAAATATCACCGTGAGCGCTGTCAAATGTCCTAATGACAGATCTTAGCTGTCATAATCGTGAAATTTAAAACGGAACGCAAAGTATTGCTGTGAGCGCTGTGAGTGATTATGTCGTATCTCGGAACGCACGGTACGCCAGCGCTTGACCTCGGTCACGCCTGACGGAAACCGATGTATGAGATCTATGATGGAACAAGCACAGAAGATGAATTTTCACTCTTGCTTTGTTTTTTTTTTGCGGGGAACGAAACCGCGGCACGCAACACATCAGCCAATCGCAAAGCCACTGCGCCAACCGTGCCGTGCCGTTAGTCCATCCAAACGTATCTGGTGATACTAAATTAAATTAAATTCATTTATTCTCAGGTAAATAACACCCATTGCCAAATAATAATAAACATCAAATAAAGCCAATTATCATCACAATAAAATAAAATTAAAACAAAACTCAATCAATTATAAATAAGTTAAATCAAAAACATAAATAAATCTAATAAATCATATACAATCCAGAATCTAAGTCAATAAATTTAAAAAATAAAAAGAAAATCAAATCAAGTCAAAAACATATTAAATCAAATTAGGTAATCATATAAAATCCAGAATCTAAGTCAGTAAATATAAATTAAATACTAGGGACTCTCATTGAAGTTGCGGGCCTGTTCGAAAGAGATACCGCGGCCCCGGAACGTAAAAGGCGAGGAAGGAACATGGATGGTTTTTAGTCAGTAAGAGTCTGACACTCCCTCCCGCTCCGCCCAGAGTGGGGGGGGTCATTTGATGATTTCCCATCCGTAAAAAAAAAGGGACTCTCATTGAAATTCTTTATTCCAGTTATTATTGTGCACGAATCTATTACTGTACTAGACCAAATAACTCACGACAAAGGATCTAATATCAAGGTTACAAATACTAAACTATTCGCCTTCTACATTTTCCGTAGTAATCATGCGCCATTATGAAAAGCATTAGGACACGCCGAAATGTATCAGGCACGATTTGAGGACATTTAAGGCATTTGTGGACAATCGATTAAAATGGTTTTTGTTGTCAATGTCATCATCATTAGTGGACAAAATTATAGGCTAGTTATTATAATAGTAGCACTTAATATTACAAATATCGTCCTTGATATATTTGTGATAGATAGCGAACACAAAGAGATTCTTATCTAATATAGACTATGATTTTCTGTGCGGCTGTCGAACAATGGTTCCTGAACCCAAGTTTAGGTCAGCCATATTTGATTCTATATTCGAAATAGTATCGTCAGATTGCACAATACACGTGGTCACAAGGTGACTTGCATATTGTGGTAGCAACCTTATAATAAACAAAATAATGAAATAGAGTAGAAGAACATCAACGCATCACTACTACGAGACTTGTGACGCGAAGAAAACAAATGAAATACGCTTGAATCGTTGTACAAATGTCGCATCGCCTGATCATGATCGGGTCGTAAATGGTCCATAACAGTGGGCATAATAATAGGAAAATAATTAAAAATCTTCGCCGGTTTACCGGAAGACGATGCGTTGGAAGACCTCCCACTAGGTGGACCGATGACCTGGTGAAGGTTGCGGGAATCCGGTGGATGCGAGTAGCAAGGGACCGGTCAATGTGGCGACACTTAGAGGAGGCCTATGTCCAGCAGTGGACGTCTTTCGGCTGAGATGATGATGATGATGAATTATAAATCACGTTAAATAGCAAGAGGTATCTGATGAGATGACGAGTAATAGAGGAGTAGGTAAGGAAGAAGAAGACGTGCTGCGGGCAAATGTATTTGAATAAGGGCAAGATAATGATATTACTAATCATGTTAAATTCCTTAAGATGGTCACAGACGCAGTTAATTTTACTTTTTGCGACCATTTTACGAATTGTAATGTAATTCACATTATTCTGCTAAAGCAGCCATTTTAGGTCCCCACGACCAAGACTAGTCAAGAATGAATTTTGGTTATCTAGTGGCCGCAATATCTGCTGCTAACATCCTGCATTGTCTCTACCACTTCATTTTCTCAATATGATCATCAGAAAATATATTACAACACAATTTTATACTTACAAAAAAAGTAGAAACACACGTAACAGTAGTCATCAAGGTGTTTATTATAAATCTATTACAATATTTCTACATGCGGAACCCATTGACATAGATTCGTTTCCGCGTTAAACACTGATGACACTGCACACTGCGCACTGTGTCAAATATTAATTTATGTGTGACGTCATTAATCTCATAACATAATGTGTAAGTATTTATGAATATTGGAATTGGGTAGTGTATTTTAGTAATATGTAGGTCGTCCATTTTATTAGTTGGTAATTTAAAATGCGACAAAAAATTATAATTTATAATTTTTGTAAATGGAATCGGAGAACACTGCTAGTATTGATTAGCTATTAAGAATAATAAGATGGTTATGACATTTTTAGAAGATCGAAAATAATGGAAGGTTCATAATAAATAATAAGAAAACATCAAATTTTTCTTTTCTGTAAATTAGTTACGTATAGAATTCTTACTCTAGTATGCAACAGGTTTGAAGTATCAGTTTCGTAAAGTCACCAAAAACAATTGAACTAAAACTTTTAACAAGTACGAAATAACATTTTTAATATTTCCTGACCAATCATACCCAACCTTTTACTCAAAGAATCCTTCTGTCAATATTTGAAAATAGAATGTATCTAGAAAAAAATATGGCGTTACTCTGACGTCACTAAGTGGCGTCGCTCGTGAGAGCACGTCAAAGGTCCCGAACTTGTGGAGCGTGACGCAAATTGCCAAGTTCGGGATGACGTAGACAGGCAATCGTATACCGATCATATCTATACAGGGTGGATACGGTAAACGGGGCAGTAACTACCCTAACAGCTATATGGAAATGGTTATTAGGAGACTATCAATAACTAGCTGACCCACGCAACTTTGTCTGCGTCACATAAAACAAAAGGAAAAAAAAAACCCCGTAATTGCAACATTTTTCATTCCTGCTCCGCTCCTAATGGTCGTAGCGTGATGTTATATAGCCTATAGCTTTCCTCGATAAATGGACTATCCAACATATTTTTTTTTTCAATTCGAACCAGTAGATCCTGAGATTAGCGCGTTCAACCAAACAAACAAACTCTTCTGCTTTATAATATTAGTATAGATTTTTCGTGAAATTTTGATCCCCATTCACAAACTTTCGCAAAAATGTTCACTTAGCAAGAAAATGGCTAGTTTACATCAAAAAAATTTTGATGCCAGTCGATCCTGTTTTCTAATACTGATCAAAAAGTGCTACCGGGCCAACCCAATTTGGTGTCCCCTTCTGTCCCGCTCTTACCGTATATCCACCCTGTATATACTTTCGGGCAATAAGAACGGACATATTATAGGAAAAAATAATAATATTATTTCCCTAAAAATATGGGTAGCGAGCTGTTTACGGATAGATAGATGACATACCATAATGCCTGTAATCTTCGAAAGGTTATAGGCAGAGATGTGACTAGAAATGCAACATTTCGCCAGTTATGTTTGTAGCCCAATGTAATAGGGGGTTAGCCTATTACCATCAACCGAGCACAAATACAGACTCGACTGTCAGACTTTTACTAACTAAAACTCAGTCATGTTCCTTCTTAGCCCTTTATGTTCCGGGGCTGCGGTATCTCTTTTGAACAGTGCCGCAGCCCCGGCAGGCTTGCCCTTGCGGACCCCATCCTTACCGCTGACATCTCTTTGGGGATTCTTAGGTAGATTTGGCCAAGCAAAATGTACGCAGCCTGGATTTTCCCCGTTTGTTGTTGGCAATATCACACAGGACTTTAACGGGTATTACTATTTTATAAAACCTCTGCTTAATCTCTTAGTGATTATAGTCGTGATGTTACGTTATTAAGTATGTGAGTATGAGATAATTTGTAAGAACAAAACTTTCTAGATAGAGAATTAAGCTAAAGAAAATGCGACACAAGATTACTTAACCTATTTTCAACAAAACGCCTAATGGCTAAAATTCACAATAAGACCATCTTAGCCACACTCAAACGTTCTTAGAAGGCTATTATTACTTCTTCAATGGAGTTCGTGCGTGGGTGTCATTGAGTATTGTGTATGGGGACCATTAGCTCAGATATTAAAAGGGGTATGTGGTATTTAGGTTATATGGTGGTAAAGGTGTTGGAAAATCAGTAGTGAATCATGTTGACATGTACCTTTTGAACGCCATTATCACATATACGTAACAAGCAAACGCGCGTGTCCTGTACGCCAACAACACAAATATAAGGTGTTAAAAAAATAACTGCAAGAAACTTGACTAGTTGTTTGAAAACACAATTTAAAAATAAGTAATCACGATAAAAAAATATTTACGTAACGATCCGTTTCAAAGATATGCAATATTTTCACTGCGCACAAAATTATTGAATATGTGCACTTGACTGTACTGTGACTGCACCGTGCAGGGCGCCGCGCGCGTGGTCGTTCACCCCTGTGACAGCGCAAACGTAGACAGCTGATTCTAACTTTTCGATCACATTTTGCAGACTTTGGACTGGCGATGTTGTTTTTATGTAAAAACTAAAAATGCTTGAAAAAGTTTTTTTTTTGTAATATATTTGTTTTTTGATACCGAGTACGTACACGAAATTCTTGCAGTTATTTTTTTAACACCTTATAATATATGACAAGAAATGCGGTGCACTATAACGATATGTTTATGTCAACTGTATTCACAATTTGCCGTTGTAAATATACGCCCTATGATTTATCACTTTGATTCATCATTTTATCCTTAATCGCTTCTAGAGTAAAGACAGATAAATAGCACTATTAAACACCTAAAAATTATTATGTAAGTATAATCACTCCAAATCATATTCAAATAGACATTAATCTGAAATTAGCACTACTTTCATCAAATCATGTATTAATTATTGGCGAAGCAATCAATTTAATTTGCACGTTAGGCGCAAATAACAAGTTGTGGTATTCCTTTCAAACATAGAATTAATTTAAGACCATAAAATGCAAATAATTATATATGAAAGTGAACAATTTGACTCATTAAACGTTTAGGTAGCACTTTCTACAATTTGAAGTTCAAGATCAAAGATCATAGTTATGAAATTGCAAAGTCATTCTTATGCTATTAGTCTTATTACATTACTAAAACAGTTACATTTTGCATTAATTATTAATTTGTTTATAAAATGTATGCACTACACAATAAAAGAAGTTCATTTGTCTACTAAATAAATAGAAGTACCTAAGTAAAAGTTTTAAATAAAAAAAAGAAAGAAATAATTTAAAAAATCCTGCTGCTGTTTGTATCATATTGTATTTAATAAGTCACATTAGGTAATTTTAACAGATTATAAGAACCTTGTTTTTTTAAACCATTAACAAAATAAAAATATATTTTTCAGTTTGTATTTTTCTTCTTTTATGTATTGTTATTTCAGTGAATAGCTGCGCCATTTCAGAAAAAGAAATAAGAGTACCAACCTAACAAGAGCGATGCGACAATCCTGTTTGATATTTTTTGTTCGTGCAACCGTATCCTTTCCGCTCCGACTGGGAAAGTTTTAATCAACCGTTTAGTTTTTCACATCGACGCCTTTTGTTTTGTGCTGAAAGATTGTTGACGCAAAAACGACGGGGTGATATAATTTAAAAAGGTGAATTAGTCGGGAGTGTTCTTTGCTATGTTTGATAAAAATCAGTCCAAGATGTCCGCTGCCACAAAATGGTGGATTACAAATGTTTATTCAACAACTCCCTCAACGTGGGTATCAAATGAAAGAGCTTGACTAGTAGAATACAATACATATATGCTAATTTAAAAATTCAAGAAGGCAGTCACCACAAAATAGCGAATTAACGAATTATTTTCTATTTAACTTTTAGTACATTGTGTCAGGGGTTTTTACATTTTAAATTTTTTTACAAACAAAAAAAGTATATAAAATGTGTAAAACACCTCTTCACGAAGCCGAAACGCATTTGTTCTCCCCATCATTGCGATATTTTTTTTGTTCTACACCATACCTTCCAGTTACGGAGATATGGGGGGTCAAAGTTACAATTTTTGACAAGTTTTTTTAGTAAGTTTTTAACTTTAAACACCTCCACGACCCCGTACCATTAAACCATCCACCAGCACAATGTTTTAAGTGTACATTGAGTTCTACCACAAAACATGATATATAACCTCAAAAAAAAAGTTGTTGCCCAGCAATATTTTTCGCGTAAAGTTACTAAGGTCCATGTTCACCGAGAAGATGACAGTCTGATTACCTAAAACAGTTGTTTAAAACACATTTTTGTATGGGAACATGTCACAGTGACAGCTGTTTTTGGATAAACAGACGGTTATCTTTTCGGTGAACATGGGCCTTAGTTTGATGTACAGAATGCTTGGTTAACGGCTTTGTGATGAGGTGGTTTACACCCTGTATGCAGTATATCAACTATCTGGTGTCCACTACACAAGCCTTGCTTAGTGTGGCACTAGATGGCTACAGAGCCATCTAGTGCCACACTAAGCAAGGCTTGTGTGTGGCTTGTCAGTGTTAATGTCCAGCGTTATTTATTTATTATTTATTTATTTATAATTTTACTTGTTTCAATTACATACACAACAATACTATAAAACTAAATAACAAATATAACATCTTAAGAGAATGTCAGTATTTATTTACTGAAACATTGTATCTACAAATGGCCAACGGTACTTTCAACTAACGTTGTCAGCACATTACATAATGTATTTATTTATTTCCCGTTTGTTCAGTCTGAAGCTTTTAATATAATGAGACATTAGCTTTTGTATTGCAAATTTTATTTTGATGTTCTTATTTCTTTGCCTTCCACATATTAGATATAAAAATATAGGTTGCTGCCTAGTTTATTTATTTATTTTATTAAAACTTTATGTACATAATTAACAATGGTGGACTTAATGCCTTGGGTATTTTCTACCAGTCTACCTTACTTATAGGCCGAGATTTATAAACATCAATTAGCACACTCTTCTGTTCAGATAAGTTCTTATCCGTATCTTGCAGTGTACTTTAAAAGTAGCGACAACAGAAATAACGTTTAGTCAAAGTACGTTCTAAGGCGTTAGGATCATAATTATCTTGTCTATATTTCAAGTACCTATAGGTAATTTATAGTACCTACTTCACTCTAGCCACACGAAACACAAAAGCACAATTAACACACATTAGTAACACTAATTTATATGTTCCTAATTTAATATAAAAACCGCAACACGGAAATGATTGCGAAAAAACTGACGCGAATACCGCCCTGTACCGATGCTGGCCACAAATAAAATATTGAAAAATAAATTCATTCAGCTGTTCAATTCGAAATAATACTGCTTTGCAAAGTATTTTGAAAAATATTCGTTCATTTAAAAAAAAATCGGTTCGCGCATGTCGTTCCGTACCTTCGTTGTAGAGGAGCGCCCTTTAATCTTTAATTAAGTATGTTATTTTTAATAGGTATGACGTCAGTATCTTAAAATTGCTAGTTTATTTTGTGACACAGTTAAAGTGAGGTATCCCTCAGAGCGCAACCATACATGATAAAAAATAGAGAGGGGTATGATGAATACATTCATTGTATCGATAGACAGTTTTAAATCAACTGTCAAAACTGTTGATGGAAAATAATTGTCACAATTTTTTGTTTTTGTAAATCAAAGAATATTGACAAAACTAAAACGCGAGTTTTGATGCGTGAGCGGCCTTGTGATGTCAGAACTTACCAAAAATTATGGCAAGGCGTGACGTATTGAGAATTTTAAAAGCGTCGTATCTTCGTAATTTTGGTTTATGTAACCAAAAAAAAATACGTGTCAAATATTTTTGTTGATAATGTTGACCATCGGAAACAGTCTGCTGACAGACAGATAATTGGATGGACGGTAATAGGGTCCTTTTGGATACCCTTCTGGTACGGAACCATAAAGATGATTTGAAAATTACTCGTTGATTCTCAAGCAGAGCAGCGGTGGCCCAGTGGTGGCGGCCTCGACTTACGAACAGTAAGTCGTGGGTTCGAACCCAGACAGACGCATTACTTTGTGTAATTTATTTCATCACCGCTGCTCTCAAAAACGGTGAAGGAAAACATCGTGAGGAAACCGGCATGTCCTAGAACCAAAAATTCGAAGACATGTGACATCTACTAATCCGCACTGGGCCCGCGTGGTAGATTATAGCCCTTTCCCTCTCATTGAGAGGAGGCCGTGTCCCAGCAGTGGGAACATTATAGGCTGATGATGATGATGATGATGATTCTCAAAAAATCGAATAGCTTATCCATTCAGCCATAAATTGTATAAGTAATGAACTGATGCGATTTTGAATTCTTCGACGACCTGCCTTCCTTTCTAGCCTTGAGATAAACATATCTGCGACAAGAATACTTATAGTGACTAATAGAAACGATATGACCATTTATAGCAATATTGTTGAGAAACTTCACGCCTTGGTATATATCCTGATCAAATATCTTTGAATATTAAGCTAAGCTAACTTGTTTCTAGGCAAAATATTATTTTGTCTGCATTTCTTATTTGCTGGACAAACATTTCTTATTTCCTGCAACCGAGCATTCTGTACATCTAACTAAGTAACTTTAGCAAAAATTATTGCAGGAAAACGATTTTTTTGGGAAAATATCACTTTTTACGTAGGGACTTCGTGTAACTAAAAAAAACTTGTGAAAAGGAACTTTGACCCCAATATCTCCGTAACTAGAATGCACCATCTCAACATGAATGATGTAACCAAGATTTTGTAACAACGTTATGATTTAAAAGAGTGTCCATGAAGTATCTTGCCCGTTCTTCTCCATAGAGATCTACGCCAGGGAATGGGCAACTACAGTACTTTCACAGTTTTTATGTCTTGTGACTGGGACTGTAGCTACATTTTATTTTCATCTTTGTTTCGACAATTCAAAAGCGCCTGTAACTGGGCTACTTGAAATAAATGCTTTGATTTATGATTTTGATTTTGTTCCCAGGTATAGTTTTAGCTGGAACATAATGACAGAGAGTACAAATTACCTTTCAGTTTCGTTCAGGGTATTTTCCATCCACTATACTTATGTACTGACAAACAGGCATACCTATGTAAATAAGTTCTGTACCGGAGATTAGGCAACATCCAAATGTACAGTGCCCAGTTAAGTTATAAAGGAAGTAGAACAGGCTAGGTACGTTTCATACTGACAGTCTTGTTACTAAATATCATTCAGTCAAGACCTGTTCTTGTACCTATGAGACCTATATAGAGGTTGTGTTCCTATGTCATTATATCGAGCCATGGACGTGCAGTCTGAACAGGCAGTTAGGCTAAGCCTACCCTATCAATACGCCAAATGCATTTATTAAAACTATCTAATAATGTAATACAAAATATTTAATAAGCAATTAAAAAGTTCAAAATCTACTGTTAAAATACTTATAGCAATTTGTTGCGCCCCTGTGACGTAACAAACACTACACCAGAAGTTACTACGAAGCTCGGGCGCCGCGGAATAGGCTGGCACTCGACTAGCCTAAAACCCATTGATAATTTCACGCACACAGCGGCACATTGGTGCATATTTTCGTGTGTATGAACCGCACACATGTATGGAATGCGGCCATTGTAGGGCGGTAACTCCTGCGAGTGTAGCTGGGCTGTGATTGGCTGTTACACAAGGCCAGATTCAAGTGGATGTTCCTTTAGCCCGCGTAATTCAAATCTACTTACGTTTTCTGCATTTTTTAGGCCAGTGCTAGGTTGTATGTTGATTAAAATATGATTACATACGTCTTACAGTCGCAAATTATATTTTAATCAGCATACAACCTAGTACTGGCCTGCAAATAGCAAAAACGTACGAAAATTTAAATTTCGCGGGCTACCCTGGAGCACTGAGGAGGGGTTCCCAATTGGTAGAGATTTAGTATTATCCGTCAAATTTTTATTAACCGCTGTTGTAAGGCGACTGGATATGAAAATGATGCAATTTTATTTGGTTGCCTTTTTCTATCGACAAATAAGAAATTACATTTTTCGTAAAGATTCGCCGTATTATTGTTTCGTTGTGACAAGCAATTTAAACTGCAATTTTTAATGTTAGCTTTTTAATACTGTTGTTTTGAAACTAAAAGACGTACAGTAACGGTAAATAGTGTAAATATTCTTTGTTTTTCGTACATAATTATTTGTTGTGTTTTGTTTATTGTTTATTCACTTAGGTAGGTAGGTATAATGGTGTTTTCTTGTGAAGTTTGTGCTGATAATGTGTGTTTGTTGGAAGTCAAAGACAATCAGTTTTCTCAATTATCGTTTAGTGAAAAGATTCAGGTTGTGTCCAAAGGTAGATGTGTACCCGAATTACGAGAGTTAATCCAAAAATATAGTAATTCATCTCGTACTCGTCATTTCAATCCTCAAAGTTATGCAACATTTACCTGGCTGTGTGGCTGTTTACACACAAATAAATTGTTTTGTTTTCCGTGTATTTTGTTTAATACTTCCAGTAAGTGGAGTGAGGGATATATTGATTTGCATAATTTTCATTCCTCGGCAAAAAAGCATGACCTTTCAGAAAAGCATATAGAGGCTTGCTTAAAGTTAAATACGTTTGGTAAATCACGTATTGAAACCAGTATTAACAACCAGTTAAGGTTAGATATCCAAAGGCATAATTCTAAAGTAGATAGGAATAGAAATATTTTTCAACGACTGATCGATGTCGTCTGCTTTCTGGGAAAGCAAGAATTAGCTTTTCGCGGCCATGATGAATCATTATCGTCGTTGAATAGAGGAAATTATTTAGAAACTGTAGATTTATTAGCGAAGTATGATGGAGTTTTAGAAACCCACATACAAAATGCAAGTACCACATTCACAGGTATGTCGAACAGAACGCAAAATGATTTGATATCGAGCGTTGCATCTGTGATGACTGATCACGTTAAACATGAAATTAAACAGACTGATTATGTTGCTGTCATGGTGGATGAAACACCGGATATAAGTGGCCGCGAACAATTAGTTCTGATTTTAAGATATTTTCGTAATTCCGAAGTGGTGGATCGATTTATTAAATATGTAGATGTTAGCGCGGATCGTACCGCTGTAGCTTTAAGTTCTATAATTTTGGAAACATTAGAAAATTTTGATTGTCATTCAAAATTAATTGCACAAACTTATGACGGGGCAGCAGTTTTATCCTCTCAAATAAACGGCGTGCAGGCTTTGGTGAGGCAAAAATGTCCGCAAGCTATGTATGTTTGGTGTTCCGCACATGTATTAAATTTAGTTTTATCGAAATCTTTTGAACGGGTTCCTGAAACAAAACGCTTTTTTAGTATTATAAAATCAATTGCGATTTTTTTTCACAGTAGTACAAAACGAATGGCGTATTATAACGACTTTGCCGTAATGAAAAAGCTGCCTCGTGTCGCGGAAACAAGGTGGACATATCACTCGCGCACGTTAAATATAATTAAAAACGAGTACACACACCTCCTTCAGTTGTTTGAAGAAATGAATGACAATACAGAACACTGGGATGGTGATACATTGTCACAAGTCACTTCATTTTTATTTAACATGAAAGAATTTGAATTCAATTTTTTTTTAAAAACATTCGAAGAAATTTTTGCAGAAACCGATATTTTATACGATATTATACAGAAAAAAACTTGTGACATCGCGTATTGTGTTAAAAAAATAAAACAATTTGAGACATTTTTAGCTCGTTACAGGGACCGGTTTGAGATCAATTATGATGCAACTGCCCTTATAACCGGACCACCCAAAAGAAAGCGCAATGTCGATAATGTAAAAATACACTATCGCCGAATTTTTAACGAAATTATTGATAATGTACTCAGCGAATTAAGAGATCGGTACATGAATATTAAAAATTTGAAATTCATTGAGTTACTCTCTTCTGAGAATTTTAGTAAATATGTTGAACAATTCCCTGAAAAAGAAATCAGAGAGTTTACAAATACATATCAAGCTAGTTTTAATTTCGATAGATTAAAAAATGAATTGCGCTGTATTTATAGATCGCCTGAATTTGCGGATTGTAGTATTTATAATATAATTCAAAATTTGTATAAAAGTAATTTAGATAAAGTTTTCTCAGAAGTGTTGCGTTTGGCGAAGTTTATTGTTACTATCCCAGCAAGCAGCGCATCGGCAGAACGTTCATTTTCGTCCTTAAAACGTATCCACACCTATTTACGAAACACACAAAGTCAGCAACGAGTCACAAATCTATCTATAATTTCTATAGAAAAAGAATTAATGGTCGAACTACGACGCAAGCCTAGTTTTTATGACGAGGTCTTAAAAACATATTTGAAAAAGGATAGGCGAGTAGATTTAATTTATAAATGACTTTTTTTTGTACTGATTTCAAATCCTTAATAGGTAATATTTCCAATCGAAGATTTCTTTATTCGTAATTTTCGTTAGTTATGGTGTTGTAAATGTCGTTTTAATTGTTGTTAAAATTGTTTTTTTCTGATTCTTATAAAAATGTTCGCTAGGATTGATTGCTTACATCTGCGGCACTATTAATTAAGCGTTGTCGATCCTGCTCAATGCGACTCGATCATTTATTGTTTGTTTGAAAATGTCATTTTTAATTCGCTTTTAATCGTTTTTGGTTAGTTTAGTTATTTTGTTAGTTTGACGGATTTCATTAGGTTAGGTTTGTCAATGTCATTGTTCATAGTGTTCCGTTTCTAGCCCATGAATGCAAATGCCAAACAAGAAACAACAACTCGAATTGATTGTCAAATTCAAAATTAACGCGAATGAAGCCGCGGGCAAATTTAAGTATAGTAGGGCCTTCGTATATCTTGCAAGTGACGTGTTTTGTAACTATCACCCACCTACTTGGATAAGATATTTGACGTGGCTAAATCTTTCTTCTGTTTACATCGTTAGAAAATCGTGAGTTAAACCATGAAATATGGTAAGTTCTAAACTTCTTGTATTTATACCTATTGTTTTTAACACTACTTTTGTGAAAAAAAAAAAGGAAAAAGAAGTCTCTACATTTATCCCAGAGCGACTTTTTTTTTTTTTTTTTTTATCCCCGTATTTCCGAACCCACCCTTCGGCCTACCCATCCAGGGGATCCACTGCACGCCACTGTATCGAGCTATGTACATAATTTGTTGACTAGAGGTGTTAGCCGAACATCACGGGCAGAGGTATCCTAAAATACAAAAACAAAATCTTTATTTTATAACCAAAAAGTTTTACATTAGTTGGTGTTTGGAGCCTCCTTTTAAGCAAGTAATGCCTGTGTGAAGACACTCCGCTCTTCCACAGCAAAATATGATTTATTTGCTTCCCTAGATATAAATATTGTTTGTGTGTGTTTGTGTGTGTGTGTGAGTGTTTCTGTGTATTTCATTTTGTGTGTTGTTATAGTGCCTCAGTGTCTGCGTAATTTAGTGCCTTTATCCAGTGTATAAAACTAAAAGTTCTCACAAAGGAGAATGCCCACGGCACTATGGACAAATGTACTCAATTCAACATTGTTGTGACTTCATTAAATCATCTTTAAAATACTCGATGGCATGTCTAAATACGACCTCAAAAGATTTAACACAAACTACAATGGCATTTCCGTAATATTTTCAAAAATGAAATTACTATTTTGAGGTTATGTTCGACCAAAAATTTGTTGAAAAAAGCTTTTTACCTTTGAAGCATATTTGTGTAAAATCTGTAACGTTTTAGCTATGTCAAGTGGCCAGCTACTGGTGGCCGCCTGTGTCTACCTCACTAAGTCTTACTGATTAGTGGTATTTCACAAATACAACTTTGCGCCGATGCCGCCGTTAACAACCACTAATATTGATAATGCCAGCAACAACATGTGATTTGGAACTCTGTTATTACTTTACAATAATAGATTGAACAATCAATACAAAATCGATATCATTTTATTTTATGTAGGTAGGTACGCATATTAGCCGCAATAGAGAAAATGGACATCCTTAGTATTGACAGCTTGTTGTGCCGGTAGTAAAAAATGGCGTACTATAACGTCGGAAACATAATAGCATTTATTTTAGATATTTCATGCCGTTCAAGGTTTTGAGACACAAGTAATTTATCAAGAGTACTGTTCGTGGGCAATCTCCTTTTGCCAGTAATGTTTAAGTCCTAAATAATAGAGGGCGCAGAAAGACGCAGCGAGTCTGCGTGGCTGCTAATGAAAAAATCCTGATGAAAAAACCCAATAACACTTTGTCCGACCCGGGAACCAAACCCAGGACTTCATGGTCAGCAGTTGGCCTTGGGACCACTAAACTAAGTAAAAGTGTTAATAGGTTAAAAAGTCAGTGGTGGTGGTAGATTATTTCTAGCTGCTCCAATTATGTATGAGTTTCGATAGTAATATTACTTCCTTTATTTTGATAATACTAGACGCATAAAATGTTGTTTCTCTTATTATGTTCTGAGTCATCCACTCTTAGGAAACAAAGTGCTGTGTCACGCGTTCTGGCAGAAATCGAATTTATGCAATTTATATATAAATCAATACAGCAGTTCTTTGCTTGCAGTTTTCTCTCTCTCTGTTTTAGTTTGTGTTGACAAACGCCTCTGTCGTTTGTCCAAATTAGTTGTCCTATCTTAAAAGACCCTGTTTATATTAATAACTTATTCTATAGTACAATGAACTCCTAGAACTGAAAGTAGCCGAGTATCAACTTGTACTATCAGCAAAACAAACGCACATCGCCATTCATCTCTTTCGGTACAACCACATTATGTCCATATTAAGTTCTTACAGCGAGGACCAAGTCCATAAATGTAGCGTCCACCATTATGCTAAGTCCAAAAGACAGTCTAGTGAAGGTCAAAGGTTCAGATGGCCACTGTCCTCGTGGATCGAAGGCCGCTCACTCTCACTTATACGTACGTAGGTAGCGTGCGCAACAAAATCTTAAACTCGTCTTTGGAATTTTGTTTTATGGTCTCAAATCTTAATGTATTAAAACTGGTTTTTTGTAATTGTGTGAACGGGTTAATTGTTTTTTTTTTGTTCAATTGTATAATTCATCTTAGATATGATTTGTGGTAGTTAAATGTTTGTTTTGGGTAAAAATATGAAAGTATTTTAAGCTTAGTCATGGGTTCATGATCATCATTTCAGCTGAAAGATGTCCATTACTGGATAAAGACCTCCCCTAATTGTCACCACATTGACTTGAATACAGTGGATTCCCGCAACCTTGACCAGGTCATAGGTCCACCTTGTGGACTAGCACTAGACTTTAGAAAGACAATTTTTTGTCCTCCAGAAGGACTATTTCACGTAAATTCACACCATATATATAATAAACAGATTTGGCTTACTTATATATGTTTTTAGGAGTATGAAGATATTCCTTATTTCCGTTATGAAAAAAAGCAAGATTTTTGTTTTTGTTTTTCTGAAGATTATTAACGAAATAATACAAATATAACAGCTACAAGAAACAAACTCTGATCATTTTTTTAAATCCACCAATAAGCTTCAATTTGTTAGAGAATAGTCGTTAAAACTTTTCACTTATCGTTCATTTTCAAACTTTTCAGTAAAAATATAAAAGCTTAACTCTAATCTCAGTTTAAAATAAACCTAAAACACTATAGAAATTCTAGTCATAACAATAAAACGCCGTGTGAATTCAAATAAAGTAAAACATAATTGCCGTTTTTATTTTATTTTCTGAGCCGCGAATAATGGCGTCGTTTTTTTTGCTGACCGTACGTGGCTTGGCCTAGTTCCCACAAGTGTTTATAATGTCAAACGTAAAACGCATAATAACAAGTATTTAACCGACTGCATCGTTTTTGTAGGAGTATGCTACAATGACCTTGAAGGTACTCTTATCAGATCACTACTATCACTTTTTTCAGATTGAGATGAAGTCGCAGCATTCTTATTTTGGCATCAGTACAAGTTACCTACGTCAAAATGTTTATTTTGAAGGACTAATTAAATATGTTAAACAAGACTTGAGAAATATTTAGGAGTGCGTTGATCGACACCTTTAAATTTTAAAGAAAAAATATTTAAAAAATTAAAATTAGTAGCCATTTGTGTCTTACTGTACCTAAGGCAAAATAGTGTCCCTTTCTTTTTTCCATTTATCCTTATCCAGTGCTGCTATACGCGAATCCTTGTCAAAAGAGTCGAGTTCATCCCGCCATCTCCTTTTGGGCTTACCGCGTTGCAATCAAACAACAACTTTATGGTCACTTTTTTTTTTATTGCAAGGGAAACAATAGCATTGTGTTTAGATATTTCGCTAAAACCGTGAATTATTGTAAAGGGACATACTAGCTAGTAGTCTAAAATAGACTGTTCTCACAGACAGTTGAAAACCCTCCCGATAATGACGCACTAAGTCGAGGCCCGAACCCCACAGGGGGTGCCCTTAGTGATCGTTATTTAAATGTAAATATTTTTAGTTTGTAAGCCCTGGCTGAGGGCCTTAAAGTAATTTTTGCCCACCCACAGGATAGTTCGGTTAAGTAGTCAAGCAACCTTATCGAGTTGCAACTTACGAGTGGTCATTCCTAAAAAAAAAAGACAGTTGAAAAGTTGGTGTACGTAAACACACAGATGGCAGTACTATCTATCAAAAATTTGTTTGAAACCAATGTGTGGAAGTTTCACCCCCCTGGCCTAAACCCCCCGCATTTTACTTACAAGAGCTCACAGTTAATAACTTACGCACGAATCGATCAATCTTGCTTAAACGTACATAGGTACATAACTTAGTTAAGTTCCCCGATATAATCAGATAAAAGGAATTAAATGAAGAAGGTACCCTTACCCAAGCGTATCGCTTTTCCGTCCTTCAATTCAATTATGAAAGACTCGGGAAAGCTCGCGACTTCGCTCGGTAATATTGAGATCAATAATACATTTGTTCATAAAAGCACTTCAATATTTGATGAAATTGTGAAGCAGGTCTATATTCAGTGAATGTTTAATAAAACAAGAAATGTGTTTAAAGTAATTAGGTCTGTGACTCATTGTATTTTAGCATCTTGTCTATTCTTCTAATCTTCTAATATTAAAAAGTTGAAGAGTTTGTTTGGTTGAACCGAAACTAGAAGGTTACCTTCTAGTTACGGAGATATGGGGGGTCAAAGTTACAACTTTTTGACAAGTTTTTTTTTTAATACAAGTTTTTTTTAAAGATTTTGACTTTTCACACCTCCACGACCCCCGTACTATTCAATCAATCCATCAACACAATGTTTTATGTGCGTTACATTGAGTTCTACCACAAAACATGATTCACCTCATTTATGACCTCAAAAAAAAAAGTTGTTTCCTAGCAATAATTTTTGCATAGTCACTTAGTTTGATGTACAGAATACTTGGTTAACGGCTTTGTGATGAAGTTGTTTACACCCTGTATGCAATACCTGTCATATAAGTTGCTTTCCGTATCTGTCGCTGTAACCGCTTAAGTATTATCTTCAAAATAACGCTGATAAATACAAAAAACATTGATTTAGCACAAAAATCTAAACTATCGATTCCAGTCTAACCGGATACACTCCATCTGACAACGGTAACATACAATACAACTGCACATAAATATCACAAATCGCAATGAGAATTGGCTCTCCACCTAACCATGAACCCTAATTATCAGACAGCTGGCACACTCCTAATGCGCTCTTCCACTAGCTACTAATTCGAACTAAGTATAGGTAGCGTTGTGGCTGCGAACTTTATTTAGACCAAGAGCAGAAACTTAAACGTATTGCAAAATGTTGGTTGTCCCTGACAACATTTGGGTCGATTTTTACAACCAAACAAACATTACATAAACACAACATTTCGATTGTTATCGTCAAAGATTTAAACAGAAGTGAGGTGAACGTTATTCTTTGTGTAATTTATTTTCATCACCACTGCTCTCAAAACGGTGAAGGAAAACATCGTGAGGAAACCGGCATGTCCTAGAACCAAAAATTCGAAGACGTGTGACTCTACCAATCCGCACTGGGCCAGCGAGGTAGATTATAGCCCAAATTCCTCGCATTGAGAGGAGGCCGCGTCCCAGCAGTGGGAACATTATAGACTGATGATGATGAGGTGAACTTTATACATCGTAAACCCAAATAAAGGGGTCGAACCTATTGCCATCTACAACGGCGGGAAGATCCAAAGTCTGGGCTGCTACTGAAAGATTCCTGCTGGGAAGACTCAATTATTAAATATCGCTGGACATTACACACAGCACCCTGTAGAGCTACTCGTACACTAAGAAACAAGGCTTGTGTCGAGGACACCAAATAGTTGATAATACTACATATATACTTTTTTTTTGTGAATACATACTTATTATAACATAACGCTTTGTCGAACGCAGCACCTAATGCTTAGCTGTAGCGTGACGAGTTGGATTTAAAAACAGTTAAAAAAACAAAACGTGTGCAACTAATAAAAGAGCAGAGAATTTAAACAAAAGTAGCAATAGTTTATACTCCTATCGCGTGTCGGATAGCACGTGTAGTGTACCCTGTTATTTGATTGCTTTCCAGCGCAATCAACAAACTCGATTCCGTACGCTTTGAAAAGTCCACAAACGAATTGTGGATCTCTGCAAAAGGCTATCCGAAACTCTCGTGAATATTCCGATCGACATTACCGGTAGACGTAACATTAAATATATTCCTCATTTCGATATCTACATTTATTATAAAGTCGGTTTTTGTGTCTGTATGTTTGACCGCGTTGTTTTCCTAAACTTCGCCGTGGTTTTTGATGCGATATTTCACCATCATTTAGCGAGTTTCTTCTGGAAGGTTCAATCAAGTGTATGAAAATATCACGATGTTTCGTCAAACCGTACAAATGGACGAACCAGGGACGGTTTGCTAGTTATGACTTGCAAAACAAAAGTAAAAGTGTTTTTATATTTATATCAATTAAATGTAAAACAAACTTTTACTTTCGCGTATTAGTCAATCGTTTTGAATAAATTTCTTTGGTAAGAAGGAATTAGCAAAAAACGGTGCGTGTATTAGAAGCTGGATGGATCGCGCCCGCGTCAGTGCGCGGCTGAAAGTCGAAAGTGATTGCGTGCGCGCAGGCAGAGGAACGCACAACATAGTAAAAGTAAACTTCCTAATCGCCCGCAACGTATCACAATGGACAATTATTCGCATTACGAACACTCACGCGACCGGATTTTTGAATTTAGAACACTGTGTCAGTATTTTGGAAGGTCAACTTTTATACGCCAAGATTTTTGGCATTTTAATGATGAGTCGGTCGTTCGGTGTGAAATTTTTACTCTCGCTTGACTTAGAATACTTATATCGTTATTGTCAATGAGTCACGGCAACATTAGGGTGAGTGTAATTAGAATGTGACCGACATTCGCGTAAATAAGACCTTAAATGAACAATTTTTGTGAAATTAGTGCAATTTGGATTTTATTGCGCACTTTCGTTAACCATAAAGTTCGGTACGGGCCCCATTCGGGGCCGGGCACTGAAACCTACGCTGGCTCGGTACTGGCCCCGAATGGGGCCGGCGTTTAAGTCATACGACATCCTTATTTTTTTATGTAAATATTTAATGTTCTGATTATGAAAGACTATGAGTGTGCGTTAATTAAGAGAGTTGAAGAAAAACCACATATGTTAAAGCCATTCAAAGTTCTGTATTTAGCGCGCAACATTCTTAATTTACCCTAATAAAATCCAAATGCGTAAATACGTTCATCGCCATTTTGACGGCAGTGCTAGCCGACGCTAAAAATCATAAAAAATGGGGTTTTCGGGCACCCAAGCTCCACTATGTTGAGAATTAATAACTCGTCATTTCATTATGTGACGAATTCAACCATAGTTCAATTTAAGTAAGCAGTGGTAATGATATATTTTGATATCCAAAGTCGAAGTTTCGCGCCAATCTTGTTTGTTTACATTTTATTTTTCACATTTTAACACACAGACACGGATAGATTCGACAACAGATATGACAAATATTATTTCAAATATTATAAACAACATGAGAATACCCAGATCTTAGCGTAATTTACTAATATAGGACCAATAATATGTAATATTCATTACCACTACTTAATTTTGTATCGAAAATAGACGACCATTTTTTTTTTTTTTTTTTTTTTATATATTTGTGATGTGTGAAAGCGATTATTCAAATCGATTACTTTTTTGTAAAATTCGATTAACTCGATTAATTCATTTACGGAATTTAGCAAATCGATTGATGGAAAGTAAAACAATTTTGTTTATATTTAATATAATATTGTTTTAAGCTTTAGTTAGGTAATCTTAATAGTTTTTCGTACATGGTACCAACCCAACAATAAACAGCACAGACCGATCAAAAGCTAAATTCGCGCCGATTTTTTTCCATATCAAAATTTAAATTAAGAATGCACTCGCTGTTCAAAATTAGATTGTACTTAAAACTAGGTAATTTATTGTGTTTTTTTTTTTCGTTGGTTGTCAGTGCGCCAAGGATCTTGGTACTGATCTTTTAGGTGTGGTAAAATTGGTTTGGTTCCTAATACCATGATAATTGTATTTAGTAAACATAATGGGGAATAGTATGATTAGGTTACTGTGTTCGGTGGGATTAGTTATTGGGATAAACCATTAAAATTTTATTTTCAAATACTTTTTTTTAACTCTATCATTGCAAAGTCCCATTTGCATTGGTGGGCAAATGGGACATTCTAATTTTATTTATTTCTCGCCCTTACCGAACAATAATTTTAATGGTCAATTTTCGTTTAATTATGAAAGAGAGGCCGAGGGGAAGAGCTCGTTGTTAAATAATAACGGCCGCTCTCGACGACGTTTAAGTTAAGCCTTGCTTGCCTAGGTTGGTCTGTGGATGGGTGACCACCCATTACATACCGAGTTTCCTCCGTGCCTCTGAAAGCACGCTAAGCAGTTGGTCCAGGTTGTCATTAGTAGTTCTTTGACAGTCGTTACAGGTAGTCAGCGACCCAATAGGTTACACAACCAGTCTTACCGAGGGATATCCTACCACCCAGTACCAACTGGGGTGTGGAGGTCCGATCGCTCCATGTAAGATGCTGGTATTCAGTTAGACTGGAAGTCGACCCCATCATAGTTGGGAAAAGGTAAGGCAGATTGTGAATTTTCATTTGATTTTGAATACTTAGATAGGCTTTGTGCAGTAACAACGGTTTTAGAATCCTTAATATTTATTTATCATTCAATTTTTCCGATCCTTGGCACACTATATCCAACCTTCAGACATTCCAAAACAAAATTCACAATATATGATTCAGTAAATAACAATACTTTATAAATGTGAATGTATGTGTATAGTCACAATTACATTCCTAATTTAAATTTTGAATCAAAACATTCCACGCGAATTTAGCCAAATGTTGACCATTCGTACAGTTGAAAATTAATACTTAATTCATTTTTCAGATTTTGTCTTTGCTTAAACTGTGAGACTTTATTTTTGCCACACGGTGCTAGTTCGGCAACGGCGTTTCTCCAAATTCTCCAATCCATAAGTTTTTAAAGGAAAGATTATCATCAAAAAAATGTTATTTGTTTAGTCAACCAAAAGCAACGAATAATTACTACATGATATTATTAAAAAAGTAGTATAAAAGGATTCATTTCAGAATTTAAATATAATTATTATTTGAAATTATACCAAGGAGTTTTTTTTGCGTCTCAAAACTTTTTTTCCAAACATAATTTGATTGCGAGTATCGATTAGGCTGAATGCAACATTTTAATCGTAATGATGAAACTCGGGTTTACGGTCAGCACTACGAAGTGATATGTCATGTGATAAGTTGGTTGCAACATTGTTTTTTTTTAGTAATATTTGTCAAGACTTTGATCGTCAATTTTTATGAAATAATGTATGAATAATGGCAAAAATAAGAACGCAGATAGAAGGTTACTGTATTTATTTAGCTTTTTCCAGTTTTTTTAGCAAACGAGAAGCTTGCCTATGTATATTATTTCCAGCGCATCTACGTTATCTACTTTTTGGAAGGGTGCAGTAATATGTGTTTTATACATATTTGACAATACACTGACGAGGTTTTACCGAACAAAACACGTTACTGGTAATATTAACGACAAACGTATCGTATGGAACAGCTTCCTTGACATATTTTTCATTAAAAAATCTAATGCTGAATGTTCACGAAAATTCTGTAAATTTTTGACAGATTCGCGTCACCCCGCCGATTCAGCTGATGTGTCATGTGTCAAAATCTTGTCGTGCATAGTGGTTAATGACTGGTATTTAGAAAGACAAAGTGGTGAACTAAAACCATTAGGCGATTATCTTATTCAAAAAAAGATCTTAAATCTTAAAGCTAAAGATAAGATTGAATGGCCGGGTATATTAATTATCAATGACGTATCTAAATTATTTATCAATGCAGAGATATAGTAAGTAATGGATAATACCTATAGCAGCTTTCCTTTAACCTGTTTTAAATAACACTAAACAAATGCCTTAATAATACCGCAATGTTTTAAAAATATTTTAGAATTCATTTTGGCATTTCTAGGTGGTTGTAACGGGCATAATTCCACAAGGATCTAACTTGACATTTCAAGTAAAAACCAGTTAGTTTTACCAGCTTTCTCTAAAGATGTTCCATACTTCACGGTAACTTCTTCCTATCCGATTCTCACATAAACTGGTATAGTATTTACCATACAAATTATGCGAAAATTTACTGCACATAAAAACCTGTATCTGTGTCATTTTATTATCCATACATAATTAAGAAAAAAAAGTGATAGTTTATAAATGGAATCATTTGAATCAATTCGGCCAGTAGTTTTTATTTGAATTACTTTGTTTGCTAGCCCTGATTCTCCAGAAAAGTTCTGAGTTTGGGGTTGCCAACCTTTTTATTATTAACCTCATTTCTCGTCTAAAAACAAAAGCCTAACGAATCTTATTCTAAATTGCCTTGTTTTTAACCCGAAAACTTATCCAATACTTCTGTTACAAGATAATTTTAGCTGTCCATCGTCTGAGAGGGTCGCCTTACATAAATCACTGTCATCTCATCACTAGTAGGTACCTTACAGAACGGAGTTCGTTTACCTTTGACCTAATACTTTGAACTTAAGTTAATCTAGTGTCAAGAAAATCAGTTTCCTCACAGAAAATTGAGGAAGTTCTTCAGTTGAGAGTTGAGTTTAACTATGGTTAAATTAACAGGTAATTGCTATAATCAAAAGGTTGTGGAACGTTAAATAAATATCTAAAAGCGACTTGTCCAGAATGTCCAGTGAGGTCAACAAAGTCTTACCACAAAAGCACAACATCATCTCATCTTACTACAAAATTTCTATCACAACTGGAATAATTTGGGAACTCTTTCCAAACAGTTTTTGCTGTAATAGTACGTATTTTGTCATGTCAATTAGGTACACACTGAATATTTAATCAAATTTTGTATCTACCGTAACTTAAAGCTCTGTTCAAAGTGCCAAGCTAAAGCAAATATATGCGGCATGCGGTACGGAATTCTCTCACGCTGTTTACATGTTCTGTCGCTGTGATAGCCTAGTGCTGTGACCGACTACCAAGTCATAGGTCTTGAGTTGTTATCTAAGACATGCACCTCTGTTTTTTCGGATTCATGTGCATCACTAGCTATCACTACATATTATAAAACAAAGTCTCCCGCCGCGTCTGCCTGTCCCTATGTATGCTTGGATCTTTAAAACTACGCAACGGATTTTGTTGCGGGTTTTTTTTAAAGATATAGTGATTCCAGAGGAAGGTTGTAGTATATAATTTTACGCGGAGAAAGCCGCGGGCATCGGCTAGTATTGTATAATTATCACTTGCTTCGGTAAAGGAAATCAACGTGAAGAAACAAAAAAAGCATGCTTGAGAGGTAGGACGGCATGTAAAGCCAATTCAGAGGCCCTTGAGCATCATCAAAACGGAAACCAGGTTAGTTACTAACCGCACAATAAAGAAAGAAAAAGTGTTCGAATTGGAGCAAATTGTGTCGTCACTTCCTGATCATCAACACAACGGTCGCATCACGCCTTCGTCACGTGGCCCATTTCGACCAGTCCCTAATCTTTTCCATGACTTTTTGTTTCATGTCCACCTTTTTCCTTATTGTTACGGTCTACCTCTATGAAAGTTATCGACCATTCAGGTTTAGCGTCTGCCCGATGACCCCGGTTTACGAGAAACGAGAAGCGGTACTCATGTGTCCCTAATTACATTATCATTTTATCAGCCTACGAGTTGATGGAGCCTCGAACGTCTGTTGTAACGAGGTAATTTATTAAGTAGGTACATTGTTAGATACATTGTTTTGAGCACGTTTTGATGGCAATAGGCTCACGTAACTGGCGAAATGTGGATGTAGGTACTACTACATACATATGCCTTTGTTTAATTTCGACGATTAGAGGCTTGATATGGTTATATTCATGTGTTACTTTAGTCTATTGGACATTTAGCTGAAAAATTATTGATATGAGAAAGAATAAAGAAAGAAAAAGCATTTATTTTAGCCCGACAGGGCAAAACATACAAAAAAATTTAACATAAGTAACAAAAACAACGACAACAAACACACAACACAAACACATTCTAAGGAGATCATTCTGCGTCATCACTTTTCGCGTTGTATCAAAAGTAGTGAAAAGATGACTCTATTAGTTAGTGATAGGGCTTATAGTCTGTAATGAAGTGTTTCGTTGCAGCATTCGTTGGTACGACTTGGTAGTGCCTTCCGGTACTCTGAGGCAGGCCACTGCAAAGTCCGAACTTCCATAAAATCGGAGTATTTTATTGCAAAATTCGTTCATAATTGCTCGATGACTGAAACTATTTTCTGTCAACCTCCTTTTACAAGATAAATACTGTCCGGTTAGACTTTCATAAACAGATTCTCTATGAAGTGAAATTCAAATTTTATTCGATTCTACAACAAAGATGGCAGCCAAACAATGGGAACCGGTGTGGGGTCACATGGAACACGCTGGCGTCGTGACTTAGCCCCTAGTTACGGCACTCAAGGATTACTGTTACTGATACTAAGCTATGGGATTGCTCAAGTTTAAATTGATGGTGTATTTGTGTGTACAATAGACTATTGAGATGAACTGGTACGTTTACAGTGTACTTTATTTTGTGAAAATGTATGGTTGCGAAATATTGTTAGGGAGTAGTTTGGGTTTCATAATCTGCTAATCGTCTTTGGCCATGTAAGTAGTGTATGTTGCTAAAACCTTGCAGTTCTAAATTGTCCTAAAATATTCCCTGACTTTTGAAATGCCTGACCAGAACCTGCACAAAGAATTAATGTTGGAAAAGTGATATTTTGTTCATTCCGTTAATTTTTACCAAAAAAAAAACGAAAACTCCCTTGAATAAGCATCTTAATAAATTCCATATCTTGGTTAAGTCGTATGAGGCCTTGGAGGTATTGGTAAATGTTGGTACTTAGGTAGCAAGAATCTGCAATCAAACGGGCACAAATCTAGATTATTGCTACTGAGAAATTCCTGATGCAAAAACCCAATAACACTTCGCCTGACCTGGGACTTGAACCCCGGACCTCATGATCAGAAGCCGCGCTTGCGACCTCTAGACCAACGATGCACTATTAGATAATAATATAGAAGTGCTAATACTACTACCGTTGACCCGAATGTCCTGGGTCCCGGTAGACAATAGCAAATGTTTGTGTGATGAGCAAGGACATTTGTTTCCGAGTCATGGATGTTTATATGCATAATAAGTATGTATTTACAAACATAAAAGTATTGTAGTATATCAATTAACTGGTATCCAAGACACAAGCCTTGCTTAGTGTGGCACTAGATGGCGCTGTGTGTTACTGTCCAGCGATATTCATTATTATTACCTACTCGATTATTTCTTCTCCCCGTTATTCCTTGCTTCAATTACAGAGTATGAAGAGATTAAAGTTAATGTCTCAGTTAATAATATCTTATAGAGCGGACTGCGTTAAATAATTCCGATGAGTGGTACATTACCGAGAACATTTCATTAGAAACTTGAGACCTTGGAAATTATCACTTTCCTTCCCGTTTTTAGGTCAATCGGAGAACTGCTGATCTAAATTAGATGAGCAATCGTGTATTCTTAATCTATTAGGTAGGTAGAGTACCTATTAGTCGTGACTTTTCGATGTCCATGCATTTTATGGCCTACACATCAATCTAGGTTGTTGGACCCAATTGTCATTTATAGATCTTTGACAGTCGTTACAAGCAGGCAGTAGCCCAAAGGTTTGTCAACCAGTCTTAACAAAGGGTATCGTGTTACCCGTACAACTGGTTTGTTGAGTTTAGATACGTATAAAATACAGCTGAGTCCGGTAGGACTGGAAGACGACCTTAACATACACTGTTTTAAGCTTACACGGTTTAAAACTAAGCGTATACTGTCACTTACGGGATATCTTCCGTGATTATTCATTAGTTGAGCTCCCGATATCTCGACGTTGTTGCAAGCGCCATGATCGCGGGTTGCGCTTGTAACAGCGTCGAAATATCGGGATATCCTTAGCATAGTTGGGCTAGGCAGGTGAATATCATAACTCCGATTTAGGCAACAAGATTGCTTTAAAATTAGTCCATGTTTCTACGTCGTCTTTTCAGAAACGTGACGGTAGTTTTTCGTTACTTTATGTGAATTTCATAAACTATTCGGTAACTATCATCGTTACCAAAAAAATGACATTTTACTTCAGTTTAACTGGTTCCAATTGAGGGTATAATATCTTCCGGGGTTGCGGGCCTGTTCGAAAGAGATACCGCGGCCCCGGAACGTAAAAGGCGAGGAAGGAACATGGATGGTTTTTAGTCAGTAAGAGTCTGACACTCCCTCCCGCTCCGCCCAGAGTGGGGGGGGTCATTTGATGATTTCCCATCCTTAAAAAAAAAAAAAAAAAGGGTATAATATCTTTAAGATACAAAGTACGACCAACAAACCAAACTCTTTGTAGAGCGTACGAAGATAAACGCTGACATAAAACAACAAAAATATTTAGTTAAGCAGTCTTTATGTGTATTCAAAAGTTCCTTCGCAATAAGGAAGTAAACAAAAAATAACACTAACAAGAAAAACAGAGGCTGCAACTTTATAGGAGGCTTACAATATAGTTTGTGGTCAACGGTTACACAAGTCAAACGCGGTCGCATGAACAAGGAACGAACGAAAGACCGAATGAATGAACATAAACATGAATGAACCACATAACTTCATGGTACAGCGTGCCCGCTTACCACAGCGCGTTTCCTTTGAGGAAATGTTGTAATAAATTATGAATTTCCTCTACTATTATAAACTTATCTAAACCTCATTTTGTAATACCGTAGGTTTCCAGTGTTTACACTTGTAATTGTAATGCTCTGTGGTCTAGTACTCATAAGTACAGCTGTTGAGTTTATGGTCTTGAGTTCGATTCTCAGGTAAAGCAACTATGTATTTAGTTTTTATTTTTTTATTTCGATAGTTACTTGCTTCTGTCAGCGGTTTCACCCGCGTGAAGGTTGATTATTGTCCCATGGGACCTTACTACCGGAATAAATACTATTTTATGTTTTAATGTATAAACTATCTGTGTGCAAAATTTCAACCGTTCAGTAGTTTTTGCGTGAAAGAGTATAATTAAAACGAAAGAAAATATATTTATTTGGCACAGTAACAAATATCCAAACATCCATGCTCACAAAATTTCTCATTTTATAATATAAAGGGTGTAAAACACCTCTTAACGAAACCGAAAGGCACTTGTTATCCCCGTAATTGCGATCATTTTTTTGTTCTACACCATATCTGGTCAAAGTTCCAACTTTTCGACCAGTTTTTTTTTAATACTTACAAGATTTTTATTCAATACATCCAACAGCACTGTGTTTTAAGTGCGTTACATTGAGTTCTACCGCAAAACATGATTTTTCACCCCAATAAAAAAATCATTTTAAAGTAATCTTTTTTGCATAAAGTTACTTAGTTTGATGTACAGAATGCTTGGTTGATGGTTTCGTGATGAGATGGTTTACACCCTATATACTTAGTAGGATGTCGCTGGAGTCTGAATATTAGTGGCGTGTTCGAAGTGATAATTATCATGATTATAATCTTGATACATGTATACCGTATACACCTCTTCGTCACAACTTACCTGTATTCTGGAAAGATGAGATGTTATTGCCATTTTAATTAAATCTTTCAACATGAACGTATTCATTTTTTGTAACGACCCATCGTACGAGAGATGATTACTTAAAATTATCGCAACATTATTGCCCAGAAATTGCTCGTTTTAATTTTATTTCACTTACATGACTTAGGTATCATTATAAACCGGCTGTTAATGCACTTTGGACATGTGCTTTCCTAACGCTACAATTATTTTAGATGAAAGATGATATTGCAATTTATAATCACCTCTATTTTGTAGTGTGTTGTCATTTAATCGAGCATACTTCCCACTACTACCAAGTCTACATTCTATTAAAAGTCATAGCCTCCGATTAACAGAAAATAAATTAGGTTGTTAGGCCGCCAGCCTTTTCAGCCCCGGGTGTCGTAAAAGGTAACCAAGGACTTACATGTCAAGAAAATTTGCAGACATCACATTTTTCTGCCAGACATGACAAATCCAATTATCCTATTTCCTACTAACATTCTCAATGCGAAATTTTGTGAGGATGAATGGATGGATAAATGTTACTCTTTCACGCAAAAACTTCTGAATGAACGTGGATGAAATTTTGCAGACAAATAGTTTATAACCTTGATTACATGATTTAATTTTTATCCCTGTTGTATGATACTACAACATAACAACAAGAACAACAACACAGTACATACCACAACAACAACAACACAACAACATATCAACAAGACCAACAACACAGTGCATAGCGCAACAACAACAATATATAACAACACGCTGCAGAGTGGTGACGTACTCGTTGGAGAATCGTTTCCAGAAGTGTTGTTTGACCAACTCGATTCGTTTGTTTCGCTCAAGGCTCGTTATTCTTTCTGGTTACGGTTGTGACTGGTCATCTCTTAGTTGGCATGGCTTATTTGAATGAATTATTTTGTTTTTAAGGCTAGGCAGATGATGATGAGAATGATCCCGTGGGATAATTATCACACTCCACGCGAAGCCGCAGGTATAAGCCACAATTCCATAATTACATCCGTTACAAATTAATGACAATTAGATACCTACACGGTTATCGCAGTCTGTCAGTTACTAATAACTTGTCATTACAATAAACACGATCATACAACAAAAAGCCTCTTAGACCCAGTACCACACTTAAAGATAACGTACACGGCAACACGCGTCTCTATCGAAACGAAACCGAAATTCTTCAGTGAAAAGATGTCAGTAAATCAACGTCGGAATACGATGGGAAGTGCTCGTAAACGTTGTAAATGGACTAAGATTGTTGCTCACGCAACATTCCTACATTAGTGATTAATAATCTTCAATTATCTCAAGCGGCTCATCAGATTATGATCTGTATTGGACATAATGGTTTCGGCGAACGCCATTTTGTCGCGAGAAACAAAAATGACAAGTGATTGTAATAGATACTTTCATTGCTATGTTCGTGTTGAAACTATAATAACTGGTATTTCTTTCGTTTATGATCTGTTAATCTACTTAATTCAGTTACTGTCTGGTTAAGTTTTACTATTCCATAAAAATTATGTCAATTTTCATAACCTCAGTGTCAAAACGGTGAATAGTTTCTGGAAATAGAAATTCGAAAATTTCGTGTGTCATCTAATAACCCGTAAATTTAATATGCGTGGCGGATAATGGCCCACGTCCGGACGTAGAGACGGGTCTTTGTCGAGTCCCAGAAGTGGGGACTTGGTGGGTTGATTTTGGCTATTAGTGCAAAATGACGTATCGATAATTAAGACGAATGTTAAACGCTGCCGTGCTATAGTTTCAACCACTAACTGGAAGAGTTGTCTCTGCCTTAATTTGCCATGATTTATATTTGGCTTGGGTTGTGAGACTGTGTGTATGTGTCCTTCTACGAATAGCTGAAACTTGCTACATCATGTGTGACCCACAGAAAGTTCTCACTCATTTATTATTACTTAGTCTTATACTTGACAGCTTGAGAACCCAGAAAGAAGATTATTTATTACACAGCAATCATATTTCACTATTACATTTAAAAATCTATGATCACGTCGTAAAAATAACATAAAGCACCTAGAACGTCTTAGTACTTACATGTTTTATGCCGACGCTTTATACACTGTATTTACAAAGATCCACAATCTTCGCCTAAAGTCAGTACTTTTCCGAACATTCACGAACTTTTCCGATGGTCCACGACTTAAGATTTGCTGAATTATTTAGCGTGCAACTATTTCGCCCACCCAACCGGTCTCCACGCACACAATAGGGTTGGCAAACGGACCAATGTGCAATGTGACCCAGTTTGCAGGTTCGGGGTTAAGCTGCGATTTCCGGGAATAAGCCGTGATGATATTTGGGTTAAAGCCTCAATTCTGCCTGGCTTTAGAGATTGAATTTACAGCTTGTCTTTACACCGATGGAGTTGACGAGATAAGTAGAATATCCGGAAACAGCAACCGAGGAAATCAAACGTATTTTACGGAGATATTTATTTAACAATTTTCGGATGTCGTCACTTTTATATTTTCGTTCTCTTCGTTGTGCTTTCTGTTCATGGAGGGAGGCGTGACAACTTAGAGGGGTTTGTGAGAGATTGGCGGTAGATAACGGCATGGAGAGAAGAGTGGAATGCTTTGGGGCAGGCCTTTGCCCAGCAATGGGACAATGTAGGTTAAGCAAACAATAGTTTCCTTCGTGACAGCCCTACCAAAAGCTTGAGTCATCAAAATTCATAGAGAACGGTGAGTGTGCAACGGAATTACAGATTTAACTAATGCTTTTGAGATCTAAGTCATAGGTACCTAAAAAAGAGAAAAGAAAATTCTTAAAAGATACATGTGAGTGTGGAAAACTTTACTTAAATAAGGAGTTTTTTTTTTTTTTTAATTAGCTGATGTTTTATTTAAACTTGTTTTGGATCAGCCAGTCTACCCTATATATTTTGCAGCGGTGGCCCAACACAAATTGGCGTATTTTTGTTTAATTTATTTAATTCATATTGCTCTCAAAGAGTGAAGGAAAACATCGTGAGGAAACCAGCATGTCCTAGAACCAAAAATTCGAAGACATGTGACATCTATCAACTTGCAATGGGTTCAAGTGTAAGTTTTTGTTAAAAGCTTACTACTTACAATATTATGTAAGTTTAATATACTATCTATACAAGGCTTTTTTATTAGAGTACCTTTCAAACGTTAGACGAAATTACATCAAAATTAAAATAACTAGGTCACCCAATGTGTACTTTTCCACTTGATATTATTAAATTTTGGCAAATTACTTTGTTCGTATATTATTATATTATTATTATTATTTAGATTACTTATGTACAAGGTCGTATTAACATAATTATTATGTAGTTACATTCTACGGGTTATATTTATTGTCTTGAAAGGAATGTTGCAATAAATTGACGTTCATCCGGTATATTGTTATATATTTTGAGTAAGAAATTGCAAAATTATGGCAAACGCACTAATTTTAAATACAAAAACCTTTTAAAACAATAACAAAATCAGTACAAACCCGTACTTAGACCGCATGTTGAAAGGTCAATTTCAATTAGGCCATTAAAAATATTTTAAAACATGTTTTCCGACAGAAAGATATCCCTCTAATTGTCTTGTATTTTCCGATTAGAGAACTCTGAACACAATATCTACCTCTTTGGTAAAAAAAAAACAGTTTTTGGTAAATTACTTCATAATTAACTTAAACAAAAATATGTTTCACGGTAATAGATTCCGTCTCCATAGGGTCCGTTTTGAGTCAAAAGTCAAAATTATTTATTTGCAATAAATGTGGTACATTTCTGATTTCTGATTACAAAAGATGGTAAAATAATATGTAGTGCAATGATACAAATACAATGTGCCACCAAAATGAAATAACGTAACATCACGCCAGTAATCCTGCGGGGTTGAGTAGAGGTTTACACAGGCACATGTATTGCGCCAGTTATGTTTAAGACACACACTTTGCCCGACCCTCATGCTCATTCGTCGGCGGCTACTATAAAGGGTGTAAAACACCTCTTCACGAAGCCGAAAGGATACTTGTTCTCCCCATCATGGCGAAATTTTTTTTATTCAACACCACGCCTGGGAACCTTCTAGTTACGGAGATATGGGGGGTCAAAGTTACAACTATTTGACAAGTTTTTTTTTAAATATAAGCTTTTGTTGTAAGATTTTGACTTTTAACACCTCCACGACCCCCGTACTATTCAATCCATCCATCAACACAATGTTTTAAGTGCGTTTACATTGAGTTCTACCACAAAACATGATTTATAACCTCAAAAAAAAAAGTTGTTTCCCAGCAATAAATTATTACGTAAAGTTACTTAGTTTGATGTACAGAATGCTTGGTTAACGGCTTTGTGATGAGGTGGTTTACACCCTGTATAAAGACTAAATATTATTACACTGTTTCGACATTTCTACTTCGTTAAACACTTAATAGAGCACGTGCATTTGGTCATTTGTATGTCCCATTATTTTAGTAAAAACGGGGCGTAAGAGAGATGTACCTACCGATCAAAATAATTTGTGACTAACAACATAATTTTGTTTACCACAAGAAGTTACATAAACACACTTTCCAAATAAATTGGCATGACAGCCAATAAACTACTCGAGTACGTAACTAGGGCCTCAAAAGGGAAAACAAAAAAAAACACCATTATTTGTGCACTTGTAATATGCTATTATTAGTGACCTCGCGTATAATGAAAGGTTTCAGAGAAAGTGTCACCGGACGTAAGAAATTGTATCAATGCCATGTTTACATAAGAAGAATGTTAGTACTTAATAATAAAAAATAATAAAAAAATATTGCTGGACATTACACACAGCACCATCTAGTGCCACACTAAGCAAGGCTTGTGTCGTGGTCACCAGACAGTTGATATACTACATATATACTTTTTTGTTTGTAAATACATACTTATTATATATATAAACATCCATGACTCGGAAACAAATGTCCATGCTCATCACACAAACATTTGCTCCTACCGGGATTCGAACCCAGGACTAAGAACGTAAGGCAGCGTCACTACCATTACACCATTCGGGTCATGTAGGTATAATTGAATAACAAGCTGACCCACGCAACTTCGTCTGCGTCACTTATGAGAGAAAAATGAAAGGGAAAAAAAAATCCCCGTTTTTTAAACATTTTTCATTCCTGCTCCGCTCCTAACCGGTCATAGCGTTATGTTATACAGCCTATAGTCTTCCTCGATAAATGGTCTATCCTAAATCAAAATCAAAGCATTTATTTCAAGTAGACCAGTTACGGGCGCTTTTGAATTGTCGAAACAAAGATGAAAATTAAATGTAGCTACAGTCCCAGTCACAAGACATAAAAACTGTGAATGTACTGTAGTTGCCAATTCCCTAGCGTAGATCTCTATGGAGAAGAACGGGCAAGAAACTCCATGGACACTCTTTTAATTTGAATTAGTAGTTCCTGAGATTAGCGCGTTCAACCTAACAAACAAACTCTTCTGATTTATAATATTAGTTTAGATAAGCAGTCATAGCTAACTGGTGTAACTGTTGGTCTGCCAAGCCACAGGTTCCTAGTTTGAACCCAAGGCACTCGTCTTTGATTGATCGGATACACGTGCGTAGGTACTGTACAATTATCACTTACTGCGGTGAAGGAAAACATCGTGAGGAAACCCTAGCTTGCCTGAAAGATACTCTTGACGGCATGTAAAGTCAAGTAAGAGATCCATAGGTGACGTAAAATTCTGACACCATTTATGGCACTATCCACACGATAAAATAGATATTTATCTATATGGAATTAAGCTGTTCCATTTCAGGATTTTTCCAGGTGCCAATTGTACTTTTCCCGACCTAAAAATCGGTTCTTAGACTCCGCTTTTAGGCTAGCTATTCAAAGCAGTCAAAATTACAAAGAAAATAAGTTTATTTGCGCCTTCCAATGTTATTAGCAATCACAATAAAAAATCGTTACTAAAGAATTGTTAGAAACCAGCATGTCCTAGAATCCATGTCCTAGAACCAAAAAAATCGACCAACCCGCACTGGGCCCGTGTGGTGAATTATAGCCCATTCCCTCATAGAGAGGAGGCCTGTGCCAGCAGTGGGAACATTAATAGGCTGATGATGATGATGATGAATGAATTGTTGCGTGCTATGATAGTTTTATTTTGATGAATTAGGACATTATAACTGATTTGATCGGATCCATAAGGAACTATAGATGAAAATCCGTTACGTTTCAGTAATATTAATGGTTTCCTATATATTTAAGCATTTCCTCTTGTCTATCGCGAAAACAGTTCAACCTACGAAGTAATAACTGTAAATTGGTTTATTTACTTTTTTCTAATTAACATACTGCAAGCCAGCCATGTAAGCCATTTTAGATGCAACTTACGAAACATAGTTTTATAATTTCTTGACACCAAGATTCTAATATTCTAATTTTGTATTGCATTTTGTTTGCTTTATTCTATTTGAAAGCTGATAGAATTAATTAGGTCTGTAGCGACCTAACTTATTCTACTAACTTTCAGATAGATAAGCAACTATATTTTTTTGTTTCTTTTTACCCCAGAAAACATGAGGAAGAAAAATAAACTAGATTTTACCTTTCAAACGCTAGTCATTGCCAAAAACAGTCTACAACTACCAGGATAGCATGTCCAACAAGAAGTATGAAACGACACCGAACAAACACGAGCCAACCAAAACATTCACGTTCCATTACTCGTTTTGAACGGCTCTGTTTTAAGACGCGCTCACAAATAACGCAATGTAGGTATTGTTGGAACGAAAAACAATGGAACACAACATTTTAACGTGGTTCAGGTTTCGTAGTTTACCACAAAACGCTCGTTTAGTAGAAAGCTTGTTATATTCTCGCACCTTTACGTTACCCGGGAAATTGTTCTGTGTAATGAAAAAAGAAATAGTCTGTCATTTGCTGTGCGATAGAAAGACAAATGAAGTACTTACTTGAAGTTTATGATACTAGAGAGAACACAATGAGAGGTAATGTTTTTTAAGAAAAATAAAAAATTCGGTCATTTACAAACACAGCAACTGGTTCTCGTAACTATAATATGGCTTGTTCTTCTTTTCGTAACTATGATAGTTCAAAACCATAGATAAGCTCATGGCTAAAGAATAGTAGCCTGTTCGGACCGACATTCAGGTTAAGCCACGCTGGCCTAGGTTGGTCTGTGGATGGGTGACCGCCCATTCATACCGAGTTACATCCCTGCCTTAAGAAGCTCGTTAAGCCTTTAAAGGTAGTCAGCCCAGAAGTCTGGCAATCAGTCTTACCAAAGGATATCATTACTCAGTACTAACTGGGTTGTGGAGTTCAGATAGGCAGTTGCTCCAAGTAAAATAATGGTATTCAGCTGTGTCCGGTTATACTGTAACCCGATCTCACCACAGTTGGGAAAAGGTTAGCAAGGTGATGATGTTTTCCAAATATAAAACCATCTAGCTAGAAGTTGGACTGAATAAAGTGAAACAGAAATAACCTTTTCCAAAGTTAACCTTCTTCCTTTAATAACAAAGACTACCCCAACTAATTCTATTAAGTTTTGTCAACGTCGCGCGTCGCTGTCGTGTAAGTCTCCAGAATTTAACACATTAAAATTAACGCTACGTTGTGTTAACCGTTGTAGAAATTACCAACGTAACATTTTCCCAGGGAACCTAACTTTCAAGGTTGATAGTTTAATTTTATAAATTTGTTATGACCTAGCACTTCTCTCATTTTATTAGATTGTTTTTACAAAATGTACTACAGTATTTCAGTTGTAAGATACTTAGGAACAAGTGACGAGCTTGAATGCGCAGAATTGTTTCATTATCATCATCATCATCATTTCTGCTGAAAGACGTCCACTGCTGGACATAGGCCTCCCTCAAGTGTCGCCACATTGACCGGTCCCGTACGACTCGCATTCAACAGATTCTCGCAATCTTCACCAGGTCATGGGTCCACCTAGTGGGAGGTCTTCCAACGCATCATCTTCCGGTTCGCAATCGCCATTCCAAAACTTTTCGGCCCCACCGGCCATCCGTTCTGCGAGCAATATTCCCACTGCCACTTAAGTTTAGTCATGTGTGTTGTCAAAAAAACCTTTACTAGGTATCCTTCACATCCTAGGCAAAATAATGTAATGGTACCAAAAAAAACACCCAAGTAGGTCACAAGGTTAATTTACTAAAAAAGAAATCGAACAGGGAGGCTAGCAAGGAGGGTGTGTCTAATTGATTGGCTCTCATTGACGCTCCAACAATGGATTCCCTTGATTAATTCTCCAATAAATTGAACTGGGTGCCTTCTGTTTGTTCCTAAGAATTTATAGGGGTATTACAACAGATGGGCCAGGTGCGTGCTTCGCCTTAAATTAACATCTGCTTTGCTAAGACAAAAGATTGGCGGTCTGTGTGCACTTCTTCTTGGAACCTTGTTTACATGTTTAACAACATGTTTTAGTGTTTTGTGTTGATACAATACAGTGTTGCAGTGTTTCTTTCAGTTGTTGTTGTTAATCCTTCACTAAGTTAGACTTTTTAACCTCAACAACATTTACCAATTGTTGTACTAATGTTGTTTCACGCGAATACATTTTTTGTTGTTTTACAGGGGCCAACAACCTGTCCATAATATAAGAACTGCTAAGTCATTCTTGTTCATTTGCTTTCAAATAAATCATGTTTTGTAGAAAATAACTCCGGACATCAAAATAATGAGTTAATTGATAGAGACTCATTAGAAAACCAACTAGACAGAAAGCATGAAAAGAATATTTTTACGCGAATATGGTAAATAATTCATAGTCATCAATAAAGGGGGAATGAACCTTGCAAATATACAACACAATCTTGTTTTTTATTTATTTGTCTGTATATAACAAAAAAACATATTGTTCATGATAGAGTAGAACATTAATATTAAGAACACACTTTAAAGCCATTTTAAAATATAAAAATTAAAAATCTTTATTTCAATTACAATCGGCGTTTAGATACATAACTTATATAAAAATATAATAATCTTAGTTTAATTTTATGCTAAATACCTAAATCTACACATTTTTTTCATTTTTCCATAGGACGGGATCCAATTTTTAATGGCTTAAGTAATGACCGAATCAACTAACACCATGATTCATCAGTGTAACGCTTCAAAACCTGTAGCCACATTTTTAGGCATACCTATTAGTGAAAATGAGCATAAGGTAAGTGTAGCATTCTAAACATAGGTAATTGTACTATTACAAGCCGGGCAATTTTTTTAAATTACATAAGGACGGTATCTTCGTAACACAATGTAATTGTATGTAATTAAAGACGTTCTGAATCGCCAACATTACCGTATTTTATGTACTGGAAAATCATGGTAAATATTAGTTAGATCATTTTTTCAACGGTTGGTTATGTATGACTTATTATACCGACTTCCTCTATGAAGTTATGGGAAAATTAGGGGAAATCGGATGTAAATGCTTGGTTATTATCATCATCATTCTCTTGCCCGTATCCTTATCATTGGTAATAATGTGTATGATAAATACCTACCAGTGGCGAAGGGTGAAAATAGTATGACGGTAAGCCGAAGAAAAAAAAATGAGAAGTAAGTATTTATTTAAGTTTTTTTCTCATGTTAATTTTGACCTCATTTTCATTATTAGCGACTCTAAAAACCACGAAAACGCCATCCATGACGAAAAAACAAAAAATTTCGTCGGCGCCATTTTGGATTATTATTTTGACCTCATTTTCATCATCAGCGACCCCAAAAATCACGAAAAAGACACCCACGATGAAAAATCCAAAAAATGTCGTCGGCGCCAGTTTGGATTTTCATTTTGACCTCCTTTTAATTATCAGCGACCCCAATAACAATGGTACAATGTGTCACAGCGACTTGAGGTCATTGACACAGGCTTTTCGATAGCTTTTGTTTCTATATATCAATTCTAATCAATGATATATAAAACTATAGATACGTTGCCCACGTTCGGTAGTGGCAAGATGAATGCAAGGCAATTGCCGGACTGTCATTTAGTCACGTACCAACCAGTGCCGCGGCAGTACGTGACATTAAAATAACTTTTGTGTATAACTTCCTCAAAAAACGAAAAAAAATGCCGTCCTGTGTTTTTAGGGCATGTAAAAACTATACTTTAACTGTGAAAGATAGAAAAGTATAATTTCATGCGTAAGTATCAAGAAAAATGTATTTTATTTTATTTTTTTCGATGCCTTCTAATGGCGGCTGGCGCCTGACGTAAGTCACGTGCCGTTAAGGGAAGATGACAACGAAATTAAAGAAATATATTTATCTCTCTCTAACAACAAAAATTCCATAGATGACGTTTAATTTTCTTTCCCTTTCTTCGTGCGTCTAAGTAGCTATCTAGGTACCGACCGTATTTACGCTGTTTTCGACAGCCGTGATGTTCATGCATGACGCGTCTATTTATAATACGTCATTGATTCTAATGTCATTTTATGTATTTATTTTTAGCCCTATTATTGACATTATTTTGTAATTGGTAATAGAATTTTCTGACATTTTAAAATCTGTTGACATTTTGTAATTAAATTAATTGAGTTATTGAGACTTTAATTTATTGTCATATGCAACTAATTAAAGTTATGCCATTTTTAATGAAATTGATTGACATTTTGTAGCTTATGTTGTTGACATTTTTTTTATTTTTTTATTCGTATTATCTGCAATGTGCCTATATCCGAATGTTTTAAAGTGAGTATTTTTTATAGTGTTAGTAATGTTGCTTAGTGAAAGGAATGATATTTTATGTTTCTTTATATTTATTTTTGTTTACTGAATGTTTTATGTTCAATAATTTTGCATGCCGTACGGCAAAACGTGTGTGTTTGTTCATGAAAATTACCATCATATCTGTATACTTACCTACATTATTGGCAGTTAAATGATTTCTGTTCGTATTTTTATTAATCGAATACAACATTTCCTGAGCTAATATCAATTAGTTTTTAATCAAAGGGTAATGAAAACGAGACCGTATTACTAAGACTTAGTGACTCACTTGAAACCCGTCCCGTCATCGCACGAGTGGACATTTATTTTCCTCTAATTCCCCCGCCCCCCTTATTTATTCTAGTAACCAATGTAGCCTATGTCACTCACAAATAAGGTGGCTTTCTATTTATAACAGAATGTTCAAAATCGGTTTGCTAGATTTAGAGATTATCGCCTACAACCTCACAAACGTTACCTTTCTACACTATCTATATTAATATTACTAGCGGACGTCACGCGGTTTCACACGCGTAATTCCCGTTCCCGTGGGAGTACGGGGATAAAATATATCCTATGTTACTCGTGGATAATGTAGCTTTCGAATGGTGGAAGAATTTTTAAAAACGGTCCAGTAGTTTTTAAGCCTATTCATTACAAACAAACAAACAAAGTTTTCCTCTTTATAATATTAGTGTAGATAAAAGCGGAAATTTTTGTGTTTTTTTGTATGCGTATGTTTGTAGTGAATAAAATCAAAAACTGCTGAGCCGATTTCAAATAATTTTGCACCATTGCAAAGCTACTTTCACCCTGAGCAACATTGGGTCCATTTTATCCCCGTGCTCTCACGGGAACAGGAACTACGCGGGTGAAACCGCGTGTCGTCCGCTAGTTTTTAATATTAGTATTGATATAAGAAAACTCGATGGAAAAACCTATTATTTCCTCTCACTTTCAGCTTTTCAGGTATATGCTTAGACGAGCTAAATTAGCAGCTCTATTTGTGGTGATTCAAACTTCGTTTGAAATGCTGTTAGAATAAAGTTCTAATCAGCTTGCACTACGAAGTGGTTGTTACGTCAGCCACTGCGGGACAAATAGCGGGATATGAGTGGTTTCGATCAATTTACAAAAAAACTAAAATTAAAACACTATCATGCTAATATATTGCTTGTAGAATTATTTGCCAAAAAATCAAAATGATCGCATACATGTTAGTATGATTTTTTTGTTTGAAAGATATTTTTAGAGATAAGTTCGTGATTTTTTTTATTGAGTCAAATTAATTGTATTTTGTTGCCAAAATCAACGTCACATATTAAATTCCCTTTGTTTAAAACTAGGTCAGTAAAAGGGATCGTTTAATTAATTTCACTAGCCCAAAGGAAAACTCTCCCCAAATGAAAAGTAATTAATACCAATTAAAATTAAATAAATGTTTGTTGAAATCCTTCCAACTGCGTCCCTCTAATTTTAACTAAACATTCGCTTATATTTTCATTTAAAATAGAGGTATTTTGCTGCATCCGGTTAGACTAAAAGCTGGCCCTAAAATTGTTGGAAAAAGGCTAGGCAGATGTGCTTTGTTTCCCTTCTTTATTATCCTTCTTATTTTTCCTTTTATTCTTTTCCTTCCTCGTTTGGGAAAGTAAATCAAAAAAACTGTTTATAATAAAAATATTTTATTTTATATCTTGTCTCTGTCTGTCACCGTGATCTGTTTCGTTTTTTTTTTTTTTTCATGTTGCTATCGGTATAGTGATCCGTGGGTAAAACGATAACGAGGGAAACGGATAACGGTATCAGTGGATATAACTCGCCATGATCAGTGGCTAACATGATCTGATACTGTGATCGGTGGCCACAAACCCCTAATGGATGCTGAGGTCTTTTCCAAACCACTTTTGACGGTTTTGTGTCATTCCTATCCAGTTTCTTCCGGCTACTTTAATGAGATCGTCTGTCCACCCACTCCGATGTCTTCCCAAATTCCTCCGTCCTGTCCCTTCTCTTTCCTGTGATTCTCTTTCATTTCTTTTTTTTTCTTCCTATAAAGGTCTCCGGATTGTTGGCAATAAGCTCGCCCCTTTTACATGTAACTTAAACATAACTGACGAAATGTAGTCATGCTACTTGGTAACCCAGCAAAAAAACCCCGGAATAAAATAGCAAAAAATTCTCCGTCCTGTCCCGTCTCTTTCCTATGATTCTCTTTCATTTCTTTTTTTTTGCTTCCTATAAAGGTCTCCGGATTGTTGGCAATAAGCTCGCCCCTTTTACATATAACTTAAACATAACTGACGAAATGTAGTTATGCTATTTGGTAACCCAGCAATGAAACCCCGGAATAAAATAGCAAAAAATCCTCCGTCCTGTCCCTTCTTTTCCTAAGATACTCTTTCATTTTTTTTCTTCCTAAAAAGGTCTCCGGATTGGTGCACCTTTTTCGACGTTTTATAAGTGCCCATCCAGGCCTATGTGAAATAAAATATTTTGATTTTTTTGATTTTGTTGGCAATAAGCTCGCCCCTTTTACCTAAACGTAACTGACGAAATGTGGTCATACTATTTGGTCACCTAGCAATGAAACCCCGGAATAAAATAGCAAAAATTCCTCGTCGGTCACCCATTCAATTAGCAGTCACAACATTGCTTAACCATAGACAAGCGTGCGGATATACTTTGACCTGCTCTTTGTTTTAACAATAATGTGAATAAAATACGAGGTCAGGTTATAAATACGCGATTGTAGTATCTATCCCACATTCATTAGCGAGTACCAAGGTCGGTGAATGCTCCATATACTTAGTTTCTCTTAAACTTATGTAAACAACTAGCTTTTGACTGTGGCTTCGCTCACGTTAATTTAGATTTTGACAATCAATACGGGACTGTTTTTGTAATATTAGTAGTAGTAGTAGTATTGTAGTAGATTATTTAAAAATATTTGACCCGTATTTTTTCTTTTTTTACGTAAATCAAAATTGACGAAGATACGACGCTTTTAAAATTCCCAATACGTCACGCCTTGAATAATTTTTAGTTAGTTCTGACGTCACGTACGAGCCCCCACTCCCGAGTTTTGATGTGTTTTATCTTTGTCAATATGCATTGATTTACAAAAACAAAAATTACGTGTTCATTATTTTTCTATAATCTGACTGGCGGACTAAATAGATTTGTATTTTTTTTGATACTGTCGCTTGCCTATCCAATCATGATTCGAAAATTACGTAGCGCCATCTATTACTATAAGAACATTATGGTTGGTTTCTTTGGGAACAGTACTTTTTTTCGGGATGAAAGGTTATGTCCGTTTCTACACACCTGACAACATATATATATATATATATATATATATATATATAAATATATTATTATTGTATTATATAAAACATTAAGATGATCGGTTCAGTGGTTTAGGCGTGCAAAGCTGACAAACAAACTTACATTCGTATTTATATTATAGTATGGAAGTATGGATATGGATTAATGTAAATACAAGGTCTTGAGTGCCACGATTGGCATTTACAATTCATTGTTACGTGTTATGATTGATTCGGCGTCCGGTCGACAAAGTAATCGTTTTTTCAACAATGTTCTATTCCTAATCTTTGGAACTAAAATATTATCTTTAAGATTGAGAGAACGTGAGATTCTTTTCTGACCTTTAATAAGATAATAAAAGACTTGTAAAACAATTTAGCTTCAGTAATGTTTTATACGGATATAACGTGGTTATTTATGATTAATTTAAAGTAATAATTCCGTCTGTTTATATTGTTTTCTCACGCCGTAGACTATCCGTGACCGCTAATGCGGTATGTCGCGAAAACGAACACGGCGGTATGGTAAATAAATGTAGAATTATTGTTAACAGGCTGTGCAGTTGTTGGTTTGTTAGAACAGGAATCCATTATGTTTTTTTTTAACAAAATCAGTGGGTACAGCCGTTTCGGAGATTAGCCGGAACAAACAAACGGACAAATATTAAAGAAAAGTTTTTTTCTGTTATAAGTAACGTCTTTACTTTCATATGGTTTCAGTAAAAAGCTATTATAAATTACAAACACTTTATTAATTTATTTGTCGTTTACTACTACTATTTTGATAATTAAGCTTGAAAATATATAATTTTAGGGAGTTTAAAACTCATGAAAAAAGATCTTATGTACTTATGGTAGCATTTCAAACAAAAATGATTCTAAGACCATGTTAAAAGTAGGAACGAAATGAAGGAAAATATAAGTACCTAATTAGCGTATAAAACTTAGAATCTTGAGCTGAAGAGCCACGAGGCAACAAGAGCACTATCTGATAAAACCGAGAGATCTTAGGAACGGTGGCACTCTGCCAACGAGATTATTATGAAAATTAACAAAACAATTCTCAAGTTTTCAAGAGATTCCTGGTGTGGATGCCTTTAGCTTGACTACAGAAAATGCAAACGCGCAAACAGTGCAAAATTTTCTACACTAGGTTTATAATGTTACTTTTTGATAAAAACATTGAATCGGAAAAAAATTGTAAATATTTATTGATGTTGAAGATTTTAGTTCCCATGAAAAAATATCATCGCAATTTTATCGAAAATGTTGTCCACCTATGGAATTCTTTTAGAAAAATAAGAAACTTTTCGACTTTATTTTGTAGCGACATAAGATATTTTATAAGCTACTGTGAAAAAAGATTCCAACACGAGTGTAACAAATTAATTCTGTAGTCTTTCTAATACATTCACTATAAATTCTTCCGTAGACAATATAATTGAATCTGTTACACTGTAATTAAAATTAAGTGTGAATTAACAATGTTTTTTTTTCCTTGAAAGAATGTGATTTTTATTTATTTTAAAGAATTGTTGTTAGTTGCCACATTGAATGCATGTTGTAATATAAGAATTCATTATGTAGATTTATGTATGAATATTTATGTACAATACATTCATTTTCGTCTTATTTAAAAAAAATATATATTTTATTAAAAATGGGATCGACAAAAATACCGAAGATTCATACCATCTAGGAGTTGAATTTTCAAAAATATCACCTTAATTTTCTGTCGCCTAGATTACAACGCATATTTCCATAATGGGTTTGTGAGGAGGCAACCATTTCAGTTTCAGGGAAAAAATACTAATCCTGTATAAAAAAACCAGCCTTCCTTTGATGTAAAATAAAAATAGACTAAATAGCGAATGTTTTTCAATCCCACTGTACAAACAGGCGATTGCCGCACATGTTTGCGCACAAATACGCACGAGTACATTACTCTCTGTTTGACACATTAATCTGTGTTCTACACAGAGTAATGAATGTACAGAGTAGTGTTGAAATATTGTAGAAAAATGAGGTTTGTCTCCGTTCGAAAATTCACTGGCTTTTTGTGTTTGCCGATGAAACAAAATAAGTTTTATTTAAAAAATGAAAATTCATAAAAAATTCACCAGGTATGTTTTAAATCTCATGTAATGGCAATTGCCATCAACAAACCTCAAATCTGAGCTGCTACTGGTGTGCTGCGGTTGCGGGCCTGTTCGAAAGAGATACCGTGGCCCCAGGGGCGAGGAAGGAACATGGATGGGTTTCAATCAATAAAAGTCTGACACCCCCCGCTCCGCCCAGTGGAAAAAGTCATTTGATGAATTCTCGAGTAATTCAACTCATTCGAAAAAAAAAAAAAACGGCTACTATTGGTACAAAAACCTAATCAAACTTGCCTGACCTGGGAACACAACTGACTGACTTTGCTCATAATCAGTGCTGAAGCATTGTGACGTCACTGTGATCATTAACATCATCTGCCTGACCTTTTTCCCAACTACGTTGAGGTCGGCTTCTAATCTAAACAGGTGTAGCGGAATGCCTCATAACCAGGGCTTGTGAACACCAAACTAACGAGGCGAAACAAACAGCTTTTCTAAACCCAAAACACTGTCACTATCGTCTCACTAAAAATCCTAGGAATACTAGCTCTAATGGAAATGTACCAGTATAAACTTCCTTACTCCAGAAACGTCCTCAAAAAGCACAACCCCTATACAAACAACGACAGACACTACCCACACTCGACTAGTTCATTCCTAATGTCAATAGGAACACCGAGTGAGCAATAGAAGCTAGAACCACATACTATTGACTCGCGATCTGATTTGATTAAAACTTACCATTCGTACCAGTGCTTGGAGTCGGGGCGAGTAATTTAATTTTATAGTTGGAATCCGTGAGGTGTATTTCAGTGGAAGGACATGGATTTAGTGTGAATTTCACTACACATGAGCAGAGCCTCTCATCATCTGTCTAGCCTTTTCCCGATTATGTTGGAGTCGGCTGCCAGTCTAATTGGATGCAGCTGAACACCATGGAACAACTGCCGATCTGACCTACACAACTGGGTAACACGATAGGTACCAACCAGTCTTAAGTTCATGTTCACCGAAAAGATAACGGTCTGATTATCTAAAAACAGCTGTCACTGTGACATGTTCTCATACAAACATGTTTTTTTAGACAGCTGTTTTTAGATAATCAGACCGTTATCTTTTTGGTGAACACGGACCTCGGACCTTAAAGTAACAAGATAGGTACCCCTTTTTTTTTTGGGATGGGAAATCATCAAATGACTTCTCCCACTCTGGGCGGAGGGGGAGGGAGTGTCAGACTCTTACTGACTAAAACCCATCCATGTTCCTTCCTCGCCCTCTATGTTCCGGGGCCGCGGTATCTCTTTCGAACAGGCCCGCAACCCCGGAAGATAGGTACCCCTCACGACTGGTTGTTATACTTTCAGTACACTGACATTTTTTTAACGACTGTCAAAGATCTACAATTGACAGCCGGTTAAAGTGCTTTCTGAAGTACAGAGGAAACTCGGTGTGTTCTGGGTTACCCATCCACAGATCAAACTAGGGTAATGGGTTTGTTTATGAAGTTATTCAGCATGTTTACAACACCTTACAAATGCAACAACAGTCTTGGTATCTTAAATCTCTAAAACCAGGAACAACTCATAACTTTAAATCTTTATAATAAAAATCCTTCAATATTCTTTAAACAAAATGCAAAACATTTCAGAAATAGGTCAGTGGAGTTTTCAAACGAATCTTTCAGTAAATTTTATCAAAAGGATATAAAATAAAGTAATAGTTTCAGTTTATTTTCAGCGCTGCGACAAAGCGCTGTCCGTATTTGTAAAGCGCTTTTGTCCGACAGAACGACAGTCTTATTTTATAGAATAATTCTTTAAATAACGAATTGTTTGGACTGTAGCTCCCGGTTTTTTTTACAGAATGAAAGAAAAGGATTATTTAAATTAAAAGAGTCGTAGATTTAATTTTAACCAAGAATTTGTCTCAAAGATAACTGAATAACAGGCTTTGAAGATAATTCCACACTGCTTTCGTTTCTTGAGTTTCGTACTTATTGTATAGGTATACTTTTGGAATATACCTTCGGGAATATATAGACTAGAGGTTATAAAGCTTCATGTAGAATGAAAATACCGTACACTATCACAAAGATCAATAAAAGTTATTTAAAATAACCCTAAACGATTCTATTTTTTTTTAAGAATTTCTCCTGTATCATGTATGCGTTTATAAACATTCAAAGTTACACAGGGTGTAAACAGACTCATCATGAAGCCGTCAACCAAGCATTCTGAACATCAAACTATTAGTAACTTTACGCAAAAAATTGCTGGAAAACGACTTTTTTTTTTGGGATGAAAAATCATGTTTTGTGGTAGAACTCAATGTAACGAACTTACAATGTGTATTTATTATGATTGTGATTAAATAGTGCGGAAAACATCTTACAATTAAAACTTGTCACTTTGACCCCCAATATACAACATTATTTTTTGTTTATACTAAACCCGATAAGGGGTCATTGTACTCATCATTTTGAACAACTTTTTCTATGGGACGAACCTTGAAATCGCGAAAAAAAAAACAGCTGTTCCCTACATTTTGACGAGTTATGCGAACATAAAATGTAGGGAACAGCTGATTTTTTTTTCGCGATTTCACGGTTCGTCCCATAGAAAAAGTTGTTCAAAATGATGAGTACAATGACCCCTTTTCGGGTTTAGTGTAAACAAAAAATAACCCTGTATATGTCACTAGGTATGGTGAAGAACCAAAAAATAGCGACACACAGCGCAGTAGGAAATCGCTCAGCCACTGCGCCAACCGCGACGTCAAATCCAATATATGACCACAACGGATAACTATCACAGCCACGCAGTGAAATCTAATAAACAAACTCACAGCATATTCAATAGAATCATACTTCAATATTGGATATCTGTTAATTCTTGTAATAGTCATTAATTAATGGTGAAACGGAAAGGTTTCCTACCATTTATGAGATATCAGATAGGCGTAGTTTTCCGTGGTGACGGCTATATCCGGATATTTTATGGGCTTAGGATATTACGTAGGTTGTTGTGTATATACTAGCCTGTTGGCTAGGAAAGACGGCAGTGGGCGTAGTGGCTTAAGGCGATACTTATGTGTTTAGCGCTGGTGCATGCAAAAAAGCTAACCAATTCAATAAGTATTTTTTTTAATATTTATCATTTGACCATTTGTTCGAGGACTATTTCCACTTTATATGTGTGTACAAAAATGTAATAAAGAACAATGCATTTGTTAAAAAAAATAATTTAAAAAAATTGTAGTCATTTTTTTTTTTTAATTTTTGTAAGTTAATACGTCAGTTATACGTCACATTTTTACATAGATGAATCAGGATTATTCAATTGTTTTATCATAACGAAGCAAATAAGAAAAACCGACGAAAATCTGTTAAAAAAATATTTTCTTGAGTTTATAGCACTAGCACTGTTAGCAGTAGTAGAGTTGCATTGAGACGCCTCCATAAGTATTACTTTTCAACTATTGATTTATTTCTAAAGTGTATGTTTACGGAGCTCTTCCATTTCCCCGTGCAGATTCATCCGGTACACTGATTGTAGACATTTCAGACGCAAAGCGTTTCCAATCTTTCTGTAACGCCTTAATGAAATACCAGAATACACCATCGAATTGCCTTGTTGGATTTTCATCCCTCGGCTCAACGTCGAAAGTTGAAATTTCTTAGAGTAATAATATCTAGGCACTCTTTAAGATGTCATCTAGATCAAGCATTACTAACAAGATTAAGTGTTTCTTCGCACATGAAAATGTAAACTAAAAACAAAAGATGGGGAAAAACAAAGGCGTCACGAAATCGTAAATTATTGCAATTCACATTTTCGTGTCACCATGTTGCTGTTAAAGTTTTATACTCGTCGTCTTGAATCTGAATGTATTTTATGTAACGTACATATATTTTACTAGTTATGATAATATAGGGTGTAAAACACCTCTTCACGAATCCGAAAGGCACTTGTTTTCCCCATCATTGCGATCATTTTTTTGTTCTACACCATACCTGGGAACCTTCTAGTTACGGAGATATGGGGGGTCAAAGTTATAACTTTTTGACAAGTTTTTTTTTAAATACAAGTTTTTTTGTAGGGTTTTGACTTTTAACACCTGTATGACCCCCGTTCTATCCAATCCATCCATCAGCACAATGTGTTTAGTGCGTAACATTGAGTTCTACCACAAAACATGATTTATAACCTCAAAAAAAAAAGTGGTTTCCCAGCAATATTTTTTGCGTAAAGTTACTTAGTTTGATGTACAGAATGCTTGGTTAACGGCTTTGTGATGAGGTGGTTTACACCCTGTATAGTGTTTTATAGTACTGATTACCAGTCTTACCAAGTGGTATCGTACTATCCAGTATTAACTGGGTTGTGGAGGTCAGATAAGCAGTCGCTCCATGTAAAATACTGGTATTTAGCTGCATCCAGTTAGACTGGAAACCGACCCCAACATGGTTGGGAAAAGACTAAGCAAATGATGATGACATATATTTTACTCGTTTTGTAGTTTAGTACTGCGTGGAAAACTTAAATGGAAGTTAACAAAGTAGTGAGATATTGCTATTGAATGTAAGCCAAAATACTATTCCTATTCTCAAAAAAATTCAAGCACTAAAGTCGAAATCAAAACAGTTCATTTCAAAGGCCTTCTACGGCCAATAGAAAACGTCGAAAAGAGTGCACGGTTCGGGCTGGTCGATTCTTGTAGACTAGAACCGACAAAAAATATTATAGTGATAGGAGAAATGTGATACCTTCGTTTTAGTTAATACTAGCCCGCTTAGCATGACCACCGGAGAAACGAGACAGACTCGACAAATATTTTGTTCATCTGTCATTGATCCACAAAATGACAGATGAACAAAAGATTTGTCGAGTCTCTGTCGTGTCTACGGTGGTCATGCTACGCGGGCTGGACGTTGTTTTTGGACGTATAAAGTTATTTTACCTAGATTAGACAGATTTTTTTTTTTAAATCGGGTACTTACATTCTCAATCACCAAGACATTTAAAAATGTCAACTATTCAATAACTTCATTCCATTACTTTCAAGCAGAGATTTCATTCCCTTTACAATTTAAGTATTTCTTTATTTTTGTGTGTTTTGCCCTGTCAGGCTAATAAATGCAATTTCTATCTTTCTTTAAAAACATTTATAAATTCCACCTTCGTCCAAATAGAAACTGATATAAGTAAGAATATTACCAGCTTATCATTCAACCAATTTACAACAGTTATCTAGGGTTAAAAAAAGCTTTTCCTTACTGCGAATAAATTGCAGGAGATGGGTTACCAACCTGTTCTTTATTTCTAGGTGTAAAACTTTATATGAGTTTAAAAGTGTTTTAACAACGTTTAAATTAAAAACAAAAGACTTAGTAACAATCTTTACACTTCCTAGACGGTCGATCACTTTTACTCTTATAACCTGAGTTATAAGGTTCACGTTCAGTGAGCGCGGTAGTACCGTCACGAGCGCATTAGGTTACCCCCATACTGTGATATATTTGATTTCGATTTTAAACTTAATTTTCAACTAAGTATGGTTTAAAATCATTTGGAGAAATTTGTCAGTTTGTGGTAACTGTACATCACTGTAGAATCTTTAGATACATTAAATGATAGAGGCCAATTAATTCGTGTTCACTTAATTGAACCATAGGATAATACTTAAATAAATAAACAAAAAAAATACGTCAAAATGGCAAGAAGGAGGAAAGTGACTTATTAATACGTGAGATAATTCCGTCCAAAATTGATTTATTTTACGACCATAACACACTTTCTATCATTCTCGTAAACAACTAGTAGGTAGGTAATGTTTTTTTTTGTAAACAACTGGGAATGTGGTTTTATCATTTTGTAGATGGTAGAAGTTGAGCAAAGTTATCACTTTAATTTCGCTTTTGCATAACCTATAATAATTGTCCCTATTTAAATACAGTAGATTTGCATCAACTTTAGATTATTAATCTACTAATTGTTTGAATAAAGAACATAAGAATATGGCTACATAAGCGGTTTACACAATGATAAAATCGTAGAAAAACAAAAGAATTAAGCTAAACAATAAAAACGACTTCAATTAGACAAAAAAAAAACATTTGTTTGGAATGAAACAAAGGAGGTTTATAAAAGGTTATTAGCGACTAATCTAGAATCTACACAATATAACGTAAAGCTAGGGACACCGAAAGATTTACTTCATTTAAGCTTACCTGAATTTACTGTACTTATTTTAATTTCATAGCATAGAAGGAAGTTTGAATTTATTCTTCCCTACTTTTTTTAAAGAAAAAATTTGAACTGAACATAAAACTCTAATGAGCGTGGTGTCTTTAAACGTTATCAACCAAATTCGTCAATCATCCCTGCCTAACCTTTTTCCTACGTTGGGTCCAGTCAAACCAGATGCAGCGAGATACCAGTATTTTGATATCAATTCATAACGATTGTCCTACTGTTTATATACTTTCCTTTTTATATTTTATTGTATTACTTATCAATTTTTTTTTGTTTTTTATTAATTAAGTAAACCTAAATTAACTGTCAGCACTTTTTGTGTGGAACATCTTTCCATTATAATCTGGAGGAGGGCGTTGGTGGCTTCGCTACAGTTTATACTTTTGCAGCTTCCATCGTTTTACCTGTTAACCTTGTGTCGTGTTATTGTTTCGAAATAAACTTTTATTTTTTTATTTCCACAACCCAGTCAGTAATACGGTACCCCAATTGGTGTACGACTGGCTGTCAGACTTTTGGGCCACTGACTACCTGTGACGACTGTCAACGATCTGCAAATGACACGAGGGCTTAACGTGAAATTGAAATTTTCAAGTTGAAGAAGAATAATAAGTAGGTACCTTCATAGTAACAGAGTGCAGCCAAGCTAAGCAATATTTCTCTGCATTTCTCCTGACTCGTTCGCTATAATGGTCTTACACTTGACCCTTGTGGCTTAACCCTAGGCTACCCGACAACCAGTGAAATTATCTTTTAATACAGCTGTTGTTAGTGGAGTCTCCTATGGAGAGATAACTACACAAAATTACGGACAAAATCTTATGAATAACTTCGCTTTTGATCTTTTTTTCCTTTTTTTTTCATTCTAGAAAAAGAAACCTCAAAGTTTTCGAAAATGATGAGAATATTTGTTAATTTTTTATTTTATTTATTTAAACTTCATGCACATTATGTACAAAGGCGGACTTTTAGGATATGGTACCTATTTAATAATAATTATCTAAATATATTCAAAATCTTCTAGAAATAAAACTTAAGCCATGAGTTGAATGTTTCAAATCCTTGAACGTAGTTCTAGTAGCTGTGAAAGCAGGTTATTACGGAAATTTTACACAGCTATTGTGGAACACACGAGTATTTCCAGCATCACTATAAGCTATACTATATTTTGTAACCTAACTACCGGTAACCGATACCGCGCGATCCTTCAAAGGACCGTAACAAATGCCCATTGCATCCACATCATCATTAAACTATACTCATTTCCCAATCGGCCATTAACTATGACATATAGCGATGGCCCAACATGAGCCAGCATAATTTACTTCTTCTCATTCGCAACACGTGTGATACGGAGAGTGCAGAGTTGTGTCTGTGGATCTGATCTGTCATAGAAGCCGGATAAAGATCTCGCAGACGAGGGACAGACAGTATGCAGCGTTTTTGTCTCCCTCAAAATTGATAGAACACTTGTTTATTTGTTGCCAGTTAAGATGACAATAGCGGTCATGGACCCCACCTACATTTATTAAAGTTCTTAACTGTGAAAACCGAAAATTAGCCTGTTCAAGTTCTGAATCGTCATCTACCGTGATCTTTAACATTTTTTTTCTAATGAAAAACGATACCCGGTCATTTGTTTTGGTTCATTCGAAGTGGTATTAGGGAAAGGTTAATGACCGCTTTTGTCATCATATACAAACATTGCAAAACGCACACACACGGATTAAAAGTACTGTGTAGGTACTCGTGTGATTGCTGATTTAGTTCTAAGTGATCTATTTTTAGGGACAAAATTTCGCTAAGGACTGTTCCTCGTCTGCGCAGGTCTTTAAGGGAGTTTGACAATTTTAATGCTGGAAGTGGGGTTGAATAGAATATTCAACACGGTAGAAGAATACAGTGGCCAAATGTGTTTGAATGTTTTGATTTAAAAATATTATTACTGGTTGGGAGGTTTTATCGTATGCCACTGATGGCTTTTTATAGAAGGTTTTAAGTTCTTTTAATGAAAACTTAAAAACCCTTTTTTTGCGTTTAATAAGAGTTGATAAAACAGGCGTTTCCTCTCAAAATACTGAGCTAAATCTTAAAAAATCTTTTAAAAATACAGTGATTTTGAAGCACTTATTAGTTTGAACTAAATAAATTCACATTGTTAACAAAAAAAAAACCTACGTCCTAAGCTACATTGATCACTTTAGTCAAACTTTTTGTTTGATCTAATTCAATCAATCACTAACCACAATACCTATTAACAAAAGCATTATGTAATTCATAACATATTGCTTCTATTGTATTATCTGGTGACCACTTTTCAACCTTATCACTAAGGGCTTATGGGTGAAAATTGACAGACCAATGAACTCGTTAGTAGGTACCAACATGCAAAAACGGTTATAGATTTTCAGATAATAACTAATTCCTTACAAAGTGGCACGAAGGACAGCATGAGAACTGTTTCCAGATCGATATCAAGTAATTGTTATATTAACGGTTCAAGTTGTTCCCACAGACCATAGACAGCTAACGGAAACAGCGCAATACTTGAACCTTCGCATTATCTTGAGACTTTGATTAGATCTTTGCTAAAATCACACCTTTAATTACCTAGTAGGTTTAATTACACATCTTGATTAAACTGAGGATTAAAAGTAAAACTGAACTTAGCACCTTAACGCAAAAGTATTGAGTGCAGTTTCTCTTGACACCAAGTAAACTGCTGGATTCTCAAAAATAATTCTTGGAATCCATTGATATGGACAGAAAAGAGACTAAACGGAACTCTGTTGTACCTAAATGTGCATTTATCTATACTAAGATTATAAAGATATAAGGAAAGATTTGTGTGTTTGTGTTTTTGAATGTCACTTCACTACATCCAAACTAATATTATAAATGCGAAAGTAACTCTGTCTGTCTGTCTTTCTGTCTGTCTGTCTGTCTGTCTTTGCTTCACGCCTAAACTACTGAACCGATTTGTGTGAAATTTGGTACAGACATAGTTTGGAACTTGAGAAAGGACATAGGATAGTTTTTATTACAAAAAATAAAATCAAATATAAAATGTATTCCGGACATACAGCGCCATCTATTGGTCAAGAGTCGGCATCAATTCAGTACTGAAAATTCATCGGAAAAATGTAAATAAATAGTAAAAAGAGAATCCCGCGAGATCGGGAACTATGTGGGTAAAACCAAAAATCTGCCGGAAGTCACTATTCCACGCGAACGAAGTCGCGGGCAAAAGCTAGTTTATTATAAAACAAAGTCTCCCACCGCGTCTGTCTGTCCCTATGTATGCTTAGATCTTTAAAACTACGCAACGGATTTTGATGCGAGTTTTTTTAATAGATAGATTGATTCAAGAAAAAGGTTTTAGCATATAAGTTTACGCAGGCTAATGCCTCAGCTAGTAACGAATAAACTTTAAAATTACTGTAGCGATTTGAAAAATTCTAACAGCAAATGGATAGCTACTTTATCAGCGAGCAACATAGGCAATATGTTATATCCTTACTCTTACGGGAATGGGAACTACCCGGATGAAACCGCGTGTCGTCCGATAGTTAATAATGTAATCAGAGACTGCCTCCTTGATCGAGTGGTCGCAAGCGCGATTCCCAGTTTGGGCATAGTATTTTTGGTTTTTCCGTCAGGAATTTTTTAGTTAGCCGTCACGGAGTCAGGATTTGTCCCCGGTTGATGGCAATAGGCTCGCCCTCTGTTACAAGCCACAAAAACAAAACTGGCAAAATGTGGGTGTACTTTTAGGTACAGTAAAACGGGGCTATTTGAGTTTTTGGGGGATGTTTGGTACCACAGAAATCAAAACATTATTGGTTTTTTTTTTCACCAGGAATGTCTCAATAGCAGCCAATCAAAGTGTTGCTAGAGTTTGTAAAAAACTTCTACCATACACCGGGCGACAATTATCGATATTTTTGGTCGATTTCTGGGCCTTCCCAAATAGCCCCGGTTTACGGTACCCTTTAGGGAATTCAGACGTGAAATTATGTTATGTTACTACAATATAAACGTCTAATTCTTCCTCAATCTATGTAAATATAAACGATGAACAGTCAATACAAGGATGAAGCAAGAATCATATTTCACAAGAAAAATTTTGTATTTATTTGTTTTCCTCGCCTCGTTCGAAGGAAGCTGGAACTTTTAAATGAATGCTCCGTCTCAAATGGCAGCTGAACTCGGGAAATGGATCCGTTTTAAAGAAGCCCATTTATTTCCCGTTTGTTTCAGTAATGGACGGAATATGATGTGGATTTTTCATCCTCTTTGTGATTTGTAGGAAAGCATACTTAAATGTGATTTTTAAAGTACTTTTCAGTTATGGTTTTCATCGTGATTAAAACAAGGGGTATGGATTAAACTTACAAAATGTTACTTCCCTATTGGAATAGGGTTTTGTTTCATTTTCGTAGGTTTATTTTTTTGGCATCATCTACCAGTAAAAGCCCCGTCGGATATTAGCTGGAATAAACTGACAGACAGACAGACAAAAATTAAAAATGTTTTTTTTTTTATGGGTTATTACCGTATAATTATACTTTCATGTACGCATTCAATACAAAGATGTTATTGTGAAATTAGAAATAGGTCCACTTAGATGTTTATAACAAGTGTTGAAATGTCTGATAGATACGGTTCAGTTTATTTACCTATTCTAAACCATAGAACATTTTACATAAGTAAGTACTAGGATAATGGATTTCAGACGTGTTCTTCAGACGAAGTATTTAATTTTGTGATAGTTTTCAATAGGTAGCTCTCAAATCATTTACAAAGAGACAAAATATTGTTAGTTTCACGAAGTATTTATAATATCTGCGGTTACACTAAGTACAGTCACAGCACAGGGAATTCCCAGAAGCTGTCACATAATTATCTCCAAATTATTTGAACTTTAAAATGTTGATGGTTAAGTTCAAAATCGAATGATAATGACAAATTGACAAATTTTTGACAGTTAGTGGTCTGAATGTACATACTTAAATTTCTAAACTCAGTGAAAATAAAAGTAATGACAAATATAAAACGAAAGTCGGACTACGACCTAACGAGGTAATGTCGTAATTCCCCATATTAAGCGCTATTACTTACAATAACACTACCTTATTAAGGGTAATCGCCATATATGAAGTGTCAAACAATAATATAAAATTATTACTACGAGTGTAATGACGGTAAAATAATGTCATTATTGTCAACAGCATTGGTACAGTCCTGTCGCAAATTATTTTGACTCTGACAGCTGCAAGTCAACTGCAACCTTATCATAACATATGTAAAGACCACAAACATATTGACAGACCTGACATGATCAGTAACGACATTATACACATTTTTCTCTGCTCTTTCTGACACACTTAGTTTACATTTCTTTGCCGTTACTCCTTTCGTCGGTCTGCTGATAGAAATTTCTTAATAAATACGCAGTATCCAAAAATACTGCAATATCAATATCAGCTATATTACAATATTTGAGTACAAATACTCAAATACTGTAACTTTATAAAACATATCAATACGGGTATTTATCGCGGATTTACCTTTTTTCTTTTTTAACTGTAACTTTTCCAATGTTCCTGTGTATGTACATAAATAAGATGTCAAATGTCTGAACAAAAAACTCAAAATAAATACAGTCGAATCGAGAACTTCCTCTTTTTGTTTTTGGAAGGCGGTTGAAAATAAATAAACATCACATTGACAGTGAAGACAACTAATGACAAGTTAGGTTTTAAATCTGCGAACGGACTGTACATTAGAAAATTCGCGCGGGAAAAGAAAAACAGCGGCCATTGCCTACAGCTAGAAAAACTCAGCGAGGCCTACGTACGTTGCATTGTTCAGCCTATTCTAAGAAATTCTAACAATGTAAGTAGGAATAGGTTTTGTTAGGATAGCGAGATCTGGCGATGTTTAAGTGTAGGTTTTAAGTCGGTGAAGGTAGGTTTTTTAAATAAGTATATACTCATACTTAATTGGCACCTGCGAAACAGCTGTTTGTATACACTGGTGTCGATTCTGTTGTGCACAAACTAAACTTAATTTAGGCTATTTCTATCTTTTTCTGTCTAATAGAACGAGAAAGAGACGGGCGTAATTTAGAGCTGTCAAATTTAATTCGAACTAATATTTCCATACAAATGAAGGGTGCACGTAAAAACATGTCGACTAAAAACACGGTGAAGCGCGAAGCTTAAACTAGTTTGACATCTCCAACTTAGTTGATAGCTATTGCCGTCCTTTTCTCGCACTGCCTTTTAGTAAAAGATAGCAATAGCCTAAATTAAGTTAAGTTTGTGCACAACAGAATCGACACCATTATCTACTAAAATAGTGACTTTTATTAAACTCCAAAAAGACCCCTGAATTTAGTAATACGAATAAAAGCTTTCACCTGCCTTTTGGCCTTCAATATTTCATAACAAATTAAAGAGTCTCCTAAAATTAAATGTCTGTGAGAACACAAAGGCAGTTATTTGATCCTCATTCTTAACCTACTATATTTAATTTATACCTTGACAAATAGTCATTGACCTCTTAAACCATAAACTAAAATTGTCTTTTTCATTGTTGCCATTCTAGAAAAATATTTATTTTAAAAATATTATCCGCGTTTATGGTCTGTTTCCCACGTTATTAATTGTTTTACACTTGGTTTATAATTTGTGATAATTGGAGCAACTCTTACTAAAGTCGTCGATCTGGCAACATCATCTGAATAGCCTTTTTCCAACTATGTTGGAGTCGGCTTCCAGTCTAACCCGATGCAGCTGATTACCAGTAATATAAACTGGTCGCGCCATGCCTACTTGACCTCCACAACCCAGTAACTAAGTCATAAAGATACTCTTTATTTATAATAATAATTGGAGCAAGTCTTGCTGAAGATGTGTATCGCGATCTAGCAATTATTGCATAGCAACAAACCTGTTCAATTATTATTGCATTCTGGGACGGTTACAATGAAATGCAGTCACGAAATACAATCTATGAATGTTTACTTGGGAAACTAAGGTATTTAAGTTTAAATGATGTTAATTTGAAATGAGGATTTTGATGAAGAGGATGGAGGAAAATATCATGAGGAAAGTTTTGAGTATGAATGTGGATGGGTGTACGCGTAGAGGAAGATAAAAGCAACGATGAGTGGACTGTGTTAAGGATGATAATTAAGGCAAGAAAGGAGGTGATTGCTCAGGTTAAAAGTAATAGAGAAATCTGGAATGGACATGCTGCACAAGCGCCAAATCCATTTTTATTTATTTATTTATTTTAACAACACATACAACTATTATTACAGGTTTAGGTACCTAATACAATAGAGCAGTTATATTTAAAGTTAAATTATTTATGTTTTGAATAAATTAATTAATTTGACATTTGATTGGGATAAGGGCATTATGATGATAGTGACTGTTAATTTTAAAGTTGAATACCCTGAAGACTACAATCATTTTGTTCTCGATATTAGGGTATTATTAAATAGAGTTATTAATTTTGGCGACAATAATATTCAATGGGGAAATATCAAAAAGAAATGTGGTGTGTATGGTTTATGGATAAAAGGCGACTAGTTTACTTTTTGGAGTGTACTTATGTCACTATAGCACGCCTCATTATTATTAACGTACATAATAATGTAAATAAGTTAAGCAAAAGTAATAGGCTAGTGCTAGGACGTATTAGGCTAAAACGTTCTAGCACTTAAACCTAATGTCAAAAGTCAAATTATTTATTTATTTATGTACACACAAAATACTTCATAGGACATTACATTAACGATAGAAGAGCACAAAGGTACTGCTTATTTCATAATAAATCTCTTCCAGCAGACCTGCGAGAGGAAAGTTGGATAAGAAATGTAGACACAGTGTGTAGAAAAGGCAAAACATAAAAAATTGAATTTAAATTATTAATTTATTATTAATTATTTTTTATTTATATTATTTTTAATTATGTCAGAATGATATCCTAATGTAATCCTAACAATAGTAAGATAAAGACGCAACTGAAAATCAATACCGACAACTGACCCGTATTACAGTTCATTATATCGACATTACAATAACCACAGCACAAGACAAACAGTAATACAATAGCACGATGCACTGTGGAAACTGTTTCACAATACCAAATTACTGATCCCATCTCGACGGATAATTTCTACTTATTGCGAAGTTTTAATTGCAGAAATAATGAGCATGTTGCTAATGTGTAAAACAGTTTCAATTTCGTTTTATGTGTTTATTTTTTTTCGGTTTTTAACTTTTACTCTGTATTGTTGAGTTTGAAATTTTTATTTCAATTTTGAAACTCACACGCACTAGTATTGATGATTATCGATAATTTCATACGACCCGATTGGCGAAGTGGTAGTGACGCTGCCTTACGTTCTTAGGGTCCTGGGTTCAAGTCCTGGTAGGAGCAAATGTTTGTGTGATGAGCACGGAAATTTGTTTCCGAGTCATGGATGTTTATATGTATAATAAGTATGTATTTACAAAAAAAAAGTATATACGTAGTATATCAACTATCTAGTGTCCCCGACACTAGCTTTGCTTAGTGTGGCACTAGGTGGCGCTGTGTGTTAATGTCCAGCGATATTTATTTATTATTTATTTAATACCCTAAGATCACTTTTTTATCAAATCAACGAGACTGTCAGTAATTTCCTAATACAGTGTGAGATTTTAGTCTGACACCACTTAACTGGATTGTGGAGGTCAGATAGGCAGTCGCTCCATGTAAAATACTGGTATTCAGCTGCATCCGGTTAGACTGGAAGCCGACCCCAACATAGTTGGGAAAAGGCTAAACAGATTATGAGAGTGAGATTTTTGCGAGCAGCCACGAACCTTATTTTTTTTTTTTACCAAGATCCTAGATATGTAATTTGCATTAAAATGCGTCAAGTTAATTTGTAAATCCGAGTGTCGAAGGACAATGGTTAGTTTATACTTTAAATTTTTTGTTTTCATTATCTGCCTAGCCTTTTCCTATGTTTTTGTAAGTAAAATGTAAATTTCTTAATGAGAAATAAACGTCTTTAACCAGAATGCTTAGGAAAAGAAACAGTACAATAAAAACATATGTCTCTACAGTAATGATATTCATGACTATGAAAAAAGTAGGCATAATTACATAAAGTAATTAAATCAAATCTTAATATACACAGCGAATCATTCTTAGTGTAATTTTCATATATGTTACATGTACCAACGGCTTAACACCTCTTTTAAGAACGGAAGCGTAACGATATTATGTAAAAAAATAATAAAATTACATGAAATAATGGCAGATGACTAGCTCATTATTTATCTGTGGATTTGACGCTCTAATTAACTTTACATGAATTTTACTACACTAGTGACTTTTGTGAAGTACCGAAATATTTGCAGAGGTAACCATAACATTTTTTGCATTAAAAATCTTCTTGAGGCGCGTTGTGCACATTTTAGGTGAACAAAAATCATGGAACTCGCATCATCGTCACCGAACGCTTTCATAGAACGGTTAGTAAACATCAACCTTCAACATCAAACGGCAATCCCCAAAGACGCATGTATTTTTTTTGATGTTTTTTTTTTTAAGAGAAAACCAAAATAATTTAAGTTACTGAATAAACCACATCTATTTTTGGACTGAGACTCCTTCCTGCATCCCCAAGCAAATCAACTCTTCTAATATCATGATTTCCTGTCAAAATATCAACTTCTTCTAAAGCACATACTCCATACACAACGTAAGGCTTTACATAAAGTAGTATCCTACGAAAATTACGAAACGCACTGTTTACTAAACTTTAGCGTTTTCAATAAATTCGAAATCGTTTGAAAATTAAGGGTTGATTTTCCGGATCCGGAGTTCCGGATATTAATAATTAGGATAAACAGTCGCATTAGCCTATCCTTCCAATTCGTTTCCTAACTTTTTTTCAAGTATTTAACTTAGTCAATTTGTCATCATACATTTACAACACACGACCTAGTTTACAAAATTCTCTACAAAAAAAACACAAATCATTTATAACACACACGCAAACACTCGCATGCTGGCTCGCGTTCCATCAATATACTATTAAGCTGTTTTTTCACTATCAAAGAAATCATAATTACATTGTCGTTTATTCTAGGCATGCGTGTTTTAATCCGCCAATCACCTTCACATTTCCCTAAGAAAACAATTGAATCTATTGTCCAATCGTCATTTCGCCACAAGGGTGGAAAAGAACAATGACTCCGTACCGCAAATTTTCTCCAAACTTCATGATTTGCGGTGTTAAGTACAAAGGTACAATTTCAATTTCACTTGTGAATTTGTCGATATACCACATTATTACAAAGTTTTGCGGTAACGTTTATACCGCAAAGAATACGCGTCGGTAACAAATTGGCGGTAAATTGTCGTGCGTACTTTTTTCGTTCCGCGCCGGCTAATAACCATCAAGAATTTTCATGCTTTGTTTAATGTGTAAATCAGGAAGATATTGGCACTTGCGTGTTATCATTTTCCTTTTCAAATAGACGATCTCAAATATTAGAAAAACCACCATACGATTTACAACAAAAAAAAATATTAAAAACTTACCAAGAAATACGTAAACCTTCATTGTTCAGTTAAAACAGCTTGCAACACTGACACAAGTTTAAAAGTAACAGACTAAGTTCGAAGTTCGAATATATTTGAACAGCGGCGTTCGACGTGGTCCGTCGCCGAGCCGCGTGTGTTGGATGCGCAAGCGCAGCGGCTGTCGACTGTAGCGCCTTCACTTTCTACGTGGTGGGGTGGGGCTCAGGAGCACCGGGAAACCAAGGGTTTGTTGACATTACTGCATACAGCATACGCACGAACGCGTAATCGGACGAATTCATTAGTGATCGATGTTACACAAGGTCCGAAATATTATTCTACTTACATTTTATTTTAGATGTCGGCTCTTGGCCTTCATTTTTGGTAATAGTTTGTGTCTGTAACGAGACTAGTCGCTCGGCATATACGAGTAGATTGCAGGAGAGGCACTTATTACTATGCACAATGTTCTGAAAACATTTGGTCAGCGTTCTACTGAAGTCCCAAAAACAATGAAATGTGATTGAAACTTGAAACCAAGTGACCTCTAGATGACACCAAATAAAGCTAAGATATATACGGAACAAGTAGTAACCGATTCATTGGTCAACAGCAGTCTGTTGTATTTTTCTGATAGTGGATTCTTCTTAAAGACAACGCATGATAGGAATGGGATCAAACTGTATTACATAGGACGGGAACGGGACTCAACTATAAATGTTGATATTTGGGTGTAATATTTATATATTTAATGAATACAGCACAAATCATTAACAAAAAATTAAGTTAATATTTTCTTTCTCTCCACTCAAAGAACAACAAACATTCTAAAATTATTTAATTTATTAGATAACATTTTGGTTGCTACAAGGCCGGGGTTGCGGGCCTGTTCGAAAGAGATACCGCGGCCCCGGAACATAAAGGGCTAGGAAGGAACATGGATGGGTTTTAGTCAGTAAGAGTCTGACACTCTCTCCCGCTCCGCACAGGGTGGGAGGGAAAAAAAAAGAAAAAAGGGTTGCTACAAGTATTATCTGCTAGTTTGCTAAACTCTTCGAGCTTTACAGGTGTGTTGATATGCTGTGTTAACTTGCTGCTCAAAAAGGCCACTCGCAGTTCAACTCGATAAGGTTGCAATACTTGCTATAAATCCAAGATCATAATACTTGAAGTGTTTAACTTGGTGAATTCTCGGTCTATGTGTAGTCAGATAGGCTCATCATAGATGTCTCGTCAGATATAACCCCAGACATGCTGCGTAGCCGCGATCCATTAATTTCACTTGTTTTCTCGAAAACTGGTAACTTTGTGTTTACTTTCTGCAAAGATAAGGTGTTTTGCTGTGTCATCATGATTTTTCACTTTTGAAGATCATTTTGGTAAAAGGCTTAATTTGTTCTAGGGTCCATTTTGGGACAGATTATAAAAGAGATGTCTTGGGTTCCATTTTCAAAGCTGGGAAAGCGTTCTTTCTGGAATTTGTCAGCAGCGGTTACTGGCAAAAGGCTTGCCCATTTTTTTTTTTTTTTTAGAAATGACCACTCGTAGTTGCAACTCTATAAGGTTGCTTAACTACTTAACCGAACTATCCTGTGGGTGGCCAAAAATTACTTTAAAGCCCCCAGCCAGGGCTTACAAACTAAAAATATTTACATTTAAATGACGATCACTAAGGGCACCCCCTGTGGGGTTCGGGCCTCGACTTAGTGCGTCATTATCGGGAGGGCAGCAAGGGACAGGCTGGGTCGGAATATTATTTGGGGAGTTTATCATCGCTACATGCTCAGCGTCGCGGGCTGGCTCGTCGAGCAAGGGTCGGGGAGTAATGATATTACTGGGAGGTCGCGGCGTGCCTCGGCGGCGAGACCGGATTCGCGGTTTGTATGTCTGTCGTCTTGTGTGCTTCCTAAGAGTGCTGGTTTCCCTACGACTTTCCTGCAAGAGGGTGATGAGGTCATCGGGCTGGAAACGTAACAAACAAACTTACATTCACATTTATATAATAGTAGGGATAAGGATATTCTCGATAGCCCCCCCCCCCCCACTCTTGACCTCAATCTTGTTCTGAGGACAGAGATGAGGTCGAAGTTGGAACGAGCTAACCAAAAAGAAGCCAATTGGGGTCATATGAACTTGGGAACACCAACGTAGGCATGGCTCACTCCTTGGCTATGCGCATAGTAAAAGATGTAGCAAAATGCTTGAGAGAGACTACTTGGAGATAACCTGCAGTACTTTTGGACCACAAGGGACTTACAAATTTCCGGAAAAATATAGGTATAATACCTGTTACCACTTCCTTTGGTAAACCAGGCCTAATCCATGTTTAGGTGAAGTGTTTATAAAATTTTTGACACACTATATTCTTAAGCCCGTTTTCAATAACGTACCGACAGGTCTCGGTCGGTTGCTGTCGCAGATAAAGGGGCTACGGAGCGTTACCTGTTACTGCTGTTTCTATAACATTATTTTCAAACGTCAATTAGACAGAATCGGTAGATAGCACCTCTAACCGCTGGTAAGCGCAATCCTCCGAAGCGTTTCGTTTTTGTGTTCGGTTGTAATAACTTTTATTAGTAGTATCATTTTAAATATTATTAAACGTGCTTTTTATAAGTTCCAGTACCACAATTTACGTAATCTCTATATTTTTATGCACAATTGTTACAAAAATTGAGAATTAGAGGCATATTGCGAAATTTTAGTATTAAATCTGTTACAGAAATGAAACGTAGTTTTGACAGTGACATGATGGTAATGTAAAATATTTTATTTAAATAATAACGGAAAGCATCGTATCTTCTGTGTATTTGTATTAATCGTTTGGTTTCGTGTGTGATACATAATGGCTCAAAAAAGCTCAACCGTAAGTCTATTGAAGCGTATTTACTGAATTATATTAATTATTATTTTTTCCTAGTCGGTCAAAGCGGCTAATCTTGGCAAAGATTTGCCATTGCGCGAAAGATAATATAGTGCACAAGTGCGAGCGCAGGCAAGACAAGGTGTAGGACCAACCGCTTTCCTAGGCACGGATCCTCCAACTTCCAAACTCCGGGCTACTACTGCGGAATTACTAATGGAAAAACCCAATAGCATTTGGGAAATGAACCCAGGGTCCCACGCTCAGCAGTCGCGCTTGCAAGCGATCGACTGAATAAAATGTATTCAAAAGTTCTTTAGTTTAGCCAGCCACACATTGACACCACAATGATTTCATATTTACAAAAAGCACATTTTCAGATTAAAGCAAAACCCATGGATAAAGATGAGGTCATGCTGCTCCTTAGCTTGGTTGAAAACCATAGCGTGATAAACTCTAAGGCCACGAATGCAACAAACAACAAACTTAAAGAGGAGGCTTGGAAGTCGATAGCCGTTGCATTCAGGGCTCATACTGGAGAACACCGAACCCCAGAGCAGCTACGCCTGAAATGGGATAACCTAAAAAAAGCTGCTAGAAAACGTTCTGCGAACATACGTCAAAATAATTTAAAGGTAAAATAATATAGACGTAACTTGGTAACTATTAATGTGCATCAACAATTCGTAATTCTTATCGATTCTAACGCGCCGATATCGCTATCGATACACGCGATGCCGTGGCCGACTTTAAACAGACTTCGAACCCAAGTCGGCTGGAGTAATGAGATCAATGAAAGACTATCGTGACACTATTGCAATAAGAGAATCGGGGCCCTGCGCACCTGATGACGTACTAACTGCATCAGTGATCGAGGTTGGCGTAGCTGAGTTTTGTGCGAAACGAACTAAGTTTTTACCATAGATACGCTAAAGAAGAAGAATATCGCGCGAGATTACCTAGAAGTACCGTCACCAATAATTATGCGATTTGCGCTAAAATCTCTGCGAGTGTAAACCGGTTAAACATTAATAATTAATTGTTTTCCATTATTTATTTTTTAATCATTTTGCAGACTGGGGGAGGGAAATCGTTTATTGGACCCGATGAGGTCCTTGATCACGTAACAACCATGCTAGGTGCAACATGCAATGGGTACACTGTTGAGTTTGGTGGAGACAGTGAACACCCCGGGCCTAACTCAATAGATGAGGCCATGGTTGCACTGCCGGATGAGGTACCAGTTTTAATAATGTCTGATGCCACAGAGTGTGGTGACGTTAATGCTGGTGGATTAGCGATCACCGAGACCTCCTCAACGAAAGACCAGCAAGCAAGTTACACTTCTAAAAATTTTTTATTCAATACACCAAAAAACACAAGTAAGTGAATTTTTTACAATAGGTTTTCCTATTAAGTTTCAAAGTATGGACCGCGCGCGAGCTCCGTGGAATCGGTGGCTTACCTACTCATGATTTCTCGGAGCTCGCGAGCGGATTAGAATTTGTCTGGAACTGTATATCTGCAGGGCGCTTTGTTAAAATTAACAAAACGCATACCTATACAATGGCGTATAATTTTATTTTTGGTTATACAACAAAGATGGTGACGATAGTCTTGTGTTATTGGTGGTAGAGGTGGTGGTGATGGTGGAGGGTAATAATTTTTTTGTTGCAGAAAATAAGCGACGAAAGCTCACTGACTAGCTTCTAAAAGCCCAAATAGAGAAGGAGTTGATGATGGCTGCTTATTTTCGAGCGAAAACAGAAAAAGTTAAACTTGAGAATATAAAGTTAATGAATGAAATTGATAGATCGCAAAACAAAACAGATTGATTTTTTTTTGACTATTTTGCACTTTATTTAATTTTATTTCGTGTTTATCTAGCTTTTACGTACCTACCTTCTGTTTTGTTCAAATAAATACATATTTTTGAGTAATTAAATAAAGCTTTTATTTATTTACAAGTATTTACACAACAATATTATACCTACTTACTTAATTAAACATTAAAAGAAAAGTTATTAATGAGATTTTGCCTCTCTGAATGGCTGTGCAACCCAACACCCTCAGGACTATGTTGTACTTCTTCGGGATTACTGGATTCAGACGGCAGGTCGATTTCTGGATCCACTTCAGTTATTCTGTGCAACATACAGATGTTGTGTAATACCGATGTCGCTATGATGACAGCCTGTGTTGTCTCCAGAGATAAACGAATTTTTAATGAGAGCACAGGGAATCGCCTCTTCCAAACGCCAAAACATCTGAAAAAATTAGAACGGATTCTTTAACTTTTTGACAAAACCTAGTTTCTGCAGCCCACAACTTTCCGCGTTGACTTCAGCATGTTATTATAAAACGCAACATGGTATTGTCTGTTCGTGACTTACGGAAAAACCTTTGTGTGACTGATCCCTACTAATATTATAAATGTGAATGTAAGTTTGTTTGTTACGCTTTCACACGAAAACTACTGAACGGATTTGGATGAAACACAGATAGTTTATAACGTGGATTAAAACATAGGATACTTTTTATCCCGGTAGTAAGATCCCATTAGACAATAATCAAACTTCACGCGGGCGAAGCCGCTGGCAGAAGCTAGTATTTTTATAATTATTAATTACCTTTCTATAGGATTTCTAGTTAGTACATGTGCATCATTATATCGATGCTCATTAGATGATGATGGGCTAAGTACTGGTGTCAGTAAATATGAATTGCACGGATATGCACTATCACCAATGAGCCACCTGTTGCCAAACACCCCATCTTCACATTGTCCTGGAAAAAAAAAACTTTAAATAGTAACACCACACGTTACTGCATGAAACTAAAAAAACTATTATTTAGAACCAAATAGATGAAGACATGAAAATGGAAGTTAACTAAATTTTACATGAAAGCATACCTTTCAGCAATGAGTTGTTGAATATAGTGGCATCATGAGCAGACCCCGGCCAACGAGCTACAACATTCATAAATATCAAATCTGCATTGCACACTCCTTGCACATTGAGAGAAAATATGCCTTTTCTATTTCTGAACTCTTCTCCTATATTGGAATCTGAAAATGATTGTCTACATTATATCACACTGTATAAGTACGTACAGAACTTTTCGGCCCCATCGGCCGTCCATTCTGCGAGCAATGTGCCCTGCCCACTGCCACTCAAGTTTGGCAATTCTTCGGGGTACGTCGGTAACCTTGGTTCTCTTGCGGATGTCTTCATTACTGATTTGATTACACAAAGAAACTCCGAGCATAGCCCTCTCCATTGCCCTTTGGGTGACTTTAAGCCTTCCGATGAGGCCCATTGTAAGCGACCACGTTTCGGTTCCGTATCTAACTAATCACTGTTAGTACATCATCATAATTCATCATTATCAGCCTATAATGTTCCCACTGCTGGGACACGGCCTCCTCTCAATGAAAGGGAAATGGGCTATAATCTACCACGCGGGCCCAGTGCGGATTGGTAGATGTCACATGTCTTCGAATTTTTGGTTTTAGGACATGGCGGTTTCCTCACGATGTTTTCCTTCACCGTTTTGAGAGCAGCGGTGATGAAATAAAACACACTAAGTAATGCGCCTGTCTGGGTTCGAACCCACGACTTACTGTTCGTAAATCGGGGCCGCCACCACTGGGCCACTGCTGCTGTTAGTACATACACAATCACAAAACTGACCCGACTACATTTGATAAGATAAAGTAAGGTAGGTACTGACTTGGTGATTGTATTGAAATATGAGTGCAGTCAATTGCATCTAGCACTCTTGGGAATCCCGCAATTTCATAAAAGCCACTCTGTGTGTTCTCCAGTACTCGCACATACTGCGAATATAATCCAGCTATGGCCCGAGAAACGTCTTTCACAATTCGGCTAGCTGATGATACCGATACTCCGACAAAGTCCGCCACTGACACTAGCATGGTTCCCAGTGCATAAAACCTTAGCGTCAATAGTAATTGATGTAGTGGAGATATACCAAGATTCCTGAAATAATATATAACATTAGACTTTAAATGTTAAAAATCTATATCTATACAAATATTATAAAGTGGAAAGATTGTTTTGTTTGTTTGTGGACCGATTTTATCATTTTTATCACCATTAGAAAACTATATAATCAGGAAGTAACATTACGCGGGTGAATTCGCGGGACGTAGCTATAATCTCGTTAAAACATAGCACTGAATTTCATTGTGCAAAAATAGCATGCAAGAAACAAACTCACCGGGAGGATTTTACCCTTATAGCTGGAGTTATCTCCAACAATAGAGCATTTACAGTTTCCTTATTTAGTCTAAATCTATATACAAATTCTGATTCAGATAGTAGACTGCAATAATTTATCCTAGGGTTAAATCGTCGATTTTCCAGCCTAGATCCAGAAGAATGGGCAGAATCGAAAACCCCGGCTTCATGCATTTTATTATCGCTGTCATCACTGAACAAATCCATGTTTTGATGAGCTCATGACTAAAAGTAGGTCAATCCACTTTCTAGATCGTCTTAATAAGATATACCTACCTACCTACATTTTAAAATGCCATTCTAGACTATACCAGCAAACTAGGCACTAAATTACGCATAATTTGCATCTTATATTGGACAACCTCAAACGTAACATACTCATTATGGATATAATTTCATTGATTCAATAACCAAATAAGCATAAAAAAGTAATTTTTATAATATTAGGTAAGGAAATCCGGTTTTTTAATATTTTAAGCCATCCGATCTGTTTTAAATAGTTATTTATTGTCTACCTCGTTGGTCTGGTGGTCGCAAACGCGACTGCCGAGCGTGAGGTCCTGGGTTCAATTCCCAGGTCACTGTAATCCCATAGGCTTAAGCAGAAGTGTACCACTAGGTACACCTCACCTTTTGTCAGGTAAGTTTTAGTCTAATGTATTAGGGGGTGACCTAATTGCCATCAACTTGGCACACATCTAAACTCTGTGGCTGCTACTGAAAAATCCTGGATGGAAAAACTCAATAACACTTTGCCAGAATCGAACCCGGGACCTGATGCTAAACTGCGAAGAAGCAGTTCAGTGATCGCTGAGCCGTGGTAATATCACCCTAAACGCTGCGGGACTGTTTGAAAGAGATACCGCGGCCCCGGAACGTAAAGGGCGAGGAAGGAACATGGATGGTTTTTAGTCAGTAAAAGTCTGACAATCTCTCCCGCTCCGCGCAGAGTGGGAGGGTAGGTCATTTGATGATTTCCCATAGGAAAAAAAACACAGTCTAACTATGGAATCCTATGCTACGAGTTTGATGATCCAATTGTGATGGTTTCACTCATTAAAAGTACTAGGAACACATGAGATTACGTCGCTGTGTCCGTTGATTTGTAACACTCGATTACATCTCCATTCTTTGATTCAACTTACGTGATGTCACGGAACTTAGAAAGTCTATTATTTTTACTGCAAATAGTGCAGAACGTGTTGTTTCTAGATAATTGAAATGGTTGCAGTTTAGGAAATGATTAAAGTCAGTCTTCTTGTTTATAATGGGTGTAAAAATAACATCTGTACAGGTACAGGCTAAATACATGCGACCAGCAGCCGGCATTTGTATGAAAATCCATATCCTTCGTGTTTAGCGGCCAAATAAATTACGTAGTATTTAAAATTGGAACGATCTTTTAGCCTGAAACATGGCAACCATATCAAAGGTTTTATTTAAATTTCGAATTCGCTTGCCAAAAGAAAACAGTTTATTGAAAAAAAAAAAACAAATGAACTTTTCAATGCGAGCAAAATTATTGTTGTTTGTGTGCATCATTGATTTTGGAAATTATCAGTTTATTTGTATTCATTTTCCTCGTATTATTTGACAAAAGTTCTATACAAGGTTTGGCTTCAACTAGGCATTGATGAACTTACGTTATGTGCCTCGGCTTCGCCTCGGCCCACATTTGATACGTTCGTCCATGAATGCCTCTGTGGCTGGCCGCTGCAGTAATGTACTATACCAAAGCCAATGGGCACTTTCTGAACTAAACCTTCTAGTTACGGAGATTATCATTTGCCCTAGCCTTATCGGGTTGGCTTCCAGTCTAACCGGATGCAGCTCAATTTCCAGTATTTTACGTGGAGCGACTGCCTATCTTACCGCTACAACGCTCTCCACTTTGGTAACACTGGTTGTCAGACTTTGGAGCCACTGATTCTACCTGTAAATACTGTAAAAGATCTTGCAATGACCTTCTGATTATGCTGGAGATATTGAGGGTCAAAGTGGCACATGTTTGCAAGTAAAAAAATACAATTAATTAACTTAATGACTTTACTTAAAGTACCTTCATGATTCCCTACTACTCAATGCTAGATGCATTGAGTAGTAATAATATTAGCAAAAATTACTAGCATTTTTCACCTTAAAAAACGCGTTTCTATCTAATCTGTAGGCTAATTCACGTAACTAAAGACGTGCGGTTGCAGTGCAGCTGCAGTTAAGTTTCGATCAAAACAACGCTTTTCGTATTCTCTACCGCTGTCAGACACGCTCGCGTCAAGTTCGCGTCACGCGAGCGCAATAACGGTATTCTACTGTTGCGCGTCTTTGGTGCGTACTTTGGAACGAAACATGATCGGTATTCTATCTAGGCGCTTGAGACGAAAGGGCGTCAGTGTCACCAAAAGTTTTTGCTTTAAATTTTTGTGTGAGTAAATTGCTCATAGCGCGCCTTCTCACGGGTTAAAGTATAAATCTTTTGAGTTTTCCTGTGATTTACACTGTCTTGTTTTTCAATTTTCTCGTCATTGGCGGGTCTGTTATTTTGACAGGTTTGGTTTCGTCATCATGGGGCAATGACAAAGCATCATTCAGCCTAATTTTAGTAAAATATGAGTTAAATTGTGAATTAAATAATTATAATTTGTCTATATAGTAAGAAAAAGCACTAAAATCGCAACTAGCTTAGGGTATTATTTTAATATTAAAATATCGTAATTTTTATTGAAATGTAATCGATTCTTTATTACTGCAGCTGCACTACAACTACATCGATGTGTCATAAAATTACGTGAATTAGCCTTCTGCCTGAACTCTCATAATAGGAAGTAAGTTGGTGTTGAAAATACTAAAGAAATTATTAACTGTTTCCGTCTATGCAAATACATTACCGATTAAATCTATCAATAGACTCTGACGTCACCACTTGACTCAGACTCAAGTTTTATTTATTATTTTTATATTCAGCAGTTTTAACAGTCGTGTTACCGCATTCAAACAAAGTTGTATTAATGAGTATCTCATAATCTCAATGACACTGTTACGCCAGTACACATTCAACTTTAACGTCGCGTCGTGTCGTTGATGTAAATATAGGTGTTAATGTAAATATGACTGTCTAATAAGACAATTGGCAATTGAATTTCAACAAGACTGACAAAAGAAAATTGTTATAAATGTTTTGAGTTTTCCATCACCGTGAGACTCTAAAGTCTAGTGCCTAGCAAATGGCGAACTGAATAAACGTTCTAGAATTATTGTCGCATCTTGACGCTTTGCGTGTTTGGGATCTTTGCTAGCATATAACGAGATGTGAATATGGGAACACGGGCTGCAATTCTCTTTACAAATTTTCATCAAAATCGTCGTTTTTTCGTATTCTCATTTTTCTTCCTGAATAAAGGCTTAGGCCAAAATTATTCCTACTATCAGGATCTGCTGTAAACACATGATTGACCTGTCATTTTTTTTTACCCTAATGTTCCCACTGCAAAGACATATTATACGGCTTTCTATGACAGGGAATGGGCTTTAATCCACTGGATTAGTAGATGTCATATATCTTCGAATTTTTGATCCTAAGACAAGCCGATTTCCTCAGTTTTGAGAGCAGTTGTGATGAAATAATTTTTCCCAAAGTAATGTGCTTTGCCTGGGTTCGAGCTCACGTTTTACTGCTGATCGCATGACACTTTTCCATGCCCTCAACTTATTTGATAACGTCTAATCAAACGAATCAGAGGAAAGCAAGAGTTCTTACGGGAATATCTTCCGTGATTATCTATTGTTTTGAGAAATCTGTCTACTCTCCTTCTTTGTCTTAATACAGAAATAGGTTCGTAGTTTTTTTGCTCCTAACAATTTATTTTCCATCCAGCATTCTCAGTCAATCCGTGATCATGGCGCCTGCAACAGCATCGAAATATCGGGAGCTCAAAACAATACAGGGTGTAAACCACCTCATCATGAAGCCGTCAACCAAGCATTTGTACATCATACTAAATAATTACGCAAAAATTCCGGGAAACGACCTTTTTTTTGGGGTGAAAAATCATATATTAATTGTGGTAGAACTCAATGTAACGCACTCAAAACATTGTGCTGATTGATGGATTTAGTGTACGCGGGGGACGTGGAGGTGTTTAAAGTAAAAATGTAACATTATAAACATATACAAAAAAAAAAAAATGTCAAAAAGCTGGAACTTTGACCCCAATATCTCCGTGACAATATAAGTTTACTTTTAAAACGGGAAAGATTAAAACAGTGTTTAAAGAAAGAGCTGTACAAGCTGTAGGCTATTAGAAATAGATGAAACTTTGTAACCACGACATTAAAGCCACGACTTTCGTTATTATGACCACCAAATGTATTTTTGCACACGGAGAAATCAAAATAAGTTTTTGGAATCGGTGGAGTTATGAAAACAGCTGCATTTTAGAAATTTGAGCATTTTTTTTATAAGTATAACACACTACAGCTTATGCCCGTAGCTTCACCCGCGTGGAGCTCGGGAGTTTTCTCTCGGAATTATAATACCGGGATAAAAAGTATCCTTCGTGTGAATCCCGGTTATAAATTCGTAACTCTGCGTAGATTACATGCGTGATATTATCAATCAATCAATCAAACATTGTACTATCAGGCATATACAGGGTGTAAACCACCTCATCACAAAGCCGTTAACCAAGCATTCTGTACGTCAAGCTAAGTAACTTTACGCAAAAATTTTTGCTGGGAATATATATTTTTTTTTTGAGGTTATAAATCATGTTTTGTGGTAGAACTCAATGTTAGGCAATTAAAACATTGTGCTGATACATGGATTGAATAGTACGGGGGTCGTGGAGGTGTTAAAAGTTAAAATCTTACAAAAAAAAACCTGTATTTAAAAAAAAGTTGGCATAAATTGTAACTTTGACCCCAATTTCTCTATGTTGGTTGGTACAGCCGATGCCGTGATTACAGTAATGTTATTCCGATCGCATAAAGAAATCAAAGATCGTTAGTAATATTTTGATGTACAGTGTAGGCACTCATTTACTTGTTTTAATCGCTCACGTGTCGCAGGTCGCATCGCGGCCTAATGTAGCCTCAGCCTTACAACGATGAATTTTGGGATAAGGTTATACAGCAAAACAATAACAAATCTGCGTCAGACATTAGATGTTAAATGTCGTCTCCATGGCAACGCAAACGTCTGAATCTCCGACAGGCAATTAGACGGACGTGTTGTATTTGCTAATTAGCCAGCCTCCGGGTTGTTTACGTGTATCGGATTATACCTTTATATGTTGGAGGCTTTTGTCTCATCAAAGAAAGACTATTGATTTCGGGTAGGGCCTGGAACGAACGAAAATAGACGGCAAGGTTTTGTGTTCTTTGTGATTCTAAAAGGGATAGAAAGTAGGAATAAAAGACTATGTAGTTGTATTTTTACTCCGGTTTTGTCTTTCATTTAAATGATCTATACTAATATTTTGAAGAGGTAAAGTATTAATTTAAATACTATACATACTAACGTTTTTAAGTCTGTGTAACTTAGCCTGTATTTCTCGAAGAATTAAGCAGAGGTGTACGTAACAGTACACCCACATTTCGCCAGTTATGTTTAAGTCCCACGTAATAGGGAGCGAACCTATTCCCATCAACAGGGCACAACTCCAAACTCCGTAATTTCTACTGAGAAATTACTGTTAGATACACCTAATAACACTGCCCGACCCGGGAATAGAACGCAGCGGGAGCTCATGCAACTAAAAATTAGGGACAAATACTTGGTCTGAAATAAATATAAATGTCGCTGGACACTAACACACAGCGCCATCTAGTGCCACACTAAGCAAGGGTTGTGTCGTGGACACCAGATAGTTGATAATATATACTACATATATACTTTTTTTTTATAAGTACATACTTATCTATACTTATAATAAATCTGTAGAGAGGTCAATTCTGTACATGAAATATATTTACAAAATAACTATCGGGGGGTGATTAGTGATCGATACTGATGCCAAAAATGCAATCAGTAAAATTTTTGTCTGTCTGTCTGTCTGTCTGTATGTTATTTATAGAAAAAAAAAACTACTCGACAGATTTTAACGAAACTTGGTACAATTATTCTACATACTCCTGAGCAGGTAATAGTATACTTTTCATCACGCTACCATTAATAGGAGCAGAGCAGTGAAAGGAAATGTTGGGAAAACGGGAGAAGTTACTTGGTTTTTTTAGCTTCCGTCGCGTGTGCAGCCTTAATGGTTAAAGCTACATAGAAATCATGTATAACGGAAATATTCCACATAAAATTATATAAAAAATATCCCAAGACAGCATATGTCTATCTTTTATAGTTGACTCACAATAACACGTGTAACTCCCGATAGCTTAGCAGTTCGGAGAATAAATGTGAATGTAAGTTTGTTTGTTGCGCTTTCACGCGACAAGTACTGAACGGATTTGGATGAAATTTTGCACACAGATAGTTTATAACCTGGATTAAAACATAGGATACTTTTTATCCCGGCAGTAAGATTCCATGGGACAATAATCAAACTTCACGCGGGCGAAGCCGCTGGCAGAAGCTAGTTATACATATAATCATCCATGAAACAAATGTCCATGCTCATCACACAAACATTTGCTCCTACCGAGATTCGAACCCAGGACCCTATTAACGTAAGGCAGCCTCACTACCACTACGCCATTCGAGTCGTCAACGTCGAAATGAATGTAAAACTTTAATTCAATTAAAACGTAGGGGTTTTGATTGACACAGAAGTTAACTATGTCCTGCCTGGGAGACATACAGTTTTTATCGTTTTATCTTAATTAAATTTAAATGTTCGGTTTTTGAGGGACACGTGAGTTAACTATGTAAGTACTGTTTTTTTTTTTAACTTTTTAACCCCGTAAGTTTCCGTGTGTTATTTCCTGACCAACACCTACCACCTACCTAACCTAGATAACAAAACTAAATAAATCGTAAAAATACGGATCAATCTCATTTACGTGTGAATTTGATGAAATAATAACGTTTTAATTACATGCAAATTACGTGTGCAATGCGCAAACGCAACACCGAATAAAATTATGCATAATATGCATTGTCGGTGCCAGAAATAAAAGGCATCGATCCCAACTATCGCGTAATATCACTTGCATGCACTGAATATTTATATTTCAGTGATTGCAGGGGCCATTGCTAACTGTACTCTATAATATTGTAATACTCATCGTCGACAAATTCACTAAATTCTTCAAATTAGTTTGCAATACGTTTGCAATTTGAGCAAAATACCTACGCACTAACTAACTAATCAACCAGTCAACTAATTTCGTGGACAGTTACATAAAATCATATCAAAACAAGAAACGCTCTGTAAGCAATCGTAACTTGTGTAAGGCCCCTAAGTGGCCCATCGAGCTGTTTGCCATCCAAAAACATTAAAAAAAAACAAGAAATGACCCAAAAAAATTGTTAGTTGACGCTTAGACCAAAAGAGTTATTCAAGAGTTTTCTCATCCCTCGATACAAGGAGACTGATGGAAGAATAACTAAATATTCTATTTACCACTTTCAACAAAATAATACTCTTAAAACTATGCTAATTAAATTGATTAGCACTAAAGGCTTAAAGTCACCCAAAGGGCAATGGAGAGGGCTATGCTCGGAGTTTCCTTGCGTGATCGAATCAGAAATGAAGACATCCGCAAGAGAACCAAGGTCACCGACGTAGCCCGAAGAATTGCTAAACTTAAGTGGCAGTGGGCAGGGCACATTGCTCGCAGAACGGATGGCCGATGGGGCCGAAAAGTTCTGGAGTGGCGACCGCGAACCGGAAGACGATGCGTTGGAAGACCTCCCACTAGGTGGACCGATGACCTGGTGAAGGTTGCGGGAATCCGGTGGATGCGAGTAGCAAGGGACCGGTCAATGTGGCGACACTTGGGGGAGGCCTATGTCCAGCAGTGGACGTCTTTCGGCTGAGATGATGATGATGAAAGGCAAGTCATCAAGAATCATTGTTGTCTCACGACTTACCGGTTACCGCCGTCTAATGTTACTATATGCCAGTACTCATAAAACGGTTAGAAAACGATTAATTTGCATGAAACATGGTCAGTCGTATCGATTTTCTTTTGTTAATGCTGATTCGAGTACAAATTTCAATCATTTTACACGGTCCAAACGAAATTAAGCAGCAGTTTGGTGTAAGTACCTACATCATGTCTTTTTTTTTTTTTAGGATGGGAAATCATCAAATGACTTCTCCCACTCTGGGCGGAGCGGGAGGGAGTGTCAGACTCTTACTGACTAAAACCCAACCATGTTCCTTCCTCGCCCTTTATGTTTCGGGTTCCGGGGCCGCAGTATCTCTTTCGAACAGGCCCGCAACCCCGGCAGACCTACATCATGTCTTGTCCGAGAATATTGTGAAAACATTAATATTTCCTTTATTCATCTTTTCTTCACATACATTGTTACATTTGTTACTACACCCTGTTTTATTCAACTGCTGGGCAAAGACTTTCCCCTATCCTGCCGGGATTGCGGGCCTGTTCGAAAGAGATACCGCGGTCCCGACAGCACTGTACGATCTTTGCGTACACCTAGCCTTTAGTCTAGCACCATTCAACCCTCGTTGATTCGTCATTCTGTACTACTATACGTATAACTACTATAAACGATTTACGAGTCTTAAATATTTGACCCCGGACATCCGTCCTAGGTACTCTCTTGATGACTCAATTGTAATCGTTGTAATTATTAAACTTTCTCTAAAATAGCACATACTGAACTGTTAGCATGAGTCATCAGTCAGTCTATAATATAGGATGTAAAACGATTCTTAACGAAGCCGAAAGGCACTTGTCCTCCCCATAATTGCGATATTTTTAGGGTTCCGTAGCCGAATGGCACAAATGGAACCCTTATAGATTCGTCATGTCCGTCTATCTGTCTGTCGGTCTGTCTGTCTGTCTGTCCGTTCGTATGTCACATCCACATTTTCCCAAACTGGAGGAAAGAAAAGGAGATTGTAAGGAACGTAGCAAAAAACGTCTCGTTTCTGCTAACCCGTATGGGGAAAAGTCGTGAATCGTGAATGCCTTAATGTGGTATATGTCACCGTAAAATTGTCAAACATTTTAGATTGCCATATAACTAGAGAGATTGTAAGCTCTCGAAAGATTGTGAAACGAACATGCTGTTTACAATATAACGCATTATTTTTCGGTAGATTGTAATCTATCGAAGTGAAACCGTAATATTATAAAATGTATGCGATGGAAGTTAACTCGCGCGATGTGCAGGGAAGGGGAGGGAAGGAGGGGTCCCCTTTGCCCCATGGTACCACTCTTATGAAAAGATAATCCTTCCTTCCTTAAAAGATTCCTGATTCCCATTAATAGGTATACCCTAACCTCAAAACACTTTATATTCCCCTGAAAAGCGTACTCGACGGAGCCCAGCTACGCGGGGTGCCTATTGACGTCTGCAGGGTTTAAAGGATCCTATCTAATCTAACGTGGGGGTACTTCCGTAGCATGCATTTCTCAATATTAAGCAGTATGTTCAGATAACAATATTTTTAGAGTTTACAATATCGCTAGAGATATTACAATCTAACGTGTTTGACAATTTTACGGTGACATATACAACATTATTTTTTGGTAAAAAAATAATGTTGTATAAAGGCTTGAAAAAAAGTACAGAACATTATTTTTTCGAACTTTATTCGGTTCGATGCCAGAGTGTGGCAAACGAATTTTCGAAAACGTGTGAATGCAGATTAGTTTATTTTTAAAAATACATTAATGCTTCCTCTGAGTATTTATTTAGAGTACTTTCCCTCCAGGTGGCATTAAACCCTCCCCGACCCTTGCTCAAGCCAGCCCGCGATGCTGAGCCTGTAGTACTATAACAGTCCCTAAATAAAGACAACCAGATCCAGCCTGTCCCCTTGCTGCCCCCAGCGATGCCGAGGTCCGTACCCCACAGGGGGTGCCCTTAGAGCGCTGTCGCTTAGTTTATAGTCATTTTTGCCCTGGCTGGAAGCCTTAAATTCAAGGCATCCACAGGACTTGCCCGGTTAAGCAGAACCAGTCTTCTCAGACTGAACTGCGAGATGCCCTACATAAAAAAAAAGAAATAAAAAGGTGGGATTCAAAACATCTACCCTGTATATGCTCGCTGCCTGAAGTAAATATCGTCAATCATGGCGGCTGTTTTCATAAATTTAATTAATATTCACATAGCAACAACACGTCGTTCAGTATGGAACATTCATTACAATGCACAGTAAAATATTTTATATCTGTAACAAAAAAAAATCCGTAGTAACTGAAATTAAGGTATATTTTTTTGGAGTTAAACTTCAATTTAAATTAAATTTATGAGATTGCGTAGTATGTCTGACATAAATATTATACGTAAAAGGTGTGTGTTTATCGAGGTTTCTTATAAAATTCAATGTTTATTATGTTATTGTTAAATAGGATGATACAGAAGCGGAAGAAGAAAAAAACAATTATCTTAGTTTTTGAATTTTGCGGGCTATCATTCAAAAATGGTTTTCAATAAGCCCAATCAGTATCAACCCAATACTCCCAAAATTCAATGTTTATTATGACAAATAACAAATGAGTCAGAGGCAGGTGAGTTATTAGTCTTCCATTGTAATTTTAGAGTTTTAATGACATGTATATTATTTAATTAATTATTTTTGTACTTTTAGCGATTTACATTTTAATTTTTAATTGATTAATATCTTTTTTTTTTTATGTACTGATTGAAATTTTAATTTTGTAATGGTTAATTTATATCGAATGTGATTGATTATGATCCTGAAGGGATTGAAATAAATGATTTTGAATTTGAATTTGAATTATGTTATTGTGCAATAGGATGATACAGAAGCGGAAGAAGAAAAACACAAGTAGGTACCTATCCTAGTTTTTGAATTTTGCGGGCTATCATTTTAAGATTCCGTTTTGATTTCTACGTAATATTTCGTTTAATACCATAGTAAAATGGTAACTTTTGGTATTATTATGGATAATAAATGCAACGACCAGGTGGGCCCAAAAAAAATCTCCTTTGCAATTATTTTATACTGACTTCATGCCTATCTGATACTGTGATCGTTGGAGACATACCCTATTGTAGCTATCCTTCCAACTATGTCGGTTACCTTGCGGATCTCTTCATTTCTAATTCGATAGTCTATGAGAATAATGATGGATTATCACCACTGAATCGAACTTAATAATGACGTTGCAGTCACACTATTTCATCTTTTAAACCAATAAACGATTAAGAAACACAATAATAAATCAAACGCATCCGTTCACAGTCACTATCCATTTATTTTAATGATGACAGAGAGTATACATTAGATACTACATCATTCATATGCATGACCTAGGCAGTTGATAGGAATCATCGTTGCAACAATCTCTTTGCAAATAACTACTGCTATTTAGTATAATTCGACTGCTATAAATTAGTTCGGTCATCATAATTTATAAAAGTTATTACAAAATATAAAAGAAGCAGCTATTTAGGTTTTAAATAACGGCTGTTTGAAAACTTCTGCCTAAACTATTAAGCAATGCTTGGACTCATACAAGTAAAATAATATATAATGTTACCGTAAAATTGTCAAATACGTCATATTGTAATATCTTTAGAGATATTGTAAAATCTCGAAATATTGCTTACAACAAAACGCATTATTTTTCGTGAAATGCATGCGATCGTAGTCAACTCACGCGGTGTGGAGGGAAGGAGGGCCCCCCCTTGCCCAGTGGTACAACTCTCATGAAAAGATATTGTACCATTCCTGAGAACTACCGATTATTATAACCTAACCTTAAAACACTTTATATTCCCCTAAAAAGCGTAGTCGACAGAGCCACGCTTCGCGGGGCCCCTATTTCCAAGTACAGGGTTTAAAGGAACCTAACTAACCTAACGGGGGCCCCAAGTCCCGATTATGGGGGCGAACATACTTCCATATCGCACCCTTAATAATATAAGGGCACAAGTCAAAATTTTTGAAATGTTTGATTTTGAATGCTAAGGGCACAAAACGAAATTACCTACCGGCTACCGCTAACAGAGAGAGAAAAAGAACATTAACGACTCAGTAACTATACTTGTGTCTCTCTCACACTCCCCCCGCTCGTCTCCCGTTCTTTCTGCTATAAGGTCGCAACCAGTAACGTGTCCATACTTGTCGAAGGCAGACCGTTCAAACGTTGTGCAATTCGTGTTTGTGCCCTTCTATGACAATAAAACAGGTAAGTTTTATCCTAATCATTTTGTATTATATAGAACAATTTGTAGTTGTGCCGTTATATTATAAAAATATACTAATATTTTTGGGCTTAATTCATAATAGATCACTATATTGTAAAAAAAAAAAATATTGAAGGCGTTTATATCTTAATGGTTCATTATAGTAGGTAAATTGTTTTATGTGCGATGACATATTTTACGATAGGCCTTTATTTACTGAAAACATTCAACATTTTTATTACTTCGGCCTTTAAAAAGTGCCAGTTAAACAATAAAGTTTAGGTAAATTACAGAAATCCAAGTAATTTTTACTAGATAAGTAGGTGGTTTAATTCCTGATCGTTGTATAAATATTTTAAATTTTAATGTTACACCGATTCCATATAAAAAATGTAGGTAGGTAGTGAATTTCAAGTGTTTTCCTAAGTAGATACCTACACTAGTTAAATAATATTCTTAATATTAAGTACTTACGTTAAATTACTCAAATTATTTTTAGAAAAATGGATTCCCGGGCACGAAAAATTATGCAACTACTAAATTCACCAAGTCACCATAGATTGGAATGCAGCAGTGGGAATGATCGATCTTTAGCAACCGAAAACGTAATTATTATTATTTTATTTTGTAATTTAAATTATTAGTCATTTATCATACCTAGTGATTTACAGTCTTTTTTTGCAGGTTATTTGTAACGAAGAAAAAGAAAACTTACCGTTGGAACCTACTAGTCCAGAAAAAAATACAACTGCTGTTACTCAGCAGCAACCAATTGGTTTTGATAGTTCTGAAGAGAAAATACCATCACAGTATAGGGTCACTCCTGCTGTAGGAAGTGACGAAGTAATAGGAAATAGTAATAAGACCTCTCCTCAGAAACCCATCACGCGCCGTCGTTCTTCTAGCTCAAGTTCGTCCAGCTCAAGTTCGTCCAGCTCTAGTAGCTCTGGCAGTTCTAAATCTAGCAGTAATTCTAGTAGAAGCTCTTCTGACGATCAGCGACCATCTTTAGATGAAAACGCCGAACCACAGCCTAGTACTTCGAGAGCCAATGTTTCACCATCCTTAATGGCACCAATTTGCAACGAGTCGCCATCAGTTAGACCCCGAACAGCGGCTCGTAATTACTCTATTTCTCCACTTCATTCGGGAGAAAGTGACGTAGACCTCAGTGATGACGATCCCACTTATAATCAAAATCAAAACCTTCGTCAACGTTCACCGAGCCCAGCAGTTATAAATTCTAACAAACCAAGAAAACGTAAAGCAGATAAGAATAAATGGATGCAAAACGCTCAAAAAATTAAACGAAACTTAGGTCAAAGTTATGTAGCTGTACATTCGAAGAAATTGGTCCCTGCACGTAGTATTAAACCACCTTGTGCCCAAAACTGTAGACTTAAATGCTCTGATCGAATAAATGATGCTAAGAGGTTGGACATCTTTAATTCATTCTGGGCATTAGGAGATAGACAGTTACAAAGAATGTATATTTTATCTAATATTACAAAGATTACACATAAGTACAAGTATACCAATGCTGAGAACCCACGTAATCCAAACCATGCATTCTATTTTACAGTGGAAGATGAAAAATTAAGGGTATGCAAAAAGTTTTTTATTAATACTCTGGATATTTCACATAAAATGATCCGAACCGTGCAGATTGACAGCAGAAACACTGGAGGTTTCATAAAGGATGATAAACGCGGCAAACACAAAAATCATAAAACTGCAAGTGATGAGCTTATTAATGACATCATCAACTTTATCAACTCCATACCTCGCATTGAGTCGCACTACCTAAGAGCATCTACGTCTAGAGAGTACATTAGTAGTGGCAAAAGCATTGCAGAGCTCTTTAGAGATTTCGAAGTTTTGCAAAAGGACAGGTCTCGCCCTGCTGGACTCTATCACACCTTTTATGAAATATTTAACACAAAATTTAATTTAGGCTTTTATCAGCCCAAAAAAGATCAATGCGATCTTTGTCTACAGTTCCACAATTCTACTGAACCACAAAAGCAGCAACTGAGAGAAAAATATAATACCCATTTAGAAGAAAAGGAATTAAGCAGAGAAGACAAAAAGAACGATAGAAAGAACATTAATGAATGCAATATTTGTGTATGCTACGATGTACAAGCCATTATGCAAAGCCCGAATGGTGAAACTTCGGCATTCTATTATAAATCAAAACTTAATAGTTACAACTTCACTATTACTGAATTAAGTAAAATTCACGAGGATAATGAGTCAACAATGGATATCTCTAAAAGCTATGAAACTGTACATTGTTATTTTTGGGATGAGACTCAAGCTAAAAGAGGCGCTACGGAGATAGGTAGCTGTGTTTTCAAATATTTACAGATGGTGTGTGAAGAAGCTGGGGAGAGGGAAATAAATATAACATTCATATCTGATAACTGTTGTGGCCAAAACAAAAATAAATATCTCACTTGTTTATACTTATATGCTGTTGCCAATATAAATAATTTATCATCAATAACTCACAAATATCTTATAAAAGGTCACACACAAAATGAAGCTGATAATGTACACAGTTTGATTCAAAAGCAGATAACAAGAGATTTAAAAACTGGACCAATTTATTCGACACTTCAGTACATAATATCAGCAATCAAAAGAGCAAGGAAAACTGGTATTCCATTTAAAGTTCACAGTTTAACCCATAGTTTTTTTTATGATCTTCAGAAATTGCAAGAAAAATGGGGCTATAATTTTAATACCGATGAACAGAAAAATAATGTAGTATGGAATAGCATTAAAGCACTGAAATTTACCAAAGAAGACCCCTTTTCATTTTATTACAAGTGTTCATACAAGAATGATTTTAAGAAAGTTAATGTTCGTAATAAGAGGAAAAGGTTGCCAGATATTGAGGAAATAACAATGAAAAAGGCATACTTAGAGCCACTTCAGCTTAGTACTGCTAAAAAGAATGATCTCAAGGACCTTATTGATAAACAATTGATAGATCCATACTATGCTTCTTATTATAATGTCATGTTGTCTTAATTTTATGATTATTATTAAACTTGTTTTATTTTAGAGATAATTTGGTTAAGATTAGACTAATTACATTGTAAAAGTATTACCTATTATGTTTTTGCTTATTTTGTAGAATGAATATTTTTTGTTATGGATATTTTTCTGAAAAATATATTTTCTAACTTCTTATAACTTTTGTTGATTTAAAGAAAGCTTTTGATACTTATTTTTTATTATTGAGAATAAATATTTTTTGAGTTTATAACTTTATTACAATGTTCACCTATCTAATGTTTATATGTGTTAAAAATTAAAATTTTGGAGATATTGTAGGTATGTTACTTACCTTTTTAATTTTGACTGATTATTAAAGTATTATTTTCGATTTATGTGATATTTTATTTTTTAAATGGAAATAATTAGTTCATACTTGCAGTTTTGTTTTATAATATAGAGTACCAACTATGGTTAAAAACTAAAAAGTGACAGGCCTTTTAATAATATACTGGATCAAACTTAAATAGGTCTACATTACTGTTATATTTTTTTGTACTATATGGGCCTAACTTGAAAGTGTTTTTTCAAATAATTATAATTTATAGAATTACATAATTTTATTTATTTTTATTGATGGCTACTTATAGTATAGGTATCGAAGAATAAATCTGAAGAAAATCACAGATATAACTAAAATACTAAGCATTTTATTAGAAAAATGAGCTGGAATTTAACAATTCTGAATCTTTAAACACGAATTCCCAAAAAACTACTTTTTTGTTTTAAGCCTTTATATTACTAAGGGTGCGATATGTTCAGTTGACAATAACTCGAGAGTTTACAAAATCGCTAGAGAGAAAAATTTACGGTGATATTTATATACCTTTCAATTTATACCGAGTTTTCTCCGTCTTGGAAAACTTTAAGCCGTTGCCATTTGAAGATCGTTGACGTTTAAGGTGTGCATCTAGATCTTTTGACGACCTGAATGGAGTAGCGGTAGTGAGGCTGCCTTACGTTTTTACGGTCCCAGGTTCGATTGCCGGTAGGAGCAAATGTTTGTGTGATGAGCATGAGCTTCCGAGTCATAGATGTTTATATTTATAAAAACGAAGTCAATATTTACAAAACAAAAAGTGCCTATGTAGTATATCACCTATCCTGGTGTACACGACACCAGCCTGGTTGCTTAGTGTGGCAACAGATAGCGCTGTGTGTAATGTCCAGCGATATTTATTTATTGATTACTAGCTTCTGCCCGCGACTTCGTACGCGGTTCCTGTTGCTTATGCCAGCGACAACGGGGTCGTCAAAATCGAAGATCTGAAACGTCTGATTGAACAACTTTTGCTAAGACGTCATTCCTATACGTGTTATGGTGTAGCTGGGCTCTTGGAGATCCACAACAGGAGTTCCAGATCTTCGGTTTTTATAAATCAACAGAGAGTGCTCATCAAATTGAACAAATTTACTAAGACGCCATTCCTATATGTGTTATGGTGTAGCTGGCCTCTTGGAGTTCCACATCAGGTGTTCCAGATATTGAAACTTATTCTCTCAGCAGAAAATGCTCATCACGTGGAACATTTTTTGCTTTGGTGTCATTTTTGTATCTTTTATAGTTTAGCTGATCTGTTGCGGTTCTGCATCAGGTGTTCTAGTTTCCAAGATAAATAATAGCCTAATAGCTTCTGCCCGCGACTTCATTCGCGTGAAGTTTTTATATGCGATATCAAAACTTCACGCATCGCCTGCTCAACGGAAGCTGTTTTTCCCGCTTGCAACAATTCTTAATGCTGCTCCGCTCCTATTGGTCATAGCGTAATGTTATATAGCCTTCCTCGATAAATGGACTATTCAACGCAAAAATAATTTTTCAATTCGAGCTGGATAGAAGTAAAGATTTTTATCTGAATAGACTTGAAACCGACCCCAGCGTAGTCGGGTAAAATGTGTAGGCAGATGATTACAGTTGTGTTTTGGAATTGTTGTTTTGTTTATTGAAGTTGTTGTTGTTGTTGAAAAAGTTTTGAGTATGAATGTGGATGGGTATTTGAGTAGAGGAAGACCAAAGAAACGATGGATGGACTGTGCTAAGAAGGATATGGTAAGAAAGGAAGTGTCTGATGAGATGACGAAAAATAGAAGAGTATGGAAGAGGAAGACATGCTGCGCCCCCAAATAAATTGGGATAAGGGCAAGAGAATGATGATGATGATGATGTTGAAATAGCTATTGCATAAATACTTGTTAGTGGTAAAAAGAAATGTCAAAATAATATTAACCAAACCACAGAATAGATCTTGCACTCTATCAGAAAATCATAATGACGCCTGTCAATTACAATATTAATAACAAAACTGCTAAACCAGCAATTACTGCGTCAATGATCATTATTTCGGGCACAATTAAATGCACACTTGGACCTGAAGGTCATTGCTGTGAACAAACCTTTTAGTACAGTCAGCATCAAAAAGATGAATGCATCGACCATAATTAATTCTGCAACCTTTAAGCCATAATATTGTATCAATATGTCGCTCCATGTAAAATACTGGTAGTTGCATCCGGTTAGACTGGAAGCCGACCCCAACATAGTTGGGAAAAGGTTAGGCAGATGATGATGTAGCCAAAAACTATATTACACGCAGGGTACTTTATTTTGCTAGTTAGGAGTAATCTTTTAATCTAAACCTCTAAATCGTAATCTTTTTTTCTTTCTTTTTTTATCTTTTCTTTTCTTTTTTTTTTTAAACTAGTGTTACAATCACAATTTTACAATTTTTTTATGTGTTGTCCTGTCGGGCTAATAAATGCTTTTTCTTTCTTTCTTTCTTTCTTTCTTTCTTTTCTCAACTATGTTGAAGTCGATCCAGTCTCTATATTATTTTACACAGAGGGACTGCCTATCTGAACTCCACAACCTAGTGTACTGGGGTAATACCATAAGGGTGATTGGTAGACTTTCGGGCCACTGACTACCCCTAACAACTGTCAAAGATCTACAAATGGCACGTAACGTGGTTTCCAAGTCCCGGAAGAAACTCGATATGCAATGATTCATAAACAATTTTAACATTGGATCGAAATTTCATCAAAACAAGCACAACACAGCTCGTAACTTTACCCATCCATAGACCGACCTTGCCGAGCACTGTTATTATTTAGCCACGACCAAGCCACAACAAAATAGGTCATAAACAAAAAGGTTTTACTTCCATAATTCTCATTACTACATAACAATTAAAAGTATAAAACATTTTTTCACAGCCTTCAATTAAACTACAGTTCATTTAGTAAAGTCGTAAATTAACCTCTAATCGTTGTTACAAAGGATAATAAACCAAACAAAGATTAATCTAGATTGTATGTAGATTACTTATATAAACCGTGAGAATGTGGTATATAATATACCTACATCGTTTCGAAGGAGAATGCTCATCTATCACAGCTCATCGACGTAGACCCAATAAATCATAATACTGTTGATACTGTCAGTGGTCGAAACAGAAGCGCAACTGCAAAGAAGCTGTCCGTATGTGTCGCGTACTTTCTAATACGTCCACATCTTTCGCTCGTCTTTAAACTACAAAACTGTCGTCCTGAGTAATTTTCAAGTCTGAACTTACTAGGTAATTACAAAATTTCCTTATTTTAAGCCTTTACAGACTTTTCATGGTGAGAAGACGCTATCACCTATTTTAAAGAAGGGCTAAACGAGTCTAGGATCAAGCAACCCCAACGTTAAACAGTTCCACACAAGTAAATAGGTATATATATTTTTTTACTTGTTTATTTTTTATTTTTTTACTGTAAGTACATATTACTATTTTATTCTATTATTTTTACTTTTTATTGTTTTATATGGGTATTTTGCCTAAAGTAATACACAATTTATATTTTTGATTTTATTTTATAATCTTAATAAATCAACCCACTTGCTCTACTGCCATAAACATTACACTGTGGTATCACTTCACGTAATTATACTCCTTCAATAAACGTACGCTTCACACATTAAGTAAGAGTGATAAACTTACTTAATTAAACTTGTTACTTGATGTTGCAGATTAAGCAAAACTAATAAAGCTAATCCAGTTTGGTTCTAAGCTAGTGCAGTTGGCTGGAATTGCATAATTGAGAGCGCAACTTGCTACAACATTGTTTTTTTCTTATGACAGTGGAAAGTAATGTATGGTTTATTGTGATGGGGTCGTGCAGCCGACATCGATGATGAAGCCATTCAGCCGAATTTGGACACAGCGTTTAGGGTGTTCGAGGGATTTCAGGTGTTCTGGTCAGAACTAATGTGACTAGAACATTCAACTTGAATGGAGAAACTCCGAACTAACCACCGCAATTAATTTAACTTCGTGCTACCCTATATTTTGTCCCACTGTTGGGAAAAGGCCTCCCCTTTCTCCCTTCAAACCTCTCTGTTTTGTGTAACTGGCCACGGATGCCTCGCGAAAATGATCCGTTCGTCACACCACCTTCGCAACCTCAGATGGTCAACCTCGTCGGTGCTGTCCACCCACAGATGTCCATCAGTGAGTGACAATCTATGACCACTTCTTGTAGTTTAATATTTAATGAATGGTTTGAATTTATCGCAATCAAAATATAAGCAAAAGAATAGAAGAAGCCACAATAAGACTCATAAGTACGTTCTTATAATTTAGGAAGTTCATGAAATCGAACAATCTTTTTTATGAAAACCTACTTTTATGATCAACATCTAATACACGTATCCCTTGAGTAAAAACCAAAGATTACATTTCTGGGAACTCAGAATACTAAAAGCTGCTTTTCTACTTCTAGTAAATAGTTCCTAATTAGGCTTACAGTAATGTTTGCTCCTAATAAGATAAGACGCAAAAAGCTAATTGGCTGTCCTATCCATGCTTCCTAATTAGGGCACAATTTCACTCAAACATCCCGTTAGTTTTTTCTGGTGTCATTTAGCTTAATTAATATTTCTGAAACTTCCTTATCGTAATATAATATGTGTCAAACTTTTGGATAGTTTTCAGGCATTAAGAATCTAAAATCGACTCGAATCTTTAATGGTCCTGATCCGACCTTGTTCTGAGAAAGGCTCATACTCTGCAAACACAGCATTCCGGTTGCAAATCTTGCAATACCTATGTATTTAGTAGGTACGGTAAAATGTAGATCGATTTTGAAAGTTCATCCTTGGTATTTAAACTTAATTCGTTCAAAAGTAAGTTTTTGATAACTTGCTTAAAGCAAAATATTACTACTTACAGTATAGCGAATATATTCTTTTAACAAAATTAATAAAAAAGCGGCCAATGGCGAGTCGGACTCGCACATGAAGGGTTCCGTAGCAGCGAGTAACATAATGTAAAAGATGACGTATTTAAAAAAAACTACTCACTAGATCTCGTTCAAACCAATTTTCGGTGGGAGTTTACATGGTAATATACATCCTACTAATATTATAAATGCGAAAGTTTGTAAGTATGGATGTATGTATGGATGTTTGTTACTCTTTCACGCAAAAACTACTGAACGGATTTGGATCAAATTTAGCACACAGATAGTTTATTACCTGGATTAACACATAGGATACTTTTTATCCCGGTAATAAGATCCCGTGGGATAATTTCAAACTTCACGCGGGCGAAGCCGCTGGCAGAAGCTAGTCATATATATTTTTTTTATTTTATCATTTTCGTATTTTAGAAGTTACAGGGGGGGGCACATTTTTCCACTTAGGAAGGGTCTCTTGCTGAAACTGTTAGTTTAGAAAAAAAATATATTAGAAACCTCAATATAATTTTTGAAAACTATCCATAGATACCCAACACGGATGGGTTTGATGAAAAACATATTTTGAGTTTCAGTTCTAAGTATGGGGATCCTCGAAATTTATTGCTTTTTTTTTCATTCTTGTGTGAACATCTTAATGCGGTTCACAGAATACTACTCACCAAATTTCAACAGCATAGTTCTTATAGTTTCGGAAAAAAGTAGCTGTGACATACGGACAGACAGACATGACGAATCTATAAGGGTTCCGTTTTGGCCATTTGGCAACGGAATCCTAAAAAAGGCACAAACAGAAACTACGTTTATTTTTCAGTAAACCACTTTGAGTATTACATTCGAAGCTCTATAAGATCTTATACAACGTGTAACAAAAAGGTAATAGTCATAATATATGGAAGGGTGTTTTACAGACCATCAAACTGAACAACTTTCTCAATGGGACCACCATCGTAACCGAAAATAATCAGCTGTCTCACACATTAGGTCAAGTTGTATTGGAATTTATTATGGGAACGGTGATTATTTTGATTAGTGGTCCCTTGGAAAAAGTCGTTCAGTTTGATGATCTGTACACACCCTTTCCTATGACTATACCCTTTCTGTTACACGTTGTTTAAAAAACCAGTGATAGCCTGGTATGCTATGTGACCGTTGTTGGACTGCAAAATCATAGGCTTTTTTTATCGACTGAGTAATCATCAAATGACCCTCACGCTCTGGGTGCAGTGGAAGCGAGTGTCAGACTTATTATGTACTAGCTGACCCGCGCAACTTTGTCTGCGAATGAGGGTAAGATAAAGTGTGAGTCAACCTTAAAAAATAGACTTATGCTATAGCGGACTTTTTTTTTTAATGCTTAAGAGGAACAATTCTTCGCATGTGATTGCAGTAGGCCGGGACACGATATAACTGCTGTAAACCGTTGAGGACTTCTTGCAACTGGCTTTTGTCCCCATCGTTGAACCGTCAATGATAGTCATACTCAAGCCAGGTCTAAAGTTCTCATCGAAGTGCATGAAATGAGCCGAAACATGATATAACTGCTGTAAACTTTTGGGGACTTCTCGCTACTGTCTTCCATCTCCATCGTCAGATCATCGATGAAAGTCGTACTCTAGTGTGGTTAAAGGTTCTCATCAAGTTGCATGAAATTATCCTAAGGGCGCTTTAAATTTAGACGTTTCGTGTCATGCCGCTGCGTTACCGAAGCAGTGCGTTTGTCGTACTGCGTACGAAAGACCGTTTGTTTTCATACAAAGCGCGCGGTACGGCAACTGTGCGGCATGGATATGCGCTGCAATACCGGCGCCGACACGAAACGTCTAAATTGAAAGCGCCCTAAACACGATATACCTGTTGTAAATCAGCTCTTGCGCATCTGTTCCAAGGCCAGCTGCCTTCCATCTTCATTGACATACCTTTGGTGACAATTTTGAAACAAAAATGTTTTAATCCTACATTTCAAATTTCTAACTCTACGTCCCTATGAGCCCGTGTCTTAAACGTGCATAACGTCTAGAGCTTTGTAACCTTCCAGTATAATACGGTGACTTTCGAGACATTCCAATTTTAGAGTATTATCACCAAGGTTTTATGTGAGTTCAACCTTTTTTTAATGAAATTGGATTGAGTTTCAAACATGTGTCAAAATAAAATGTAGTTTAAATTAAAAGCTCGTTTGTAGTGATATCAACTTCGATGCAAATCACCGCCATGCCCAAAATAATTTTCTATCGGTTGTCTACGAAACACGTCTTCCATCAATTCTGTTAAAAAAGTTTATGCAAAATTTCAAGTAGATTGGACCGAGGCTTCCCCTCTTTTTATCCTATGGATGCCTATATCATATAAAGAACACGACCTGCTAGTTTCAGGCCTCTACAATCAGCGGTTTAGGCTGTGCGTTGATCCCTGAGTCACTACAGCTAAATTGTCAGTCATTAAATCGCTATTTTGTGCGTATTCAATATTGACCTCAAAAATCAAATTTCAAAGAAACTGACAAATTATATTTACCTGTATTTGATTTCAAGTATATGCAGTCACTTTTAAAGGTTTTCACTTCATTGGAATTTATTCTATAGGTTTATGAAATTTTATAATAATAATAATAAAATCATTTATTTCAGGTCCGAGACCCATATAAAGAAAACATAAAAACAAATAGGTAGAATAGACACACATACAAACACATAAATTATAGAAATGTCACAGAAATACAAAAAAAAAAAAAAAAAAAATATTGAAATGTCATAATTACATTAAAATTACATTAGAAACATTATTGAATTAAATTAAATTAAAAAGTAATTGACACAATCAATTCAGAATAATTGTCAAAATAAATTATCATTTCTCAAAAATGTCACTTACAAAATGTGGAATTACGAAACAAAATTAAATAATAAATAAATCAAAACATTGCCATACAATATGTGAGAATTAGGGCTCAACAACATTTCAACATTTCATTTTAAACACAAAACCCTCTTTTTGCGTCTCTGGGTGAGATATTTTTTAAATGCTGAAACAGGTGTTTCTTTATTTTTAATAATAAATATTTACTCTGACTTTCATGATTCTAGAACAATATTTTCTCAATCATTTCACCTCTTTTTTCCAAAATTCATCATAATTTCTATAGCCTAAACTGTCATTCTCAATTTATTTAAATAGACTTGTGAACATTTCATCAAAATCCGTTCAGTAGTTTTTACGTGATGCGCGGTCAAACAAACAGACAAACAAACAAAAATTTAAAAAATGGTTTTAATATGTTCAGTTAAGTACTTATTTTAAGTCACCCTAGTCGGTTTTTTTTGTTAAATCTTCAATGTACAGAATTTTTTGGTCTCAACGATTTCATTATGTATTTAAATATAGATATAGATATAGATTTATTAATATAGGTTCACCAACAGCTTCTGTGTACAGCATTTAGGTATAAAAAGTTTGACGGTTTTAGACTGACACAGTCACCAATTACAGGTTCACTAACATTCACAAAAGTCAGTGATAAAATAAGAGATAAAAAACTGATTAAAACCCATCAATGTTCCTTCATAGCCCTTTGTGTTCCAGGGCCGCGGTATCTCTTTCGTAGTCTTGGCGCCATAGTCGTACGCTACAAATTCGAACCCAAGACACGTCACCTCTGAATTTTCGGATTCATGTGCGTTTTGTATAATTATTACTTACTTCAGGGAAGATAAACCCAGCATGCCTGAGAGACGTTTCTCGGTGGCATGTAAAGTCAAGTCAGAAGTCCATGGGTGGCTACAATATCTAGAAAGAAAGAAAGAAAGAAAAAGCATTTATTGGTTACAGTATAAAAATTACACAGAAAAAAAAAACAAATATACATATAAAAATTAAAAGAAATGAAACTCGTCCTGTACGAGGCCAAAAGGCTCCTATCTCAGCATGGTGCTGTAACTCCACAAGACACAAGGTCAAGCACAAGGCGCAAGGATAGGCTTGACACAAGGTTAAGCTCCAAACACTTGACAAAGAACACACTGAGAGCTGCGGTGGCGGCCCTGACATACGAACAGCAAGTCGTAGGTTCAAACCCAGGCAGGCGCATTACTTTGTTTAATTTATTTCATCACCGCTCCCAAAACGGTGAAGAAAAACATCGTGAGGAAACCGGCATGTCCTAGAACCAAAAATTCGAAGGCATGTGACATCTACCAATCCGCACTGGGCCCGCGTGGTAGATTATAGCCTCTCATTGAGAGGAGGCCGTGTCCCAGCAGTGGGAACATTATAGGCGGATGCGGATGCGGATGCGGACAAAGAAAGAAAGAGGATCTAAAATGTCTATTCTAAAGTAGGTAGCGAAATCTGCACTTAATAAAAAACAGACTGTCTTGGGTCCATGTTCACCGAAAAGAAAACGGTTTGATAATCTAGAAACAGCAATGAAGCAGCAGCAGTGAACATCATCTGCCTAGCCTTTTCCCAACTATGTTGGGGTCGACTTCCAGTCTAACCGGATACAGCTGAATACCAGTATTTTACATGGACCGACTGCCTATCTGACCTCCACAACCCAGTTAGTACTGGGAAATACGATACCACTTGGTAAGACTGGTGTCAAACTTCTTGGGCCACTTACTACCTGTAACGACGCGACTGTCAAAGATGGACAAATTACAGCCGGGACTAATGGCTTAACGTGCTTTCCAAGGCATGGAGGAAACTCGGTATGTAAGGGTGGTCACCCATCTACTGACTAACATAGGCAAGCACGGCTTAACCTAAAGATCGACCCGAGCGGCTGTTATTTTAGCTCCTGAACCTATGGACCTTAAAGTAAGTTCTGCTTACATAAAAATCATCTTGCAGTTTTCTCCACCACACTCATTATTTTCAGTGAACTCTCGATAGAAATAATCTGGAGATCTACTAACATAAAAGACTGCATACACAACATCCTAGTTAGGTCTATAATTATGTGTTTCTAGACCGCCTCGATCTAAGTTGCTCAATATAGGTATCTAATTTATTAAACCAGCAACAGCTTTGCACAATGCATTTCTGTCAAACGATGTACGATGTGAGGTTTCATCAAAATAATTATAGTTTACAGAGTAACTAGGCATGTGGCCTAGTTTAACTTGCTGCGTTCATGTCTGAAAATGTGGTGGAAGTAGGTAATTCACAGAAATGGTCACGTGTGAGTCGGACTCACACACGAAGGGTTCTGTAGCGCTGTACACTATTTTACAGTTACAGATTTTAAAAAGAATTTCTGTTACAGATTTTCTGGAGAGCCGCGGCGGCCCAGTGGTGGGGGCCCCGACTTACGAACAGTAAGTCGTGGGTTCGAACCCAGACAGGCGCATTGCTAAGTGTAATTTCTTTCATCACAGCTGCTCTCAAAACGGTGAAGGAAAACATCGTGAGGAAACCGGCATGTCCTAGAACCAAAAAATTCGAAGACGTGACATCTACCAATCTGCACTGGGCCCGTGTGGTAGATTATAGCCCATTCCCTCTCATAGAGAGAAGGCTTGTGTCCCAGCAGTGGCACATTAATCGGCTGATAATGATGATGATGATTATATTTTTGTATTGTATAATAGGCTGGTGTCCCCAAATCTACGTACAAAGTGCCGAAAAAAAATGCTGTTAATTTATACAACATTATTTTAACAACGCGAAAAAAAAAACAGCTGTTCCCTACATTTTGACGAGTTATGCGTACATAGGTAAATGTAGGGAACAGCTGATTTTTTTTTCGCGATTTCAAGGTTCGTCCCATAGAAAAAGTTGTTCAAAATGATGAGTACAATGACCCCCCTTTTCGGGTTTAGTATAAACAAAAAATAATGTTGTATTTGTTGTTATACTCCTGTTGGTCGTAGTTACACAATTCGTTTTTATTTATTAGTGTGTCTATGATAGAGGTATTTATCATCGTATGATTTAAAATCTGCAGGTTGCCTAATATGGGCTAAGTGGTACTTGAAATATTTTTTTTAATTTTCCCTCTCTCTCTCTAAAACTTAAAAGTATCTAAAAGCCGATATGACAGTAGGATTGACGATCAGACAGCGAGGTAATGGTGGGGCCTTGTTGGGACCCTTTTTATTTTTTTGGGTACGGAATTCTGAAAATGGCTGACTATTGTTCTGAAACAAACTTTTGTGGTCCGTGTAATTTTGTTATGACGTCAATTTGTATTGTATTCTTTTAGTTGGTTGAATCATTTCTTTTCTATGAAAAGAATGGGTATTTTTTATACTTATTCTCTTGTTTATACCAAGAACTATAAGATTTAAGTTGATGGCAAAAAAATGCAAATCGCCCGTCTTTTTTGTCGTCAAAAAAAACTAATTTTAGCCTATTTCTTTCCCATTGCAGGGCAGTGACCTCTTTATATACGGAGATGGCATAAGCAATGATCACCACGCTTATTCAAGGCAGATTGGCGAGGACTTTAATTAAATTTACATTCAATCGGTTATCATCATCATCTGCTTAGCTTTCTCAGGTTCCAGATCCAACAGAATACCAGTATTTTGCATGAAGCGACTGCCGATCTGGCCTCGGTAACTATTCCAGTGAGCTTAACGCCCGCGCCGTTTAAGATAACTTACTAAGGTCCATGTTCACCGAAAAGATAACCAGATGATTATCTAAAACATACAAAAAAGCGTTTTAAACAGCTGTTTTAGATAATCAGTCTGTCATCTTCTTGGTGAACATGGACCTAAGTTACATAATAATATCATCATCTGCCTAGCCTTTTCCTAACTATGTTCGGTGGTATGTGGGTTCGGCTAACCAACTTACGTAAAACTGTCAGTTATGCTTACGTCTCTTAGCTATCGGTGTTTTTATAAACAAAGTTAGCTTGAAATGTTCTATCCGCGTCACGTACCTGTCATTTGATTCATAGCAAAGGAGACAATTTTTTTTGTTCGAGGATTAGGCCACCCACATAAATTGTAGCATTTAATAATGAAACTTACATTGATTTCTTCCTTAAAACCTCTAGATTCCAGTGGTTAAATAAGTTAAGCATTGTCTAACCGGAGTAAATGCGAAAAATTTGCAAAAACACTTACGAAAACCAAAATAAACAGAAAAAGGAAATGTCAAAATAATGAAGTTGTCTGTCGATCACAAAAAAAGTATGTTTATAACGTTCCGTGCCACGTTCATTATTTAAACCATCCATGCGATTTTAGTGTAAACCTTTAAAAAGAGCATTAAACATGCTCACAGTTTAATAATATTATATTTTTATATTCTTTCTGATTCTATAATAATTATATAGCACATGTGATTACCAGCGGGTAGGTACCGTACTTTTTTTAGTAAACAGAAAACGCCCCTATTCACGTAAGTATTTGCTGTCAAATGACATTGACCACAACAGAAATGATTTGACTCGCAAAAAGATATCATAACATAGCTTATTTATTAGGATTTTAAGATTCCGTTTTCATTTCTACGTAATATTTCGATTAATACTATACTAAAATGGTTACTTTTTTTTGGTGTTATTATGAATAATAAATGCAACGACCAGGTGGGCCCAAAAAAAACTATCTCCTTTAAAAAAACCTATTCTTTTCCGTTTTGTTTCTCTAACCGTCCGTAAGCTAAATGTCAAACATGCAGAGATAGCAACCTACCGATACCTATTAGTAAGTTATTGAAAATGGCCGTTAGTTAGACTGGTTGTCAGACTTTGTAATTTATATAAGCCCAGGAGTTTAATTAAAATAGCGACCAAGTGCGAATCGGACTCGCCCATGAAGGGTTCCGTATCAAAATTGTGTGAATTGCGGTTTACGATTTATGACGTATTAATAAAAAACTACTCACTAAATCTCGTTCAAACCAATTTTCGGTGGAAGTTTATATGGTAATGTACATCATATATTTTTTTTAGTTTTATCATTCTCTTAGTTTAGAAGTTACAGGGAGGGACACATTTTACCTCTTTGGAAGTTTCTCTCGCGCAAACTATTCAGTTTAAATATATATATATATATTAGAAACCTCAATATCATTTTTGAAGACCTATCCATAGATACCCCACACGTATGGGTTTGATGAAAACAAAACAAATGAGTTTCAGTTAGCCAAAAAGTTTTATTGAATAAAAAAATGGGGGTTCGCCACCCCCAAAATTTGTTGTTTTTTTTTCTATTTTTGTGTGAAAATCTTAATGCGGTTCACAGAATACATCTACTTACCAAGTTTCAACAGCATAGTTCTAATAGTTTCGGGAAAAAATGGCTGTGACATACGGACGGACAGACAGACAGACATGACGAATCCATAAGGGTTTCGTTTTTTTGGCATTTGACTATGGAACCCTAAAAACGTGATACAATCACAAAACAATAAATAATGGTTATTTAAAACTTTACCATTTTGACGGATCGTTTTATCTTTTCTAAACAAGTCAAAACTTTGGTAAGTAATTAATTAGTTTAAGTTTTAGTGCATAGCAATTTCTATTGTTAACAAACTTCGTTTAAGTTGCGCTGTCCAATTAAAATATTTATGAGACATGAAAGTTATATAAATTGGAAACTTAGATCAGTTAATCCGGTGTTTATAACGTAGAGGTGTTTAAAGTATACATTTTATAATAAAAACATGTATTTAAAAAAAACTTGAGAAATAGTTGGAATTTAGAAGAATTTGGCACTTTGTTGTTTGCATAAATGAATGGACAAATATTTATAACACAATGATTTTGTACAACCACTCGTAGTTTCCTGTGAAACTGAGTAACGTGTACGGTCGACCAAGCTATTTGGTTTGCACTTTACTATGCAATGTGTGGGTTAAACTGTAAACCAATAGACTATAATAAGCCTGTTCGACCGTACGCTTCAAAACATGAACAGGTTTCTTTCAAACTTTGCTCATAAGTAGACCAAGACTTTCCTACTCCTCCGCTATACTTTCTGATTCATTTCGTTGCGGGATCCAAGACAGTTAAATTCATTATCTGGGACTTCGTCGAGCTTCATTGTCTCGGCGCTTTTCTGGTGGTCGCCACTGTGTGTTACAGTGGTTTGGGCGTGTGTGGCGGGCTTGTCCCAATAAAAAAAAAAAAAAGTATACCAAGAACCCGGTTAACAGGTAATTTGCTCCAATCCCTAGAGAAAACTATCCTTTCGGGAAAAGAATGTATCATAATTATATGATTTATTATTTTCCCGGTATTAAATAGGGTGACTGGTAATTAATGTACGATACTTAAACACGTGCTTATGCTCATGCCAACAAACAACTTTTATCGTGGGACCAACTCTGAACACAGGAAAAAAATCTGCTGTTTAGTACATTTATGTTCGTCTAATGTACTAAACAGCTGAGTTTTTTTTCGCGATTTACGGCTTTGGTCCCATAGTAAAAGTTGTTTGTTATCGTGAGCCCAAACACATGTGTTGTGAATTTAAAGTTCGGTTCTAATTTGGCATAGTTTATTTGCTTCAAGTGGATTAAATTGGATTATTACAAGGAAAAAATATGTGTCAAAATCTAAGTCGGTTGTTAATTCTCTAGTACTGGATCCACAGAATACGACCCGACACGACGACCCGAATGGCGTAGTGGTAGTGAGGCTGCCTTACGTTCTTAGGATCCTGGGTTCGAATCCCGGTAGGAGCAAATGTTTGTGTGAAGAGCATGCACATTTGTTTCCGAGTCATGGATGTTTATATGTATAATATATACACTCGAGAGCAATGAATCCGGGTCACTTAAAGAATCCTAAAAATCTCGGAAACTAAAAATGCTAGGTTAATGCAATAAATTGTATTTAATAGACAATGTAATACTCCTTAAATGAAGGTATTAAAACTTCTTAGTTATTGTAAAGTTATATCATAAAAAATCAAATTTGAAAAAGGGCCACTTTCGAAGATGGAACTACGAAATTACAGCATTTGGTTTTGCTTTTGTTTGTAATCTGTCATATATGTGGGTACATAAACCATGTTGATAGTGCTCTATATTCATTATTCAAGCTGAAATTATGTCGCATACGCCTAAAGAATGCACCAGAATACTTACAATGCTGGAAACCGGCCGGAGTCAGCGCGATACAGCCAGGACTGTCGGTGTGTCGCTGTCAACAGTACAAAGAGTTCTCCGACGTTACGAAGAAACTGGTTCTAACCTACGCAGACCAGGAACGGGCAGAACCAGGTGTACCACAGCACGAGAAGACCGATACTTGGTGAACACCATGCTTCGAAATCGCTTTCTCACAGGAACTGAACTCACAAATCAGTTTCGACGCCTCGGAGGAAGTAACCCAAGTGCATGGACAGTAAGACGTCGGCTTGCTAAATCTAACTTAAAACCCCTTAGACCTGCAAACGGCCCTAAACTGGAGCGTGGGCATCGTATTTCAAGACTAAGATATGCCCAGAGCCACGTAAATTGGAGTATTGAAGATTGGTCAAAAGTTATGTTCTCCGACGAATCAAAATTTATGCTCTACAAGCACGATGGAAGACACAGAGTGTATCGAAGACCAGGGGAAAGATTCAAGCAAGCATGCATCGAAGAAAAAGTAGCCTACGGTGGTGGGTCTGTACTTGTGTGGGCCGGAATTTCTTCTGAAAGTCGCAGAGAGCTGGTGATCATAGAAAACGGCTCTTTAACTAGCGTAAGATATGTGGAAGAAATCCTCAATGATCACGTTGGTCCATTTATGGTCAATTTAGGTGAGGATGCTATATTTATGCATGACAATGCCCGACCTATCGAACTACATAAGTGAAATTGTTGGTGACTTCTATAAACCAAGACATGCAATAAAAACATTGTGTTTTAGATTTGGACTCTTAAACGTTATTGTGCTTCAAAAAAGTGCTAATCACGGACAAAAGCAAGTGAATTGGACCTATACAAATGTACTCTCACCAGTAGAACATTTAAAAACAAAATAAGTGGTGAATTAATGACTAGTAAATGTTTATAAAACGGTTAAGTATAATGTTATTGTTTTAAAAAGTGAACTTTGTACCATAAGTGGCGCCCCTAGTAGTGAGTAGCGAAACAAATATTGACATTGACGCATAAAAATTGACATTAATATTAGGGTTGCTACTGCAAATAATAAATACTTCAAGCCAAACAGCGCCATCTAGTGTCAAGTAGCGGAAATAAAATTGACATACTGGCCTGTGTTGCCATAATAAAAAATAAAAAAAGTGTTGCTACAAAAAACTTGTGATACCAGAATAAAAAAAAAATAAGTTTATGAGTAGAAAATAAAAATAATCACTGAATAAAAAATATAAAACATGGAACCCGAAAAAAATATTACCTTACGCAAAAGAAAAACTCATTCCACACTCTCCTTAAATGATGTTTCGAACACAGACACAAATCTATTTGATGCTACTATGACAAGTTTACCGAGCACGTCATTAAATGATAGCGAAACTATTTATGACCTAAGAGAAAAGATAGATAGTCTAAGTAGAGAATTAGATATTGCTCATAGAGAAATTGAGAATTTAAACTTGGAAAACTATCGCCTAAAATGTGATTTAAACAAAAGCTTGCAAACATCTCAAGCTTATAAAAATCTAGCTCTATCAGACAGCCGATGCATGACTCCATTATCATCGCGTGCTAATAAACGAAAAGGACGCTGCTCTACACCAACCCAATCACATACACTTTCTAAGCTAGACACAGGTAATAATGACCGGGACATTACCGACGGCGGACCTCCTTCAAAGCAGGGCTCTGAAAATCAAGTATTGGAATCCTGTCTTAACTCCACTGAGCAACAAACCCTCGATGACTCCGCTCAACCCTTCGAGACCGACGACGTGAAATTACTGAGTGGAGTTACTTCTGTCAGCAATTCAAGCCACATCCCAAATAGTCAATCTAAACTGAATCTAAATAAAAACTTAAACCAAAGAAATAACTTGACGCCGGAAAAGAAGAACACTACGAGACCAAGAGTTCACGATGATACCAAGAAAAGAAAACTGTGCGTATTAAGTAATAGTACACATAGAGGCATATTACAAGCGATTGAAGAATTTTTTTCCTATGACTTTAAGTATTGTAGCTATTTAATGCCCAACTCAAAAATAAGACATCTGTTAACTAATATTAATACAAAATTGGAAGAATTCACTATAAATGACTATTGTATAATTTTATTAGGCGATTCAGATATTAAAACCGACAATAACTATATTGATCTCGTAAAAGAAATTAATGAAAGCTTGAGACAAATGACCCACACAAATATCATAATATGCACACCTACGTACGTTCGAGGATCCCCTATATATAACTATAAAATTGATACATTTAATAATCTACTTTACATGGACCTAGAATATCATAAATACGCATACTTTTTTGACTCAAATAATGCCCTAGAATTTAAATTTGATATGTTTTCAGATAGAACAGGAAAACTAAATAAATCTGGAATAAATTTCATATTTAAAAATATTATGGAGAGGATCAAAATTGACTTAAGGTTATTTCCTTACGTAGACATTAACGAAAATAAGCGAAACTCACAGTTTTTTCTTCTATAATAATATACACATTTTACACCAGAACATTGCTGGTCTGTTAACCAAAGCTGACATTCTCACAGTACATTTAGAAGAATTGGAACTAAAGAATATACCCATCGATGTAATATGTATAACTGAACATTTTATGACACCAGAACAAGAGGCTACAATAAACTTACCCAAATTTCGCTTGGCAGCAAGTTTTTCAAGAGACGTAAATAGGGGAGGTGCCTGTATATTAACCAGATTAGGACACCCATACGTTGTACTTAATAATACATTTTCAAGTAAAGGTATCATAGAATATAGTGCAATAGAGCTAACTGAACATAAGTTGATAATAGTTTGTGTGTACAGAGTACCCAACTCATGTATGTCTACATTTTTTAATAATTTAGAAAAGTTACTGCATCAAATATGTGATAACACTAGTAAGAAAGTTGTTGTATGCGGGGATTTCAATATCAATACATTAAAAAGAAATCGACAAACTTTAGATTTTGAACAAATTCTTGATAGTCATAACTTAAAACTAGAAATTAAGGTTCCCACTAGACTCGTCAGTAGCACTTGCATCGACAACTTTGCTCACAACATTCATAAATGCAAAAACCAAATAATTGAATTAGGATTATCAGATCATACTGCCCAATTATTGCATTGTCCAGTCAAAAAGTCCTGTGTATTAAAATCTTGGCGTATTAAAGTACGCGATTATAGTGAGGAAAATTTGACAAAATTTAAAACTTGTATTAACAACTTGACATTCTCTGACATCTACCTGACAAATGATTCAAACGAAGCCTACAACCGTTTCTTGGAGCTTTTTCTGTGTTTCTATGACTTGTGTTTTCCTTACAAATTAATAACAAAATCGTTATACAAAAAAACTAAATGGGTTTCAAAAGGTATCAGAATTTGTAGTAAAATGAAAAGAAAATTACTATGGCAATATAGAACACACCGGACGGAAAAAAACAAATATAAATTCAAACAATATGCTACGAAATTTAAGAAAATTATTTGTCTTACGCAGAAGACACAAAATAACCATCGCATCAACACAGCTCAAAATAAATCAAAAGCCACTTGGTCACTTATAAATAACTCTAAATTTAAATTTCCCAGGGAACCAATTAGTGAAATATTAAAAAATAATGTAAGAATTACAGACCCAACGTCGATTGCGAATAATTTTAATGACTATTTTATTGACCAAGCCGTAAAATCGATGCGTACAAATAATTATAATAATAAAGCACCTTCGAATCAAAATATGTACACTAACCTAAACTCAATTTTCCTTACCCCCACAACCCCAATAGAAGTGGACCGAGAAATCAAGCAACTTAAAAATACATCGAGTGAGGGTTACGATGGCGTTTGTACTAAAGTAGTAAAACAAGTGTCGCAAACAATTGCAGGTCATCTAAGTTATATAATAAATTTATGCATTTCAACTGGAACTTACCCAGAAAAACTTAAAACATCTGTTGTTATTCCTCTCCACAAAAAAGATGACAAAAACAATATGGGAAATTATAGACCTATAGCTTTGATACCCATCTTCTCAAAGATATTCGAAAAAGCCATTCATAGTCGTCTCTACAATTTTTTAGAAAAATATAATATCTTAGCTAGCGAACAAAAAGGATTTCGCAAGGGTAAGTCCATTAACGCTGCAATATATGAACTTACTAACATTATTTTGACTAATATGGACAAAAGAAATCCAATATGTGCTCTTTTCATGGATATGAGTAAAGCCTTTGACAGTGTTGATCATAACATACTGCTTCAAAAATTAGATTCATATGGCATAAGAGGAAAGGCACTAGACCTCATTCGCTCGTATCTATGTGATAGGAAGCAACTAACAGAAATAACTAGAATGTGCCTTAAAACGCGGGATGAGAAGACATATAGATCCCAAACTAGATCCATAAAACTGGGAGTTCCACAGGGTAGTGTCTTGGGTCCCTTGCTTTTTCTAATCTATATTAATGATCTCCCTAGACACATAAAGCATCCCATGGTACTTTTTGCAGATGACAGCACTGTAGTAATAAAATGTGACAGTCAAAATAACTATGAAGGTGAAGTTAATGAAACATTAAGAACTATAATTAAATGGTTAATTGACAACAATCTAAAGATAAATCTACAAAAAACAAATATAATGCACTTTCACCAAAGAACTCAACCGAAAAGTATTAATGTAAATTATAAAGGGCAGACAGTAGAATCTGTAACAAATACAAAATTTCTAGGGATAAATATTGACTACAGACTTTCATGGACAACCCATATAGACAATCTCTGTAAAAGAATCAACAAATCCTCATTCGCTCTTTACAAGCTCTCCAAGATAGTTAACAAAGAAGCGATTTTAATGGCCTATCATGGACTGGTGGCACCTTTATTAAGATACGGCATTATATTTTGGGGTAATTCCGTAGACAAAGAAATTATATTTAGAGCTCAAAAGAAGTGCATTAGAGCAATGTGCCAAATAAATAGTACAATTAGCTGTCAACCTTACTTTAAAAATCTTAAAATTCTCACATTGCCTTCCCTATACATTTACGAATCAAATATTTTTGTGAAATTAAATCCAAACTTCTATAAGACTGCTGTCAAAAGCTATTTTCGAAAACTAAGGGATAAAAAAAGGCTAGAGGTACAAATACCTTATGGTAAAACGGCACTATTAAATAAAAGTATTTTATGCATGACATCATTAATCTATAATAAATTGCCTGATGACATTAAACAATTACCAATCCGCCAGTTTAAAAAGAAACTACATTCATTTTTAATAGACAGATGTTATTATGATGTCAAAGACTACTTGAGTGACAAAAATATTGTATTCCAATGACAGAAAAGGAAAAATAATTATCATATTTTCCCACATATGAATGATAATATTGTGAATTGTATTTTTAATATCATTAAATTGCTTGTATCTTTCCCCTTTTTTTTATTTTTTAAATATTTATGTAAAAATATAATTTGCAATGTTCTAATAATTAATTATGACAAATATGAATTGGAATTTAATTTGTATGTAAGTACTAATAATTTGGAATATTTTAATAATGTATCGAGACTAATATGACTAATAACTTCTGATTTATATTTTATTATTGTATGCCTCAACGGCGGGACATAGCTGATCTTATTTAATTATTTAAGACCTACATTTATGATGTATACCTATAGTCCACAATAAAGATGATTTGATTTGATTTGATTTGATTTGATTTGACCTCATACAGGTAGGATTGTGAATGACTACCTTCAAGAGATGAACATTACTCGTATGGAGTGGCCAGCGCGCAGCCCGGATATCAACCCGATCGAGCATGCTTGGGACGAGCTAGGCAGATGCGTAAAACAACGAAACCCACCCCCAATCACGCTTCGTGAGCTCAAAATTGCTCTCACAGAGGAATGGGAGAATATTCCCCAAAATCGTATAAGGAACTTGGTGTACAGCATGCCAAACCGCGTAAACGCAGTAATGGAAGCACGAGGAGGCAATACGAAGTATTAAAATTCAAAAAAATCGTAATAAAGTTCAAAAATTTCATGTTTCCTATTTTTGTTTTAAGGAGAGATCAGCAGTTTTTTTCTTTATGTAATTTTGTGTTAATAAAATGTATGGTGACTCATATTTTTTTTACTTTCATTTAAGGAGTATTACATAGTCTATTAAATACAATTTATTGCATTAACCTATCATTTTTAGTTTCCGAGATTTTTAACATTCTTTAAGTGACCCGGATTCATTGCTCTCGAGTGTATTTACAAACAGAAAAGGTATATATATGTAGTATATCAACTATCTTGTGTCCACGACACAAGCCTTGCCAAGTGTGGCACGCTGTGTGTTAATGTCCAGCGATATTTATTTATTTATTTATTATACAAAATATTCACTAAACGTCAAATTAAGGGTGCGTTCTTATTAAGGTCCATGTTCACCAAGAAGATGACAGACTGATTAACTTAAACAGCTGTATAAACGCATTTTTGTATGGGCAGCTGTTTTTAGATAATCAGACGGTTATCTTTTCGGTGAACATGGACCTTAATATATTTATCATCTATAACAACGTGATTAAGAATCGTACACTTATTGCCAGTCACCCTATATTGCCGTGGGATAATTTCTGACCTCTTAGCGAGGACAGCCGGCCACGGGGGAGAATCTAGTCATCAACGTCATCATTCTACTGCCCCTTATCCCAACTTATTTTAGGTTGGCACAGCCTGTCTTCTTCTTTACTACTTCTCTATTCCTCGTCTTCTTAGCAGTCACCTCTTGTCTCACCAGCTATATCATCTTTCACACACTCCACCCATCGGGTCGACTTCCAGTCTATCCAAATGCAGCTGAATTTACATGAAGCGACTGCCTCTCTGACATCCACAACTCAGTTAGTGCTGAGTTATACGATACCCTTTGGTAAGACTAATTGTAAGGCTTTCGTGCCACTCTGACTACCTGTACCGACTTTCAAAATTCTACAAATGGCACCCAACCTAGGCAAACACGGCTTAACCTAAAGATGGACATCATGGAGTCATTTCAAAATCAATTAAGTTATGAAACACATGTAACATCTATTATTTATTGCTGTTTTACGAGTAGTATCCGCGATAGTGTTGTGTTACCAAATAGTGACGTCTGTTAAATGCATAATTTAGTTCATGATTATCAACTTCAAGTAGTTCGGCAATAGGTGGGTTAGTAGTCCTTTTATGGTGTGATTGATTGGGTTTGATGATTCTGCAAATAAAACATTACAATAATAAATCATCAATAAAGTGTCTGTTTGTACCTTGTTACTGAATACCTTTTATGAATAAGTAGTTAAAACAAAAAAAAGACATTTTTTTTGTTCTCTCTCTGTCTGTTCGTTTGTTCCGGTTAATCACCGAAACGGCTAAAACAATGTTGACGGCTACTTAGAAAAATAGATAATAGTTCCGTGCAAAAAAGTTAAAATCCTTGAAATTGTTAAGAAAATTCGATTCGAATCGGGAAGTCATATTTTTCTAATAATTACCTTCGGAAGAAGGTATGTCGGCAACAGCTATCATACGTAATCATTTAAAAAAAGAAGCGTTCTAACTCCCAAGAGAGTTACGTAAATGTCTCAATATACTGTGACATTCTTAGTATTTATTTTTTGTCTGATTTTATGTGGCATCATTACTAATTCAGAACTTAATATGGAAGAAAGACGATTTGTTTATCATTATTGACACACCTCTATGTGTATTGACGTAGGTTAGGCTTAGTTAATATGCTGGAATTCTCTATGTTAATGTTATTGTGTGAGGTTATCTGTAAACATAAATCTAACTAGGCCATCCACATCCATCGAAAATATGTAGCATTTAGTAACACAATGATTAACCTACTTTAAAAGATAGCGTTGAATTTGGGAAGGGAAGGTTTAAAGGGACTTATAAAAGTATCTTCGATCTTTTTACAGAAACTGTTTGACAATTTTACGGTGACATGTACTTATACAGGGTGTATTTCACCTCATCACAAAGCCGTTAACCAAGCATCCTGCACATCAAACTAAGTAACTTTACGCAAAAATTATTGCTGGGAAACAACTTTTTTTTGAGGTTATAAATCATGTTTTGTAGTATAACTCAATGTTACGCACTCAAAACATTGTGCGGATGGATGGATTATAGTACGGGGGTCGTAAAGTAAAAATCATGCGATAAAAAATGACATTTAAAAAAAAACTTGTCAAAATCTTGCAAATTTTGACCCCCAATATCTCCGTAACTAGAAGGTTCCCAGGTATAGTCTATAACAAACAAATGATCAGAATAACAAGAAGAACAACTGCCTTTCGTATTCGTTAAGAGGTGTTTTACACCCTTTGTTGAGGTTTCGATATTAGTATTGATGGATGGAGGGGGAGAGGAAGGCCAAAAAAAAGATGGATGGATTGTGTAAAGACTGATATGAAAGAGAAAGGAGTAAATGATGCCGTGACGTCTAACAGGCGAGAATGGAAGAAGAAAACGTGTTGCGCCGACCCAAAATAAAATGGGACAAGGGCAGGAAGATGATGATGATTGAGGTTTCGATATTTCAACGCTGTTGCAAGCGCCATGGTCGCGGAAGCTTAGTCGTGAACCATAATAGCTTCAACAGTTACATTATTTCTCTGGGACTTCGTCGAGCTGCATTGTCTCGGTGCTTTTCTGGTGGTCAGCACTGTTGATTATGGCTTTCAGGAGTTGCAATGGTTGGGGAATAGCGTGTCGAGCTTGTCCCAATTTCAATTTTGAAATAATAAAGCTATTATAACCCCAAATAAAGAACGCCACACATGTGCGCTGTGCCCAATACAATTTTAACAAATCGTACACTTTCGTGGAAAATTGGCAATTCTATAGAATGTCTCGATGGCAGATGTAATTTGGCGACCTATCGGCTGTAAATCGCTTTATTTGATTTACAGTACGGATGGGAAATTCTATAAGAAGGACCCGTTTTCTCCACAATGTATCATGTCCTACTGTTTACATGGATGTTACCAGAAATAAATCAGTAACTTGCCACAAAGGGTGTATTTACCTACGAGAACAGACATACAATTTTCTAGATTTGTAACCGGATGTTGACAATATTAACACATCGGACACTAACAATTAAACAGTTATGTTTACTAACTTACCCACTGTACTAAAACATATGAAAACGGGTATTTATCGCGAATTTACCGGTCGAAACGTCGGGCTTAAATTAAAGGTAAATTCGCGATAAATACCCGTTTTCATATGTTTTAGAATATGTTCTGATCGTGAAAGTTTAAAAAAGACAATTACCCACTAAATATAGACAGGCGTGATATTATACGTAGAACTAACCAATTTTTAGGGAATACAATAGCGTGGTAATAAGGAAAATATCGTGAGGAAAGTTATAAGTATGTGGATGGGTATAAGAGTAGAAGAAGACAAAACAGACGATGGATGAACTGTGTGAAGGATTGCATGGTACGAATGGAGGTGTCTGATGAGTTGACGATTAATAGATAAGCATGGAAGAAGAAGACATGCTGCGACGACTTCAAATCATCTATACTAATATTATAAAGCAGAAGAGTTTGTTTGCTTGGTTGGTTGAACGCGCTAATCTCAGGAACTACTGGTTCAAATTGAAAAATTATTAATTCAGTGTTTACGATTGTCGAACAGAATCCATTCTTCGTCGCAAGTAACAATGCGATTCAATATGCCTTCGTTTGTGTACCTGTTGAGCAGTTTAAAGCTCGACACGACGCGTGCTTCGCGCTGGCGATAATTAAATTCGTGGGGCACCCATTTGTCAAGCTTTTTACCCTGCTAATTCGACGCAAGTGGACCAATATTGTTTTGATTGTACTATCATCGAAAGCAACTAATTCAGCTGCAAATTGAGAATCATCAGTTTCCACAATCGCCTTTAATTCGTCATTGTCGACTAAAGTTTTCGGTCGACCACGCCCAACTAGCACAAATAGCTGGACACCAGAATTTTTAAACACTCGAGGCTGTTATTTTTGCTGTACAAGGGCTGGGTAGCAGGCTATCCAGTCCTTGTAATTCTGAATTTGGCCCCAAATTAACCAGCCTTGAGCGATACAGTAGCTCGTTAGCAGCACTTTAGAGCACTGGATGATGGACAGCGGATGAACAATGGCTGGACTAGCTATCTTCCTATCCACTGTCCAGCTCCATTAATTATCTTAGACAGCCAGGAGATGGTTTATGGCTTACTAACGGCTGATGTTAAAGCTACAAAAAAATATAGGAACAAAAAACTTTGACAAGTTCCTGCAATATTACGTACGTCCAAGTCTCTAAACTTTTTCTGTGTATGACAGAGGATAAATATGTCATTTAAATTAAGTGTTTTATTCACGTTGATTTTGTACCTCTATTGGTAAATTGTACTGCGGGTATTACTTTATTGTTAATATAATAGATGATATTATCAAATAATACACGCGCCTTCGAAATAAGGTTTTACTAAAATATTGTATTTAATTTTTTTTTCAGGTTATGAGCATTAATGTCTAATTGTAACAATGAAATAAAGTGTTTTCATCTTAATAGTTATCAAATATCATGAAAATTTAACAGATATCAGTGGTTTTTTTCATATACAGGGTGTAAACCACCTCATCACGAAGCCATCAACCAAGCATTCTGTACATCAAACTAAGTAATTTTAAAAATTATTGCTGGGAAACCACTTTTTTTTGGGGGTCAAAAATCACGTTTTGGGGTATCAATGTAACGCACTCAAAACATTGTTCCGATGAATGGATTGAATAGTACGGGGTTTGTGGAGGTATTTAAAGTAAAAATATTGCAATGAAAACTTGTATCTAAAAAAAAACTTGTCAAAAAGTTGTATCTTTGACCCCCAATATCTCCGTAACTAGAAGGTTCCCAGGTATGGTGTAGAACAAATAAATGATCGCAATGATGAGGAGAACCAGTACCTTTCAGCTTCGTGAAGAGGTGTTTTACACCCTATAATCTGCTTGTTTATATTAAAATGGCGTTAATTTGTTATCCAGCAAAATTTCACACTAAACACCCTTGTCCCACTCTTTTCTGGTTAATGGCCATATTTATGTCTATTAATCATCTGGAAACTGATCATAGTGCTACTAGCTGGTTAAGACGACCAAAGTTTGTTAATGGCTGGTTAACGGTACTCAATACTCAATACTTTATTTGCATTCCACAATGTGTACTTAGGTGGTAAATTAAAAATGAGATCATTATGGACCCTGTCGGGCACAGCAAAAGACAAAGACATAGTAGGAGTACTAAACAGCACCGCCGCAGCTAAGGTGCTGTTTCGACCATTAACCAGCCATTAACAAGCTTTATTCGTCGTAACCAGCTAGTAGCACTATTCGTAGCCAAAGCTGGACAATTGGTCTTTTAAATTATACTAACAAGCATTTTGTGTTTTTTTCACCATTTTACAGCCATTAGCCAGCTGTGCTGTTCAACAGTGTAGAGATCACCCCTTATACAGTTGCAAGAATCATTTTATCCGTTTGTACAGCTACAAAAGAGCATTTGGCTGTAGTAGAGGCCTTTTTGGCTGTAATTTTCGCTAATGTGCTAGTTGGGCGGGGTTCATTTCTTAGGTCGGAATTTCCAGAACGAAAGCGGGCAAACCAATAACTGCTGGTGCGAGTGTTTGCTCTGTATAGGTCGTTGATAGGTTGTTGATGACGACGGTACTCATACTCCATAATCACTTGAATTTTAAAACGTATCTATGATGACAAAAAACGTACAAATGCTATAAAAATAGAACGCTGATCATTAAACAAATTACTAATTTAAAAAAAAAGATGCACTGGAAATGGACTTGAAATAGCCATTACGGCAAAACGGCAATTTGATAAGTAAATTACCAATTATTAAACAAAGCAATGCGCCTGCCTGGGGTCAAACCCATGACTTACTGTTTGTAAGTCCGCCGCCGCCGCTCTCCTTTGCATATTACCCTAAAATTCCACAACATTTACGTGCCTTTTAAGAGGCCTGCGGAGCATGTGTTTTTCATACAAACGTAATACCAAATTATTTATTTATTTAGGTTAACCAACAATTGTTTACACAATGTACATTTCTGACTGAATGACTAGAGTAACATTTACAAGTGCAATAATTAATTACAGGTTAACACCACATGCACAAAAACGGTTTAACATAACATAATTTTATATGTTATTGACATTGGAACTTATACATATATGCAAAGGAATAATTAAAACAATAATAATTAAAGCTATTAAATCATTCATTCAATGCTGTATATAATACTGATAAAAAAATATAATTGAAATTGATGAAATTGTGATTAATTGTTTGGATTATAAAAACGAATTTACAAAAAAGAAAAAACGCAGTTGAAAACAGGATTGAGATAAAACCAAACATATTTTTAAGGTAGTGTGTATTTATATTGATTGGATTACAGAATATATAGGTTTCCAAGCACATATTTAGAACGTACATCGATTTAAACAAGAGCTATGAGAAAAATAAATTTTCTATAGAAACTCTGAATTCCTCATATCTCGTCTTTTATTATATTTGTCTTTAAGTCATATATGTCCTTTCAAAATATTTATTTGGGAACATAGATATTTTATAATACAATCGAAATATATACACACTACCATATGAATATGTTTCAAATTCATATCATTACGGTATTACGTTTGTATGAAAAACGCATGCTCCGCCGGCACCTTAAAAGTTATTTAATCATAAAATAAAAGATAATTTGAATATTAGTCTTTAGTAACTACAATCATAGTTATATCACTAAATATTTAAATATGGTTTCATGCCCACTTTCTTGAGCCCAAATTATGTTTGGAATATAATTTGATGTTCAAGTGTAAAGGTAGTTGCATTCAATTAACTTAATTTTACGTAATTATTGACGTAGATCCAAGTAGGTCACGCATTTCGATAAAAACAACAATGTAAATAGGCAGTTTCTATGCATCAGGGAATTAATTTACATATTTATGACATAATATAATATCTCACCGGTATAATCCCCGATGTAGCTAGGAGATTGGATCTCTTTCATAAAAATACGAGTTCCAGAATACTATTGAACGTAATAACATTAAATTTTAATCAGTACTTTAGGAGTAACACAATTTTGCCGGGGTTGCGGGCCTGTTCAAAAGAGATACCGCGGCCCCGAAACATAAAGGGCGAGGAAGGAACATGGATGGGTTTTAGTCAGTAAGAGTCTGACACTCCCTCCCGCTCCGCCCAGAGTGGGAGAAGTCTAGTATTAGACGTGACTGTACCATATAGTTCACGCACATTTCACCAGTAATGTTTAAGTCCCATGTAATTGGGGATAACCTATTGCCATCAACCGTGCGAAAATCCAGACTCCGTGGCCACTACTGAGAAATTCCTGATTGAAAACCCAATGACACTTTTCCCGACCAGAGAATCGAACTCATGTCCTTCTACTCAGCAGTTGCGACCATTAGACCAACGTAGAAGTCCTTATGATCTGATTACAAATAAAGTTCAATTGTTGCTCTGTCTAGCTAACTGCCACTAATCTGCATAGTTCTCACGTGAGTTGAGAAAGATCGTCTGGACCTGAAAAGAGACTATGACCTCTGAGTTGGTTTCAGCTGTTCCTTCTCAGAGTAGTCAGGTACGAAACACCGACAAAAAAATGACGTGTAAAAACCAATTTGCAAAATAAATATCATTATTTATCATAGTTACTAAATGTTGATAAAATTTCTAATAAGTCTATGAATTTAAAGAACAATATTTTTTACTATACTAGCGCCCTCTAGCACAGTTTTATCACACCAAAAGAATGTGATACAAAACAACGCCACCTTACGGCAGATATAGAAACTAAAGTCTACAGAAATGTTATGAGCTACGTGAGCTTCACTTTCTCGTCAAGTGAAACGTATTCAACTTCGCCACATTATGTAGAGATGGCACTGGAATCGTATTCCAACAGCTGAAAGTTTATTTTCAGTGTCCTCATTCGTGCTTACTTAATGTATAAAAAAATACCAGTTCAGGGAGAGCAATGGAATTTTACAGTGACCGTAAGCCAATAGGTTTGACATCTGCAGCCTTAGATACTTACTAATACTGATTATAGGCTATCGCAATAGAATACTTAAAAAAATCTCGCTATTACACGTCTTCTAAGAGTCTAGTTAAATAAGGCAGTTATCCTCAACAATTTATTTTTGTGATTTATTAGTTCGTCAGCTATAATTAAAGATTTGAATCACATAAACTAATACCATCTATGGTCAGTCACGAACAATAAGTAAACACTTAATCGCTTTTGAAGTGTTTGTCATGTCTTTACGAACATAGTATTCTGGAACTCCTATTTTTCTGAAAAAGATCCAATCTCCAAGTTTCAATCGTTAGTTTTCACGAAAATTGCTTTTAAATTCAGGAAAGTGTATACATATTGCTATTCGTGACTGTTCCTGATTAAATCGTAGCAGCTACTCGGATCGATCTTCAGGTTAAACCGTGCTTGCCTAGATTGATCTGTGGATGGGTGACCACCACGATATAACCAAGATTCCTCCGTGCCTTGAAAAGCACGATGATAAGCTGTTGGTCCCGGCTGACATTTATACATCTTTGAAAGTCGTTACTAGTAGTCACTGACTACCCTAAAATTCTGACAACCAGTCTTACCAAGTGGTACCTTATTACCCAGTACTAACTGGGTTGTGGAAGTCGGTAGGCAGTAGCTTCATGTATATGGGTATTTAGCTGCATCCGATTAGACTGGAAGTCGGCCCCAAAATAGTTGGGAAAAGACTATGTAGATGATGAAACTGACGCCTTGACAGACACAGGGAACAGTTAAAACTTCAGAACGCTAGCTACCGACCATACAGTGCTTTCATACATCTATTTTGTACCATATTCTAACAAATAAACATTTTTTGATTTGATTTTGATTTTCCTTTTGGATCGTCCAATTATACACACTTTTTTATTTGGACTATACTCATCTACAGCTGGGCAAAGACCTCCCCAATTCCATAATGTTCGAAAAAAGTATAAAAAGTAACCGCATGATTAACGCTATGTCCAGCCGGATGGACGGCCATGTTGGGTCTGCGGAAATGAGCCGCTCCTTCCGGTACATTTGCAAATTTTATACTCGGAATTATGTGCCCTTTCAATACTCCTTTACTTGATACTTTGAAACAATTGGCATTTTTTTCTGCCTTCCAAGCGATTCTGTGGTGTCACCCTATTTATAAGTTTTATATTGTCAAGGAATCAGCATGATTCTTCCTGGAATTTGGGCCTGTTTTTTTTTGTTAGTAGTTTTAACCTTCTACGTACTTGCCCACCTATTCCTTTGAAAGGAATTTTCTAAAAGGTTGCAAATTAAAAGTCGGTTTTCTTTAACCTCAAAGCAACTTTTGATCCAAATTAAAATTTGCAGTTGGGCTAGACCCTTTTTGGATCTAAAGGAACTCTTGAACTATAAGGATGGCTACAAATCAAGGGTTAAGAGGTCAATGGAGACTCATAGCCTGACCTTTCTTTGAAAATGGCTGATCTTTAACCCTTACGAAATCTGATAGTATTCCAAATAAATCACATTAAGCTGAAGGGAAACTTCTTGGAGGGTTTATTCATGATAGATAAATAATAGACAATATGTTTTCTTTATTATTTATTTTGACTAGTCCTACTTTCTCATAAAAATATTGCTACATTATATACTTACTTACAGTAACTTATCTAGTACAAAATAATATAAAATCTCTCTTATTTGACCAAGTTTATATTTGAATCAGTAAAAGTATGGTATGTTAGTGTATAATATTTGGTCAAGTTAAATTAGCTACCAAAACTCTACAGACCAAACAAAGGTAAGATATCAATATCAAAACATGATAAAACGAAAAAATTATAATTGAAGTTTACGACTTTAGATTATTCCATGAAATAATAGTCCAAAAAAAAGGAGATTTGCTAACTAATTTAATTTGACCTTTTATATTATTTTCGCAAGTTAAACTTGTTTACGTTTTATAAACAGAAGAAAATATTGTAATCATTGCACATAATCCTGTGGCAACTAAATGGAAGAATTCACGGTTTTGAAGTCTTATGATTAATCTATTAAAACTAAGCAACAGTTTGTAATTCATACTTAAGCAGTTATTTTGTAAAATTTATTTCAGGAGTGGTAAACTGCTCACAAAAATTTAAAAGAAATGGTGCGGAAACCTAGAACTAAACATTTGAAGACTTATAACATCCACCAACCCGAACTGGGCCCGCGTGGTGGATGTCGGAAAGAGGCGCGTGTTACACCAATGGTAACATTTTTGGGGAATGCACTAGTAATCCTGTAATTTTTTAGCTCTTGTTTTCGTGTGAACTCATTTATTACGTACATAATTATGGATATAATATTATTAGCCTCTTTAAGCATTTGGTGTTGGAAATTCCAGATTCACACCCTCAGGGCCTCGATTCTGCTATTAGTGTCAGAGTAGTCGATCATTGATTTCATAATGGTCAAGTTCTGTAAAATTTTGACAAGTTATTTAATTCTAGTAACATAGTAGCGCCCTTATGACTTTTCAGTGGTCAACCACTGACACTCCATTGAAAGAAATGTCATAGTATGACAATCTCGTACATGAAATCTGGCATCAATAAATGTTCGCATTTAGTAGTAGATTTCGAAAACTATTTGTACTAAGGGTTTTATAATAATGACAATACGACAATGCCATCAAAATATAATTTTATTACGAGACCATTGACCGACCAATGATCGACCATTGTGAATTTAGCAGATTACGAACTGTATGCCATATGACAATGGTATAAGAATGGAATGGTGTGGGAGTGACCAATTTATTAAAATTAGAATTCGGCCCCAGGGCGTGTGTAATGTAACACGTTAATAGATGCTCCCAGTGTGCATTCGCCTGTAATGTAACAATACAAGTTTTATTTGGTACAAAAACAATTAGAAATTGCAAAAACAATTATAAATTATATATTGTAACATTACAAATTGCGCCCAGATCACTGTGATGTTCTCTTCACTCACTCATACGTCACAGGTGAATACTTCAGAGGATTTTCTGGGGAAGCACCTTTAATTCAATACTTAGAACTGGATTAATTTTACTATAAGTAAGGGCTTTGTTTAAAAAGAAAGGGAGTTGGAAAAAATCACGGTCAATCATGATGGCGGACGATGGGACAATGTGACAATCACGTGATATAAATTTTATGTGTGATTGTGTACAATATTTTTACCAGTCCTGAATTAAAAACCCGAGCAAGCGATTTTTGGTTTATAAAACCAAGAATACGATTTTTTCTTTAATATATCCTATGTATTTTATTGTTTGTTAAAACAGTTTCTGAAACTATTTGTCTTTTTAATGAGATAAAAATACACGAGTTGCTGGGAGCGAGTGAGGAGAGGTAGCCTAGGGGAGCGGGACGATAGGTAGCTTAGGGGAGGGGGACATAGTTGGCTTAGGAAAGGTGGAAGGAGAGGTAGCATAAAGGAGGAGGGAGGACAGGTAGCCTAGGGGAGGGGGACGATAGGTAGCTTAGGTGTGAGGTAACGTTTGGCTTAGGGGAGGAGAAGGAGAGGCAGCATAGGGGAGGAGGAAGGAAAGGTTGCCTAGGGGAGAGGGACGATAGGTAGTTTTGGGGACGGGGAAACAATTGGCTTAGGGGAGGGGGAAGGAGAGGTAGCATAAGAAAGGAGGGAGGACAGGTAGCCTAAGGGAGGGGGACGATAGGTAGCTTTGGGGAGGGGAAAAGTAGTTGGCTTAGGGGAGTGGGAAGGAGAGGTAGCATAGGGGAGGAGGGAGGACAGGTTGCCTAGAGGAGGGGGACGATAGGTAGCTTAGGGGAGGGGGAAACAATTGGCTTAGAGGAGGGGAAGGAGAGGTAGCATAGGGGAGGAGGGAGGAAAGGTAGCCTAGGGGAGGGGGACGAGAGGTAGCTTAGGGGAGGGGGAAGGAGAGGAAGCATAGGGGAGGAGGGAGGATAGGTAGCTTGGCAAGGGGAGAGGATAGGTAGCATAGGCATAGTAGGCTATAAAAGTGGCCTACAAATCTTACATGACTAAAGAACGGCTCCTTATCTAGGTTTAGAAAAGATAAGTTCCACATCTAATCAAATACAATGTAATGGAAATAGTTATTTATGAAACTAGTGCGGTAAGTTGGTTTTTACAAACGAGTAGACGAATGTAAGCCTGAGACGAAGTCGAAGGCTTCCCATAGTCACGAGTTTGTAAATACCAATTTTTGCACGTGTGTCATACAATGTTTTTCAACACATTTTCAAGATAATTACGAATTATATTAACCACGCTATAAAATTTTTGTAAATCATTAAATAGCGCTTTCACGATTTTGGCGACAAGAAACTGTTTTCTGCAATTTGCACTTCATTCAAAATATCAGTTGGAGTAGATTCCATATGAACATCGGATTCCTCGCTTGAAGTCATAATTATTATTATTTTGTTTATCAGTCGGAAAGTCGCAACAATCTTTGACGTTTCTATGAAAATGGCGCGAATTGGCAAATGGCGCCATATGCACGTGATTATACGCGTATTAAACTGAGACAAACGTCTTGAGCAAACGCACTTCCAAGGAGATTCGATCAGTCAGCCTATTTATTCTCGTAATGTGAAACTCCTTGGTGGAATCCTTTTCATTTTTTTTTGGAAATTAAAAATAAAACCGTAAAGAATACGCACGGTGCTATACAAGGGGGAGTACGGTAAAACAGGTACCTAGGTGAGAGTACCTATTTTACCGCACGTTCCGTTGTATGGTGCGTTTTAACTTTCGAACAATGTATACATGCTTCGTAAATGCACTTTTTGAGCAAGTGTGTTGAAAATACATTATCAATTTTTTGGTACACTAAATAACATTAAATAACTAGATAGGTAGGCACTATTTACCTAAATAGTCTAATATTTTATATGGTAAGACAGCGATGAAGTGAAAGCTATGTTTTAGTCTAGACACTACATCACAAAATAGGTAACTTTTAATGCGCGCGTTTAACTTAAACTAGGATTAAAGTTTACATTAATACGAAAATATAAAGCAGTAACAAAGTAATGTTTTAACTAACCTAATTATCATCACGATATATTGATGTGGTATATTATTTTATTATAATAATTTGTTGTTCCTTTACACTCATCTAAATAATACTAATATAAGGTAACTTTATAATATAATATTTGTGTGAACACATTTAAGTGGATATCTACGAGAAATAATTCAATGTAAACATTTTTTACAAAGTATTTTTATGTAAAAGTTAAAGATTTAATAGTATAAAAAGTACAATAAAAGTTTGAGAATCAATCGATTCTCTTAAGACTATAATTTATTAAATTGAAAGTATAATTACACATTTGCCCGACATAGGGAATCGAACCCTCTGAAAATATTACTTAATTTACAATAATTAAATTAAATTCGCTAACTATTACTAAATCCTTAAAAGTAGAGCTCCGAACCAATTTAAGATTTATAATAGAAGAATTATCTATCAAATAAAGAAGAATGTCCAAACTTTGTAGGCTTGTAGTCTGATAAATCTATGGTCCATGTTCACCAAAAAGATGACGGTCTGATTATGTAAAACAGGTGTTTAAAACACATTTTTGTATGGGAGCATGTCACAGTGACAGCTGTTTTTAGATAATCAGATCGTTTTTGTTTTCGTTGAACATGGACCATTGCCTTACAATGCCTAACGCCAAATCATTTGTTTATTCGTATACAAATTATGATTACAGAATGACAAATCAAAATGCGATTCATTTTCCTAGTTTTTTAAAGTACTTTTTGAGTTAACATTTTTGGTATACCAATTTCAACACCTGCACATATTTTGTTAGTAATGGAGCCCCCACTTACAATACAATTAGGCTATCCCATACTGCTGGCTGTCACAACTCCTGCGCTTCCCAAGCTGATGACAGAGCTGAGGGGATCCCACGATGTCGCCCATGAATACACTGAGAAGATAGAACTCCTTGTTTTGGTCCGGAGACCGCTTGTACTGGCTGGAAAGAAAATAAGTCATATTTGAAAATATTATAAAACATTCAAATGTGTTAACAGTTCTGCAAATATAATATCGTCGTTGAAGTTACCACGTTAGTCATAAATCTTTTCTTTTCAAGAGATTGAAAGAACTGCGTAATTATATCATAATATATAAAGATACAATTTCATTCTATAATGTGTGTTTACTCCAATTTGGATGAGACGTTGCTTGTTTCCGTGATTAGCTGAAACAAAGCGTCTTCTGATTTTCAAGTGAACGGTAGGAAAAATCATAATGTCAAAACTTCGAAAAACAAAACAGTTTGAATTTCATCGACGATATGGCATAACCCTAAGTGGGGTCAAACTAACCTAATGCCCAGAAATAACGTTTGTAACCCTTTGAGCAATAAAGTTTACGTAGTTACGTATCTGTGTAGTTAGCAAACTATTTTCATTCAGACTATACTACAATTCGTTTTATAGACGAAGCATTGGACGAAGGATTGTTGAAGCTTTATATCTTTTTTCTCGTCTCATTTCTCCTCTACAATTCTACATAGTACGTAACATAATATCAATAAATAGTGTAATCTTGAACCTATACCGCGTGGTTGAAGATTATAACCCATTCCCTCTCATAGAGAGGAGGCCTATGTCCCAGTAGTGGGAATATTAATCGGCTAATGATGATAAAAAAAAAATATTTATATCGTTGGACATTAACACACAGCGCCACCTAGTGCCACACTAAGCAAAGCTTGTGGCGTGGACACTAGATAGTTGATATGCTACATGTATACTTTTTTGTTTGTAAATACATACTTATTATACATATAAACATCCATGACTTGGAAACAAATGTCCATGCTCATCACACAAACATTTGCTCCTACCGGGATTCGATCCCAGGACCCTAAGAACGTAAGGCAGCGTCACTACCCCTACGCCATTCGAGTCGTCGTGTGGGATAATGATAACCTAGAAATCTTCTGTTCAAAAATAAGCATAGAACGAAAAACATTCCCTTAAATTTACTTAAAACCACGGTCGACGTCGGTCGTAATAAACAAAAACTGACATACATTTGCACTTCGTCGCTACTTCGCCAGTTAAAACCCTTGCAAGCATCAACTAAGTGATTAACTTCATACAAAACCACGAGTTTATTTTTAAAGCAACACTACTACGGCTTTTGCAGGTACCGAACAAAGGTTTCAGATTTTCAATGCTGTTAGTTTTGTTATTTTCTAACTAGGAGAAAACTTTGCTATAGTAGCAATAGGTAATAGATTCTACGTTTCCAGAATCTGAAATTCTACGTTCAAAGGCTTTGTCATTATGGAGGTTCTATTCGAATTAGTCTTATTTTATTAAAGTAAGAAGAAAAACCTTTTTATTCCTAATTCTAATTTTCAAAGAAGACTTCTGAGAAAATCGTCGTTAGCAAATGATTTTACCAATAGTCAAATCTAAAAACAAAACCTAATTCGTGCCCAAATAGTATACAGTCACGTCTAATAATATTGTATACACTTTCCTTAATATTATAGCTAATTTCGCGAGAAATACGAGTAGCAATTGTAACTGATCTTTTTTATAAAAATATGAGTTCCAGAACACTATGTACGTAATGATATTACATTTTAATCAGTATATTAGGAGAAACTCAATTTAAAAAAATTCTTAAGTGTTTACATACTCGTATTATTAGACGTGACTGTATCTTTTGTAAATAAAAAAAACCATAATATTGTAAATATTTAATTTCAAGGAAGACCCTTAACAGACCTTGGATACTGGTTGGCGGAAACAAGGAACATTTACATTTGTGGAGGTTTTCAGACGAATCTAGCCTAATAAAAATGTAAACTGTTGCGCTTTATACACTGCGTGCCCTGATGTCTGCACGCTACAGTTATAGCGCCAAACTTGTAACTACTTTCTGGGCCGACTCATTATAAATTAGGTACTATCAAGACGCTTATATTGTTTTATTTTTCAATGTCAACACTTTCTCAGCTCAAGTTCATTTACCAGCCTTTACAAACAAATAGAAACTGCAAGTTATTGCAATAAATCACAGTCATTAGATCTCGAATGATGAGATAATACGGAACAGCATCTTGGAACAATCTACGTAAACCACAACTTTACTGACAATTGCTATCCAGTCAGTAAAAAAAACATACAGTATAATTTTAGATTTAAGATGAAAAGTCTAAGTGTGATATTTCAATGTAATCTAAGATGTGGGGAAGTCTTTATGTAGTGTTTTATTGAGCTTTATTTCCTGGTGGTAAGGTGTGTTTTTGTTTAAAGACTTCGAGCAGTGAAAGTGTTTTGCGGTGTTGCATAATAGCGGTTCACCTCGGACGTCGAACGTAAAGTAGACGCTAGTAACCCATACACTAGGATTATCTACTCGTCTGCTTGGCCTTCGCTTGTACTAAAGTTGGGAAAAAATATTGATGGGGTGATCATAATCATAAGTTACTAGCTGACCCACGCAACTTCGTCTGCGTCACAGAGAGAAAATCGAACGGAAAAAAATGACTATTAAAAAATAAGGGTTGTTCGTAGAAGGGTGAAAATTTAGGATTGTATGTATTTTTATATGTTGTATCATAAAAAACTAAAAATTAAAAATTTTGTCTAAAAAATAAAAATTTAAGGGTGGACTACCGTTAACATTTAGGGGGATAAAAAATAGATGTTTGCCGATTCTCAGACCTACTCAATATGCTCACAAAATTTCATGAGAATCGGTCAAGCCGTTTCGGAGGAGTATGGTAATGAAAATTGTGACACGAGAATTTTATATATAAGATGTAGATGCTCTTTACGATTTTTGTTTTTAAGAGTTTAATAAAATAAAATAATCTCTTTAGGTTTCTGTAAAGAAAGTGTACTGCTATGATACTCTTAATAAATACGCAAGTCATTACTCGTAAAATCCCCAAGAAATATAGACATACTTAGAAAAGCTGAACACATCACCTTGACCTAGTAGTTAACACTAATTAACTAATTTAATCGTTTATCGTAGCATTTTTTTAACGAATTATACAGACTCTTTTATATTTAATTAAATTTCTCAACTAAAGTGAAAGTAATTTGCGTTACATTCATAATTATTTTCATAAATTCATAAAACACAACATTTATTTCAAAACAACGCACGTTAAAATAAATACTATGCACAAAAAGTACAAAACGAAATAAATATTCAACAGCAAGAAATAAGCAAAAAAATTTCGCAACACCCTACAATCCTCATGGATGGGTGGCCACGCGAGCGGCGATGACCCGCTCGGTTGCGTAGGAGTATTACATCAATGTCCTACTTGCGACCAGTGGACACACTTAGTTGCATTCTTGTACGAAACACTACCGACCACTGACCCCCTTCCTTACAACTGTACGTGGCATTGAAAAATAATCAACTGCTATGAAATATTCATAGAAACGCCGCGACCGATGGAGCGATGGACCGACGTGTCAAGGTCGTTTGGAAATATAAAAAGGGGAGCGTTAAAGGGTTAGAATTTTATAGCAAGGCTGTAAATATCCTGGATATAGGATTCGGGTTCGGCAGGAGTTTTTACTCGACGTAATTCAATTTATTGATCTGCAAACACTAAACAAGTTGCCGCAAACGAAATTCGCGAAGTCGCCACTCTAGGGAAATTGATTCGTGATCTCTTCAACTTCAACCCGTCTAGAACTTGTGGCTCTCCTGCAACGGTCTCCGTTATCGATCGAAAATGGAACTCAGGGGTAACATGACACTGCCGGGGTTGCGGGCCTGTTCGAAAGAAATACCGCGGCCCCGGAACATAAAGGGCGAGGAAGGAACATGGATGGGTTTTAGTCAGTACGAGTCTGACACTCCCTCCCGCTCCGAGAAGTCATTTGATGACTTCCCATCCAAAATAAAAATAAGCAATCCCGATCGGAGATCTTGAGGTCTTCTATTTCCATGATAACGCACTATACTGCATGATTTCATAACGAAATAACAAGAACACCCAAGGAGTATAAAATATCCGAAATAAATACTTCCTTTATCGTCAAACTCTTTCGACTAACTTTTTACTTTAAAATTCGCAGCACTTTTATAAGTTCTTCAAAGTACTTTAGAAGTATTATGCTATAATTTACGAGGGGAGACATAGTCCACTTTTTCATTGGTTGCAGTCGTTCTCCATAAATCGATTGCTTATGTTGAACTTGAGTAAATGGTCAGTCATAATTTTCCAGATCATATCCCAATTAATTTGGGTCAGCAGCATGTGTCCTACATTCATACTTCTCTTTAAGTCGTCTTCGAAGTCACTTTCTTTCTAGCAGTATCCTCTTTCGTACAGATCATTCAACATTTATTTGTCAAAGTGAACAACGTTGCCATGCAGAGGTACGCCTTGAGGAATATTTTGGAACAAACTACACAGTACGTAACTAAGTTCAATCTCTAGAAGTTCCTCTTGAACCTGTAGAGGTTTAAACATCTGCATTGTCAATTTTAACGAAACTACAATGAAAGTGGGATTGTGTATGTATATAATTATGTCACCGTAAAATTGTCAAATACGTTATATTGTAATATCTCTAGAGATATTGTAAAGTCTCGAATTATTGTCAAATGAACATACTGCTTACAACAAAACGCATTATTTTTCGTGAAATGCATGCGATGGTAGTCAACTTACGCGGTGTGGAGGGAAGGAGGGGTCCCCTTTGCCCAGTGGCACAACTCTCATGAAAAGATAATGCACCATTCCTGAGAAATACCAATTAATATAACATAACCTTAAAACACTTTATATTCCCCCTAAAAAGCGTAGTCGACGGAGCCCCGCTTCGCGGGGCCCCTATTTCCGAGTGCAGGGTTTAAAGGAACCTAACTAACCTAACGGGGGGTGCCCCAAGTCCCGATTATGGGGGCAGAGATACTTCCGTATGTTCAGTTGACAATAATTCGAGACATTACAATATCGCGAGAAAAAACACGTTATATTGTAATATAACGTGTTTGACAATTTTACGGTGACATATACATATCAAAAGAATAAGTAATTGGTGCTACTTGAATTTACCTGAAAACATCAGGCCAGTCGAACTGCGGGCGAGGTTGCGCTTGCGCCCTCGTCGCATAATGTGCACAGACGCGTTCGAAGATGCAAGCACGGGCGCCGAACTCGCCAACGATGTACTTCTCCACCTCGGCGACATCAAAGGAGTCTGGACTCTCGCCCAGAGTCAGCTCACGCCGGTTGCGGGAGCGGTAGGTCGCTGAAACAGGTGAATTAGAAGTTTAGGAATGGCGTGATAGGATACATAAGGTATAATAGAAGAGGCCTTATTGAAGGAAATGCCAATCTCCGCAAGTTGTCCCTAGCGTGGATTGCAATTTCCTGAATGTATCCACTCACATCCTGATTGATGACGATAAAATATACAGAGATATAGAATTTATTTTCCAAGCATTGTGCGTTTTAATATTGAGACATTCAAATCCCTTATTTCATCATACACAAAATTCAAACAACAAATTGACATAAGCAAAAATTGTTTCCCATTGTCATTCAACAAAAGGTAACATCATTTTGTAACCTATAATCTGAACTATAGTTTATGTAGCAAGCATTTGGGTTTCCCATGCCATCATCGGCGAGCCTTTAAAAATGTCGAAACTCACGAACATCGAATAAGACTTATATTTAGACTCTAGCGTCATCCATCGATGGACCTCGATGGCGTCAAAGTTGCGAGATTGGCAGGTCATCATTGAAACAGCAGACACGTTTGACATTACATCATGGTGAGTTAACGTAGTGCGGGGCTACGTGGACGATGTCACGCAGACTGATAACACAATAGGAGAAGAATATTCGCAATCGATAGAGAAGCCAAACTCAGCATAGTCCTATGATTCTAACCAAATTGGATCTTCACCAAATCGCAATACGTGATGTATTGCGATTCATGATAAATTGAAGTCATGATAAATTGCTCTAAGATACACATTGTTAAATGTAAAAAAAGTTTGTTAAAGCGAAACGAATAAATGTAACTGATGTATATCGTTGTATAGCATTTATTTGATAGAATATATACGTAGTATTACAACGAAACCCAAATGTAATCCTAATCGACTGCGAGTGAAATTCTAAGGATACATTTCGCTCAATCATCGTCAGAAATTAGAATCAAAAGATGATAAACGATGAAAACGGAATTAAATTGTTGTAAACACAAAAGTTATGAAGTACGAATTAAATGTGAATTTGTTTACAAAATTCATGATTGTTTACAACATGATTAATTGGGTGATATAATTCTAAAGTTTTCTAAAACAAATGGCTCCTACGGGAATCAAGTTTGCAGTCTATTTTGCCATGAAATTAAGAGCGCCTATTTGGTGCCTGATGTTATCATTAAAAATCATGTGCTGATAAAGATCTGTAAGAGGCTTCGCGTAATAAAATAGGGAATGCGGAAGATGGCACAAAAAGACGACGAAGCATTAAAAACGACTGTAGTTAATTTATTCAGATGTAGGTTAATGGTGGATTTGAATTCGAAATATGATTATTAGAAGATTACTAGCTGAACCGCGCAACTTCGTCTGCGTCTCATAAGCGAGAGAAAGAGAGAGGATTAGAGAGTGGGTCGTAGGCACCTAAAGGAGTTGAAACGTTCTTCCCTCCTGGTGTTGCTGAGTCCGACAAGGTCCTTATTGATCTTTTATTTTGTTACAATACTTATGTTATTTATTTAGAATGCAATCAAGGATTGAAAAATTTGGTTACTTATGTGTATATTTTGCATCGTACACTACATAATCTATTATGCATTTAACATACACAAAAAACGTGGCAGACGGACAAAAAAGTGATATCATGAAGCATAAAATTGTAAACATGGTAAATATCCCTTGTTCGTGGAAAAAGGTTTTTTTTAACTTTTTTCTTTTTTGACCTGCTCAAAATGTTTCCTAAGGTCTTTAACCTTGATACAAAAATCTATGACACCACATAATGCTAAAAAAACTAACATTAAAAAAAACCTATTTCATTACCAGGTTGAGAATTTGACTCGGGACTGCACTCTAAATCAACAAACAAATATAACACAAGATGATTTACACGTGTTTCAGCCTGAGTTATATGATAGTTTGCCTGAGTTTGGTAATTTTGTCTCATCAAATAGTAATGTTTGTGATCATTCAGTTATGTTCTCTGATAGTATGGGTAGGGGGCTAGGTAAATTAATTAGTAATAACCTGAGTTATTGTACCCAAAACAATTGTATGCCAGGGTCAACCTACAAACAGATTATGGCATCTGTAACAAAAAGTGTTTGTGATCCTAGTACCACCATTACTATATGTGTTGGTAATAGTTCAAGGGTTAAAAAGGAAGACATCACTAACTATGTTTCAGAGTTGTTAAAGTTAGATTGTAAAAAAGTCATTTTGTGTGCTTTTCCATATTTTGAAAATTTTGGAAACAGAAAAAACAATTATATTCACATGCTAAATAAACACATGCATTTTTTAGTAGGTCACTATAGTGACAAATTTATATTTCTTGATATTAACACTTTTATTGATAAACTTAGATCAACGCGGGGTAAAGTGTATCTACCTATTAGTTGTAGACACAAAATAGCTCGGCTATTAGCTTTTAATATTCACACAGACATAAGTAGTATGTCTAAGTTTTGTTCTATTATTGATACTGCGACTATTAGTACTATTACTAATGAACAGGTGGTGACCTTAAATAAATATAGCATTAGTGCTATTGATGTTTACAAACTTTGTACGGAGGAGAATCCATATGTCACCGTGGAAACTTCTCAATTAGCTCTTAGTTATGATAGGATCATGTTGTCTGGCGATGGATCGGGAGTCTCGGGGCTCTCTCCAGATCTTAATATTAATTTAAACTAGGAAGTGAGACAACAGAAGGTACCATTAACAATATTGTTAATCCTACCAACAGCAAGGTATCTTCTTGCACTTCATTAGGTCGTAAAAAAGGGCCTCAGCAGAACTCTTTAAAATTATTCCACCAAAATATCCAAGGCATTTCTTCCAAATTATTAGAAATTGAATTGTATTTAGAGAAAAGTATGTTTGACATTGTTTGCTTTACTGAACATTGGTTAAAAGATTACCAAATGCTTATTAATTATGAGAATTATATGGTGGGTAGCTGCTTTAACCGTAAATCTATGCTGCGTGGAGGTTCCCTAATATTACTGAAAAATGGTGTTAAATATAAGCAACGTGCTGACATAGTAGGTCTTTCGGTTGAACATTGCGTCGAACTGTCTTGTGTTGAGCTAGATAAGCATGTAATTGTGTGTGTGTACAGACCCCCAAACTATCAAAACTTTTCCTTATTTGAATCAATAATGGAAGATGTCCTGGCAAAACTTACAACCAGTAATAAATCTACAATTATTTGTGGTGACTTCAACATCAATATTTTAGAAGATAATTCAAATAGCAGTCGGTTATTAAATCTTTTTAAGTCTTTTGACTTGACTAACGTTTTTATAGAACCCACTCGAGTCACGCCTTCTTCTGCTACTTGTATAGATAATGTTTTCTGCGATTGTGAATACTTAGATAGAGCCGTAGTAAATAGTCTGCCGTCTGACCATAGCGGACAAACTGTAACTTTCAGGTGTAATACACCATTGCAAAAAGTTGATATTAAATTTAGACCTATAACTTCTAGTAAATTAAATAGGTACAATATTTCCCTACAGAACAAGTTAAGTGTTATGTGCCATGACGATATTAATATAAATCAATTCTATGATCATTTCTTTTCAATTGTTCACACTGAATTCAATAAAAATTTTGAAAAGAAGACTAAAAGCATTTGCCCTAAATTTATATTTAGTGATTGGGCAACTAGAGGTATCCGGAAAAGTAGGGAAACACTATTTGAGCTTTATGGCCTTAAGCCTTATGTAAACACTGAAACTTTTAACAACTATGTTGCTCAGTATTCAAAAATTTTTAGAAATTCATGCAAGGTTGCCAAAGCCCTGCACATCAGCAACAAGATTAAAACAGCAGAAAATAAAATTAAGACAGTTTGGAAAGTCATAAATAGCGAGACTAACAGGAAGAAAGTACGTAATACTAGCTATACATTAGATACAGTATGTGGTCCTAAAAGCTCCAATCAGGAAGTAGCTCAGGAATTTGTAAATTTCTTCACCAATATACCGTTAAAAACTACGGAGGCTCTAAATTCCTCTTCTGAAGTCTCAATTGGTTTATTAAAAGCGAATGTATCTGGATGCCAGGCTGAATTTAAATTTAAACATATAAACCCGATGACGGTTATTAAAGCTTTCCGGCAAATAAAAATCAAACTGACCGAAGATCTATGGGGAATGTCTATCAAAGTTTGTACTTCCATACTTGAGACGATAGCTCCATACTTAGCTTTAATTTTTAATTTGTGCGTAGACCAAGGAGTTTTCCCTGATTTAATGAAATACAGTAAAGTCATACCGCTTTTCAAATCCGGGGATAGTAAAGATACTAATAATTATAGACCTGTATCCGTGTTGCCAGTTTTTAGTAAGGTGTTCGAAAAGATAATGCTTAATCAAATGCTCAATCATTTCAACACCAACAGAATCTTACACGATCAACAGTATGGCTTCACCAAGGGACGTTGTACAACTGACGCCGGTGTAACCTTATTAAAGCACATATTCATGGCGTGGGAAGAGTCCCAAGACGCTGTAGGAATATTTTGTGACCTCTCCAAAGCATTTGATTGTGTAAATCACGACACATTGCTTTTGAAACTTGAGCATTACGGACTAGGTAAACTTGCACTTAGTTTGGTAAAATCTTATTTAAGTGATAGACTGCAATACGTTCAAATAAATGGTGTTAATTCACAGGGCTTGAAAGTAAAAATGGGGGTTCCGCAAGGCTCAATATTGGGTCCTTTCCTCTTTTTAGTCTATATAAATGATCTACCCTATTTACTGAAAAACCAACCTCAAAATATGGTATTATTTGCCGATGACACTTCCTTAATTTTTAAGATAAATAGACGAGCCCAAAATCTAAATGACGTGAATAATGCCTTACTTGAAGTCCATAATTGGTTCACAGCAAACAACTTGGTATTAAATGAAAAAAAAACGAAATGCATAAGATTTGCTTTACCGAATGTTAAAAGTAGTGATTGTGAGATAATATTGAATAAAGAAAAACTCGAATTCGTAGATAAAACGGTTTTCCTGGGGCTTACGCTTGATTCAAGGCTTCAATGGGGTTCTCATTTAACATCTCTTGCGGGGCGCTTAAGTTCAGCAGCTTATGCCATTAGAAAAATCCGTCAATTCACTGATGTAGATACCGCTAGGCTAGTCTATTTTAGTTACTTCCACAGCATAATGTCTTACGGCATTTTGCTGTGGGGACGGGCTGCTGATATTGAGTCTATATTTATTCTGCAGAAAAGAGCCATCAGAGCCATATACAATCTTCGTAGGCGCGATTCTCTAAGGGAACTGTTTAAGGAAATTAACATCATGACTGTATATTGTCAATACATCTACGAAAACATAATGTATGTCAGAAAAAATCTGCATCTTTTTGGTAAAAGAGGTGACAGACACAATTACAGTACTAGAAATAGAGACCAATTAGTTCAGCCTGGCTTCAGACTCGCTAAAGTAGACTCGTCTTTCATGGGGTACTGTTTGAAATGCTATAATAAAATTCCACAAAGCATTCTTGAACTAAATGAAACCAAATTTAAAACTTGCATTAAACGCACACTGTGTAAGCAAGCATATTACAAATTGGACGATTATATCGCTGATAAAAATGCTTGGCTCAATGCCGGTCCTGCTCCACAAGGACAGGGGCGCATAAATGGATAGCATTAAATGGTATTGTTGGAGCTGCTGAAGATTGTACAACTATATTTGCATTGTATAAATTCAATATCTTTAGTATTATATAACCTCATATCCCATATTGTGTGAGTGCCATGTACTAGAATGCTATCATTCGCTGGAAACCTACGTTTTTATTTTTATTTTTATTTTTTGACTTGGATGTGCCCTGGCGGTTAAGAGTATGTCATGCTCACTCAAATGTCCCGCTGATGGTGGCGCGTGTGTCGGGTCATTTAGTTCCCTTCAAAATGGTTGAGTTGAATGGTGCTGATACATGCGTCATGTTCGTGAACGGGCGCTGTCGGTTGGGACTGGTCAGCTCTTGGTTGCCACGGCTTTTGTTTTTATTTTTTAATTAATTATTTTACTTTTGAATTGTTTTTGTTAGTTTTAACTATGGACACTTTTATCGTGCACATCTTGCTACATTGTTCTCACATAATGCACCATCTCAACAGGAATGATGTAACCAAGATTTTGTAACAACATTATGATTTAAAAGAGTGTCCATGGAGTTTCTTGCCCGTTCTTCTCCATAGAGATCTACGCTAGGGAATGGGCAACTACAGTACTTTCACAGTTTTTATGTCTTGTGACTGGGACTGTAGCTACATTTAATTATCATCTTTGTTTCGACAATTCAAAAGCGCCTGTAACTGGCCTACTTGAAATAAATGCTTTGATTTTGATTTTGATTTTGATTTTACCAAGCTCAAATTATCAGCCGTAAGTAATCCGAACTATTTTTATCATCTAACGACCATTAGCCTGTTAATTGCGAGTCTCCGTCCTAATTACTTGTGCACTTTATCTCTGCCACCAGTTCGAGGCAAAACTTTTTCTTTTCCACGGTATTTCCAAAAGAAGGCACAAGAACAATTCGCTGATAGAATTAAAAACTGCATTAAAGTCCTATTGAAACTTGCTGATTTTATTCGCTAAAAACCTCTTTGGTCACTTACTATGTGAAATTCAAATGATAAGAAGCCAATATGTTTGGTTTTGATCAACTTACGAATCAAATCTTTTTAAGATTTGACTCTTCTCGAATTAAGAATTTCAATTTAAGCATTTACCTTCAGGCTTCAATATTCTTTTGTAGCCTGTTTCCCATTGCTGGTAAGTCTCCCTTTTTTCCTTCCATACTCTCTGGCTTTTGCTAGTTTTCGTCTTTCTTCTTTATAAATGAAATTGCATTGAATAGAATTGTTATAGAATCCAGGCAAATTAGGACACTATTACTAACTCTAAGGGCCTATTTCACAATGTTCAAATAGCCACCACTTACATAATAAATTCAAAAATGGAACAGAATTTATATGAAATTATTAGGTAGGTGTTGAAACCGGCAAGTATGAAAAAACTAAACGCCTGATATATACAACGAGATCGTGATACTATGCCATATCGCTATCAAAAACAATTGCCAATCTGGTTTTTCTAGACCCACATTCGACATCAGATTCACGTAATACGTACAAGTAGTTCACATTCCAATCAGTAATATATACAGTAGATGAGTAAAAGGACTGGTTCGGTTCCAGGGTAGTTATTAATGTGACAGACTAACGCAGCCACGCACAAACGACGGTGATTTACCGCCAACTAGTATGCAGTTAGATGCGGCTAACGCATGTATTAAGTAATCAATGTACATTCGCCAGCACGTCCAATTACCATCAACTGTCAAATTTTCTCATTCGAACTTCGAACTTAACCTTAAATTTGTACGGTTTAAAACCATTTGGATACACCATTTTTTCAGTTTTAATCAGTAAAAGTCTGACACACCCCCTCGCTCCGCCCAGAGTGGGAGAAGTTATTTTGACTACTCAGTATACGCAAAATATGAGCCCATTCTTATAAGCTGCCTGCCTTCATATTTCTTTTGTTATATGTAGGTACGTACCTACACTTCATAAACACCGATCTTTATAGTTTCTAAGAAATATACATATGTAACAGTTTTTCGCATGAAAACTCGCGCAGGAAAACTAATCTTTTAGCGTGCGAATAGCTATTTGGCTTTCAAGTAAATCTGACGGTTTTTCGTTTGATGTGAGCTCGAAAATGGAAGATTCGAAAAAGTCAAAGAGGATGAATTATCTAAGCAGCTTAACTTGCCAGGCTTGGCACTATTCCGGGAAAAACTTTACCAAAATAAAGTACGTAATTAATTGAACAGATAGCTGGAAAAGTCTGTGGGGTTTCTGTGGCTTTTTTATGTTTGCAACTTTTTAATTTCATTCCATATGTCGAGTCCACTTCTCTAGCTAAGATTAATTTCTTTGTAAGCCAACAATAGTTGCCAAGTCATGCAAAGACGACACTTTAGGAAGCCTTATCTAAAGATAGTAATATAATACCTATGTAGTATATAACACACCCTCATATCGCCCCTTTGTGCCCTTTCTTATAGTACCTAACCCATATTCTTTTGTATCTTGTTAGAGAATAATAAGAAACATTATTCAACTATGTTAGGTGTTAAAAATATTCGTAGCAACATCCAGTGGCTACAGAAGTTCTGAAGAGCATTTATCATGGAACAAGTTGCACCAGTGGGGTGCTATATATTCAGCCTCTTGTCATAGCGCATATAACGTCTGAAAAACTATGTTTCATGTAAATATAACGCTTTTCATATATTTTTTACTAGCACTTCGTCCATGCGTAAACATAATCAGACTATAATGTTCCCACAGCTGGGATATGGGCCTCCTCTCTATAACAGGAAATGGGCTACAATCCACCATGCGGGCCCAGTGTGGGTTGGTAGATGTCACATGTCTTCGAATATTTATGTACCTGTGCATTTCAAATATGCATGATACAAATACAATTTACCATTTAAAAAATGAATTGGATCATTAGTTCCGGAGATTACTCCCTACATACAAACATACAAATTATTTTACCTCTATTAGTTTAGATTTAGAAAAAGTTTTGAAATAGAATACGATGTAACAATTTGGGAAAGAATGAAAATATTCGTTCCGATACGTGAATGACGAGGCGATTATAACTGAATTTGAGCCCTGAACGCTGTGGAAGTCCTTTCAAAAGCTCAATTTTGTAATTGGATATTGTTACCGAGTTAATTGTTTTACTATACGTTAAAGGCTGAGTGATTGAAATTAAATTAAATTGCTATGCGGTGTAAAACTATCATGCGTAAAAGCTGAATGGAATTAAAATACTTTTCGGTACCTAAAAAAAAGTAGTTTTTTAAAACTAACGGAAGTTGATCCGAGTATACCTGTATCTTCAAATAAAGTTCAAATATCAGTATCACTTACCTGGACTCAGTGAATAAGAAAACTTCTTCAAGAAATTCGTCAATCTAACACTGGCTACTATAAAAGGAAAACCAACCAATTGCACAGGTAGTTCAAACTTAGTTTCTTGACTGAACACATCATCACAAAAATGAACTAAAACCAGTACTAACAATAATGAAAATGTTAGACTTCTGCACTTCATTTTTTTTAAATAAAACACGATTGTTGTAACAAGAAATAGAATTATATGACAGTTCGCGCCTAAACGCAACCACAGATAAAATGTCAAAATTCAAATATCGAGTGTCGGTTTCTCGCAGCGCGGTGACCGCGGTCTATGGGTATACTAGCCAGTACTACGGTTAAGATTGCACTGCAAAAGCTCTGACTACGTGAGAAGGAACGCAAACACGTTCTCTTTGGTTTACTTTATGTAATAATTTTGTAGGTCAATAAATCTTACCTCTCGTTACACTTATCGCCTCAATATAAGTATTACGGAATCTTTGTTTATATTTTTTACAATCATTGTGATATTACTTACTTGATTTAAAATTATTGTGATTAAATAATTAATATGTCGGCCAATTGTTAGGCAATAATTTTATTAGAAGAGTTGAGTAATGTGGGTATTAGCTTGGTGATTAATTGCTTTGGTCGGAATAACGAACCAACTAACGCTAGTTTTGAAAAATTCAAAACATGTTCTTCAATTCATTATTTCCAGCTTTTGGTACGTTAGATTTTACATGATGAGGACATAAAACACCACTGTGCTAAAATAAAAAAGGTCAAGATCACTTCAAATCGATGATCTTAACACAATAATGGCAATCTTTATTCTCAGCTAAATGACCCGAAAGGGTACCTATAGAAAATGGTGATAGGTGCTTGCTGACAGCCTAATTAAAAAATAGGCAAAACGACCTATATAAACAGACTCTTTACAAGCTGTCAAGCAAGGTGTACATCAAACTAGTAACTCTACGCAATTTTTATTACTTTTGAAATTACTTTTTTGGGGTGAAAATCACGTTTTTCGGTAGGACTCAATGTAACGCACTTAAAACATTGTGCTGATGGTTAGATTCGGTTCGTGACGGAATACCTAAAGTAAAATTATTTTATGAAAAAACATGTATTTGTAGTGTGACAAGGGCCAAAAGGTGGCAAAATAAATTAAAGGCGTTTTAACCCTAGAAGCTCAATGTACCTAGGTATATTTGGTCATATACCATAGAAAAAATAAAAAGCGAAAAAAAATACGAATAAGCCTTTGGAAAATCTAGTTTTATGAAAAAACCCCTGCATAAATCAATTACTTACAAATAAAATTTATTGAATTCTTCGATAATAGTGTTTTGCCAGTACCTACTTTGTTTGAAATGTTGACACTTCTTTTATAATACTTGGATATTTATAACTTATTTACAAAACATTCACGGGCCGCGGGTTGCCGACCGATGGTCTAGCTAGACCTAAAAAATGATCGCCATGAGACGGAAAACAAGCGCCTATCAGCTTCGTTAAGAGTCTTTTTTACACCCTTTACACACCAAATAGTTACCTGGATTTAGAGCATAAGACAGTTTCTTCACAAAGTTAGTTAGTCGGACAGCAACAATAATAAACGGGAACCCGACTAACTGCACTGGCAGTTCAAACGAGGTTTGTTGAGTTGATCCTTCCATCAGGCATTCAAACAACACCAAAGACAACACAGTCCAAATATAGCACACTTTTAAAACCTGCATTTTTGTCTATAGCACAAATTCAAACTTCGAACGGATCAGTGATGTCGCAATCGATTTCACACACTGGCAATCGATAAAGGTAACAAATTATTAAATCAATTATCACGATTTTGTTCTAGTCCGTGTATTGTATAACACTACGACCTTAGTGGATTACTACGCATAACTGACCGTGTCCAACAGCCGGCCTCCTTGTTGCTGTTATTATTTCGTAACTTATTAATCAATGCAGTCACATTACTAATCATTGGTCATAATATTCTAATGACTGGTGGTTATTTCGCAAAACGTGTGCAATTTGGGAATTCTCCAAATTGGAAATAGATATTGGGAACCAATGCACTGCTTTGTAAAATATTGAAGAGCTGCCACAGATATAAACTCTGAATTCTGCAATAAATACAGCAAAAGCTAGAGTTATTGATATTAAAACGGTGAGTAATATGTTTACATTTGAATACGAAATGTATCATTTGCCCAGTCTTCGTATATTTTACGTTGGTTGCCAATCTTTGATGCAATATCATGAGTTACCTAAAACTGCCTTGGATTTTAAAACAATCATTGTGGCTGGGTTGGGAAACACGTTTTGCGAAATTTTGAATGCTGTGACACTGCGTGTTTATAAATATATCAAGCGAAAATTTTGAAATATCTAAACCCAGTTGATTGTTCACAAAGTATAACTTTTTAAATGCACATGGACATTATATTTAATTACTATGAGAGAAACTAATACAGGACCTTAATAACAATAGTTAGTCTTTTTCATAATTATTCTGCAGTGTTACATTATGAAAGAAATAAACAGTGAAAAAAGTTATAACCAGGTACACTGGCCACCTACAAAAAAACATAAATGCATTAAACCAGTATTACACCATAACATAGACACATTCGAATTTCAAATCGCTTTTTTCTGCTGCGATCTATACTGACACAGATAACGTAACGCATTTAGTTCACAAGAGCAAAGATCGAAAGTGACCGGTGTACTAAAGACCGCGTTTCCGATCAACAATTCACCATAGATAGCTACGTACTTTACCGCGCGGTTTACTCACTAGAACTGCACTTCAACAAGACAGATCTAAACTCAACCCCTCCAGACATACCTAAACTAATAGCTTTGAACATTATGCAACGGAACGTACTTGAAGGAATGAAGGTTGATAAAATTGCGCGATTAAGCCGTTTATCTCTAAACACGGGTTAAGAGATAAATGTTCTGTATGTCTACTGTAGAGGTAGACATAGCAAAGTATTTTATATTAAATGCTACTGTACTGATTTCTGTAGTTCCAACTAGCGTTTTTTTGGCTAGTACGGTAGGCAGCACGTTATTGAAACAATACCAGGATAAGCTGACCTACTATTCTTTTGAAACACCGTATTAGTTACGTTAGGTCAGACCAAGGACAATGTTACCACTGACGTGATGCCTGCTGTTCTCAAATCCTTAAACAAAAAAAACAGTAATTTTGCTGACATCCAAAGGTTGTCTTGTAAAAACTGCCTATTCTGTCACCCTATGTGAAATGTTTTCTTTTATAAATGCTACTTGTATGATGTACAAGTACATAGCATAGATTTTTTAAATCTTATTCCATTACCAGTAAACTAACTGAAAACAAATTGAACTGGAGTGGGCAAAGTAGTAAAAATGTTGAATACGTTATACCATACGTACAATACGTTGTAAATATCAGCAACATTGGTATACAAAGTCACTTTTACTATCGTTGGCACTCCGAATCAATGGAGGGCTGTGGAATAAGCTATCTCGACATTACAGGCACATGGGACCTTTCAACTTTGTATCTGCATCCATGACATTATATAATATAATATCGCTGGACATTAACACACAGCGCCACCTAGTGCCACACTAAGCAAAGCTTGTGCCGTGGATACTAGATAGTTGATATACTACATAAATATACTTTATTATACATGTAAACATCCATGACTCGGAAACAAATGTCCGTGCTCATCACACAAACATTTGTTCCTACCGGGATTCGAACCCAGGATCCTAAGAACGTAAGGCAGCGTCACTACCATTACGCCAATCGGGTTGTCAAACCGTATATAACACCACGCATGTAATCTCGAGAGACCTTGACCTGTATTTGGCAAGAACTCCATAATATTATACCGAAAATAGAATCGATCTCAATCAATAAATAAGTTCGTATATGCACTTAAAAAAGTTAGAAATATAACAAATGTTAAAACAGCAATTACGTCATATCATGCATACGTCGAATCGGTGCTCCGCTATGGTTTGATAATGTGGGGTAATAGCACGGATCTAAATAGAGCATTTATTGCACAAAAAAAGTGCATTCGAGCAATTACCAGGCTTCGACCTGACGAATCCTGTAGACCGCTGTTTAAAAAGCTTGGCTTGTTACCGCTACCGTCTCTATACATATACGAAACATGTATGTTTGTGAGGAAGCATACAGAATTGTTTAATAATGCAGGTGATTTATATCCGCGTAACCGGCGAGACCCCTTTAAACTAGTTCTGGATAGCCTTCCAAAACTAGCTAAATACAACAAAAGTTGTTTATCAATGTGTGTGCGTATATATAATAAGATACCAAGTTATCTCAAAATGTTAAATGTAAGGTTATTTAAGGATAAATTGTATGAATTTTTGTGTAGTCGTGGATTTTATAGTGTCAAAGACTTCTTTGACAGTAAATGTTAAACATTTGTATAGAAAATTTGTACGCTTATCACTGTTAAGCAAAAACATGTATGCACCTGTTTTTTTTGTATCTGACCATCTTTTATACCATGTTTTTAAGCAAATAAATATTATTCTATTCTATTCTATTCTATTCACGAATCCCAGTCGAATGCCAATCACGCTTAAACGGTTTTGATGAATTTTGGTATAGAAGTAGACTTGATTTAAGACATCAAAAACGGGTAAAATTAATATCCCAGTAATCGGTAGTTCATTTCTTTGCATGGAAGAAGAAGACACTGCTGCACAACTGAATTGGGATAAGTGCAATCGAATGAGGATGATGATGATGATGATGATGATGATGACAAGTAGTATGTTCCTCCCGCGATATAGCTTCCGATCTCGGGTAAAAATAAATGACGTAAGGAAAGAGTCCAAGGTCGACAATTGACCTGAACCTACGAAGGTTGACGTAAGGTGCAAATTACTTAAGAGGTATTGCAGCTACGTTATACATAATTGACGTTGCCACTTGACATCAGGTGAGCTATTTGGCAACTGTTTGCATACATACATATGTTACCGGCCAAACTCGATTTCAGGACGACGAGGGAGTCCTGGTCGACGGAGCCTACTTCTGAATGGTTTGTAAAAAAATCGGGGTGCAGCAACACGGTATAGATTTTAGTTTAGCCTAGGCCAAACTAGTTTAAACAAATAATCTCACGGCTTTTTTCCCATGGTGATACATTGAAACGCAGTCTGCTCCGATCCTTACGCCTTTGCGACTCCTGTCGCCTCGTCCACGTTCATACACCAGGCCCCTTATTCACAACCATTCGACTCGCTTCCGATTCGGAAAGTCGTATGTCTCTCTCGGTCGTTTTCGTAATGCCAGAAGAAGACAGATATACGAGTTGTCGAATCGGAAACGAGTCGAACGTTTGTGAATACGGGGTCTGGTCATACACGCATACCGGTTGCAAGTACTATGCACCGATCTTTCTGAAGAACTCCACCAATAAGGTCAGAGTATGTCCTTCTAGGGCATCCCCTCCCGGCATTGCCAATCACATCTGCCTTGCGTTCCATACCTTTACAACTTTACCCTTACCTTTACCTTTATTCATGTATTTTTTTAATTAGCCTATTCTGTCCCAGTGCTGGACAAAGGGTTTCCCCATTTCTTTCCATCTCTGTCGGTGTTTTGCCTTCATTGGCTATTCAGTCAGGAACGAGTCGAAATCGTCAGGCCAGCGTTTCATGGGCCTGCGTCGGTGACAACGGCCGTCATATTCGGTCGAACAAGCTATTTGCTTTACAGTTTAACCCACAAATCACATTGCAAAGTGTAAACCAAATAGCTAGTTCGACCATACTTATACTATAGTAAAAGTAAATGTATGTATATTAATTAACTTTACAAGCCAAAACGACTGACAAACAAGACAAATACGATTTACTCGTAGCTCACAAATTAGTAAACCACAGTTGATGATTTAGCGGAGGAAGTAAATTTAGATTATAATTATAAAAAGTCCTTCATCCAAAGAGACGAAGACGACTAGAAGTGCTTTCTGACCACAAGGCAAGCACGGAGCTATTTGATATACGAACTTAATGTATGTTGTGTCTATGGTGTAAATTTGAATTTAAGAATTTATTCTGAAGTGCTTTCATCAGTTGAAGACTTCTTGTCACTGTTGTGTCAGCTTTCTTACATATCTCTTGAATATAAATAACAAGTTATTACCCCCTCGTTTTTTTATCCTACAGAAGCCACGAAGAATGCATAGGTCTCTTGATTGAGTGGTCTTCCGTAACCTTCCTAAAAGTAAGGTAATGATGGGTATCATCCTATTAAACATTATTAACTTTAGAAACTGTCGGAAACATTGCAACATTTCCACATGATCGTTCGCCAAGACTTAGGTGACTACTCATCCGCAGACAAGCATTTGTTTAAGCATGTAATTGTGATTTTTTTGTTTGAAGATTAGGCCACCCACATAAATTGTAGCACGTAATAACGTAGCTAGGATTGATTTCTTCCTTATAACCTCTAGATTACCGTGGTTATAGAGCCTTGTCTCCGGAATAAATGCGGAAGATCTGCAAACGGAAATAAGTAAATTTCAAAATAAGTTGTCTGTCAACCACTAAAAAGCCTTATTTAAAACGTTCCGTGCCACGTGTTGTTAAAACACTTTTAACCATCTAAGCATTTTTAGCCTAAATCTCAAAAAATTGCATTAAAATGCTCACAGTTTAATAATGTTTCATTTTAGGGTTCCGTAGCCAAATGGCAGAAACGGAACCCTTATAGATTCGTCATGTCTGTCTGTCTGTCCGTCCGTATGTTACAGCCACTTTTTTCCGAAACGATAAGAGCTATGCTGTTGAAACTTAGTAAGTAGATGAATTCTGTGAACCGCATTAAGATTTTTAAACAGAAATAGAAAAAAAAAATTAAAGGGTTCCCCATAAATAGAACTGAAACTCAAAAAAAAAATTTTCATCAAACCCATACGTGTGGGGTATCAGGAGGATATAAATAGGTCTTCATACATGATATTGAGGTTTCTAATATAATTTTTTTCTATAGTTTGCGCGAGAGACATTTCCAAAGTGGTAAAATGTGTGTCCCCCCCCCCTTATCTTCTAAAATAAGAGAATGATAAAACTAAAAAAAATATATGATGTACATTACCATGTAAACTAGCAACGAATATTGGTTTGAACGAGATTTAAATTTAGTAAGTAGTTTTTTTGAATACGTCGTAAACCGGAATTTACCTTTCATTTACAACGAACTGCAAGAACTTTTATAATATGTTACTTGCTGTTACAGAACCCTTCATGGGCGAGTCCGACTCGCACTTGGCCGCTTTTTTATATTCTATTATAATTAAAGCAGATATATAGGGTGACCCTATTATGATTACCACTGAGTCCGTACTACTTTTTGTAAACGGTAAAACGCCCCTATTCCTTATACGCCATTTTAAATGCAGCATTATTTTGCTTTAGCCCTGACACAGACAGAAGGGGACACGGTAGACCTCGCAGGAGATGGCGGGTCGAGCTGGACAAAACCAACTACCGGGTTCCATACTTGAAATCGAATAACGCGAGGTCGAATAACACTTGCTCGAAAACGAATACTCGATAGTACTTGAAATCGATAAATTATGACCTCGACAATACCTCGATGCATCAAAATCTCGAATCATCGGCAGCGCGAAGGCTTATTATCTTGAAACATCATACACCAGTGGTGGACCACTGGTAGTTTGTTTTGTCCATTGTCCGTTTCATTGGCTCTGGATTGAAGAATTTGGAAGTCATTGGGAGAGGCCTATGCGCAGCAGTGGGATGACACAGGCTAACAGTATTATTTTGCTTCCTTTTTTGTAGATAGCACAATGTACAAATTCATGCGAGAGTTGCACTATAACAAATTTATTTCGAAAGGTTGCAACATAAAGCTAACACAGTTATTCTCAAATAAACGCCAAAGAACCTTATTGTCACAAAATATACCGCAAGTGAACCGCATATAGATTTCACACCGCACAGCGGTCTGAAGCCAAAGATATTTTATCTGATGTAACTAGCTAGATTTTTCAATGGAGCATTTCGGTTTTTGATAAAAGGATTTTGGGAAATGCAGTTTCAAAGGCTGTAAAGAACGGCTTAGATTGAAGTATAAACATTTCTTGCAACATCCGTCAGTGGCCTGAAAGTTGAACCGAGAGGTACCTACCGTACTAACTGAGTTGTGGAGGTCAGAGATGAGGAAGGAGTGAGGAAGGAGGAGGAGGAGGAGGAAGGAGGAAGGAGGAGAGGTCAGGAACTCAATAGTCACTCCATGTAAAATACTGGTATCCAGCTGCATTCGGTAAGACTGGAGACCAACCCCATTCAACTTGATAAAAGGCTAGGCAGACCCTTAGCAATTACATTTTATATAGTACTGAACCAACTTTCCAATACTTCCAAAGTAGTGGTCCAACCAAAAAATGTTGTGGGTATTTTCCTTTTGTTGGAAACAGCTGACAGCGGTTTTTTTTAAATAACCGATAAAAAATTAACCTACTAAATACGTGGTAACCGTATTAGCGTCGGTGTCTCTTCTAACCTGAATAATACAGTGATATTAAGTTTCCCTTTCTGATGAGTGGACGACCGATGACGGACCGGTCTTCCACTCATTAAAACAATTTTGTTTGCCAGATGACGAATCTGCAGGAGTACTTGAGGCCAGCATAAGGACATCAGCCTTTCTCACTGCCTAGGTCTTGGCAGTACCTATGTCAAATTGTTCATTACATTTGAATAAAGTCCAGGTTGCTGGGTATAGGCTATCCCTGTTTAGGACTTAAACATAACTGGTAAAATGTGGGTATACTATTATGTACTTACACCTCTGCCCAACCTTTTAGAGATTACAAGCGTGATGTTATCTTATGTATGTACTTAAATGAAGCATAAACATTAAGCCATTTAACATAGAAACGAGATCTTCCAAAATTAAACAGACTAATAAATGTGAGAATGCGATACTCCGAAATGTAAAGCAAAATCTTAATCCCGCCGTTTAACTGAATGCCTTTAAATTAATATCCGAGTTAAAACGTAAGGTACGTCTCGAGAAGTCACGATTAAATTATATGATCACTTTTCAAATAAGAGCTGTCTGCAAGAAGATAACGGAATCCTAAACGAGTTTAGTACAACAATATCTCAAGACAATAATCCTTCCTTGCAAAGCCGGTTGTTTAATGTTGAGCAAATAAATAAATAAATGATCTTAATTTCAAACTAGCTGACCCACGCAACTTCGTCTGAGTCACTTAAGAGGGAATAAGCTACCTGCTACTACCTACCTACCTACTACTACCTACCTACTACTACTACTACCTTTGTATAAAGTGGTAAAAAGTTCATGCATATACAATTTAGTGCGGCATAATCTGTGTCTTAACAGTTCATAATGCAACTAATAAAAATCTACCCAAGCAATTTAAAATAATCACCTACAGCCACCTCATTTTCTTCATTCCTATTTATAAACTTAAGGTAACGACGACATATTTTCATCCTCAAGTGTAGTGATGATTGCGTAGCTCCTCAAGTGACAAAGGGCGGAAAGTACGCCATTAGGGGGCGCCACTAAGAGCCTTGTTATTCCGGGATTATGGCCCTGCCTCCTATAAAATAAAAACAACGTTTGTTTCTCGGATACTTTACAGTTTACCTACGGGGATACGAGGTAATTATCGTATGGAAATATGAATAAATTATGAAAAGGGTCTGTAAAGTAATGTAGCTCGATAGCATTACATCGCAACGACCTATGTTCTGAAAGGGTAGACCCAAGTACACCCGCAATAATTCCATAGCAAACATAATTGTCTGTTGCCACTGACTGAGCATAAATTCAAGATGGGCTTTAGTTTAGGAAATCAGTCCCGGGTCGTGCGTTCGTCCGCCAATAGTTCGAGGGACTAAATAAGTCTTTAACCCGAGGCAAACACTGTGCTTTTCATTACGAATACAAGGAAAATAAAAAAAACATGGATCAATCGAAAAAAACAAATCAAGATAGGTTTCCCGCCTTTCCGCCTATTTTTATTTTCTGTGGCCGGCCATTTAGCCTTTATTTTTAATTTTTATCTTAGAATAAATGGTAAACATTTTGCCCTTAACTATGTAAGATATCTTAAAGAAATATATGATGTTACCCTAGGGGTGAAAGTAACTTATTTAGTCCCGAGACGGTGTTTGGCGCCCAAGCGTAGCGCGGGCGCAAATAGTTAGAGGGACTAAATAAGTCCGAGGTAAACACTGTGCATTTCATTCGAAAAAAAAATGAAGATAGAATTACCGCTTTCCCCCTACTTTGTTTTTTTTTCTGTGGCAGGCTATTCAGCGTTTATTTTTCACTTTCGTCACTAAAAAAATAGTAAATATTTTGCCGAAATCTATGTTATTGGTAACTAAATTATAACTAAGTTATTAAAAAAATATATATTCTTTAATTAATACTGAATTTTATGTTATTTCAATTTTTATATCGCGCTGTAAGTGACCTCAGAACGTGGTTCAATCGAAGTGTGAAAATAGAACTATTTTTTTTTATAATTTGACAGCTGTTAGTTGAAAGCGATAAGCCTTGTCGTCCTCGTTGGTCTAGTGGTCGAAAATGCGACTGCTGAGCATGAGATCTTAGGTTCAATTCCCAGGTCAAGTAAAGTGCTGTTTTACCATCAGTAATTTTTCAGTAGCAGCCAGAAAGTCTAGATTTGCATAATAAGCTCGTCTCCGATTACACAGGACTTAAAAATAACTGGCAAAATATGAATACACTATTATGTAAACAATATGATTTTTTTTTAATTGTTGTTCTCCTAATGTACTGATTAAAATGTAATGTTATTATAAAATGTAATAATAATATGAGTTCTAGAATACTACGTACGTAGTATTCTAGAACTCATATTTTATAAAAATGATCCAATCTCCTAGTTACAATCGTTTTTTCTCGCGAAAATAGCTATAATATTAAGGAGAGTGTATACATATTATTAGACGTGACTGTACACCTCTGTCTAAATCTCCAGAGATTACAGGCGTGATGTACTGTTCAGTATGTGTTAAAAGCCTTAATTTTAATTAAATTAATTAAACCAAAGTCAACTTGTCTTGTTACATCTCTAAATTAATTTAACACAATGTCATGACGTATGCTAGAATTAAATCAAACCTTTTACATCACTTTGTTTGAGATCGTTGAACCCTTGGCATATCAAATTAGACACATTTAAAATTTAACGTTTAATATAAACTATATCAATTTTACGGTACGTTTTTCTCTTTTTCACTTTGATACAAAGGCTTTAAAATTAATTAAGAGTAGTACGAAGTCTCTTGTTTCAAGCTCGTTTACCTATACATTTATATTCGCAGAGGTGAAGTTAAGCTTAATGCTGATTAAAGTTACTAGTTCGAAGACTGTTCTTCTTTATTTCTATTTAAATAAGCTTTAAGTCATATTAAGGTTTCCAATGATGGTCCCGACTGTCATTTGTAGATCTTAGACAGTCGCGTACAGGTGGTAGTGATGGTCCGAAAATCACATTATCAAACGGTATCGTATTACCCAGTCTAACAGTTTTGTAGAGGTCAGATAGGCAGTCACTCCATGCAAAATACTGGTATTCAACTGCCATGCATCCGGTTAGACTGGAAGCCAAACCCAACATAGTTGGGAAAAGGCTAGGCAGATGATGATTAAGGTTTCCAACAATTCTTAAAGCAATATTGTTATAAATTACGAAATTAAGTTTACCTAATATCGTTAATTTCAATTGAAATAATTAAGGTTGATACCAAAATTACTCGTAGTTGGTAGGCAGCTAGGCACGCGGTTTCAATGTCTTCAAGTAGTAACAAGGTACACCCATCCGAATAATGATACCTCGACTTACATTATGTAATACAATTCCGGGAATAGTTAGAACATAACATGGATCCAAAACTTTCTACAAGGGTCTTGGCGACCCTGTGGATCCTGTGGACGATGAGCTATGGGCTAGCTAGCCGTCCGTTCGTTTTATGACGACAGGCCGTGTCGACAGCACGTTCGTGTTCCACGCGCGCCTCAAAGAGATGTCAGCATGAAGGAAGGAGCAACCCCCGGCGGGTGGCGGGTCTGTTCGAAAGAGATACCGTGGCCCCGGAACATAAAGGGCGAGGAAGGAACATGGATGGGTTTTGAGTCAGTAAAAGTCTGACACTCCCTCCCGCTCCACCCAGAGTGGGAGAAGTTATTTGATGACTTCCAATACAAAAAAAAAGGTCTTGGCGACCATATGACTCACTAGCGGACGTCGCGCGGTTTTACAGAATGCAGAGATAAAAAAGGTAGCTTATCTCACTCGGGGATAGTGCAGCTTCCCAACGGTGAAAGAATTTCTCAAATCGGTCCAGTATTTTTTGAGTTTATTCGTTACAAACATGCAAAAAATTCCTCTTTAATCTCTTGAATGTCTTAAGTTACACAGTTCGACTTAAGCTATTGTCTTACTATTGTGTCTCTAATTAAGACATTCAAAAGGTTAAGATATTAGTATAGATTAAACAAGACTTTTACCTGATAACTTAAAGGACGGTAAACACTTAAGAAATTAATATAAACGGGATTTGTTACCCTATGTCATAGATCATCACTCTTACTACACATATTATAAAACAAAGTCTCCTGCCGCGTCTGTCTCTCCCTATGTATGCAGATCTTTAAAACTACGCAACGGATTTTGATGCGGGTTTTAAATAGAGTGGTTCAAGAGGAAGGTTTTTGTATATAATTTTACGCGGGCGAAGCCGCGGGCACAGACCGCGGGGATCGGCTAGTCATAACTAAAACTACCAAATGTTGTGTTGAAATTCATATTCAATGCTACACTAACTTTCAAGTGTTTAAATTCATCTTATGTAAGAATTAAGAGACGTCTTTAAAAACTTTCTTATAAATGTACAAGGTTTTTGCTCTTAAAATATGTAACACGAAGCAGAATACGTTCAAAAGAAAAAGCTCTCTCTGTTTATCTTATTTCCACTACATTTCCATAGTGCACATTTAGCCTTATACCCATAACAATTCGTTACGGGATACACCCGCGGGATTTCTTGCGGGATACTTTGTTTCTTTCCCGACACGAGGGAGCAATGCCACAGAAAAGGTAAAGCATTAAATAATTTAAAAACGTACAAGGCTTATTCTTTTTATGAAAATGTTTCCTGCCCCTGCATAAGCACACCGCAGGAAATAAGAAAAAAAAGAAAACGTTGCGTTCACCATCCGTGTTCCTTTTATAAAAAGGAAAATAAGTTGACATTTAAAGCTGTGTAGATGCATGTCTTTGTTCCATGTAAAATAATTCCATTGCGTTCTCTTTTTCTTTTTTCAAATTAATCGAATAAAATGGCGTATAATTTATATCTGCTAACTAGCGCTACCTTCATTTGTTTGCTCGGAAAGAAAATGAGAAAAAATGCCACTGCTTTATGGCTCATTTTCATTTATATACTAAATTGCTTGTTATTAATCACAATTTCCTTTACCAAGACTATGTGTAACGATCATTTATATTGTACGTGAACTTTTTCTTAACTGCTTACGACTGTGTTACGATGTTGACATGAATATGCATTAAATGATGTAAAAATAAACATTACTATAACGTCTGTAATCTTCGAAGAATTAAGCAGAGTAGTAGTTTATTTAGTCTGTACTGACCCTCTGCTTTGGGCCTTCCCCGATCCCTTCCATGTGCTGTTTCCCTTTTTTTTGTTCTTAATAGAACACCTACATTTCTTCAGTTATGTTTACTTCCATTTCAAAGGGGCGAGCCTATTGCCATCACGCAAGCGTAAATCATCGTCGAATCCGACTCGGCTGGGCAGCGTTGGGGGAGGTTGAGAGGTTGAGTAGTATCTTCTCGTCTAACTTACCATCTACTAAGCGTCTCAAGACGAAAGTCCATGACCAGTGTGTGTTGCCAGTGATTACATAGGGAACCGAAGCGTGGTCGCTCACAATGGGCCTCATCAGAAGGCTTGTCAAGTGGCTTGGAACGTCACACAAAGGACAATCGAGAGGGCTATGCTTGGAGTCAAGAGAACCAAGGTTACCTAGCCCGAAGAATTGCCAAGCTTAAGTGGTAATGGGCAGGGCACTTTGCTCGCAGAACGGATGGCCGATGAGGCCAAAAAGTACTGGAGTGGCGACCGCGAACCGGAAGACGTTGTGTTGGAAGGCACTAGGCGGATAGATGATCTGGTGAGGGCTGGATTGCACGCGACCCCTCAATGTAGCGACACTTGGGGGAGGCCTATGTCCAGTAGTGGACGTCTTTCGGCTGAAATGATGATGATGTGGGAAAATCTAGCCTCCGTAGCGGCTACTGAGCATTCCTGATAGAAAAACTCAAGAACACTGCCCAATCTGGGAATCTAACCCCGAATGTGACGCTCAGCAGAAGCGCTTGCGTCCACTAAACGAACGAGACGGTATATATTAATCGTTATGTAATTATGACAAAATAACACTTTCTTATAGCGAAAGCCATGGCCATTTTATGAAAGCATTGGCAAGCACTTCGACAGTTAAAACACAACAGATTTATGCTCAGAGCATTAAAATTAATTACCCTTTCCTTCTGTGAATTAGGCAATGTTTTGCATATTAATTAACGCCAGCAGAGCTCTAATTGCCGTTAGTAAAATCCTCGGTGATACAGCTTCTTCATTAAAATGTACCTAATATTTGAGCTAGACAAATTGCTCGCGTCAGCGACAACGGGAGTGGAGTTAACTTTTCGTCGTACCTTTTTTTCCATGCAGCAATATTTAATTGTGAAGAAAATTAGTTAATTATTTAATAATTCGGGTAATGAATACCTAAAAAGGATTTTCACAAAACTGCTGGGCAATAAACACTCCATTATCATACTAAATATTAGAAATGTGAAAATTTGTGAGGATAACTATATGGATGTGTGTTACTTTTTTACGCAAAATCTCCTTTACGGATGTAGATAAAATTTAGCATATTAAGTATTATAAATAGTTTATAACTTAGATTAACACATATAGGATACTTTTGATATCGGTAGCATGATCCCGTGGGGCAATTATCGAACTATACGCGGGCGAAGCCGGTGCATACCTATTCATCAAGATTGCTCAGGGTTCACAGTGACAATTTATCACTGATTTATAATTATGATAATTGCGAACCCTGAGATTGCTATAGTTTCGTCCATACTTCCCAAAAGACGACATTTTCCAAAAAAAAAACAAACATTGCTTATGTTCCACTTGTTTAAACGAAACCTGTTAAGCAATAAGGGTCCTATTTAAACGCAAAGACAGCCCTTTCAAACCATAACGCACGCGTTAACGTTACGGTAACACAGCAACAAAGAAATGAAAGTCAAACTCACCTTTAGCTAATGATGTCTCGACGACGAACAACACAAGAAACATAATAACGGAACATTTATTTCCTGCCATTACGTAATATTTATTACACGTATTAATTTTTGAAAGAAACCGGTAACTGTCTCACTCTGAGAGACTGGCAGTGTTGCGACGGTTTGGACTCGAATGGCAGCTTTTTACGCAAATCATTGCAAGAAACAATGGTTGATAGGCATTAAATGGTGTTGAAAATGCAGCCTTCATGTGGGTAATCAAGCATTCAGTTGTATGAGCATGTCATTGCCCATTCATAGTGTTAAATGTAGGGCATGGAGGGTGAATTGGGAATAGGGCCAATTGATGTCATAGTTTGGGGCTAATTAATGGCGATGCTAATTAGCAAACTCTGTAATTACATTGAGTTGTTCTGTTGTTACTATAATATTATAGAATCTAAGAGAATTCTGGGTTGTTAAAATGTAGGTAAGATGGGGAGTTAAGGCATTTGAAGTGATTGATGGGTCGAGTAAGAAAGTGAAAGGGTACTAGAACATAAGGTCCAAATACTTCATAATAAAACATCACGCCTATTATCTCCGATGGATCAGGTAGAGGTGTACCTTATAACTACACCCACATTTCGCCAGTTATGTTTAAGTCCTATGTCAAAACTCAATGTCACTTTACCCGACCCCGGGAATCGAACCCTGGACCTCACGCTCAGTAGTCGTGCTTGATGAGACCACTAAACCAAACGCGGTAGTCCGAAACCCTAAATACTACTAGTGTAAATATTCTTTTCAACTTTATTTCGTATCATTTTTGCATGTCTCTAAAGATCGATGCGACATATTTTCTTTCTTTTACTCCTTTTTCTCTTTCATCATTACTCAGATCCTGATGCGATACATTCCTTCTTTACCTTTCTATCCACCATCAATCTTTAAGTAACATGCGTTTCATGGCGGCAAAATGTAATCATCACCTTACTTATCTTCATCATCGTTGAGAGCAGCGGTGTCCCAGCAGTGGGAACATTAAAGGCTGATTACGCTTATGCTTTCAGCTTCATCATCATCAGCCTATTAATGTTCCCACTGCTGGGACGCAGGCCTCCTCTCTATGAGAGAGAATGGGCTATAATCCACCACGCCTGCCCAGTGAGGATTGGTAGATGTCACATGTCTTCAAATGTTTGTTCTTGGGTCATGACGGTCTCCTCACGATGTTTGCTCTCTTTTGAGAGAGAGTAGTAAACCCACTTGGTGGACAATAACCCACCACGTGGACTCTCAGCGTGTCGGTGGACGTCCTGTCTTCTAATTGTTGATCCTAGTTTAGGTTTCTTCCCAAAGATTTTCGTCTCGAGAGCAAAAAGGACTTACTTCTAACCAATTAAAACATGCTGAAGCACTTAGGTGAACCTTGTGTACACTGTACCTTTTTGGTAGACCTACTGTAAGTATGTTTTCATTAAATTAGGTGTAGCACGTGTATGAAGCCTGCGGCATGTCTACTCGGTACCAAAAATATCATTTTAACCTTTAATTAAGCACTAAAATGTTTTAAATTACAATAACTGTTTATATACCCACTCTGTGTACTTACATCCACTTATCCAGTCGTAGGTATTCTGGATGTTTCTGTAGATCATACATATACTGAAAATGTAACAAGAATTCATGTGGTATACTACCACTAAAAAATTCTAATTATATTGGGGGATAACGTCTTTCTACATCGTTCTCACATATATGTATAATCTCAACATGAAAGATGTAACCAAGATTTTGTAACAACATTTTTGATTGAAAAGAGTGTCCATGGAGTTTTTTGCCCGTTCTTCTCCATAGAGATCTACGCTAGGGAATGGGCAACTACAGTACTTTTCTCAAGTTATTATGCCTTGTGTCTGTGACTGTAGCCTTTTTTTTTCGTTTTATCGACATTCAAAAGTGCCGTAATGGTCTAGTTGAAATAAATTATTTGATTTTGAGTTTGAGTTTGAGTTTAACAAGGTACAAAATAAGTCCTCCTATTGTCGAAGTCTATTATAATGTCACCTATTTTACCTGGGTCACAATAAAGAATCGATTGACACCTTATTAATCAAAATCGTATCGAAACATACATAATTATACTAAGGCAATACATATGTACAGTCGAGGACTTTAACTAATGAGCCACTAGCCACTATTCGTATTTTAGCCGTGTAATGAAAATCGGATTTAGTCGGTACTATTGTATTGTATTGTACAACGGGCTGATATCCGCAACTCCACGTCAAAGCGCGTATTTTGCGTATTGACTATTATAATCCACCACGCGGGACCAGTGCAGGTTGGTAGATGGCACATGAGAGCAGTCAAGTGGTGATGAAATAAATTACACAAAGTAATGCGCATACCTGGGTTCGAACCCACAACTTGCTGTTCGTAAGTCGGGGCCGTCACCACTGCGCCACCGCTGCTCTCTTAGTCGGTAATATTCGTACTTGTGAATGTATAAAAGTGCAAAATTGGAAAGTAGAGAAATTGGCTTATCAATTAAAGTCCTCGACTATACGTAAACTGCTAAATATCATAACCCTTCCTTTTGGTTTCGCCGTAGTCAGGTAAAAACCTTTTTAAAAATTAATACTAAACCATAAAATATTATCCAATTAAAAAAAGAATGAGAGTAAGTGTAAGTTCACGCTCTTGCACATAAATAGTGAGACAGTTGCCCTTCAAAAGACTGCATTGACATTTTGTTTCATAATTGACATTATGTTTGACATTTTGACGTAGACTCTATCTAGCTTTCAACACTCGACTGTTTTTTGAGAATGTTGAAAGTAGCATGTTAGAGGTCTCTCTACTGAAATTCTATGTCCACCACCAAGTTACATAACCGTAAATTTTCCCTCGCCTCACCAAAATTATCTGAAAAAGAAATTCTCTTAAAACAATAAAACCACCCATTGTACATTGTTCCAAAATTCAGTCGTGGCTTTAGTTTTATCTGATTGGAGGTTATTTAATGTTCTATTATTATAACTTCTTCCCATTTGTCAAAACAATAGAAAATACAGACGCAACCTGTGTATTATGCGTGCTATGCAATAAACAGAATAATACATAACAATAGAGAACCTAAACTCGTTGCAAAAGTACCTAAGTACAAGTAAAACTGGCGTGTGTATAATGCCATTAAATATAATATCACTTTCACACACCAGGAAATAAAACATGATGTATGTGAGATCGGAAATATTTTCATAATAATCATTCTTAGCCGCAATCGGAGACCAAGGCTGTAGAAAAAGGCGATTAAGCATCGACCAAGCTTTTACTAGATGTCTACTCCCTGGATGTCCGTAACATGGAATGGTCCATTTGCTTGTAGGCAAGAGTGAAATGAATAATGAAATGGGCTCCTTTTATCTGGTAACAAACTTTTTTGGGATACCAGGGCAGCAGCAGTTTCCAGCCTAAAACCTACTTCCAAGAGTTCCAAATAAACTCGACAACGACCATTCGTGTGCTCTGAGAATCCAACTTTCCCCAAGACAAGTGTTTGGCGAAGTTTTGGACTTACAAAATTTTATGATTGTCGAACCAGCTCTGCGAAGAACGCTCTCTAATAAGATAAAGTGGCTGATCCACTTTGAGGAATCTAAAACGTTACTATAAAATTGTCCACCCGGCACAATTTCGCTTCTGTCTTCTGGTGGAGGGTACAAATATGAAGAATACCTCCTACTAGGTGGACCGATGACCTGGTGAAGGTTGCGAGAATCCGCTGGATGCGAGTCGCACGGGACCGGTCAATGTGGTGACACTTGGGAGAGGCCTATGTCCAGCAGTGGACGTCTTTCAGCTGAAATGATGTTGATGATGATGACCCTAAAGAAATGCGACTGGTAATGGAAGAGAAACCTTCCTTTTCATCATCATCATCTTCTTCCTGCCCTTGTCTTCTCCATAGAGATCTACGCCAGGGGATGAGCAACTACAGTACTTTCACAGTTTTTATGTTTTGTGACTGCGACTGTAGCTACATATAATTTTCATCTTTGTTTCGACAATTCAAAAGTGCCTGTAATTTGCCTACTTGAAATATATGCTTAGATTTTGATTTTGTCCCATGTTACCTCCTCTGTCAATCATCACGCTATCATTTACTCCCCTTTCTTTATTTATTTATTTATGTACACACAAAATAGAACATTAGGAAAGAAGAGTACAAAGGTACTTTTATACCATTCCTCATAGAATTCATCCATCTTTTCTTTTAATTGTCTTTTGTAAACTTTCACGATCAGAACACATTATAAAACTTAAGAAGACGGGTATTTATCGCGAATTTCTCCCCGCGACCACGGCTGGTGCAATCCGGTCGAAACGTCGGGATTAAAATAAAGGTAAATTCGCGATAAATACCCGTCTTCTTAAGTTTTATAACATCTTTTCTTTAGCCTTACTGTCCCTCCTTTCATCAGCGAATAATATACCTCTGGTAGGTTTTAAAATAAAATCTTTCAAACAAAAATAATAAAATATCTCACGAGTAGAAAGTCTTATTGGACTTTGATATACCAACCAGACTTTAAATTGGAAAAGTTATAAGAAAACCCTCAATAAAAATAATGTAAATGTTTGGAATGTTGATATTACTTGATATTCATGTTTTAGTTAAAACAAAGAGAATAAAAATTGTCTAATGTTTTTATTTTTCAATATGTTAGAATCAAAATGAAATACGTAATGGGCGAGGAAAATTTATCGATTTTTTTCTGGTATAAATATAGGAATACTAGCTGACCCGCGCAACTTCGTCTGCGTAAGACAAACCAACAGTTCCTAAAATTATCGCGTTCAACCAACCAAACAAACAAACTCTGCAGATTTATAATATTAGTACAGATTACAGATTAGTAAGTAACAATTTTTTTTTCTCGAATAGGTTTTCATTAATCGCCAAAATATTATACTTCTGTTTTTCCAATTATGGGCTCTTCCTTCGACTGCCTTACGTTTCTATCCTTGGGCATTCGATGATTTCACACTCCAGCTAGGTCGAAAGTTCTCATCAAGTGGCATGTCATGAGCCGCGACACGTTAAAGCTGCTTCGAACTGTTGCGGACCTCTCGCATCTGCCTTCCTTCTCCAAAGTCAGACCTTTGATGTTAGTCTTACTCCAAGCAGGTCAACACAACGATGATGTAGTAGATATAGATGCTGTAAACTCTTGAAAACCTTTTGCAAATGTTTTCGTCTCCCAGCCTCCATCATGAGACCTTCGATGACAGTAATAATCCAGCTATTACTAAAGTTCTCATCAAGGTTCGTGCGTTAAGTGAGCCCAATGACGACATAGCTGCTGTAAACTATTGTAGATCACTTGCAACTACCTTCAGTCTCCATCGTTAGACCATCGATGGCAGTCATACTCCAGCTAGGTTTAAAAGTTCTCATCAAGGTCTACGAAATGAACCTTAAACACGATATAGCAGATTTAAAGTGTTGCGGACCTCTTGTGACTGCCTTTCGTGTCCATCGTTAGACCTTCGATGATAATCATACTCCAGCTAGGTCTCAAATTATATCAAGGTGCATGAAATGAGCCGACATACGATACAGCTGCTGTAACCTGTTTAGGACCTCTCTCAGTTACGTCTCCATCGCTAGACTTTCCATCACAGTTAAACTTCAGCTAGGTCTAAAGTTGTCAAAAAGGTTTATGAAATAAGCCCCAACACGATCTTCTTCTTTATCGTGTGGTTAGTGCCTAACCTGGTGTCAGAGTTTTTATGCCGCCCAAGGTCCTCAGTCTTTGCTTTACATGCCGTCGATCAAATATGTCTCAGGCATGCTGGATGATGATGCCCCACAATGTTTCAGCATGCGATGATTATACAATACGCACATGTATCTGAAAAATCACAAGTGCGTGACTTTGATTTGAACACGACTATTTTCAATATAAAATGGGACAAACTTTGCGATACTCGCTTTTCAATAAAAAATAATCATGAAATATGGACTTCTCTGGAAAAAGTTTTGCGTCATCATCATCATTATCCATAGTCTGACTTCACCCACTGCTGGGTACAGGCCTCTCTTTATTTGTGCCAAGCCCCACGCACGTGTGCCAGTCTCATTCAAGATATCCCCGTAATGGCAACAATATTGTCTGCTTATCTCACCTCAGGACCACCAAAACTTCTGTTTCGATTTCTAGAACGCCACTTGGTCACAGCTTTACTCCACCTGACATCAACGCGTCCTGCTAGGTGACCTGCCCTATTCCATTTGAATTATCATCATTCATCATTATTTCAGCCGAAAGACGTCTAATGTTTGACATGTGTCGCCACATTGACCGATCTTGTGCGACTCACATACAGCGGATTCTTACAACTTTCATCACGTCATTTAAGTATTGCTCAGCCATAATAATATAGGTATACATAAAGAAAAACAGGCGCGGGATTGAAAACCTCTTCCAACAAACCAAACTCGAGACATCTGAAACGGGCGAATGTCAGTATCATTCTTTCACGGAAATCATAACACCGTGATTCAGAAAATGGAGTCAAATGAACAACGCCATTAACTATAGGGCACGAAGTTAAACTGCTGGAACATATGCATGGAAAGCGGTCGAACAGATACTCTACCGGCTATGCAGATTTTTAAAGTGGGGTCATGTTGACTATTCTTTTCTCCTCTTTATCTTTATGTGATTTTTATTCATTAGTACCATTTTGATTAAATAGATGTCACTGCATGTATATATGATGGAAGGCACCGATTACAAAGAAACAAAAATGAAAACCCTTCTCTAAGTTATGCACAATATTAATTTGAGCATTGAATCGAACCACATTGGTTTTATAATTTACACATGATGCTATAACAAAAGGGCTACGTAGAGACACAGACATAGACGAAAATTTATGAAATAGTAGAAAAAGGGTTCCATGTGTGATCCTTTAACCGCTTAAGTGCCATATTTACAGATTTATTATTTGAAATAAGTGTTTCCCAAACTGTCGTTTAAGTGTTAAAAAAAGTACATATTTAAACAATGATTTGGAAATCTTAAAGCTTTAAAAAAAAAACAAAATACTTCGTTACAAAAAGTGAAAACCGTGTGGGTTTTGAACGTGGGAACCAAAGTTACTATCGGAAATCTTACAGTATTAAACAAAATCAAAATGTATTTTGCATGTCTTTACTGAGGCTTGAACTTGCAACTCATTGTTCGAAAGGCGGTAGCTGTTACCGATTGGCTATTTGTTCTAGTGACGTTTGGTTAAAAATAGTTATTCTATTACAATGCGTGTTATGACGGTTGTCAGTTGTCAACCTGTTGACAAAATTTCTCATTTTGTATATTTAATATAGACGAAATGCATATTGCTCACCCCCGTAAGTAATTAGCATGATAATATATAGCCTATGTCCTTCCCTAGGTTGAAATATATCTCCTTGCCAATTTTCATTACGATCCGATCAGCCGTTTTGTCGTGAAAAGGTAGCAGACAGACAGACAAACAGAGTTACTTTCGCATTTATATTATGGTATTACTAGCTGCCCCGCGCAACTTCGTCTGCGTAAGACGAACCAATAGTTCCTAAAATTAGCGCGTTCAACCAACCTAACAAACAAACTCTGCAGCTTTATAATATTAGTACAGATTGAAGTCAGTAACAATTTTTTTGACGTGATAACGTCTTATAAATTGATAATACCAGCAACACTCATGAAAAATAGTAACGTTCCATGTTCCATAGTAACGTTCCACCGTTCCACGTGTTTTATTACATAAAATAATGATTATGACGTTTTTTGCGGAGTTTTAAAACAGGCCGACTCAAAGTGTCCTTGTTACGTAACATCTCAAACGGTAAATGATAAATGATAAATGATAAACGATAAATGATAAATGATAAATGATAAATGATAAATGATAAATGATAAATGATAAATGATAAATGATAAATGATTAATGATTAATGATAAATGATAAATGATAAATGATAAATGATAAATGATAAATGAAAGAAAGAAGAAAGAAAGAAAAAATGTTTATTCGTCGCAAGGTCATGACGTGCGTACAATATTAATAAGGTAAACATAGAACGCATTAAAAAAAACACAAACACTTAAACTTAAACCGAAAATGAACACAGCAACATTAACATAATAGTAAGACTAAACGGACAAAAAATTAAAAATTGCACGCCGTGAGTGCGACAAATAGGTTTACCACTCAGCATGATGCTGTGCTATGGGGAACCCACAGAACAGCGCTGGTTTTCAGTGGTCACCTGTGAAAAACGTACGGAAGCCAATACAGCGATATTTGAATAAATGAGTATGTAACTAAAATAAAACAGATCGGACTTAGAGTATACAATAATTAGCATAAAAACATAAACATTTCAATAAAAAAAAATAAAGGTACAATAGGATACAGACTGCAGGCTGAACAAAACAAACACAATAACAAAGACATGACAGGTTTTTTTTTTTTTTGTCTCGCTCTTACCCCACCTTTGCGTCGCCACCGCGCCTTCGCCTGTAGCCCTGCGCGCGCGCTGCATTTCTCCTCTATGCCTGTTGGCGCGTTGACGTACGTTGCGTCATACATAAAGCGCAAAACACACAGAGAACGGGCGCGGGCCGGTAAATGATAAATGATAAATGATAAATGATAAATGATATATGATAAATGATATTTATTCAGCAAGTAGGTTTTCTCAAACACTTTTACACGTCATTTTGACGTGATAACGTCTTATAAATTGATAATACCAGCAACACTCATGAAAAATAGTAACGTTCCATAGTAACGTTCCACCGTTCCACGTGTTTTATTACATAAAATAATGATTATGACGTTATCACGTAAATGTATCGTCCGTAAACCGACTTTACAGACAACCAATTTTTTTTTCGTATAGGTTTACATTAAACGCCAAAATATTCAACTTATGTTTTTCCAAATAAGGACTCTTCCCTCGACAGCCTTACGTTTCTATCCTTGGACACTCGACAATATCATACTCCAGGTAGGTCGAAAGTTCTCATCAAGTGGCATGACATGAGCCGATACACGTTAACGCTGCTTCAAACTGTTGCGGACCTCTCGCATCTGCCTTCCTTCTCCAAAGTCAGACCTTCAACGGTAGTCATACTCCAGGCAGGTCAACACAATACGATGTAAATGCTGTAAACTCTTGAAAACCTATTGCAATTTCTTTTCGTCTTCAAGCCTCCATCATGAGACCTTCGATGACAGTCATATTCTAGCTATTTCTAAAGTTCTCATCAAGGTGCATTAAGTGAGCCCCATGACGATATAGCTGTTGTTAACTGTTGAGGATCTCTTGCTACTACCTTCAGTCTCCAGAGTTTTTATGCCGCCCAAGGTCCTCTGTCTTGGCCTTACATGCCGTCGAAAAATAACTCTCAGGCATGCTGTGGTTTTCTCACGATGTCTTTCTTCACCGAAGCAAGCGATCTTTCCTTCTTTATCGTGTTGTTGCCTAACCTGGCGTAAGTTTTTTGCTGCCCATGGGCCTCTGACTTGGCTTAACATGCCAAATGTCTCTTAGGCATGTTGGTTTCCTCACGATGTTTCAGCAAGCGATGGTTATACAATACGCACATGAATTCGAACACAACTATTTTCAATAAAAATGGGACAAACTTTGCTAAACACGCTTTTCAATCAAAATAATCATGAAAATCGGACTTCTCTGGAAAAAGTTATGCGTCATCATCATCCATAGTCCGACTTCACCGACTGCTGGGTACAGGCCTCTCTTTGTTTGTGCCAAGCTCCACGCTCCTGTGCCAGTCTCATCCAGGATATTCCCGCAATGGCAACAATATCGTCTGCTTATCTCACCGCTGGATGACCAAAACTTCAGTTTGGATTTCTAGACTGCCACTTGGTCACAGCTTTACTCCACCTCACAACACCGCGCCTTGCTAGGTGTCCTGCCCTACTCCATTTGAATTATCATCATTTATCATTATTTCAGCCGAAAGACGTCCACTGCTGGACATAGGCCTATCAAGTGTCGCCACATTGACCGGTCTCGTGCGACTTCATCATTCGGTCATTTATGTATCTACATAAAAAAAACAGGCGTTGAATTGAGAACTTCTTCCGAAAAACCAAACTTGAGACATCTGACACGGGAGAAGACATTCCCAGAGTGGGAGAAGTCATTTGATGATTTCAAATCCTAAAAAAAAAATTGGTTGTCTGTAAAGTCGGTTTACGGACGATAGATTTACGTGATAACGTCATAATCATTATTTTATGTAATAAAACACGTGGAACGGTGGAACGTTACTATGGAACGTTACTATGGAACGTTACTATTTTTCATGAGTGTTGCTGGTATTATCAATTTATAAGACGTTATCACGTCAAAATGACGTGTAAAAGTGTTTGAGAAAACCTACTTGCTGAATAAATATCATTTATCATATATCATTTATCATTTATCATTTATCATTTATCAATTATCATTTATCAATTATCATTTATCATTTATCATTTATCATTTATCATTTATCATTTATCATTTATCATTTATCATTTATCGTTTATCATCAAAAAACGTCATAATCATTATTTTATGTAATAAAACACGTGGAACGGTGGAACGTTACTATGGAACATGGAACGTTACTATTTTTCATGAGTGTTGCTGGTATTATCAATTTATAAGACGTTATCACGTCAAAAACAAAAAAAAGATATTCTTTCACGGAAAATCATAACACCGTGATTTAGAAAATGGAGTCAAATGAACAACGCCATTTATAGAGCACGAAGTTAAACTGCTAAAACATATGCATGGAAAGCGGTGAAACGGACACTCTACTGGCTTTGTAGATTTTTAAAGCAGGGTCATGTTGACTATTCTCTTCTTCTCTATCTTGTGATTTTTATTCATTAGTACCATTTTGGTTTCATAGATGTCATTGCATGTATCCTTAGATCATGATGATAAGTTCTCCTTAAAAACTTTAGTCATATATCTTTTGATGGAGAGCACCGATTGCAAAGAAACAAAAATCAAAACTTTTTCTAACTTATGCACAATAATAATTGGTGCATTAAAAAAAACCACATTGGTTTTATAATTTACACGTAAAAAGGCTACGTAGAGACACACAGACACAGACGAAAATTTAAGAAATAGTAGAAAAAGGGTGATCTTTGCGTGATCCTTTAACAGTTTAAGCGCCATTTTACAGATATTATTTGAAATAAATGATTCCCAAACTGTCGTTTAAGTGTTAAAAAAAATAAGTATAAAACAATGATTTGGAAATAAATGTAAGCTTTAAAAAAACAAAATACTTTGTTACAAAAAGTGAAAACCGGGGGGTTTTTGAACGTGCGAACCAAAGTTATTATCGGAAATCTTACAGATTACACAAAATCAAAAACTATTTTATGTCTGTACTGAGGTTTGATCTTGCGACTCCCTGTTCGAAAGGCGGTTGCCGTCACCGACGGGCTATTTGTTCTCGTGACAATTTGTCTAAAATAGTTATTCTATTACAATGCATGCTATGACAGTTCTCAGTTGTCAAACAGTTGAAATCTATAGACAAAATGAAATTTTGCTCACCCCCGTAAGTAATTAGCGTGATAATATATAGCCTATGTCCTTCCCCAGGTTGAAATACATCTCCTTGCCAAATTTCATTACGATCCGATAAGCCGTTTGGTCGTGAAAAGGTAGCAGACAGACAGACAAACAGAGTTACTTTCGCATTTATATAATGGTATGGATGGTATGGATGTAGACTTGCTAACTAACATAACTACTCAGGAACGCTTTTTAAACATATTTATTTGATCATGTTAATTACATTTAAGTCAAGCGGAATATTTAACATTTTGTCATCGCACACAATTCATGTCAAAATTTTAAAGGGTACTTACTACCCGTTTAACTAGAAAGCAATGTCTTATAGCTTATGTAAAGGCAAAAATCTGAAAACCGTGAATATGTTGTTTAATTACTAAATACGAGTATCTTGCACTTTACCGGTATTTTTTTGTCCACATGAGTAAAAAAAAGAAAAAAATTTGCGTCAAATACTTGGTTTACAAATTGTTGTGTTCGGAATCTTCTTTTAGATAAATTATGTCTGTGGTAGAAGACTGCGCCCCTCCCTATTTTGTAAAGCGTGATAATTAACACATTATTTTTAAAATGTAAAAATTTAGTTTAGAATAAACGAACTGTTTTCTTAATAAACGAACTGTTTTCTTAATAATAACTAGAACTAATCTATCTCGATGACACAGCACCTCGTCTACCGATCACGTGGATTACGTGGCCAGTGGCTATACAATAACGTAATTACATATACGTGCATAAAAATTGGGTCACACATCACACGTCGCACATAATGGCGCCCGGTTTTTTGACACTCCAGTGCTTGTTGGATAACACACGATATTGTGAACTGACGTTATGTAAACAATACATTATAATATTATTAGTAACTTTGTTTTATTGCAACTTTTATGTCTTAATTAGGCATTACTTTATTTCTAATTAATTTTGTCGGTGAAATGTGGGTCACTGTTGGTCACCTCTGTCCAACCCATCGGTAATAAGAGGCTTGATGTTATGTTTATCATTTATTTAACTTTGTTCATGAAGGAAGCGAAATTTGCTTTTTTTCTACTCTGCTATACTTTCTGATTAATTTCGTTGCGGGATCCAAGACAGTTAAATTCATTCTCTGAGACTTCGTCGAGCTTCATTGTCTCGGCGCTTTTCTGGTGGTCGCCACTGTTGATTCTGGTTTTCAGGAATTACAGTGGTTTGGGCGTGTGTGGCTTGTCCCAAAGAAAAAAAAAAGCGAAATTAAAAAGATGGAGCTTAAAACGGAGTGTATTTTATGCCTAGAGTTAAGATTGATACAAATAAAAAACTTTGTAAAAAAAAATGATTGATGACCTGAAATTAAATGTTTTTAGGGTTCCGTACCTCAAAAGGTAAAAACGGAACCCTTATAGGATCACTTTGTTGTCCGTCTGTCTGTCTGTCTGTCAAGACCTTTTTTCTCAGGAATGCGTGGAGGTATCAAGCTGAAATTCATATCAAATACTCAAGTCTATGGTCTCTTGGAGCTGTGAAAAAAACAAACTTCTATGTCAACGCGATCAAAAGATACTCCCGTTTATGCCGCAAATTTTCGACACTCGCAAGGGAATCAAAACCTACAGGGTACTTCCCGTGAACTCAGAATCTTGAAATTTGGTACGAAGCAACGTCTTATAATACAGATAAAGGAAAAATTGCGAAAAGCATAAATTTTTAGTTACATCATATAATAAAAATATTTTTAAAAAAATTAATAATTAATAATTATTTATTTTTAATTTTTTTAATAATTTTAAACTTATTACCCCTTTACTCATGAACGCGTAGTGGTATTACATTGAAATTCTTAACAAACACTCAAGTCTATAATATCTTAAAGCTGTAACAAAATCAAACTTCTACGTCAACGCAATCAAAAGATACAGCAATTAAAGCCGCATATTTTGAAACTCGCAACTACTCGCAAGGGAATCAAAACCTAAAGGATACTTCCAGACGACCTGGAATCTTGAAATTTGGCATGAAGCAACGTTATAAAGTACACATAAAGGAAAAATTCCGAAAATCTTAAATTTTAGTTACATCACATAGTATATTTTTTTTAATAATCATAAACTTACTAACTTTTACTTATATACCTACAGGTTTGTACGGAACCCTCGGTGCGCGAGTCTGACTCGCACTTGGCCGGTTTTTTTTTTATTATTTAACCCTAGGGACCACACTATTGCGACTTACTTCTAATTTAATTAATTCTGACCAGAAGTGTGTGCGTCACTTCTGACGTCCTTGGTTTGATTACATTAATAAAATAAGCAATAATTAAAAATTCGATCTAAGCTGTCGCGAATGTAACAAGTAAATTGATGATTTTCTTAAAAAACTAGATTATCATGATGTGGGTACGTATTTTGAGATGATATGTGACACACACACGCACACACACGCACACCCATATATACACACACACACTCACGCACATTTCTTACAAGAAAACACAAGGTAGGTATGGCATGTTAAAGTCAAAAGAAAAAGTTTAATTTTTTTTTCTATTTTTTTTGTTTATCTTAACGTTATAATTGTTTTTTTTTTTTAATATTTCTTTGAATCATCATTTTTTTGTCTTATAATATGTCAAGTAAAACAATCTAAAAATATTGCATATACTATGTGAATTTACGCTACTAACTACAAATTGAAAAAGCTCAGTGAAAAATTTGAATGTTTGATACATTTTACTCAAAGTTTCGATTTTGTTTTGATTACTAATTATACTCTCCCAAGGTTAACTGAGAAAGAGAAAACCTGTCCCACCGTAATACAGTTTATAACTAATACGGGGGTCAGTGTGAATCGGTTTCTTAACAACCAGAATTAATTATTGTTGTGTACGTACTGAGTTACTAATTGGGTATCTAATCATATAGCTTTATCGACAATAAGTACAGGTGTTAATTTATATTGTAAGGTTGTTATTCTTTTGGCAAAATAAAGATTATGATTATGATATGATTTCCAACTTTCCAAGTCAATCTTCTTGGAGAATTGGCCAATAGAAGCCTCGAACCTGGATTTGCACGCGGATAGATAGCTATGGGCTTGTAGCCAATAACTTGGATCTAAACTCTACTTGCGAAAATTGTTTTTGATACTTAGACTTGTTTATACCTAGCAAAGCAACTCTTTACAATATATCTACATACAGTTTCTACGTTCCAATACTGAGTAAGAATACTAAACTTATGTTACTCAATTGTCACATAAACTGGCACTTAAAAATCAAATAGAACCGCACACACACACGCACACTCACTCTCAATCACACACACACACACACACTCTCATACACATACACACGCACACTCATCATACACACACTTTAACACAATTTTTCTGATTTTTAATCTTACTGTTACCTTTTTAAATTAAATTAAAATCAAAATAAATAATAATAACGTTAGAAATTAAAATAAAGTTTACTAATACACCTGTTTGTTACTGCTGTAATTATTGTGTTATGGTAAAGCGGGGTCTCCTAACACAGGCCAAACACAACCACCCATTTTTGTAACAAATTTCGTGAATGAAGCATTTTTATTTTGTATTCTTAAAACCAAAACAGTCCACAGCACACAACATGAACAATTATTTTCATTATACACAATTATCGGGCAGTCCTTGAGAACATCGCGTGATACCCACCCAGCTGAAACTAACGCATATAACCTTACCATAAATTATATACGAGAGAAACCAAGACTAAAACGCGTCAGTGAAACTACGTTAAGGCCTGAATTCCTGCCACGCTGACGTCGTCGGTCGCACACGGTCGGTTGTGACGTCAGCGAGAACAAAAACGGCTGTCGGTCTGCGTCGCAGTAATGTATATGCCAAAAATTGCCAAACACGTTGGAATGTAATCTCTCTAGCGATATTGTAAACTCTCGAAATATTGCCAACTGAACATCGGAAATATCTCTGCTGCGATAATTGGGACTTGGGGCACCCCCCGTTAGGTTAGTTAGGTTCCTTTAAACCCTGCACTCGGAAATAGGGGCCCGTCGACTGCGCTTTTTAGGGGAATATAAAGTATTTCAAGGGTACGTTATAATTATTAATCGATATTTCTCAGGAATGGTACATTATCTTTTCATGAGAATGGTACCATTGGGCAAGGGGAGCCCCTCCTTCCCTCCACACCGCTTGAGTTGACTACCATCGCATGCATTTCACGAAAAATGATGCGTTTTATTGAAAGTAGTATGTTCGTTTGACAATATTTCGAGAGTTACAATATCGCTAGAGAGATTGCAATCTGAAGTGTTTGACAATTTTACGGTGACATATACTAGTACGCGTGACCGACGACAGCGCAGAAAGAATTCAAGCCTTAAAATGTGTTCAAAACTTAGTAGCGATGGAATCCCAGTGGTAGACTATACTTGAAAGTAGGCCGACTCCTAGACAAAGGCCTCCTTCCTTTTTTCGCGGATCCGCGGCTCCTCCTTCCAGTTCGGACGGATCCTTTGTCTAGTTCATCCCGTCATATCCTTCGTGGCCTGCCACGACCTCGCCTCACTGCGTTAGTTTCCAGCCCCATTTGTGTTGGGCAGCCTTTTGAGCCACGTTAGCTACGAGTATAAACAGACAGTTTACTTTTTGAAATTTATTTCATCATCACTGTTTTCAAAACGGTGAAGGAAAACATCGTGAGAAAACCGGTCTCAGAACGAAGAATTCGTAGACATGTGACATACGCCAACCCGCACCGGGCCCACGTGGTGGATTACGGCCCACTCTCTTCAACAGTGAAATTTGGCCTGTGTCCCAGCAGTGGGAACAGTATATGAGATGGTTTACATATAACAACACGCCTGCAATCCCTGAAGGGATCGGCACTGCCGGGGTTGCGGGCCTGTTCGAAAGAGATACCGCGGCCCCGGAACGTAAAAGGCGAGGAAGGAACATGGATGGTTTTTAGTCAGTAAGAGTCTGACACTCCCTCCCGCTCCGCCCAGAGTGGGGGGGGTCATTTGATGATTACCCATCCTTAAAAAAAAAAAAAAAAAAAGGGATCGGCAGAGGTGTACTTACCTAATAGTTCACCTACATTTCACCAGTTATGTTATAGTCCCATGGATTATAGATAGAGGCGAGCCAATTGCCCTCAACCGGGCACAAATCCAGACTCTAAAATACCTGATGGAAAAACCCAATGACAATTTAACTTACCCGGGAATCGAACCCAGGACCACATGCAGTCGTACTTGCGACCACTAAACCATGGTTTATGTTTATACAAAACTTTTCAACTACAAACGAATAGTACCCAACAAGTACGAGTGGCGACAACAATTAGGAATGGGAACGCTACTGTTCGCAACATCAACATGTTCCAGCTGAAAGTTCCAGAATGTTCCACAGACGATTGTACGAGTAAATAGGATGGACTAACTATGTCTGCAGTACAGTGAAGCCTTTGGAAGCAGTTGAGCTGCATTTGGTAAACTTGTTTGATAAAAAATGAGATTTAAAATCTTATAGGACTTCAGTGTGCTTTATAAACTTGCTTTTTTGCTTAATTTCTTGCTTTTTTAATTTCTTTGTTGCTGACAACAGTCTCAAAAAATTACAAATCTTTTTAGTCCGCCAGAGTATTGGAAAATAATGGACACGATTTTTTTTTTAAATCAATGAACATTGACAAAGATAAAACGCATCAAAGCTCGGGAGTAGGGGTTGATGACGTCAGTACGCTCTATAAATTATACCTAGGCGTGACGTATAGAGAATTTTAATAGCGTCGTATTTTAGTCAATTTTGATTAACGTAACAAAAGCCATCTCCCTCGTTCGTTCTGGGTTAAGCTCGCCGTTGTATACAACCTGTAACGGAAAGGGTATATACATACGAAAGGCACGGCTTCTTTGGATGGTAACAAACAATATGGCAAGGGTTTTTTAACCCTACCTCTACATGTTCGGAAGTTATGAATTTTTTAAATACATTGATACCAGAAACCAAACTTTTCAAATTGCAATAAACACATCACTAGCACTAAATCAGCTGATCGGTGTCAGCGAACTATTTGCAAGTAAGAATAAACCTCTTACTCCTGATACTTTCGAAACGAGGGTTCCGCATGTTTATTTTTTGCTAACTAAATAATTTACACACTTGTTTGTTTTTACGTAGTTTTTCTTTTGAAGATTATTATGTAGATCCTTGATCTGTTAAGCCTGGCCGTAAGGGTCAGACGCCATTGTTTAACTATTGTGTCAACTTTGCTGAAAGTTAATGAATTAATTGGTATCTACTATCGTACCTTCAAAACAGTAAATACCTAATTTAATAACAATCCACAGACCGAACACCGTGCACTAGAACCGATATTCAAAATAACGTAAAATCGTCGGTTAAAATCACAATGAGAACAATATCACAATACAGAATAAGACGCCGTGCGATAATTTATTAAAATACAGCTATAACTCGTATAACTAAAGTATGCACCCTTATCATAATATTTTTTTACACATAAGATCCAGGAGATCTGATTAACCTTATTATTGAATCAATTTGCTTGAAGATCAGATTAAAACGAATCGATTCGAAAAAACGTCATCTTGCGCCATTGATTGAATTTCTCACAAAAATCGTTACATGCATCCTAACAGGAATTAATTTATTAAATAAACATTATTGTTAGTCATTATTAGAACTAACAATAGAAAAAGGATTTAGTAACAGTAATTTGTCCAACTGAACCCAAAACACCACCTCTATGCAACTTATGCAATTCCTAGTACAAATAAAATCACAGTGGGTTCCGTTCATAATTTTAAAAATAAGGTTCGAAAACTATTAACAAGAAGTTAATACATTTTCTTTAAATAATACAAGAATGCAATTACAGTCTGTCTGTAGGACTAAAAAATGCGCAAAACTGTATCTAGCTGCGGAAAGAAATTAATAAAAGTACTAGGACCGCATGAGTAACGAGAATATTGTTATTGCGAATTGAAAATCTTTCCCTCACATAACCCTAATTTCGACGTTAGACACACATAGACAGACATTAGACACACTATCATCCGATTTAGGGTATGTGAACCAATTGCAGTCCATGCAGTTTAAATTACTCCTTACTCCTGGTAAATAATACTTCTAATCAGATTCAGAATAACTCTGATAATGTTATTATTTTGATCAAAGATTATTAAGTATTAATGTTATTTTGAAATGAAAGCCCCGGGGTTCAGATTCTGAAATAAAAATGTACCACAGATGTTTATGTTTATTATCATGTTTAATTGATTGAAATTAATGATTTTTCAATTTTGAATTTGATTTATGTAGTTAACTCTTGTTTTATTTTTGGGGACATTTCTAATTATTGGTGTTTATTTGAAATTTTTATTAGGACGTAAAACAATATTTTTTAATAGTGGTGGACACTAAATGGGACAGCTACCCTATTAGCAGGATAGCAGGGAATAGGAGGTTTTTTTTTGCATTGTTTGCTCGTCAGTCGTCAAGTGTTCCGCGTGCGGTGCATACTGTTTCCACGTGTGATTCGCGCATCATTTCAGTACGGCTACCTTGAATTTAAAAAATTGACTTTGTTTTCGTTGTTATTGTTGTTAAGTTATCGTTTTTGTTGTGTTTGTTTTTTTGTTGTGTTTGTTATTGTTGGGTTTGCAAAATGTCATTTAGTAATGCCGAATATTACGAAATGATACTGTGTGTCGGAGCAGAACATGGTAATTTGCGTGCTGCCCGAGAACTGTACCATGAACGGTTTATTGAGGGTAGACCAGATGCTGAGCGTCGACAGCTGCCTTCGTTGGCGTGCTTTAGTCGGATGGTACATCGTCTGCACCAAACTGGGCCTCCGCGGTCCCCAGACCATACGCCGTTGGACTTTTTTTTGTGGGGATACATTAAAAACGTAGTGTACGCCGTGCCGTGTGATACAGTGGATCAAATGAAAGTGCGCATTGAGGCCGCTTTCACGACGGTAACACCACAAATGCTACAGAATGTCCAAGAATCCATGAACAAGCGAGCGGCCTTGTGCATACAATACCAAGGTCACGATATCGAACCCCATCTTTAAAATGTAAGTCAATTTGATAAAACGAAGCTTTAAGATTTTACTGTTTACTCGGTAATAAATAATAGGATAAAACTAGCTTACTTATCTAAACTTTGTTTCGAATTTTTGTTACGTAACTTTTGTTATCTAAGTTTTTACGTGAAATTACTTGCTTGAAATTAACGAGTAAACTGTAAATAAGTAAATCAATAATTACGCATTAATAATTTTTATATCACGGTAAAGTAGGTAAGTTTTCTATTCTGAGGCACCGCGCACTTTTGCTAAAAGAGGCCGCCCCGCGGCGGCCCTTGTGATCTCGTCAGTGCGCGCCGACAAAGAACACCGCCTTCTTCTAGGCTACTTGACGGTACCAGGCGCGCAGGATTACGGAAGAGATTTATTTATTTCTTTATTAGAGAGAGAGAGAGTGATGTGTGCAAGTAACGTGCAAAGTTATTGACCTACGTGGTGAAGTGACACGTTTGTTATGATTTGAACTTCAGAATCTTACGATACCAAAATTTTGGTATCAATTTTTTGAGTATCTTATTTTGAGCTGAAACTTCGTATAGTGATTCTATACCAGCTGTTATCTTTAGTTGTTAAGGATGGATATACCCTTTCCGTTACACGTTGTATATGCTTATTCTAATTTAGTGTACTTATATTTTTTGTTGTGTGCAATAAAGAATAAGAATAAGAAAAGACAAAATACGTGTTAAATATTTTTGATAATCTAGCTGTGGGTCTAATTAGTTTTTTTATCGTCTACCCTATTTTACCATTTTATATCTTGTCCTGTGCAAGATAAAAACCCTTTTTCTTTTTACTATTCTATCTTTTTTTTACGTATCCTAAAAACTGGTAAATTCGCATCAATTATCTCAAAATCAAAATCAAAATATTTTATTTCACATAGGCCTAGATGGGCACTAATAAAACGTCGACAAAGGTGCACGGTTTGCGTTGGTCGGTTCCATGGAGGAGAAACGGGAAGAAACTTCAGTTACTCTTTTCAAATCATTTAGTAATACAATATTATTATTTTTCATTACAGCATTAGTACTAAAGTATGAGGGGACAGCGTAGGCCCGACAATAGGTCGCTGCTTACTACACATCATCTGCCTAGCCTTTTCCCAACTATCTTGGGGTCGGCTTCCAGTCTAACCGGATGCAGCTGAATTGGTATTCAGCTGCATCCGGTATTTTACATGGAGCGACGGCCTATCTGACCTCCACAATCCAGTTAATACTGGGAAATACGATACCACTTGGTAAGACTGGTGTCAGACTTTTTGGGGCCACTGACTTCCTGTAACGACTGTCAAAGATGGACAAATGACAGCCGGGACCAACGGCTTAACGTGCTTTCCGAGGCACGGAGGAAACTCGGTATGTATGGGTGGTCACCCATCCACAGACCAACCTAGGCAAGCATGGCTTAACCTCAAGATCGACCCGAGTGGCTGATATTATTTAGCCACGAGCTCCTCAAAAAATGTAAAACAAAAGGAATATTTAACAAAAGTTAAACAGCATCCGGGAATCTAAAAAAGCGTACAATGTTCACTCATTTACAAATAATAGTTAAAAAAGCATCTACTTATACAAAGGTAAGTAAAAATCTAGGTTTCAGTAACTGTAAAGCAAATTGAACTAAGCAACGAATACAATTACAAAAATTCAATGCAACATGATAGAACGCAGCTGCTGTATCTGACTTTTAACTCAGGCGTTACCAACAAGACATTAATTTTCAATTTATTTTACTATCGTTCTAGTTCGAATGTAGATTAGAAATAGAAACTAATTTGCGTCTTTGTTATTATATGAATTTGTCTAAAAACATTTGTTTTTCATGTAATTAATTATATTTATTACCTTTAATAATTTGTAGCTCGTGGCCTAAAAGGTTTGATCTTGATCATGACAACCCGTATGGCGCAGCGGTAGTGACGCTGCCTTACGTTCTTAGGGTCCTGGGTTCGAATCCCGGTAGGAGCAAGGGTTTGTGTAATGAGCACGGACATTTGTTTCCGAGTCATGGATGTTTATATGTATAATAAGTACCTATGTATTTACAAACAAAAACTATACAAGTAGTATATCAACTGTCTGGTGACCACGACACAAGCCTTGCTTAGTGTGGCACTAGATGGCGCTGTGTGTTGATGTCCAGCGATATTTATTATTTATTTATTATCTTCTGGAATTTGCCCGGTTGACGACAATAGGCTCGTCCCTATTACATGTGTCTTAAACATAACAGCCGAAATGTAGTTGTACTATTGGGTACACTTCTGCCTTACCCATAGGGGATTGCAGGCGTGATGTTATGTATATTCCGAATTCATGGCAACAATCTCCACGTCAATGCCCGTACATCCTATAAGGGGTGTAAAACACCTCTTTACGAAGCCGAAAGGCACTTATTTTCCCTATCACAGCTATCATTTTGTCTCAATATGTATGTGTCTGCACACCTGTCACTGTCAGATTTGCTAGTCATTATCATTACTTGGAAAAAAAAACACGCGGTGCACACTATGGGGACCGGCTACGAGTGCTACGAAAAACGTACGTGACGGTAACGCGAGTTCCACGATTTTTGTTTACTCAAAAAGTGCTCAACGCGCCTTGGTTTTCACAAACTAATATGTATCATTACTGCGTCCACTCTTCAAGTATAAATTAACACATCTTATAATATATTATTGTTTTCTTACCATAATAATCCATCAGGTCTGCTAACCCAACCCCATTCCTCGAAGACAAACCACAAGCCAATGCCTGATGGACGTTGAATATTCATGAGCACTATACATTGCGCGGTGATTAGGAATGCGCGCCGCATACGCCTATGTAACACCGCCATTATGTTTTGCTAATTACTTTAGACCGACGACATTAATTATTGAGCCACCAGTTACTAAGCATATGTTACGTTATACAGGGTGTAAACAACGTCATCACGAAGCCGTCAACCAAGTATTCAGAACATTAAACTAAGTAACTTTACGCAAAAATGATTGCTGGGAAACGTCTTTTTTTGGGGGTGAAACTCATTGTAATGCATTTAAAACATTGTGCTAATGAATGAATAGTACAGGGGTCATTTAAAGGTGTTAAAGGTAAAAATATTCCAATAAAAACTTGTATTTAAAAAAAACACTTGTCAAAAAGTTGTAACTTTGACCCCCAATATCTCCGTAACTAGAAGGTTTCCAGGTATGGTGTAGAACAAAAAAATGATCGCAATGATGGGGAAAAAAAGTGCCTTTCGGCTTCGTGAAGAGGTGTTATACCTTTTGTATGTATAATAAATATGTATTTACAAACAAAAACTATATATTTATTATATCAGCTGTCTGGTGACCACGACACAAGCCTTGCTTAGTGTAGCGCTAGATGACGCTGTGTGTAATGTTCAGCAATATTTATTTAAATTACTTATTTCAGGAGTCGTGCGGTGCCGACCCCAAATAAGTTGTGTGAAGAGTCGAAAAATGATGATGTTTGGGTACGCTTCTAATCTAACCAGATGCATCTGAATACCAGGCCACGTTCCGAGATAGACTGTAAACGCTATGAGCGTTCATAATACCGTTCCGAGATACCGTGAGCGCGATCATAAGCGCGATATTGATGTTCCTTGAGTCGTCATAGATGACGTCTTGACACGCGCCATCTTGCGATTACACCGACCATGCCCCAAAGAAATATCACCGTGAACGCTGTCAAATGACCTAATGACAGATCTTAGCTGCCATAATCGTGAAAACTAAAACGGTACGCAAAATATTGCTGTGAGCGCTGTGAGTGATTATATCGTATCTCGGAACGCACGGCTAGTATGTTGCATGTAAGGACTCAACAGTCAAGCAGTGTTATAAATATGAGCTCAAAGATTTATAAGTAACAACTAGAAGGCTGGTTTTGAAACCTCGATTAGTTGGGAATTAGTTAAATCTTTTATTTTGAACCTTATTTGAATCAACTTCCCGCTAAGGGGAACTACAGGAGCTAAACGCGAGTTTTATAATACCTGAAAGTATATGATTCACTGCAATAAACAAAACCAGAGAAATATATAGTGAATGTATAGTGAAAGTGTTTTGAAAACATACTCGTACTACCATTAATTTTAATGACGACCCGATTGGCGTAGTGGTAGTGACGCTGCCTTACGTTCTTAGGGTCCTGGGTTCAAAACCCGGTAGGAGCAAATGTTCGTGTGATGAGCACGGATATTTGTTTCCGAGTCATGGATGTTTATATGTATAATAAGTATGTACTTAAAAAAAAAGCAAGCAATGTGATTAGAACTTGATTCTTTACTAGCTTCGGCCAGCGGCTTCGCTCACGTGAAGTTTGATTATTGTCCCATGGGATGTTACTACCGAGATAAAATAGTAGTTTATGCGACTGTGCATAATGAAGGGCATTACAACACAAGTGTGGGTTTAAGAAACGAGCCGAAGGCCTAATTATGTATAGTTGCATACACTTCTTTATCTACCCAAATATCATAAGGGCTCTATGATGGGTTCAGGAACCATAGGGAAATGACCAGCATTGTTACTTGGCCCTTTATTTTTGTGGCAACAGGTTCTTAGTTGCATTTGTCGGTGCATTAACGATATCTGGCGGAGTGTTCATGTCAATTTCTGAGTCACTATCACTTATTTTCGACAGAAATAAAGAACTTATCAGAAAATTTGTCTACTCGTAACTGGATTACTGGAAATAAAAAGCTAACGAACAAATGACAGCTCGAAATGGCGGCGTTTCGGATATCTTTCATTTTTTTTTAAATCATAGGCAAACGAACAAAGTCACTATTCTTGTGTCACTCGAGACCAAAATGTCGTGCGATTTATAATTAAAATCATACTGAATTGGGGTTTCGTATCGATATCTGATTTAATGTAGATACTAGAATAGCACACTCACTTGAATTTGATACCTGTTCCAAATTTAAACTCATAACCTACTGTTTTCAGTAGGTTATGAGTTCATTACAGTTCCGTTTATTTCTGCTGGTTGGTAATGCTGGTTATTGCCTATGGTTTTTGAACGCATTAGAGAGGGTTTATGATATTTGGGTAGATAAAGTATCCTATCTTTTAATCCAGGTTATAAACTACCTGTGTGCAAAATTTCATCCAAATCCGTTGAGTAGTTTTCGCGTGAAAGCGTAACAAACAAACTTACATTCACATTTATAATATTAGTAGGGATATCAGGACTTCAGACAAGTTTGAACCAGCACAAATAGAGTTGCTAATTTAGTTCATGTAGTCGCCTTAATGTATTGACCTTCTTGCTACTCGATTTTGACACTTAACAACTCTACATACAAATAACATTTTAAAAGTAAATTGAAGGCATGACGTCATTAGTGAGAACACAGGTGTCGTCTCCGTAACGCCAAGAGGTTGCGTACAATCAGGATATAATCCCACCATATCTTACGACACAATGGGCTTCCCACGTAAGGACAAAGGCTCATCAGTGCGACGCAACAGCGAAAAAGCAAAAAAGTGATGCAAGACAAAATGGTTAAATCTATACTAATATTATAAAGCACAAGAGTTTGTTTGTTTGTTTGGTTGAACGCGCTAATCTCAGGAACTACTGATTTAAATTGAAAAATTATTTTTGTGTTGGATAGTCCATTTATCGAGGAAGGCTTTAGGCTATATAACATCACGCTACGGCCATTAGGAGTGGAGCAGGAATGAAAAATGTTGCAAAAATGGGGATTTTTTTTCCTTTAGTTTTTCTCATATGTGACGCAGACGAAGTTGCGTGGGTCAGCTAGTTCACAATAAAACTTTGTTATATAAAAGATTAAACAATCGAAATAGGTCATGTACTAGACCAAAAGGCCCCCATCTCAGCATGGAGCTATAACATTATATGTATAAGTCTGGTCTAGTGTTGGTGGTGCTTTTATCTATTTCAATGTACATAAATTTGATAAGTATGTATGGTAATAAGTAGGTTTTCATCATTTTTACGTAACTGTTTGCTGTAAAGAGACTTAAGTAATTAAGGCAATTAAAACAGTTAAAATGTTAGCAATGGCATCTAAAGAATTCCAAAGTTATGCTATAAAAGGTGTTGATTAATAAAAACGTCGTAAAAATTACGATTATGACGAAGACTAAAACTGTGGTAGAAACAAAAAAGAAAACTGTATTTTTTCTTCCAATTTTTTTTTTTTTGTAAATTAATTCCGGACTATTCTTCAATGAATGTGTTGAACAACAAAAATTAAACCTAATATCAAATATCCAATAGAGTTTTTCAGAAAAAAAACACTTTCTGGACGGGTCAGAACTGCCAGTAAAAGTGAAAACTCGTAGCCTACGCGTGCTACGCTGCGTAAGGTGACATGATTTTCACTTCAAAAACACATAGCGAACGTCTTGTACTTTCCTATTCTCAGGTTTTCATAACTGTAAAGTCGTTTTATTTATTTTTTCTTTCAAAAAACTCATGACTGTTAAAAACCTACCCTGACACCCTTTGCATGGGTACTCCTTTCCAGTAACTGCACAGTTCTAACGATGCTCATATTTTTGTTCGAAATACTTACCATTACCAGTCCTTCTCGCGGTAGGTGTGACTTCAATCCTAAGCCTAACGAGTTGCGGTTGAAATATCAATGACTTACACGACCTTTATTATTTTTATTCGTTGAATTTGTCAAAAGACATTATATCTTTGAATTTCTATGAAGTTTGAAAGGTTTCACCAGGGTTCTTCTGGAGTGAATCAATTAAAGACTGTCCACTGTTTTGATAGAAGGGAAAAGTCAAAATAATGCAACCTTGTGGTTCAAGGAGGAGGAGCGATGACAACAAGAGATGGTCTGGTTGTTTTATTTGGGAAACTGGACAAGATACTCATACGGTAACTGTTTCTTTACATCATAAGCGAATCATGTCATCAATTTAATCATTTACATTGTTAGAGCTTTCCGATCCGAAGTGTAATTAAAATACTTTGAAAATTAGTTAAATTAGTAAGTTTTATCAGGGAGGAATGGAAGAGGAAAACGTGTTGCGCCGGCGCCGACCCCAAATAAGCACAGGACAAGGGCAGTAAGATGACGATGAAAGTTTTAACATTAGCCATCAAAAGAAACAAAAGGAAGTCAAACATGCTGCCGACCGATTTCGGTAATGAAGAGGGCACCTAATCTTAACGCATACATACAGTTAATTTAACGGAGATTAACATTAACAATAGCGATACACGAAGCAGAGGCCTCTCTACTGTCGGGACTGACAATACAATACGGCGAGGATAAAGTCCGGCCCCTCGCCACGGCCGGTCTTAGCGGCAACATCGGACTCCCCAGAGATACTCCACAACATCGTCTTATAAGCTAACTGCCAAGAAAACTTTGATACCGCGATGCAGGCCTCGCAATCCCATTGGTCAATTCGCTTGGCAATTTGAATTTCGTGCCGTTCCAGTCATTGAGCTGCAGCAAAAAATGGAGGCCACGGAAGTTACTATAGCGGTAACAGGTATTATCTCGCTTGCCGGAGCTAAGTTTACTTTTTAAAGTACCTTGAAGTTTTGCAGTCGTTAGATGTGTTTGCGTGAAATTCGTTTTTATTTTTGAGATGATCATTCTTCTTTAAGAGTGTACACTTGTACAACTGCTGGCAAAATTGGCTGTAAGTAAGGGATGACAAATATGACAGATCTGAAGTGGCTAAATATGAAGTGTCTATTGTCAAAAGTGATAGAAAGTGTCAGGTGTTGTTTTTAGGTTAAACCAATGGGATCCTATTACTAAAACTCTAGGTGACCGTCCATCTGTCTGTCCATCCAAATTTTCACAGAATGTGTATTTTTGCTGCCGCTGTAACAACTAATAATAAATAAAAGGTGGCGAGTCCGGCTCGCGATTGGTCGGTTTTATTTTAATATGGATTTCATCATTATCATTATCATCCGCAGCTCCAGCCTATAATTTCAATAACTGTTCATCTGTATCTCCGTGCTTGTTCCCGTGAACTTGCACCATTAAGCTTCAACCTACTGTGGCGATTGGCAACAACGCCGTAAAGCCACTAATTAGCTTAGGATTAAAATTATAAGTGTAACTGAGGAGCTCGTGGCTAAATAATAACAGCCGCTCGGGTCGATCTTTAGGTTAAGCCGTGCTTGCCTATGTTGGTCTGTCGACGGGTGACCACCCTTACCTATATACCGAGGCGGTTGGTCCCGGCTGTCATTTGTAGGTCTTTGACAGTCGTTACAGTAGCAGAACCCAAAATATCAGACAGCCAGTCTTACCAAAGGGTATCGTATTACCAGTACTGACTGCGTTGTGGAGGTCAGATAGGCAGTCACTTCAAGTAAAATACGGGTATTCAGCTGTATCTGCTCAGACTGGAAGCCGACCCCAACATAGTTGGTAAAGGCTAGGCAAACGATGATGTTTACCTATACTATGTCCTATTGCTACGCAAAGGCCTCTCTGAATTCTTCCCATGTGCTCTTTTCCCGTGTCTCCTCGGACCTTACCTCGTGGTACCCGTCCAAATCGTCTCACATAATCTACCATCTCAACATGAATGATGTAACCAAGATTTTGTAACAATAATTTGATTTAAAAGAGTGTCCATGGAGTTTCTTGCCCGTTCTTCTCCATAGAGATCTACGTTAGGGAATGGGCAACTACAGTACTTTCACAGTTTTTATGTCTTGTGACTGGGACTGTAGCTACATTTAATTTTCATCTTTGTTTCGACAATTCAAAAGTGCCTGTTATTGGCCTACTTGAAATAAATGCTTTGATTTTGATTTTGATCTCGCCACCTGTTTTAGGTCAGGCTCAGCTACGCCGTCCATCTTCCGTCAACCATCGTGTGGAGACCTTTACCCAGCGGTCATCGTGCATGCGGCTGACGTGACCCGACAAATCCCAATCGCCAATTTTTATTATAAGTGAAGAATCATTTCTGATAAACCTGTATGTGTTTCAAAATAAAACATAGTTGGTACATTTGCACGGTAGCAACAGTCCCGTCACAGACGGCTGATTACATGAACACCGTTGTGTCGGTTTGCGGTCTTGTTTTGCATCTTTGTGACAAACTTGACGAACATGTGGTCATACATTTTTTCTGTGCGTCGTTAATTACAAAGACCCGTGTTTGTATGCTTTGTTACTTCCTTCCTTTGAAGTATTTTTCCACCGGTCAGTATGGTCGCACTCTTATGTACCTTTGGTGTTTTTCAGACTCAAAACTCCGTACCGGAACGTAAAAACAGTTCCGGGACAACGAATTATAAAATACTAGCTGACCCGCTCAACTTCGTCTGCGAGTGAGGGTTAGTCTTTTTTAAATAAAAAGTAACCTATGTTACTTTCTAATACCTCAAAGAATATGTGTACAAAGTTTCATGATGATCGGTTATGGAGTTTTCGCGTGAAAGCGAAACAAACAAACTAACATTCACATTTATAATAGTAAGGATAATGGATGTAAAAATACCCTGAATAAAACCGAAAGGCAAATCTTGTTTTCCCCGAACTTGCGTGTTTTTTTGTTCTAGCTTTACCATATCTGGGAACTAAAGTAACGGATATATTGGGGGTAAAACTTCAAATTTTTTCATTACTTTTTTTGACGTGATAACGTCTTATAAATTGATAATACCAGCAACACTCATGAAAAATAGTAACGTTCCATAGTAACGTTCCATAGTAACGTTCCACCGTTCCACGTGTTTTATTACATAAAATAATGATTATGACGTTATCACGTAAATCTATCGTCCGTAAACCGACTTTACAGACAACCAATTTTTTTTATATGTTACAAGTTTTTATTGTTGCTGATAGGATCGCAACAATATCCCTTCGTACGAAACCAAAAAAATAATTAACCATATTATAACGTTTTTCATTAGAGAAATTGTTGAACACGTTCAGGATAGATCACGATTCAAGACTTGAACAGGTTTATTTTTTTATTTCAAAGTTAAAAAAAGCGGTCAAGTGCGAGTCGGACTCGCCCATGAAGGGTTCCGTAACAGCAAGTAGCTTAAAAGTTCTTGCAGTTCGTTGTGAAGGAAAGGTAAATTGCGGTTTACGATTTATGACGTATTAAAAAAACTATTTAATGGATCTCGTTCAGACTAATTTTCCTTGGTAGTTTACATAGTAACATACATCACATATTTTTTTTTGTTTTATTTATTATTTATGACACACATTTTACCACTTTAGAAGTGTCTCTCGCGCAAACTATTCAGTTTAGAAAAAAAAATATTAAAAACCTTAATATCATTTTTAAAGACCTATCCATAAATACCCCAAACGAAAGTGTTTGATGAAAAAAAAAATTGAGTTTCAGTTCTATGCAGAACCCCCTAAATTTATTGTTTTTTTTTCTATTTTTCTGTCAAAATCTTATTGCGGTTCACAGAATACATCTACTTACCAAGTTTCAACAGAATTGTTCTTATAGTTTCGGAAAAAAGTGGCTGTGACATACGGACGGACGGACGGACAGACAGACAGACAGACATGACGAATCTATAAGGGTTCCGTTTTTTGCCATTTGGTAACGGAACCCTAAAAAGACCGGTATTGCGGTCTAAACTGGCAACAACTATACCTAGTTTCATAACTTTACTGTCAATACCTCCCAACTCCATACTTACTATCCAATACATCGACCAGCACAACGTTTTGGGTGCGTTACTTTAAGTCGTGACGTAAAACGGGATTTTTCATGCCGTAAGAAAAAGACTGATCCCAGCAATATCTTTGCGTCAGGTTACTTAGTTTGATATACAGAACGCTTGGTTGACGGCTTTTTGAAGAGTCCGTTTACAACTTGTTTAAGGCGACTAGATGAGCTAAATTAGCAACTCTATTTGTGGTGGTTCAAACTTCGTTTGAAATGCTGTTAGAATAAAGTTCAAATCAGCTTGCACTACAAAGTGGTTACGTTAGTCACTGCGAGCCAAATACATAGTGCGAAATGAGTGGTTTTGTTTGTTTTCCTTAAATTCTATTGATTGGACTAAAAACTACAACACTATAATGCTAAAGTATTGGTTGTAGAATTATTTGCCAAAAAATCAGAATGATCGCATGTATTTTGGTATGTTTTTTATTGGTTGAAAGAAATATTTAGCCGACTTCTAAGAAAGGAGGAGATTCTCAATTCGGATGTTTCAATTTTTTTGTTTATGTTCGGGCATAACTCCGTCACTTGCCAACCGATTTGAAAAAATATTTTTTTTGTTGGAAAGGGTATTTTTTTCCAAATGGTCCCATAGCCACCAAGTTGGGATCTGATGATGGAATCTTGGCGAAATCGAGGAAACTCCTCAAATTTTATATAATATATTTTTAATTATGTTGCGATTTTGGTATTTTCTTCAACAACAAGTGAAACATTTGCGTTCGATAAGAACCGTTCTTCCATCAGATCTGATGATGAAGCCAAGAGTCACGGAACTCCATAATGAGAATCCTAGTCGTGTTTGGGCTTGTTGTAATTGTAACGGTATGAAACAAGTACAAAAAAGGTACCAAAAAGTGAAAAATAAAAACTTTTTTGCCAAAAATAAAACCTACTTAAAAAAAAAATGAAAAAAAACTTTAGCTTCTGAAGTCGATGACAAAAAAACTAAATCAATCAAACAAAGGTCACCGACTTCAGAAGCTAAAGTTATTTTTCACTTTTTTGTTTTTTGAAGTCGGTTTTTTAGAGATAAGTTCATGATTATTTTTTATCGAGACAAATTAAGTGTATTATGTTTTTAAAACACTATCATACTACTCGTAGCATATAATTATCCTGAAGAATATCACATATTTTTCTGGTTTTGTTTTATTGCTATTATTATTATTTGCTATTATTAAAACACGTCTTTAGCTCATGTAGTCGCCTTAATACTAATCTGCCCCCAAACTGGAGATAGAAAAAACACATTAAAGCATAAAAGTTAACAAAAATAAACGATTTATCAGTACACAATAATGACAAAAACAAAACCTTATCCATGCTGTCCACTGTCCACAGTTCAAAACTATTAGAAACACACTGTATGGACTAAAATGAGTTCTGTATGAGGTACTATCTACCTAATGTGTCCATGAAACGGATAGCTTTCTGATTGAAGTGAACCTTTTAGCGGAGAAAAGATAAACGGACCCTTTCTGGGCGGTCCACAGATATTACTTGATGGCATACGAAATAATATATTAGTTTTACTTGACCATCTTTTTGTAGCTACTCACAAAATCGCTTGGGTTTCTATAGTTACTAATGGGTAGGTAATTTACTTTTATGTTTATCGATATTCTAAAACATAAGTAGACTTTGCCTCGTTGGGTTAACTTAACAAGCAAGGTCTGGTAAAGTGTAATAGGGTTTTTTCATCAAGAATTACATTACTGGCAACCCAGAGTTAAATTCGACCCACTTCCCGACTTCCAACCGACCTGAAATTTTGCATACTTGTTTAGTTTAGACGACAATGCATGGTTACTTAAGTGACGCAATTCTAAATCCAATATGGCGGACTCCCAAAGATGGTGGATGCATTCCTATGATAAGGATATCAATATAATGGACTCGCTGAGAAAAATACGAAAAAAAACAAAACTTTTTCTTCAAAACATCGCGACTTCGATGGAAACTGTATTTCCTAGAAGAGGCCTGTATTTGAGCAGTGAGCACATATGGATTTTTTTCACGATGCGTGTCTTCGTATGAGCGTGTTAAAAGATCATCAACGGTCATTAAAGTCTTTAACTTTTTATAGTGGCTATAAAAGTGACACATGGAATAGTCGAAGATAAGGAAACTGTAATTAAATTAAATGAATTGTTCAATCAATTAAAATAACAATGTTTACTATTCTCTTTATGTACCTCCCTTATGTCTTACTGCATAAAGTTGAAAATTGTACTGAGATTGGTAGACGACCCCAATGTAGTTGGGAAAGGGCTAGGCAGCTGATGATTAATATTTTAGGTAGAACTGTTATTATTTATGATTGTTTTTTTTAATCACTACCCAAAAACGAAAACATAATTAAATAATATTAATTCAACAAAACGTTCAACTGATGAAAAATACGTCACTTCCCACAACTGATAAAATAATACAAGTTGCAGACAAAGGGCTGAAGTCAACCTTTTTTGTAACCCAGCTAAATTATTCTTGTGGACCATCAAATATAAATCCGCCTTTCAAATCAGTGTTTTTATTCGTTATATTTTCGTCAGATACTATTTTTTTTTGTATTTATTTTACGATATTAACATATGGCGAGGTTTTCCTGTGACTATTTTTCTTTTTTCGGCCTTTAGGGCTGCGTTTCCAACAGCGATGAACGAAGATATGCGTAGCTTGTTACTAACGTAAAAATTCGTTTGAAACTAATCAATAATATCGCTCTTTTTCACAGCTTGAGGTTACGGGGTTTAATGATGCTAGGATCCAGATTCCCCATGTAGTAATGATATACTCCATTAGAATACTGCACAGTTTATTATTCACAAACAGGTTGATATTTATCAGTAAAGCAGGTACACAGTTCACAGTAGCTAGACGTTCACAGTTCTTATTAATATCGATAAAATAGAGCTCATAGACAGAAACGTTTTCTCTACCATCTTGGCGGCAGTGTTGCCAACTTGTCATCACGAGTCGGTGCGTTCAGAAATCGAACGCCGCCACAAGGTATTCAAGCCATGCGATTGGTTGTTTCCACACACATTCCTTGTCACGCGTCTTCGCTCATCTCTGATGGAAACCCAACCTTACGCTTGATTCGCGCTATTCGTCGGGTCTATATTAATGTCGTAGATGAGATAATAGACAGATATCGTATCGTATTGTGGTTTCAATCTGAAATTAATTCATCATCATCATCATCTTTTCAGCCGAAAGACGTCCATTGCTGGACATAGGCCTCCCTCAAGTGTCGTCACATTGACCGGTCCTGCGATTATCGCAACCAGTGGATCCAAGCAACCTTCACTAGGTCATATTGTACAAAATGTTCAGTGTCCCTGCTATAATTTCCCATGAGTTCGATCGGGCAAGGGAAAACAAACTAATATTTTACATACCAAAGGTTATCGGAACGATATATCGCGATTTATCAAACACGGATGACCCCGGTGAAGTGGGGTCTGACAGACCCCTAATAAAGTTCATGAATTACGGTAAAGGTTGGGGTTAACAAGGAAATCTATGGTTACAATATGCGTAAGTATGATCTTATCGCCTACAGGTTAAAGGTGCTACCGTTTGTACCTCATTTAAGACATAGTATAACACTAGCTATATTAAAACCTTCCTCGAGAACCACTCCATCCATTAGTATTATTATTTTTGTTTTAACTTTTTGTTCCTCCGGCTAGCCGGGAATTTCTGATGGCACGGAAACAAATTCCCTGGAAACAGCAATACATAGTTCAAGTAACTAAAAGCACTTTAGTGTTAATTCAGCAAATTAATTGTTTCTACGCAAACTAGCGATAGTTTCGGCCATTGGTCAGGTTTAGGCCTTAATTATTGTATCGTTCAAATAAGGAAAATGATTAGAGGAAAGTAGAGGTGGTGTAATTCCGCCATGGTCATTATTTCTAAATGATTGGCTGTAATTAAGAAACGTTTTTGCAATTAAAACGTTACTATCTTCCCCCGGGCGTTAGCCCTGTCTCTACTTTGAAACCCAGAGGGCTTATTTGGCCAGTAAATCAAATACATAAGTACCTTTAATATAATATTGTTAATAGAAGTAAGGCGCCAGGGAATTTAAAAAAAAACTTTGAAGCTCGATAATACATTGTTTAAAAAATTGTTGGACCTTTTATAACAAGAAGAAGTCTATTTAGTTTGACCTTGTCACGAGCCTTCCTAAGTCCTAAGAAGCATGACATTAAGAGAGCTGAAAGCCTTATATTATTACAAAAACTAAGCTTCCTAAAATGGAGACGATGCCGACAATGTGCGACAAAACTGCACCATCACTTGCTATTATCAACTTGAACTAATATAGGCAACTTTCCTACGTTAACGAGGAAGCGACGAGCTATTGACGATTTTCTCGCTCAAGAAACATACAGAGTATAAGGCCTGACTTCTTGTTGCACTGATGGTCGGTCGTGTACGGTCAGTCGTGACGTCAGCGAGACCAAAATTCGGCTGCCGGTCGCCCCTGACGTCAGCGTCGCAGTATATGATGTTGACCGATCGTGGGCGAAAAGAATTCAGGCCTAAGGGACAGTGCTCCGCAGACTGATGAGGTGAAAAGTTACAATTATTTTTACTCAACTTTAGCAACTGATATTGACAAATTAGCCATCGGCACAAGTTAGCAGGTATGCGTACTTTCACACTACTCTAGCACTACTCGATGCCATATTTTTTTTTTTAATTGAGAAAACAAAAGCAATGTCCGCGGCCCTGGGCCCTTGCTCTAAAATAACTTATGACTCATTAAATAGCACATTTCTGTGTATAGCACCCACGAATAATGTAGCTTTCACGCCTTTAGAAACTACGATACAGACATGCGCATCGTCACATGTTGCTATTGTATTAAACCGCAGGCGTCCACTATCTTAACAACTGGCATTTTGCGATTTCTGACTACTCCATGGGTAAAAGTCGTGAATCTATGTATGCTTGTTAGTTTAGCTAAAACTATATCAAGCCTTTGATGATCCTGCACAAAAATTCCATAACATTTCATTATCATGGTTTTACAAAGGAGCGCCTGATTTTACAACTTGTCATTTTTTAAGCTTGGCAAGTATATTTGTGTCGCATTAAGTCGTTATTGCACAGCGAACATACCATACTCACTTATCATTCTGACATAATCCCTTAAACTCGCATCTCTTTTGAAGCCGTACGAAATAAATTGAAACGCTCAT